>CM053759.1:38196903-38233426 GCA_028658305.1 Pachyuromys duprasi | reverse complement strand
GGTTTTAGGTTACATCCGTACATGGTCCTTGGTTGGAGAGACAGTCTCATAAAAGACCCCTGTGCCCTGATATATTTGGTCCTTGCAGAGCTCCTATCCTCTCCAGGTCATACTAACTCCCCCTTCTTTCATATGATTCCCTGCACTCTGCCAAAGGGTTGGTTATGTGTCTTAATCTTTGCTTTGATACACTGCTAGGTGGAGTCTTTCCGAGGCCCTCTGTGGCCGGCTCCTGTCCTGCTACCTGTTTTCTCCTACATCCAATGTCTATCCCATTTGACTTTCTAAGTGAGGATTAATCCTCTTACCCCAGGTCCTCTTTCTTGTTTATCTTCTTTAATATTTTATTTTTTTGATAAATTTCTCTCAATGTGTTTTCAAGTTGATTGATATTCTCCTCTGTCCCCTTCACCACTCTGCTATGAAGCTTTTCCAGTGAGTGACCTTTTCAGTCATTTCACATTTTCATTACAGTTTATATCTGATTCTTTCCTCCTTCATCTCAGCCTCTTTTTTTTCTTTCTCCTCCTCCTTCTCCTCTCCCTCCTTTTATTTCTTGTTGTTATTTCCTATGTGCTTATCCAATAAGCCCACATTTTAAGGTCTGAGAGATGCCTCCGTGGTTAAGAGCACGTGTTGGTAAGTATTTCTTGTCAATCTAGTGTCACCTGGGAAGAGGAAACCGCAGGTGAAAAACTGCTTGGCTTGGCCTGTGGCCATACCTGCCGGATTGTCTTGACTGAGGACTGACGTAGGAGGGCGCAGCACACAGTGGGCAGCACCATCCCTACGCAGGTGGGCTGGGCTCCGTAAGAAAGCCAGCTGAACGTGAGCCTGTCAACAAGCCAGTACGCAGCAGCAGCCCTCAATGGTTTCTGCTTCAGTTCCTGCCCCGGCTCTTCTCAGTGATGGACTGAGATCTGGAAGTGTAAGCCAAATAAATCCTTCCCTCCCTGAGTTGATTTTTCATGCATTTATACACACACAATTAAGAATAAAATGAAATATTTCAAAGAAAAAGAACTCGTTGCATTTATATTTTTAGTTAGTGTATGAGCAATGGGTATTTATACATCCCTTAGCCCTAGTCTCCTTCCTGCTCCCAGATATTCCCCTTCTACTTCCATGTCGCATGCATTATAAACAAATATATAATAAGTGTATGTGTTTATATTTAGATCTAGATTCCTTGTGTCAAAAAACATAATTTGTCTTTATCCCCTCCAATACTTTCCCGTTTTTCATTGTCACCTTAAAAAAAAAAAAAACCTTTCTCCGTTCTTACTCTCCATAATCGTCATCTACTCACAAGATATTTAAATTCAGACTCTGCGTACGGGTGAAAATATTAGTAAGTGGCATTTTTTTTTCTGCAAATAAGGATACTTAGATTCTCTCCTTTCCTATTTGTATTTTCCCTTTCAATAAATTTCACTGTTTTACTGTGATTATTTTCATAATCATTACTTGTGAGTCTATATGTATGTAAGTGTGTATGTGTGTGTGTGTGTGTGTGTGTGTGTGTGCATGCAAGAGAAGTTGCCTCCTGAGTCTAGGTGAGGGCATCAGATCCCCTGAAGTTGGAGTTTCAGGTGGTTGTAAGCACTGGTTATGGGTGCTGGGAACTGGAGCCATGTATTTTGTAAGAGCAGTATGCATGCTTAACTGATGAGCTATCGCTTCAGCCTCTGTTCGTATCCTTTTTTTGTTTCATTCTTTAGCCTTATTGATTTAGATATGTCACCATTTTTTCATTCCTAATTTTAGAGAAAACATTTTCAGTTTTTCTCTATTTAATGTAATGTTGGCTACAGGCTTGTTGTATATAGTCTTTATTATTTTGATGTGTGTTTCTCCTATTCCTAGTTTCTTCAGAAATTTTATCATGAAGGGATGTTGAATTGATAAAAGGCCTTTTGTGTGTCTATTCAGTTGCTCATGTGAATTTTGTCCTTAAGTCTATTTAATGCTGCATCATATTTATTGGTTTGCATATAAGGACTTATTTTAGTATCCCTGAATGAAGCCAACTTGGTCATGGTAGTATGATCTTCTTAATGAGTTGTTGGGTTTAGTTTGAGATTATTTTGATTTAAAAACTTCCATCTATGTTAACTACAGAGATTGCTCTATAGTGTCCTTTGTTGTAATTGTGTGTCCTTATCTGGTTTTGGTATCAGGGTAATAGTAGCTTCATAGGAAAAAATGGATAGGATTACTTCCCTTACTACTTTATGGAACATGAGATACAGTCTCATATAGCTTTGGCCTTCCTTGAACTCACTATGTACCTGAGGATTAGCTGGAACTGATCCACACCTGGCTCTGCATCCTAAGCATAGGACTATAGGAAACACTATGTAACACCATGACCCAACTTTATGGAGTAATTTGAGAAGCATTTGCTTTCCTTTAAATGTCTGGTAGATTTTCGCAGTGTATTTGTCTAGTCATAGGGCTTTTTTTTGAGACTCTTGTAGGCTTAGATTTTCCTTTATTTAGGGTTCTTAAATGATTCTACCTCCCTTTCATCCTACTGTCCAAAGGTAGGGAAAAAAGAAGATTATTAGGAAAAGGGGTTTATAGACCTCTTTAAATGCAGTTCCTTGGAGGCGATTCCATTCCTCGAAGTCCAGTTAAATAGCAAACACCAAACAGCAACAGGAATCAACAACAGTGGCACAATTCAGCAGAAACAGCAGGACTCCGCTGAATCAACAAGAGCAGCAAGATTCAGCTGAGCGCCATGAGAGGTTCTCTGGAGCGTTTCTCTCGGAGAAGTGAAGTTTCTACACAAGCCTGCTTTCCAGCTGGCAAAAACCATGCCCCTTACACGAGGCAGCTTCCAGCAAAACATCCCATGCCCTCTCATGTGTCTGTTTTCAGCTGACCAAGATCATGTGCCCTCTCACATGTCTGTTTCCAACCGAGGGTGAACTAAAAACATTTCCACATTGCACGCTTGGGATCAAAACAAAAAACACATAAAAGAACCCCAAACTTTCACTACAACTTTCATTGCTTCAATCTCGTTAAGTTGCTTGCATCACTCCATTTAGTTGGGGTAGATGATATGTCTGTGAATTTGTCATTTCTTCTAGTTTTTCTGTTTTTATTTTTTAGTTTTTGAATATAGGTCTTTAAAAGTTTTTCATTTGTTTTTTATTTTAGTTGTAGTGACTCCTTTTTTATGTGTAATTTTGTTATTATGAGTCTTTTCTCACATTCTTTGAGTTAGTCAAGAGTTTCTCTCTTTTTTTTCAAAGAACTAGCTGTTTTTTCATTGATTTTTTTGAATTGTTCTTCATTTATTAAATTAATTAATTTCTTCCTTAATCTTATTATTTCTTTCTGTCTACTGCTTTTTGTTTTTTCTTTTTGGCTTGTTCTTGTTTTTCTAAGAATTTTGAGGTTGCATCTTTAAGTTATTTATTTGCAGTGTTTTGGTTTTTTTGTACCCACAGTATAAACTTGAAGTAGGACAGCCTTTACTCTATTCAAAGGAGTCTGATAATCTGTGATTTCATTTTTATTCTATCAATATTTCAATATTCTCCATGATTTCTTCAATGACTCATTGGTCATTCATGAGCATATTGTTCAGTCTCTATTATTTGTCTAATTTCTGTGGCTTTCCTTGCTTTTAAGTTCTATTATGATTTGATGAGATGCAAGAAATAGTTTTTGCCCTTTTGCATTTGTTAAGGCTTATTTTATGATCTAAAATGTGATCTTAACTCTATGGCTTTCATAAAAGAGTGTGGATTAGATAGCTGTTGGATAAAATATTCTGTAGATATTTGCTAGGTCCAGTTGATCTATGATGAAGTCAGGCTTCTTTTGCTGTAAAGAGACACTATGGCCATGGCAACTCTTAAAAAGGATGGCATTTGGTTGCTTCTGGTTTACAGTTTCAGAGGTCTATTATCATTATGGCAGGAGGCAGGTAGCATGCATGTAGACATAGTCCTGGAGAAGTACCTGAAAATTCTACATCCAGATTTACAAGTAGCAAGAAGAGACTCTGAAATTGAAGTGACACACTTTCTCCAACAAGGGCACACCTCCTAATTCTTCTAAATAGTGCCAAGTTACTCACTAGTGACCAAGTATTCAAACCTATCAGCCCAAGGGAGACATTGCCATTCAAATTACCACATGCAGTTTCTTGGTTGACTTTTGGTCTAAATAACCTATCAACTGATGAGTGTGGTATTAAAGCCATTAATTATTAATGTACTAGGACCTATTTGTTCTTTTATGTTCACTAACATTAGGCTACTTCTCTAGAAAGTAGGTCAGACTCATGACCTGCAGTTGGGTATGAGACAGGGTAGACGCAGTCAGTGAGATTCCTATTCAGCTCAGACATGACTGGTCCTACGACCTTGATAGTGACAGCAGTGTTGATGCTGCTAGTGATGGCTTGATTTGCTGGTACTCAGATGGAAGGGTATCCAGGAAACTCACAACTCAGAGGCCTGGGAAAGTATCCCAGCTCTGGAGTGGGGCAATGTTCCAAGGGCACCCTGAGACAGGGGATCCAAGGACCCTCACAGCTCTTGGGTCGAACAGTGTTCCAAAGGGATCCTGAGGCATGGGAGCCTAGGAACCACACAGCTTTGAGGGATGAATCCAGGAGTGGCTTCCCCTGCCCCCAGGAGAAGGCAGCAGGGACCTGGGCAGACACAGCCTTTATATAGGATTTCTCAGGGGGCAGAGCTCTCTATTTCTATTCCTATTTCTAGAGTTATGATTAGTAGGATTTCAAGTCCTGAGTTTGGAGAGCTCGGGGATTGGTGGGTTTTAGTAGGAAGCTCAGGGACTGGTCAGTTCTCCTGCTCAGGGACTGGTGGGGTTTTGTCCAGACCTTCCACCTAAAATTAACGTAATCTGGGATGAGTCCTATTGAGGAGCTGGAGATGACAGGTGTAGAGCTCTGGGGGAGGAGCTGGGCTGCTGGAGCTTCCTCAGGCAGGGGTCTGGCCACGTTTCTGCCTTGAGGGGTTATAAAGTATATAAAGAGTCCAAAATTTACAGAGTTCACTGTGAAGGCAGTAATGTCGTCATCATGGACAGCTCCCATGGTGGCAGTAGGCATTCTGAGGCGGAAAAGGTGTCAGTGCCCTGGGTTGTCCCCAGCAGCTTGGGGCACTATCTCCGCCGAAGTGGGCTGCTGCTGCTGCCTTTGTGTGCCCACCGCTTTGATCTGAGGCTCTCTCTGCTGTAGGGCAGCTATTACTGCCAACTGCCAAAGGAGTGATGAAAGTCCTGCAAGTAGAGCAGAGATTATATTGTGGGAATGCTGACTACGCTATAACTTCCCATGATCATCGGGGTGCAATGGTGGCATGGGTTATATTAGTGTTGAGTCTCTTCACGGTATCAGTTGTCATGGATGGCCTTGATGTGTGGTAGTGGTGGGGAGCTAAGCAGTCAGAAGGCAGTGCTAACAATTTTGAGGAAATTTATTCTTGTCAGGTTCCCACCCATTAAGGAAGTATCAGCAGAAGGGGCAGAAATGATAACACTTTGGCTTTATTCAAGTGAGCACTGAGCTTCTTGATGGAAGTGAAGATGTCAACGAACTCCACACATTCAACACAAGGGTTTTCCTGTTAGACAGTGGCAAGAGCTCTACTTGCAAGGCAGAAATGCACCACTGAACTTGTACTTGTAAAATCGTATTGGAACACAAAGACCATGTAGTTGATATCATTGAAAAAACAAATCTTGGTGAGAGCAAATATACTCTATTAGGGTTGAAAGCAGCCACAGTGATTAAATGCCCAATATGGCCAAACCCATTTTTTTTCTGACTTCACTACCATGTTTTAAGGCTGTTGCTGCCACTGACTGAGAAGAAGCAGTTGTTAAGCAAAAGGAGCAGATGGCTGAGGTTGAGGCTTCTGATGACAATTTTTTTTTAAATCTCTTGGCTGTAATTTTGCCTAAATAATTCCCAGTTAATAAGCTGGTAAGTAACCTTCAGGTAATTTCAGACCCAGTATTTGCATTCATTCATGTGATGCTAAAATAAATATGGATTGTATGCCCTTTGATTTCTAGCTTTTTTTTAAGAACTGGCAAGTAAGAGATTATTAATGGTCAGCCTTATTCATGTAATGGGGTGTAGGGCAGAAAAATACCAACAAAATGGAGTGAAGCTGAGAGACTGAGCATGTACAATCTTGACAGTCTAACTGGAGAAAATAAAATAATATGGACAAGGAATTACCCTCTCACAAAAGGAAGGGAAGAAAGGAGCCAAAGACCCTTCAGGTTAGATTTGCTGTCTCTGTGACAAAGGTAGGAAAGGGCTTGCAGCCTTATATTCATAATCCCAGTAATTTTGAGAGAGGCGGAAAGATCAGGAAAGGGAAAAAGAGAACATACACATATGTATTTCGATACACAATACAAACACACACATACCTATATGCATACACACATATACACACTTATATGTGTAAACATAGACACACATACACATGCATGCATATGCACACATGCATATATACATGTATATACACACATCAACACATATGCATATACGCACATTCATACCACATATACAAATATGTATGCATACACACATACACATAAATACATACACACACATACACATATAGTCCTAAACACAGGGAGATATTTTTTGCCACCTTCAACCAGCCTGTTAGAGACTTTTCTTTTTTTAATTCATGAAATTGACCTTCCTATTCTGCCTCTTTCTCTGTCAGAGAATGGTGAAAGAGCTTCAAAGCTCCATTTGATGGATTCTCTTCACAGGACAGCAGTTCACAGCTGAGACTCTAGGCAAGTCATCCCTGACTTAAGCCCACTTCATTCTGCTGGAAATAAACTGTGGTTTGCCTTTCCTGTTCCTCGTTACAGTTGTCCATGAAGTCCATCCCACAGCCTTTTCAAAACAGTCTTTGCAGAAACCTTAGTGTCCAGCACTGGAGAAAAAAAAAAAAACTAAAGCAATTTAAGACAAAACAACTTAAGAAACTTAAGAAACCAGGAGTCCCGCCCTCATCCTTAGACAGAAAAAAAAAAAAGAAAGAAAGAAAGAAAAAGAAAAAAAATTCGAGTTTCTCTGTTTAGTGGTGTGTTCCTGTGCTGGAAAAAGGAAACAGCTGATTCCACAGCTGGTGACAGAACCCTTTTCAAGGGCAGTTGCCAGAGGACCCAGACATGGGGGGCAGCTGTTCCTCCTCCCCTGGGAAATTCACCTAGCTCCAACAGCACATTGTGTGTGTGTGGGGGGGGGGGGGTGGCAGAGGACAATGGAGCAAGCCAAGCCTGTTTGTCTCGGCAAATGGAAGATGCTTCAATCAGTAAATCAGAGCCGATTGTTCTTCTACATAGAGCTTTCCTTCTTACAAGGCTTCACAGGGCTACCTGGGGAACAATGTCTCTACAGACCCGAGCTGTACACGCCAGGGAAACACTGGGGCTGAAAGTTAGACAAAGCACTCCATAGTAAGCTGCACTGTTTTCAAAACCACTCGTTCCCACGGCTGCTCAAGAGACATTGGTTATCAACATTAGAAATTGATTTGGCCACCATTTTCTTGCACGTAAGAGTGAACTGGGCCTCTGGAGCACATTTGTTGCTTGAGGTGGTTTTGATTTAGGTATGGGACTCTGAGGTGAGCAGGACCCATCTAGGACTTGCCCTTTGTTATACTCCCTCACAAAGAAATATATTTACCCACAAAGCCTCTGGATAACAAGGTATGTAGAGCCCTAGGATGACTGAGTTCCTGTCCAAAGCCATGTTAGGGCCTTATTTCAAAGGTCCTTCTCTGATCAGTGAATGAGCTTGAGGAGGACATCTCAAAGAAGGTAGGGAGGCTGTTCAGCCTCCTTAGCCAGTCTAGCCTGGCTGTGAGGTGCTTTCCTGGGTGACAGCCTGCCTGTGTTCAGTAAGGTTCAGTTTCGATGTGTCCCTCAGAATTTGAATTGAAATTTTAAATCCTAACGTCATTGTTAATGGCATTAGGAGGTGGAACATTTAGAGGGTTGTTGTAGGGTCATGAAAGCTTTGTGCTTATTAACCGAATTGTTCATGGGTTAATGGGCTAAGAGATATAGCAGAAATAGTTGTGTTATCCAAGTGAGTTCTTTCTAGCAAGTGTATTCAGCTTTAACAGGTAATGACCTTGCCCTCAGCAGATGTTGAGCAGATGCCAGTATTCCTGCTCTTGAACTTTTCAGTGTTCAGAACTCTAAACCTAATCAATGACTGGCCACTTCCTCCCCCTCTTCTCTCTTCCACTTTACCTTATTTCCACCTCCCTCCTCTTCCTACTCCTCCTTCTTTATGGTGGAGGTTGAATCCAGCGTCTTATGTATGCTAAGTAAACACTCTTCTACCGAGCCATAGCCCCAGCCTCTAAACCATTATTCTTTATAAAATACTTGGTCTCAGGTGATGGGAAATTAGCTAAGATAAGGATTCACCCAAGTCATTTCATTGCAGCTTCTTGTCCTGTTTATAAATATTTCAGGTACTCAGTGGGCTTTGCTTTTGTGACCATTGAGTTTCCTTACAAATATTCTACTTGTTGGCATGCCTGCCTCTTTCTCTCTCTCTCTCTCTCTCTCTCTCTCTCTCTCTCTCTCTCTCTCTCTCTCTTATTTATCTATTTGTCTGTCTGTCTGTCTATCCATTCATCCATCTACCTTTAAAAAAAATTCTTATCTTACACATTATATCCCAATATCAGTTTCCCATCCTTCCAGATCCTCCCCACACCTCCTTTGTCCCCCAGATCTACTCCTCCTCCGTTTCCCTTCAAAAACAAAGCAGGCCTGTCAGGAATGTCAACTGAACATGGCATAGAAAGTTACGGTAAGACTGCGCACAGACTCTCATGTGAAGGCTAGAGGAGACAATCCAGTGAGAGGACAGGGGTCCCAAGTGCAGGCAAAAGAGTTAGAGACAACCCCCACTCCCTCTGTTGGGAGTTCCACAAGAACAACAAGCTACTCAACATATATGCAGAGGTCCTAGCTCAGACCCAAACCAGGTCCTTGTTTGCCGCTTCAGACTCTGTGAGCCCCTATCAGCCCTACTTAGCTGATTCTGTTGGCTGTGTTCTCCTGATGTCCTTGATGCCTCTGGCTTCTACAATCCTTCTTCCCCCTCTTTGTGGTGTTCCTTTAGCTCTGTCTAGTGTTTAGCTGTGAGTCTCTTCATCTGCTTCCATCCATTGCTGGATAACACCTCTCTAATGACAATTGGGCTAGGCACAGATCTATGAGTATAGCAAAATATCATTAGAAGTCATTTCATTGACTGTTTGGTTGGTTGTCAGTCATGTTTGGTTCTGTCCTGGTCTCTGAGCTGTCCTGCCTCTGGATCCTGGTCATCCAGGTAGTGTCAGGCATGGGGTTTCTCTCCTGTGTAGGCCTCAAGTTGGACCAGTCATTCATTGGCCAGTCCCACAAGTTCTTTGCCACATTTATTGCAGCACATCTTGCAGGCAGAACAGATTTTAAGGTTGAAGGTTCTGTGGCTGGGTTGATGCCCCAGTCACATTTCTCGAGCCTTGCCTGATAACAGAAGATGCTCAGTTCAGGATCTATCTCCCCTATTACTAGAACAACTTGCTAGAGTGACTCTCATAGATCGTTGGGAGTTTCCACTGCACTAGGTTTCTATGTTGCCCCCCCAAGCTCCCCAATACCAGTCATCTCTCCCAGTACGCTCCCTCCGTTTCCCCCACCCTCTGCCTGAACCCTCCGTTCTTATTCCCACTCACCCCCCCCCCGTCTGCCTGCAAATCCATTCTACTTCACCTTCCATGTAGTGCTGGCATGACTGTGAGGGGAGCAGAAGGCTTCCGTCAGAGTTGTGGGTGTGTCTGTCTGTCTGTCTATCTATCTATCTATCTATCTATCTATCTATCTATCCATCCATCCATCCATCCATCCATCCATCCATCCATCCATCTATCTATCTATCTATCTATCTATCTATCTATCTATCTATCTATCTATCTATCTATCTATCTATCTGTGTCCATATCTCTCTTAATCTCTGTTATAGAAAATAGAATATGTAATTTAAGAAAGGATAGAGAAAAGAGGGACAGGAGGAAGTAAAAAAGAGAGGAGATGGAACTGTTTGGTTTTTTTCTTTCTGCCATTCTGTGCTGCTTAAGTATTTTAGAATCATAAATATAAGTTGATCTAAAGGTACATGTGTTACGGGAACTAGGAAAGGGCATCCTTCTCCTAACACTTCACTTTGCTCATCCTGTCCTGAAGGTAGGAATTAATGAATCCCCATGCTTCGAAAATTTTCTTCTGCACAAAATAGTCTTTGGAAACTTTTCCTGTTTACTACAGAAATTTTCCCCTACCGCCGTTCCTGTCACTGGAAAATCCTCCACAGTGAAAGAAATTCACTGGAGTTTTAAATTCGGTTGGTGTGTAATTCTTTTATGCAAATAGCTTGGGACTCACCGGCATACACACTTTGAATCCCTCATTTTCCCTACATTTTGGACTTACATACCTGCATTGCAGTTGATGGAAGGTATGGTGTGGTGTGTTTCTTTCCCCCTGGAAGATACAGAAGCATCGCCTAACCTCCAGGCACTTTCAGACTTGCACATTGCTCTGGATGTGATGGGCATCACTTAATCTACTTGTAAAGTCCTGGTGAAGCGACAGGAAAACTACCATTTCTTCATGGGTACCTCCTTTCTGTCCACGGATGATATCACTGGGAAAAAGCAAAATCTGTCCTAGACCTTGGTCGCTGAGAAATGAGCCACCTCATCCTTAACTCATTAAAAACGATGCGATATTTTCATCCTATATTCCTGCATGCATGCCACATGTTTTAATTTTAATATTCAAACATAGTATGTTCACTATATTTTAGTATGTATACTCAACAGATAAGACTTGCTATAAGTCTTGAAGCTCAAATAATTTTTTCCTCTAAGTTCTACTTGAATTCATCTGTTATTGTCTAACTGGATCATTTAAAATACAAGTGACCTACTGAGCAATAGGTCCTAACCCTGAGGGTGCACAGTCCTTTACCTGCTTTGTGGCTATGATGGTGACTTTTTATTGGCTACGCCCTCTTGACGCCTTCATTTCATCACTTAGATATGTTTGCCCAATGGAAAATCTGGAAGGAGACTTAAGGGTAGGATGAGAGTGAGATGGGGACATTTATTCTCCTCGTGTCATCTCTTCTGGACCATGATTTGGTACTGGTTGTAGACGTTGCCCTAAGGCCACATATCTTAAATGGTTTTGAGAATCGTCTCCCCATTCCTTGCCCTTTGCTGGATGTTATTGCTTTTAAGGTACTTAAAAAAATCACTTTGTCTATGTCCTTTCCCTTGCTTCGCCTTTCCAATGGCCTCCTGGTTACATCTTCTTTAATCATTCCTTTGGAGTACATCACTTGTTTTCTGACAAAACCCAGATAAAGGGCTAGAAGCTCAGCCATTAAGAGACTGTACTCCTCTTACAGTGACTCATGTTTTAGTCCAAACACCCATGTCAAGTAGCTCATAACAGCTACCTAGATCCTGGAGTCTGATGCCTTCTTTTGGCCTCTATGGACATTTATACTCATGTGCCCTTATCTACATGCATACACATAATTATAAATAAAACCAAATCTTTTTTAAAGGCCCAGATGAATAAAAATAAGGCTGCTAAAAGTGACTGTTCAAAAACAGGCCTATATGCTAGAACATGGAACTATGTTGTATGGTAAAATGAATAATAACCTTCCAAAGATATTCATCTCCTAATCCTGGAGCCCAATGCCATGTTACTTGGAAAAAGGGATAATGTTTGTACATGGAATTAGGAGTGGTCTCAGCTGACTTAAAGAGAGATTATCCTGGCTGTTCAGATAGGCCCCATAGAATCAAAAGTGCCCTTAAAAGTGAAGAAGGATTTACAGTAATGTATTAGAGAAATATTGACAACCATTCCTAACTTTGAAGGCAGAAAGGGACCATGAGCCAGAGTCTGAAGTCAGTGTCTAGAACTAGAAAAGTCAAGAAAACTTATTTTCCCTAAGGTCTCCAAGAAGGATACAACCTTAATTTTTGCCTAGTGAAGACTTTTTTTATCGTGTTGGATAATAAATGGGAGTCATTTTAAGCCAGTAAATGTATAATAATTGATTGGAGCATCAACAGAAAACTTATACAAACTGCTAACATAGTTAATGAATACATTGAATCTCTTTGATATAGGAAAATATCATGCAGATAATCTGTGATGTGATACTCAAATTATTAACAGTAACAGAGATTAGAATGCATGTAAGTGGAAGGCAAGCTGAAGATCAATTAGCTATGGTCTTTAGTTGCTATGGCAACAACAGTGATTGTCAATATTGTGATGTAACCTGACTGTTTCCATCAATAATAGATGTTATGCATGAATAAACAGGTAAATTAAAAGCTTTGGAGGTTTAGCCAGGACACAAGTAAAAAAAAAAATCAGAAAATCTGTGTGAAGGCTTTCAAAAGTTGCTTACTATCTTGAACATGTTAAACAGAAGTGAGGGTCGATCTGGGGTCGGAGAATGATGACGTCAGTGTTTTTCTATGGATTCTTAGGGCTTGCCAGCCAGTCAGTATAGCTGAAATGGAGAACTGTGGGTGTTTTAGGAGACCCTGTCTCAAAAACTAAGGTGGAGAGACTAGAGAAAGAACAGACCCTTGAGACATGAAATGAAAACATTTGGCAGACACAGGCAAGGTCCTTTGTACATTAACAATGTCTCAAAAAATAATAAAAACCCCAAATCCAGCAGAAGGACTAGAGAGCAGGGCTTTGGTGGGTAGGTGAAAGAAGCCATGCTTAACAATTTGTCTTGCATGATAAGCTTCAGATATAGGACCAGGTAGCTATAATTCAATAACTTTTTCTATCATTTTCTTTGTCACCTTATATAAAAGGTCAGGTCAAATCCACATACCAGACTGTGGATTTGAACCCTGGCATCGCCACTGAAAGCGAGAAAGTTTTAAACTCATTGGTGGTGTCTAATGTTTTAGGTTCAGGTTGGGGTATGGCTGAATCACATCATCTACAACCGAATGGTAGGCTGGTAGGACTTCACAGGTCCTCACTGTTGGAGACAGGTTTCTCACTCTGACAGAAAGAATGCTGAGATGAAGCGTCTCCAGGTTGAGTGTGTATCATTCTTCCCTCTCCTCTGTGACCAGCATCCACCAGACTTCCTTGTCTGTGGCATGTGCTTTTTGCCGTGTCCAGCATGGCGTGGCCATGGAAAGTTGACTGGGGCGGTAAGGGATTGAAGAAGGGAGAGATACACAGACACGTGTTCAGGAAATAGGTAGGCCATGCTTGTTCTGAGGGAGAGGCCCAAACTACGGAACAACCCAGAACCTCAGCATGTTTATCACACAGGGAGGAGGAGTTAGCTAGTTTCTGTAAGAAATCTTTATATATGAACAGTCTCGGGCTATAAATGTCCCAGAGGAAGCTACAGCCAACGCCTACTGTATACTCAGCCAATATTTGCAATATGTGGACCTGAGGAAGGTTTTGCCATTTCTCAAGTGCCTGAGGCATTGGTCCACACACTCACTCAGGACTTCCGCTGTTCTTCACACATTCACTCAGGGCTTCCATAGCTCCCTACAGCTGCTTGGGCCACACCAACAGATGACAGTGCAGGAGAGTTGAGAGTGAACTGGAAGGAAAGAGTCAGATACACTTTTTTCTAGCTCCTCCTTGTTGGGCTCCATCTGAATGTGTCTACCATAGCCCCTGGGATTTCTTTGGTTGCTTGGTTTGGTTTGTGTGTGTGTGTGTGTGTGTGTGTGTGTGTGTGTACATGCTCATGTATATTCATGTGTATGAGCATATAGGTGTGTGTGGAGGCCAGAGGTAAGGGTAGATGCCTCCCTCAATCTCTACCTTATTCTAATTTTAAAGATTTACTTTATTTGTAATCCTGTATGTGTGTGTTGGGAAATGGGGGTGTATATTATACATGTGTGTGGGTGCCTGTAGATGCCAAAAGAGGGTGATGCGGGGAACTGAACTCAAGTCCCCTGGAAGATCAATATAAAACGCCCTTCGGCCTTGAGCCTTCTCTCATGCCCCTCCCCTTAGGTTCTGAGGCAGGGTGTCTGACTCAGCTAAACTGTCCGGCCAGCAAATCATGACGAGCGTCCTGCCTCTGCCCCTCAGAGCTGAGATTGTAGGCACGTATCACCTCTCCCAGCTTTCCTGCAAGGTGCTAAGACAGCCCCCATTCTTGTACAGCACCCTCTTTACCAACTGAGCCATCTTCCCAGCTGCCAAAGGCACCATCTAGAGCCACGGCTAACGATTCCATGCCTCCTTGTTGCTCTCAGCAGCAACCTGTTCTGTTTTCTGTCTTTTATTCGCCCTAGGATAAAACAAAAGTCACCCTCACTTTTCTAAGCAGTCCCTTCATTGATTTCCCCTCCAGCACCCTCCCTTTTCTTGCTAACTGATTGATGCCATCACCATAATCATCGAAACTAGTATTTACTGAGCGTTTCATTATACAGCAGCTTCTTATATGAACGAGCTTATTTCAACTCCAATTACTATTACATCATTTAGCAAATTGGAAAAAAATTTTAAATGTGAAATTGGCCCATGGCTTACCCAGCCAGGTAGTCAGTGCCTGACGCAGACTATAAATCTCATTTGTGAACCCACTTGGAACCCACTTGGAAGGAGCGGAGTCTTGAAGGCACAGAGCTTGGGTATAAATATCAAACGATTCCTTGGGCTAAAATGCTTTGTGCTGCTGATCTTGGGATTTTTCTGCGGGAATTACATCATTCCTGCCAGGGTTCTTTCCAAGTAATGGAAAGAATATCTTCAATTAAATTACAGAAACACCGAGAGGTCTACAGGCAGTGACTAATGCACACATTTTTCCAACCTTCCATGTTTTCAGTGTGAATGCTGATCGCTCAAGATTAAAGTTACAGAGAGTGTGTGTCCTGGCCTCCTCAGTGTGTGTCCTGTTCATACCTTTTACTAGTAGGATGACGCTGAGTTTACGTCAACTGAGGGAGAATTGAGGTTTCTAGAAAATTCAGTTTCATTGTACTTGGGAAAGGGAAGAAGTTATAAAGATAACACATGCCACAGCCAGCCAGACAGCCAGACAGACAGACAGGTGTGCACGCACGCACTTATCAGGCTTATTGCAAAAAGTAAAGGTCAGAATCTAGGCAAAGTGCTTAAACTTCAAGGCATTTCCTTCCCTCCTGCCAGAACGTTAGGGGACCAGGGCCTTGACTGCACTGGGAGGAGGAACAGTGGTGGTAGAAACTGACCCTCTACTCCCTGTGCCTGTCACTCACCTCGGACAGTGTTCTTCCAGAGTCAGTTTGATGTCCCGCTCTTGTTCTGTACAGTGAGAGATGTCAGCCCCACCCCGCCATACATGTTTTGTAGTATTCTCTTCAGTTGTCTGCATGGTGAGCCTGTAAACAGCCTCCCCATCTGTCCACATCTCCAGTATTTAATATTTTTCAAATCCAAACCTTGGTTTTGAAATTTTTCAAACATATAGAAGAATGAGAACAATTATAGTAAACATCCATAAATACGCCACCTAAATGCTGCTATTATTATTTTAGTTCATTTGTTCAATTGGGTATCCATCTGCCATCCATTCACTACCCCTCCATCCACCCACTCATCCAAGCCTCCATTTGACAACACTGTGTCTTGATGGAGTTATGAAGGTTTTTTTTTGTTTTGTTTTGAAGTTTTCTTCTTTAGTACAATACTGGTCCCAAATGTGTCAACATTGGCAGACAATTGTCTAGCAGGGACATATGCAACTCCTTGGGGCTGGACAAGTTTTTCTTGGTTAATATTTTGACTAGATAAGGTTTTTCAAGCATTTGTTTTTTTCATAAGAAGTAACAATCTGTTCTTTCTGGTGGCTTTCTTGACTCCTATTATTTCTAACTATGTCTCTAAAATAGATTTTTTAGAATATTACTTTGAAATGACAGGGAAGAATTCTTAGAAAAAAAATACTGGCTGTAGTGACCCCAAACCAGATTATCTGGATGGAGAATTTCCTAGATGATGGTGGTGGGGATGATGATGATATTAACTTGATGGTGTTGATGGTGAAGGTGCTAAGCTTTGAACAATCTTAAAAATTTGTTCCACAATCATCAAAATTTTTTCACATCTAATCACCAAATCTTGGAGAAGTGTAAGATCCTCAGAAGGGAATTTCTAGTCGTGAGAATCAGGTACCTATTTCAACCTGCAAGGACAGTTCTCTTACTGAGCCCATTTTGCACATGCCAAGTAACATTAGATTCTTATGTGACTGGGTTTCACTATGAGATTCCTGGTTTTGATTGAAACTCCTAAACTCAAAACTCCAGGATCTAGGTTGTTTCTTGAAAGAAAGTTTTAAGCCAGTGCTGGTATAAAAAAAAGTGATGAAATGAAGAACCCTGTCACATCTGGCACAAATGTTATTACCTTATTTTCATCTTAATGGACAAGTGAGTATGGAAGCATGGGAGTTGGAACACCACAGGGAGGGGGCTTAGCCAGTGGCCAGGGAAGACTTGTTGGAAAAACATTAAGGAGACGAGAATGACCCTGCTGAGGTTGGGGGAGGAGCAGGGGACACTTTATATGAAAAGGTCTGTATGGCAGAGTCCTCAAACTGAAACAGAATCCCAAGACGTGACAAAGGAAAAAAGGGAAAGATGGGGAGAAGGCAGAGTTCTGGAGAGAGATCTGAAGACTCTCTAGGTAAAGATGATGTGTCTGGGAGCTCAGCTGGGAATTCAGATGAGCTCAGCATGATGTGGTAAGACAGCCTTTGATTCAAAGGGCATGATCAAGAGGCATCACGACTAAGAGCAATTGGTCGGTGTGATTCTACCACTACTTAAAACACAGGTGCGCACGCACACACACACATATATACACACACAAACCCTCTCCCATACACCTTTACCAACACTATCTCAAATCATTCTCTATATATTCATCATTGCCTAATGCCTCGTGAGCTCACCCACAGCTTCAGACAGGGCTCTCTTACTTGCTTAAATCAGTTGGTAGAGCCTACTGCCTAGCCACTGCCAAAGATTCAGAGACGGCTCCATGACCTGTACTGAAATGCTGTATTGAAACGGAAATGACCTGTATTGAAAAGAAATAACCTCTCCTGTATGGTGTGTTTTATGGGTGTGAAAAGTAGAATTGTTAGAATCATGGTGACTCCATGAGGAAAGCCAGCCTAAGGATGAAGCATACCCTTTGAAGGCAGAAAACTCAGACCATTAAAAACTCCAAGGATACCCTGGGCCAGCTTCGGTTTAGGTTCAATAGATTCCAAGCCTTAACAAATCTCTTTATCATTATTTTGAGACTATGTCTTACATAGCCTGGGCTTGTCTTAAACTTCCCATATTGCCAGGAAGACTGCTAAACTCCTAATTCTCTTGCCTCTACTTTCCAAGTTCAGGGACTTCAGACATGCACCCCTATGCCTGGCTTTGACTTCATTATTGAATAGTTACATGTTGGTAATGACGGTGGCGTACCCTGGAACTATTGCTAGCATGGGAAATTGTGCTGATTTTACCCACTAGTCAGAAAATAGCTGGCACATAGAGATATGTTCAGTTAAAATGTAGGATGGAAGAGGAATTTCATGTCACTCAATACATAGTCTTGCTAACAACCCAATACTGGACACAGAAATAAGACATTGTCCTAGCAGAATGAGGGTGACAGTGGACATGAGAGGTATGACAGAGCTAAGGTAGAAAAATTCATGGGGTGTTTTCTTTCCATTTACTCTTTTTTCAGAGATTTAGTGTCTGAGATGTAGGAAAAGAGACAATTCAACAGGTTTTTGTTGTTGTTTGTTTTTTTCCAAAGTGCTTTTCTTTCAGGTGGTTTCTATTGCTGGCAGCCAGCAGCATAAAAAGGGTGAGACACTGGTGTTCTTCCCATTTTTCAGAACAGAGGAGTCTAATAGGGAAAGGAATTTAGTGTTGTGTCAGCTGTCGGGTCTGATACCGCCTCATCCAAGAGAGTGTTATGTGTCCACATGGTCTCTTTCCACTTCTGGCAACAGCTGGCTGCTTTCCCAAAGTGGGAATAAGAAACCATCACAGCCTTGCTGAGGTGTCTGCAAAATCCTCAAACATATCTTCAAATCTTCAGAAATATCCAGGGCCTATTTGGTTAAAAAAAGGGAGGGGGAGAAACAATGCCCTAGAGGAGTACCTCCTCCCCATCACATGTGCAAAGTTAGTGTGGAGCTGTTGGTGTGAGATGCTGACAGTCAGTTGCTTTTGATTCTAGATACATTTCAGAAATCAAACAAGGCTCCATACTACTAATAAAAGGATGACTACACCAATTTCCAAGCGTCTAGTGTGTGTGTGTGTGTGTGTGTGTGTGTGTAGGGGGTCTATATGGACCAAGCATATTGATGTTTAAGTATGCTGATTTCTTGGGGGACAACATTGCACATTGTTGATCAAGAGTGTGTACAACAATAAAGGAAGCTGTAGAATGACGACACCAATTTTCAAGCTTCCATAGTGTGTATATGTGTGTGTGTGTTGGGGGTCTTTATGGACCAATCATATTGATGTTTAAGTATGCTGATTTCTTTTGGAGACAGCCTTGCACATTGTTGATCAAGAACATGCACAACCCTCTGGTGTGTGCACAGTCTTGAGATGTGTGGTGCTGGAAGACAGAGTCAGTGAATTCAGAGCACAGTGGAGGAAGCAGCCACCCTGGGAAAGAGAGGAGGAGAGGAACAAGACAACCAAAGAAAGGAAACAGCTTGTTTACGTACGGCCTTCTGCACTGAGGTGAGATTCTTAAGGGCTAGGAGGCTTGGATGTAAACAGAAGGGAGGCCATAGATGAGCCTCAGAGTATGTCCCTGGGGACTCTGGAACTTGGCCCAGAAGAATATGGTGAGGCCTATCAAAGTAGTGATTTATCAACAGCCTGTTGTTGTAAAGATGGAGTACACAGAGAGGTAAATAAGAAGCCTGCTAACCTCCTGGGCTTACACTGTCATACGGATTACTAAGATAGAAATTTGACACCCAAGAAATATTGACACCCAGGAGTTGAGGAGTCATGGTCCTGATGTAGAGGCTTAGAGGATGACTATGGGATTGGGAAGTTGGAGAGGGAGAAAGATCAGTGGGTGCCTACTGGGTTTTGTGGAGAGAGTAATGCTGACTGGATGGGTAAGTAAGTATGTAAAAACAAGTCATGGGTTGAAGAGTAAACAGAGGTGGCCTCCTATTGACTCATCTGTATCCATGGACCCCCTACATGCTCACAGATTTCCTCCTCATCTTTACATTCCAAGCGTGAAAGCAAAATGGTTTGCATGAGCAAAAGAAGACAAATCTCTAAGGAAGGTCGCTCTAGAACTTATGTAGTAGAACAGCCCTGCTATCACCTTAGCTCTTTATTACACCCGTGTGTTGACTTATTCTCTATTTGCAGCCAAAATTTTGTTAGAAAGGAAAATGCAGGCCGTAATCAGGGCGAAATGCAGCATCGGTCCTCAGGAGCTTACAAACAGCAGAGACGCCATCTTTTGCCCTCTGAATTCACTTCAAGCACAGAATGTTTTCAAAGGCATTTCCTGAATGCCTTCTCAGGAAAAGGCTACAGATCAGAAGGAAATTAGTTAAGGGATTGGTCATAAGTGCTAGGACTTATGAACACATGCCAGTCTTAGTCTTCATCTGTCATATTCCCGTCGCACACCTCAGCATTGCCCTGTGGACAAAAGAGAGGATGACAATGAGAAAGGAGGGCTGCCTCTTGTTTGAGTCACAGACCCAAGAGCTCTTTCCCGGAGTTGCAGCATAACTTCCATCGTGACAATGAGCAACACCTCTTGAGGAAGGCCATGACTGATGTCATCTGGAAGGTAGGGTCCCATGCAAGATGAGGTCACCATTAACTCAGCTGCCTTTTAAGGTAAGAGTCTTCTTCTGACCTGCAAGATCTGAAAATCGTGTCACACTTTTGTCCTTTTTGTTACTCCCTTACCCACAGGCCAGTGCTTGGAGAATGACCCCAGGTGACCCAAAGGTACAGTGTAGACAGTTCATTTTGTCCTGACCTGATTGCATGACTCTTGTGTCTACTCCACTAGCATTCCTTCAGTCTGTCCCCTCACTCATCCTTATTGCTACTTCTGGTAATAGACAGTTACCACTGCCCAACAGGGACTTTCTCCAAGCTTCCTAATGGCCTTCATTGCTCTCCCTCGTGTGAGCTTCCACATGGTCAGAAGTTGGCTTTCAAACGCCATACCCTTGTTGGCACTACCCACCTACTTGCTGTGGCTTCTGGCATAGGGCTCAGCCGTTTGACTGTCATAGACTAGTCTTCATGATCTAGCCTTTGCTGGTCCCAGGGGTCTTCTGTCTTTCCACATCTTCTGTTTCTTCTGTCTCAGAGTCTAGCCTTGTAGGATTATTTCCATAGTCTCAACATGCACCCTACTCCTTTCCATTTCCATGTTTCGATCCCACGAGGACTGTGTTCCTTAGTAAGCATGTCTACCTGGTCAACAGGCATCATCTTTGGAGGCTCATCTCAAGGGCCACCTGTGAGGTCTTCTGTGTCTGCTGTGAGAAAGAACAATTTCCACCCCATTTCTCCTCTCGAGCCCGGGCAGTCTTGTGACGCCATGTATTTCTATTACATGCTTTCTGGCATCCACGCTCACCCTTGTTTTCCGTTTACACTGGCGTTGCCAACCTGCAAAAGAGACTCTAGGGAGGGCGGCAAGACTGGAGGGGGAAAGAAGGACTTGCGCCACATTGTGTCTGGAGGGAGCTCGGATCGTGGAAAATGATGTCGCCACTGTTCTAACAGGATCTCAGCAATCAGCTCTGGCCTGTCTCCTGTTCCTGCCAGCACCCCCCTAGCGTTATTTCCCCACCTCCCTTCGCCAGCAGCCGAAGCCAACCTGCAGCCTCCCCAATTCTGGCAGAAACAGCCTCATTATGTCTCCCAGAGAAACACCAGCAAGAGGCAGCAGCCTCCTACGGTTTTTGTCAATACGACATCAAGTTTTACACTTTCAGTCACTAAGCTAAAAACTGTGTCAAGTTAACCGTTCTTCATATTAAAGCCGCTACATCAAAATAGCTGTACTTTACATCTCCTGGACGAGCGCTGAGTGATTCACTTGCCGAGCTAATGGGGGATTCCTTTAGTGTGATGGTAGTAAAATGCTTGCCATGCAAGCCTGAGGACCTGAGCTCAGTATCCAGCATCTACGTAAAAAGCCAGGTGTGGCCATGGACATTTGTAACGCTGGCAGTAGGAAAGCAAAGACAAGTGGATCCCTGGAGCTTCTGGGAAGCCTGAGGTCTCAAGAGAGACCTTGTCTCTAAAAGGTGGATGGCTTCTGGGAAACAAGATCTGTGGCTGACCGCCCCACTGGCCTCCACAAGACGGTACACACACACATGCTCACAAAAATAAAAAAAATACATATTTAAAAGAAAAAAATCAATGAATTAAAAACAAAAGCTTTAATGAACTGAACCATTACATGGAAGCTTACCACAGAACTTCCAGAGAATTTGCAGTGTCTTAGCAAGGAATGTCATTCAGGATACCTTCACTTTCTAGGTTTTTAAAAAATTGAGTCACATTCACTCATTCATTTGTTCGTTTGTTCGCTCATTTGTGTATGAGGGAGGCACATGAGTACCATAATTTACGTGTGGAGATGGACTTTTAATCTGTCTCTATGAATGAAGGCATGAAGCATACGGTCAGTGTGGGAAACCCCTTCGCTAACTTTGTATCGCTGTCAGAGTATGAGAATGCAAGTGCTGATTGACACATGGGTGCTGGGAGTGATCCAAGAGTCACAAGGATGCTTCTGACTTTCTTCTTTCCTATTTCTACGTACATCTAGATCTATTATAGTTTCTGTTAATGGTGACAGAGACTGTCCTAGCAAAAAGAGCCCAGTTTGGAGACAGATTGGACTCAGACTCTGAGTCTGTTATCCTTCAACAAGTCACTTAACTCTTGCTATAAACTGGAGTTGTAAAATTAATAATGGGCGTTTATGAACAGTGGTGTGCTAAATATGTTCTTAGAATCATGCACGTAATAACTAGTTACATCTTCAGAAATTTACGAATAAAAAATTTCCTGGAATTTACTATTATTACCATCATTTCATAGTTAAGATGATCAGTCTCAAAGCTAAACATAGCACATGCCTGTGATCCCAGCACCTGGTAGGTGAAGGCAAGGGGACCAGAAATTCAAGGTCTTTCTTAGATCCATGGTGAGTTTAAGGCTAGCCTAGGCTACATGAGACTCCATTTGAAAAAAGTTAAATGAATGAAAGAAGGATGAGGAAGAGGAGGACCATCTCAGAGAGGGTAAGTAACCTGCTTGGCATCACCCAACCAGGACATTCTCGAGGATTGTATGTGGATACAGGCAGTCCAGCTCCAGGGTCCAGCTGTCTAGCTGTTGCTTTTGTGCCTTTTTCCATATTAGTTCTGCTCCATGCTCCATGTAGAATTCTGCTGAGTACTGCACTTGAGACTTCCAGGTAGCTATGCTCTTGCTTTGTCTTCAAGTGTCAGAGAAAACTTTCTGGAGTATGTCTTCTTATCAAGGCACTAATCTCAACTCAAGGACCTCATACCCATGACCTCATCCAAGCCTGGTCACCTCCCAGAGGCCTCATCTCCAAAATGACTTCTATTACGTGAACTGAGAGTTGGGGGTCAGGAGATCACAGTTCAGTCTACAAACACGTTCATAAGTGCTGGGAGTGTGACCTGTCCCAGGGCTCTGTGGATGGCAGCTACCCTAGTAGCCACTCTGGCAGTCTGCAAGAGAAATCAGAGAGAGCCTGAATTCAGTAGCTCAGGTTAAAATTAGGTTTACCATTGAAATGACCTCTCTGGTGTAGACTGCTATTTTAGTTCTGAACAAATTTGGCAAGAACCTCTGCTTCAAATAGTGGCAGGATGTTTTCCTGCCATCTTTAACAGTCAACTTGGTGAAAGGTATTTGGTTCTGTCATGTTTATTCCATTTTCCGTTGCTAAGGAAAAGGTGACGTAGTCAGACAAAAAGATGGGAGATGAAAACTGAGCCATGCAAAGGAGGCTTCTGCGACAAGCCATCTGACACGTCCTTTTACCCTGCTTGACTTTCTTCCCAGAACCGGCCAGCCCCTGACACCATACAATCTACTGAATTTATATGTTGCCTGTCCTCCCACAAAGAGCAACCATGTGAAGACCAGAACTCTTTCTGTCTGGCTCCCTGCCATACCATTTCCTCCTTGAACAGCTTCCTTTGCACAGCAGATCCCAGTCATCACTTTTTGGATGAACAATAGGCAATATATTCAATATTACTTTTCCAGAAAATGCAGGCAGAATCTTCATAAATTATTGTCCATACCCGCTTATCCTAAAATTCCGATGACACAACCTTAAAATGTGATCGAGAGAGAATTGCTGGCCAGTATGAAATATGAGCCATGTTTCCATTACGTCTGAGAACAAAGGTTGTTAGAGACTTGATGGGCAGGCTGGAACTCTTCTGGGAAACATGTGAAGTCAGACCTGAAAAAAACAGCAGGAGTAGTACTGGAGTTAGTGCCTTGGATAAGAGCCACTATTCAGATTTCTTTCAGAATTTAGTTCCAGCAAAACTACTACAATAACTAAGACTTAAGTAGCTCCATATTAGACTTTGTTCTTTTGATTCTCTGGAAGCTTAAACTCAAAGTTAGCACCCAGACAGAGTCAGTGTTTCATGGTTGTCTTTCTATTGCTGGGACAGAACATCATTTCTGAGGCATCGTGCAAAAGGAAGTGTTTACTTGAGCTTACGGTTTCAGAGGGTCAGAGTCTGTGATAGCTGAGCAAAGGCGCGGTGGCAGGAATAGCTGAGTGTTCCATTCACAACTTGATCTACAACCAAGAGGCAGAGAATGAACGTACTGGAAATGTTGGGAGTCTGCCTGCCCCTAGGGACACTCCTCTTCCAGTAAGGCCCACACCTCCTAATACTTTCCAGATAGTTGCACCATTGGGCCAAGTATTGTAACATATGGGCCAATGGGGGCAGTCATTCTCACTCAGACCATCACAAGGGATATTGTCCTAGGCTGTGGTGTTAGAATAGATGAGTATTTTCTCGTCTTCATACTCGTGCTCTTTGGATTGATCCCCCTTCTTCCCTTCCTTCTTTTTAATTTTGCAGTGCAGGAGTTTCATGCATGCTAGTGTTGTCATTGTTCTATCACTGAGATATATATATATATATATATATATATATATATATGTTGATATATATATTGATATATATATACTTCTATATACATTTCAAACATCTACTTCTATTTTCATAAGTTCATTATATTTCTTATTACCATTCACTTTAAATTTAGAAAGTGGTATAAACATTCATAGCTTAAATAGCCAAATAAAACTAGTGGCCTGGAAGGATCTTTCTACTTCTAGATCACTTGCTCAGCACGCAGTTCTTCCTCAGGACCGTCTCCCATCCTGCCCCGCCCCCCCTTGTCCTGCATCTGCAGGAGAAGTCTCAGTCAGCACATTCACTTCATCTATGTGTTCTGCTGCAACAATGCACTAGTCACATACCAAACAGATATGGTCCAGTGTTTTACTTAGTCACCTCAGGATTCACCAGACCAGTTCACTGGGATATGCAGACACTTCGGCAGCCTTCCTGGAATGCCCTGCTCCAAATTTATGCCATGGTAAAACTAAATTGCTCGAGTTCCCCTGCCTTTCATATTGTTCAATACATCTTTGATTATTGTCACCTGCTTTTCTTCTTGTCTATCCTGCAAACTCCTTATCCTTCTGTTATCTTCAGTTTAGTCACTGCAAGTCTGTTGACAAATCATCTCAATTGCCTTCAGCATGGATGGTACTGTGTCCTGGGTGCTGAGCTCTGTTCTCAGCTCACAGGGTGCAGAGATGAGGTTTTTATGAATTTATTTGACTCCCAGAATGCATCACTTTCCCCAATAAATTTTCTAAAGATCCCATTTACTTCTCTGCTTTTTCACTCCAGTGCACACTGTTGAGCTTAGGCATGTAGCGTATTTAGTCTGCTTGACTCTTAGTTCATGAAGAAAAGGATATTTTTTTCATTAGTCTCTGTATCTTTGAATCCAAAGGCAGTCAAAAGTGGATGTTAGGAAATGCATACACACTTAGTTGAATAAATCAAGTATATGAGAAACCAGAAGAAAAACTAAAACACGGCTTCTTGTATAGTGTGTACTCATTGATCATCTGTTTAGTAGGACAGAAAAGGGGATTCAGAGACACCAAGAAACTTGTTGCAAAAGGGAAATGTGAAGATGGGTGGTATATGAGAGCCAGCTCATACATGTGAGCATCATGTGTTTAGGATGAGGATGGGGTGAGTCATCTTTTGACTGTAAGCATTTAATTTGGCCCAAGAAATGTTTCTTGAACATAAACTATAAATATGAAGGCTGAACATGTGGTGGAGCTTATTAAAGCACACATATTGACTACTTGCAAAGCAACACTGCACAAAAGTGTGGACTCTGGGACCCAGTGCATCCTGGCTTCCCCCACTATAAGATCCTCCGATTATCTGATAGATAACTTGGAACTTGACCTCACCTCCACCCCAACTAGTCATCTTACACTAGGAAATAAAAACTTTAGTCCTATGAATAGGCTACTGTTTGCTAAGCAATAGGAACCAAATATTGTAAGCTAATCACCTCCGAATATTGCCAATATTCTAGCCTATCCTCCTGAACTTGCTGGTGAGACGCTGTTGGTGAAGACACCACATAGTTGTGTCACAGAACATGGACAAATAAGGCTGGCACTCACCCGGAACACACACACACATACACACATAAATCTTTTTTGAAGATCTTAAAATCATTGTTTTTGGATTTGTCTTCCATTCACAATGAAGAACTATATTAATCCTTAAAGCAAGGCTAAAAATGGTCACTTATGTTGACTTACATGCAGTGATCAGTTTTGGGATGTTTTGACTTACTGAAATGGCAATAATTCTTCCATGACAGTGGTTCTCAATATATGGGTCATAACCCCTTAGGGTCACATATCTGATATACTTCATATCAGATATTTACGTTATGATTCATAATAGTAGCAAAATTATAGTTATGAAGCAGCAATTAAATAATTTTATGGTTGGGGGTCACCACAACATGAGGAACTATATTAAGGAGTCGAAGCATTAGGAAGGTTGAGCACTGGTCTATGACCCAATTTCTCCTTTATGGCACAGCTTGCCCCGGGCCATTCTGAAGCAAATTCCTTGAATTCCTCTGTCTACTCTGACCTCTTTCTTCTCTGGTCACGTGTTCATTTATGCTGACTTCTGAATGCACGCTGTGCTTGCTTCCCGTGAAGACCCAGAGGCTCAGTACCCAGCACGAGGAGGCTGATCGCGCAGCTCATCTGGCAATTCATCCACATTGCCTTGAACTGGCTCATGAACCTTGTATTGATTTCAGTTTTTCTCAAGGCCAAAGACCCTTTCTAGGGAGAACGTACAATGAGGCCACACAGAAGGAGATGAGAAAAACGGCTCCATTCTGAGTTTCAAGACATTGACCTCAGGAGGTACACATGGGGACCTGGTGAGGCGGACATGGAGGTAGGCGGCTACCTGATAGCATTATAGAAGGGGCAAGTGTCTCAGCGGCTCATTGCTGTGAGGAGACACCATGACCAAGGCCACTCTTAGAAAGGAAAACAATAAATTGGGGCTGGCACACAGTTCCCGAAGTTGAGTCCGTTGTCATGGCAGGAAGCATGACGACACACAGGCAGACGTGGTGCTGGAGGAGGAACTGAGAGTTCTACATCTTTGTCTGCAGGCAACAGCAGGAGACTGTGCTCCACAGTGAGCATGTAAGAGACCTCAAAGCCCACATCCACAGTGATGCACTTCCTCCAACAAGGCCACACCTCCTAAGAGTGCCAATCCCTCCGGACCAAGCATTCAAACGGGTGAGTCTGGGAGAGGGGAGCACACACATTCAAACTACCACAGTAAGGATGCAAAGAAGAGGAGCCGCTGGAGACTCCAGAGAAAGAAGGAAGGTTTCCTGACCTGGGCATGTGACTGTACTGCATCTGTTGTGAAGAAAATTAACACTGGACTCCAGAGCTTCAAGGAGTTAAAAAAAAGAGTTTTCCTAACAGTGAACCCCAATAAAAGGTAGAATTTCTGAAAGACTGGAAGCCACTTGTCCAAGGATGCGGTGTTTCTTCCTCTTTTCTAGTTTCCAGATTCTCCAGGGCAGCGATGGTATCTAGTCTGTTCTCATGTCCACCACTGCCACACACCACCTCAGTGGTGTCTACCTCAGTGGTAAAAACACTCTATGCATTTAACAAAGATCTACCGGATCATGGACCAACTCACCCCAGTGCCGGCCCCTGACAGACATTTTGGCAGATGCAAGGTGATGAGCCTGCCTAATGATGGTAATTATGGGTCTGGTGCCTGGGTCCCTGATGATTCTCTGTCTCCTAAATTCAGCTTAAAACTCCCAGGGTATACTGATAGAGCTGGATACTGAAGTCAAATGTGGGCTTACCCTCCTGCGTATCCACATAGTGTGCCCTGCTGTAGGCTATTCACTCTCATGGATGCTGCCTTACACAAAGGATGTGGATTATCCCACTTATTTCAGTCAGGGCCCAGGGGTCATACAATAGAAGAATTTATCAAGGCCTCAAAGCCAGAAAGTGGTAGGCAGCAATCCAATCTTTGGACTTTTATCGTTGACCTGGGTTGTTTCCTCCTCTGAACTGCGGTGGAAAGCCATGCAGGCAGAGGAGAGGCGGCAGCGGTACTGTGGCAGGGGGGAGATGCTATGACATGTCCCCTCCCTCAGCAGCCTTGAGTCCATATCACTATGTGTTCCTGTCGTGTTCTTGGCCTCCGTGTGGGATGCGCCTTCGGTCTCCCACCCAGCTTTCTGTGCGGAGAGAGGACTCCAGCTGCTTTCCGGAAGAAGCATAGAGTTAACCCTCTGCCTTGAATGACCTCTGTGGAGCCCGGCAGAACCACCATTGAGTTTCCGGTGCTGTGTGCGCATGTCCCCTTTAGGCTGCAGACCAGAGGGTGAGGTTGTCAGCACTGGGCCAGGACACAGGATTTAGGACCCAGCAAGGGGCTACTACTGTGGGGACCAGGAGGGGTACAGCCGAGGCAAGTAAGCCAGTCTTACTTCAGGTTTTGAGGGCAGCCTGAATCTCTCTCTGTTTATATACTCTCTTTCCTCCTGGGTGGTTGCTTCAGTTGAGTGGCCCCTGGCTCAAAAGATTACATATGCTGCCCCTGTGACAGCGCCTCACAGCCCCCGTGGCAGGATTTAGGGCTGCCTCTCCTTTCTCTCGGGAGAAAGACAGACGACAAGTGAACCCTTTGTCTTTCATATGCCATCTAGAGTGTGACGTGCCCCAGCGGACAGTTTAGCAACAGTGAAGCGAGGTGAGGCATCAGGAGGATGAGCGCTTCCCCCTTCACTTTAAAGGCTGGATTTCTGTGAGCCAGCCAGCTGCAGGGTGGATCACTCTTTCTTCTGGGTACGCGTAAGGAAGGTAGGTGCCCCCGAGGCTTACCTCAGAGCACAGTCTTCCCAGCCAGCTCAGACACACAGGTTCACTAAAGCTGGCGATGTGGATGGTTCGTGGCTGTGACGGTGTCAAAGGAAGGAAGGTTTATCTGCTTCTTTGCTTTTCTCATTCTATCTTTCTTTCTTTCTTTTTCTTTCTTTGTTTCTTTTCTCAAGACAGGGATTTTCTGTGTACCCTTGGCTGTCCTGGACTCACTTTGTAGATCAGGCTGGCCTCGAACTCACAGTGATCCTGCCTGCCTCTGCCTCCCACCTTACCTGCTTCTAAATGGTAAAGCTAGGCAGAGTCGCACAGTAGGATGAGGCTGCCCCACACAGAGAATGACATTGTCTCTTCTTTCCTGGTTCGTAGTGCCTTATGTGTAGAGGGTTGTCTAAAGAGGACACCATCAATACCCTCTTCGTCATGATTGGGATAGGATGATTCACAGGCCACCATGCTGGTGAGCCCTGAAAGCCAAGGATCAGCTTCCGGAGAGTCATGTCACAGCTACCTTGTCTGGAGAGTAGAAACAAGAAGTTGAGATGACTTTTGACTTCAGTCCCTAGTTCGAGACGTTCTGTCCCTGCTGAGCATAAGTGAGACATGTTTTCCACATCCAAGGATGTCTGTGCAGTCAGGCCTCTGCGTCACCCTCTGTGGTTCCTTCTTCTTCAACACTAAGATCCACACACATTTAAAGGAGCTCGTTTAGGAGAGCAGAAAAGGAGCAGAGGCTCTTACTACCAGACAGCACACATCGGGAGGCAAACCCAGGGTGTTATGGGAATGAGGTCTAAATACAGGCAACCCTCTTCCCACCTCCCTCCTTGAGAATAGATTACAGTGTTCTCTCTCTCTCTCTCTCTCTCTCTCTCTCTCTCTCTTTCTCTCTCTCTCTCTCTTGTGCGTGTGTATGTGTGTGCGCACGTGTTGGATCACAATTCCACAGAGTGCAGTGTACTATAGCAGGGAAGACACGAGGCTAGAGAGAGTCAGTCATCTGGAAGGAAGACCTCACAAGCTAATCCCCTCGTGACCCACCTTCACCAGCTGTGTGCCTCCTGCACCCAAGCTTTCACAAGCTCTCAAGCAGGACCACTAATGACCCAGCGTTTAAACACACAGTCTAAGAGGGGCAATCCCCATTCCAGTTACACAACAAAGGGAAATTCCCACAAAGAGGAAGAAACGAGAAAAGCATTAGTGTACAGGATCTCTTTCTTTTTTAACAATCTACAGAAAAAGAGACAGCGGATGAGGGTACGAGGCTCAGGAGTTAGGAGGCGGGATGCAGGATGGACGAGCAGATGACAGGTGGCTGAAAACCGGAAGGGTCACTGAGTTCTTTAGGAGAATGGCTCCTGGTGAGACTACCCCACCATCCACTGGGTGTATCCACCAGCCGACTGGCAATCTCCAACATGAATTAGTGTGCCCTCTAAACCCCTAATAGCTCCAAAGATCATCTCTACAGCTGTAAACACTTAGAAGTCCTGCAGCCACCACCCTAACATAGAGGTTTTCAAACAGTGAGTAATGCCCCTCCCTGCTGGAAGAGTTTGGTTTTCTGGACCTTCAGCTAGCTTGTGGGGTGTGTGTGGCTTGTATCAGGAAGGGCACGTACGGGCCACAAATTCTGTTCCTCAGGGTGCCATGACAGACTTACACAGTAAAGAGTTACTTGGCGGAAGATGTTGACAACGCCAAGTTTGAGAAATGACGCTTTAATAGAATTCCTTCAGTCTGCAAGCTCCACACCCATCCGCTCCAAAAAGCGCGTTCTGTCACTGTCTCTGCTCTTCCCTAGTTCAGTTTAGCTGAGTGCCCGGTTGGTACAGGATGCAGGAGGACGTGTGCCAGACTCAGGTCATTGGGCAGCGTGCGGTGTACTGATGTTGTCTTGGATGGTCCTGACACAGTAAAACGACACTGGAAACAGTGCCGTTTTGTTTTTAAAGAAACAAAGATAAAAAGGTTTAAAGGTCAAATGAACAACAGCTCCTGCTCCTGCTGCGGGGGAGAGATGATCAGCATCCGCTGCAGTAACCTCTCATGGCCAGCAGAGGGCATTTAGGGCAATAGAGCATGATGGGAGGAATTTTGGTGCCAAAGAGAAGCCTTTTATCAGAAGCCAGGAATCTAACTGGAGTTAAAAGCGTGATGTAAAAGGTCAGAAGTTGCTTTCTGGATCCAGGACGAAGCAGTTTCCACACAGCTGAGACATGAGACCATGGAAGAACTAGGGGAAAGCTGGAGGGGCCACAGTGTCCTCTCAGAAAGGCATAGGAGAATCTGTCCACTTTTCAGAGACTGCTGTCCCACAGATTAAGGGCGAAAAGGCAGGAACTGGGGGCTGGCTCTGATCGCCTCCTTCCCCTCCGGGCCTCCTGTTTCTTCTCATAAGCCCCAATATCCCTAGCATCGACTTGTCATGAGACTGCCAGACGGCTGAGAAGTCTGGCCCAAAGGGAGGACGGTGAGGTGGGTGCGCCTGAAAGGGGTGATTCAGAGAGATGTTGGGAAAATCCAAGTCCAGCTGTTCTATGTACAAGTTCCCACCAGCGCTCTATGGTCCTGCCATGCCAAGATCCCACCCAAGCCCGCTTCAAAGGCCACTCTGCATATACTGATTATTTGTAAAACAAAGCAATAAAAAGTCAAGATATCTCCATGGAGTTCAAGGAAAATCTCGACAGTATTCTGGACCAACAGAAGTCAAACTCTTAGAAACGACAAACACTGTAATGTCCCTACATCCATTTTATCATCAAAGATGGCATCACGCACTCTCAGTGTATTGTGCGGGCTCTTTTCTGCGGAAGAATCAGCTTTGAACACCTCAGTACTCTCACCTGTTTGTGAAACCGCAGCACAAAATTCACACCCCAACTCTGAGCATTGTGGTTCATCCATTACGTTATAAAACCTTTTTCTTGACATCTTCTAGACCCAGGAACAAATAGCCTTCCCATACTGAGAGGGGAGAAGAAGGAATTATGTGTTGTTCCAGTTCTCGGCAGTGTCCTGAGTGCTTGTTGTTGCTGTTGTTTGTTTGTTTTGGTGTTTAATCATCCTCGGAACAGCTGTTGTAGTCAGTATCACTAGGCCGTATTGTAGAAGAGAACCGCCCTAGCCCTTTGAACAGTTTTTGTTTCTTTTAATCCAGAGCCTTCTATATCAGGCGCTGAGCTGTGTTCGCTGGGATATGAATGACATGGCAGTCTCCCACTGTCTTTGTGATGTGTTTGACACTTATTAGAAACACTAAATGGAACGAGGATCTTCGAGGCCTCTGTGGAGCTAGGGACACTGTCACAGGGATGTGACGCCCGTTGATCTCAAAGGAACAGGGAGTTTCTGGTCCTCCTGTCTCATCACTGCCCTGATCTTGTACTGTTGCACAGTGATGACTCCAATTTCCATGGAAACTCCCCACAGACTAATTAGAATACAGTTTATACATTTAAATCATGGAGATCTTGAAATTCTCTGGTACGTGATGGAGAATTTTCTTGCTGTTTTATGACTCACGAGGACATCTGGGAGGAAACCTCAGGACAGGAACAAACCGATAAAAAAAAAAAAAAACCACCTTAGCAGCTAGGCATCATCGTCCACACGGGACACCACCTGGACAACTAGACCATCTCTGTCATCCATCTGCCCCAGTCTGTAGCCACTCAGAGACCTAGGCAGCCTGTGAGCGGCCCTGGGCAGGCGTCCTTACCAGCGCCCATCGGTGGGGAGCTAGACAGGTCTGTGAATGCAGGACCGCTTCTACGATTTCTCCGGTTAGCCCTTGACACTGATTGGGAAGCCAGGACTGTGTGTGAGAAAGCTCCACAAGGCCCAGGAGTTACAGGCAGAAATCACTGTCATCCATTTCCTATGGTGGTATTCGCCGGAATACATGCTATCTCGTTATCGTCTGAAAGGATATCAAAGCGTGCTTCTTATCCCACCGGTTACTCTGAATGAAATGTGAGTTCACATTGAGCCCAACTTCCTTCCAAGGGCTTTAACATAAGCACTGTCCATTGCGAGAAGGCAGTGTGTGGCCAGCAGAGACAAGGTTACGTGTGGCTTGGTGGACCCTCGCTCTACAAAATGGAGGAGAAAAATACCCCCACAGGACTTGCCTGGAGACCTTACAGAATATTAATGTGGTGGGTTCATAATAGGCAATATAGCTCATTTTAATTAGGATCCCACACTCCTAGAAATTAACTTGGAATAGATCTGTGAGTAATCTGGCCTATCACCTTACTCAGCTCCTCTTCCGTGCAGGATTGCTCCCCGGGGTCGACTCAGTCTAAATTTAAATGACTGCAGTTAGGAGGTTTACATCACTGCCCTTGGGAAACTATTACACAGTCTAATGGATTTTACCATGATTATCTCTCTTTCCCCTAGTGATCCACCCCGAATTTCTCTTTGCTTAAATCTGTCTCATTTTTTTTCCCTCATTATATGTTCTCACATTGGGAAAAGTCACAAAACAACAATGAAAATCGCTCAGACTCCACCTTCTAGTCCCTAGCAACGAAGTGGGATTGGCCCTGACCGTCTCTGTTTGGAATGCTGTAGGCAAACTGAGCACCATCGCCTTCCTCTCCCACATCCGACCAGCCCCTGTTCTTGGGAAGGCAGGCCTGTGTCTGCCGTGGTGATGATGGTGTGCTTGAAATGGCACGTGCCAGCCTCTCCTGGCTGACCTGGGGTGAGGTGCTTTCTGTATCTGGGGAACAAAGAAAGACTCTGACTTTGGGAACTGAGGACGGCATCTTTGTTAATCGCTAACCAACCCGTCAAGCCACCGGGTCGTATTGCAAGTCCTTGGGTTACACCAGCATTTTAGAATTTCAGGTTGAGCAAGAAGGTCCGAGTCCTTTTCTCTGTCACAGCTCTCTCATACATGTGAACAGAAAGAAGCCAAGAACCAGCAAGAAATAAAGGCAAAACAGCATCAGGGCTGCGAAGAAAGCACCCCCACACTTAGCATCCCTGTTTATAACAGAGAGTTGCATGGTGGGCCTGCAGCTCACTAGGTCTCTTCAGTTAAAGAGGATAGCCTCCTGGTGCCTTTATGGCCTCGGGTTTGTTTTTGAGGACTCTGATCACCAAAATATGAACGAGACAGTTATGTCCTGCTCTGAGAAAGGATCATTCTTTTGAGAGGCAATGGTGCAGGGAAGATGCCAAAGAAGTCAGAGCACAGCAGGGATCACAGCTCCCAACTGTCCCACAAGCCAGGCTCCCTAACACAGTTCCCCAGCAAGTGATTGTGGGAAGCGTAACTATGGCAGAGTGAGACAGACAGGAAGGAAACAGTGCTTCAGGTATGTCTGAACCATAGAAAGAGCCTGACCCACATATGTCCAAACTTCTATTTCCAAGGCCAGGCCATGCATGCATCCATTTGTTTGTTTGTGGTTGTTGTTTTGTTTTGTTTTTCTGTCTTATTGCATGCACATCTGGACGCTAGGCCAGACACTACGGAGATCTCCCCGGCTTCTCTGCTTTGAGTGGGACTTACTTTCAAATCCAAGATTCTTGGCCTTTATACAGTACTTGTGTCTCTTACATTTTCTCTAGTCTTGGACTTACCTTTAATCTTTGTGTATAGCATCTTCCATAAAAGGAAGCTTTAAACCCAACGCTGGGGTATCCCTGCTCTTTTCCTTGTTTTTCTTGGACGTATGCATCATCTAGAGGACCGTTCCTCAGCCCAGTCAAAGATGTTGTCTTTTTTTTTTTTTTTCATCCCCTGGAAGTGCACTTTGACTTTCCTGAAAAGCTTTTCAAATGCATTTAGACTTGGGTTCTGTGCGGTGCGTGGCCTCTGCTTAGGCTTTTCCATGCCCTCGCTGTCCATCTCTCTCCTGCTCTACAACACCAGATCTTTACTCAGACATGTTTTGTGCTTTGTTGTCCTCTATTCTACTTGTAAACCATCTGCTTTAGTTGCTCAAGTTATGTGACAACTTGATTGGGAAAATGGGTGCCCAATAGATAGTAAGACATAATTGCTAGATGTGCCTGTGAAGTTGTTTCTAGAAGATGGTAGCATTTGAACCAACTGACAAAGGAAAGATGAGCCTCCCATCATCCAATCTGAGGGCTTAAGGAGAGCCAGAGGGTGGGGTGGCCGGGAGGTAGGGAAGCAACTTCGCTCTGCTGGGTGGGGACCCAGCTCCTGCTGCCTTTGGATGATGGTGTCTTATGTTTTAAAGTCTTTTTTGAGCCTCAGTTTGTAAATGGCAGATCCAAGGACTTCTCGGCCTCCATCATCCCACATGCCAATTCCTCTTAATAGATCCACTCTCCTCATCTATGTATGTCTCATTGGCTTTGTTGTTGCATAAAACCATGACTAAGTCAAACACTGTAAGAAGTCCTGGTGTCCCCTGAGACAAGCCCACCTTGTTATTTTTCCAAAACTGTCTCCTCTTATCCTTTGTCTTTTGCTCTTTCATATAAAACTTTGATCCATCTCTTCCGGTGGTGTAAGGGTAAGGACAGACAGATCCCAGGACCACAGACACTGGAGCTGAGCTGTCTGAGCTGACTTATGATGCTGCTCTAAGGAGTCACTGAAGACACAGGTACACATCAAGAGCTTGCTGCCCACACTAACCCGCCTAACCTCACAATAGCCGGGGGGGGGGGGCACCCATCACTATTCTCTTGGTCCAGGTGATGGAAATTGGAGCTGAGGAGATTAAATAATTTAACCATGTGAGATTATATACCCAGAAATGGGATCTCTGATGCCTCGTGATTACATATGAACTCAGGACTACATAATCCAGATCTTCTTTAGGTATTCAAAAACTGAAGAACTATAGTGTACTCACCGACAAGGCAAATAATTTAAAGTCATTTCACCAAAGAAGACACTAATGGACACAGAGAGGGTGCATGCTCTGTCTAATGCTCTTTACAAATCCCATTGCAGAAGGGTTAAGCTGATGAACTTCCCCCACACAACAGCTTCTTTTCCCACTCCTGATTATTTTCTGGGCCTCCAGCCCTTAGGAGACAATTGAATAGTACCACTATTCAATGTACTCTTGGTCCCACAGGAAGCCCCTTCACCTTCCATGTAGTGTGTGCTGGACTAGTGCAAACATACTTTGAGATGGCTAAGTTGGTAAAGGGCTTGCTATTTGTGAGAAACTGAGTTCATATCTGCAGCACCCACATAGAAAGCAGGGTGCAGCAACATGAGCCAGCAACGTTACCAGCACTGAGAAGGACACAGGAAGTTCCTGAGGGCTTGTTGGCTCTCTGGCCCAGCTGAATGGACAAGTTTCAGGTTCATTGAGAGATTTTGTGTCAAAAAGTAAGATTGGAGAATGATTAAGAAAGGCACCTGGTGTCAGTCTCTGACTTCTACATGCACGGATACCCAGGCATACTATGTGCAAGCACTGGCATGCATGAACACACACACACACAAACACAGCCCACACACATGCTCTTTGAAGATGGGGTGTTCCCTGCAGCCTGTGGTCTCTGGGGTATACAGTAACACTTTCACTGATACTAAAACTCACTGGTGGTACAGAATGCAGCTCAACCCAATAGAACTCTCCCACCTGTGGTCCCTGCCAAGAAACAGGACATATGCGTTTTCTAGGAAATCTGTGAGGAAAAGCTGTAAGTTCTGGCAATCGTGAAACTATGTCTGCAGGAGCAGATTACAGAGAAGGTAATTAGAAAGCAAACATTGGTTAGGAGCTGTCGAGTGAGCCAAAGAGAAACATGTCAC
>CM053759.1:38158877-38196403 GCA_028658305.1 Pachyuromys duprasi | reverse complement strand
ATGGAAAAGAAGATCCACTGTGGGGCTGCGGAAGAAGGATTTATGGAGTGTCTTAAACTAAGCTGTGGATGGTACGGAAGCCGGTGGGGGGAGTGGATGCTACGGAAGCCAGTGGGGGGTGCGGGGAGAAGAAGAGCAGGCATCGTGGAAGAGCTTATCCCTGTAGCGTAGGTGGTGACTGGCGTTTACGCACCCAAGGATGACAACCCTGGTAAGAGAAGACAGGCCGGAGAGTGAATGGCCTGTCTTCTGGCCTGGCTCCGTCATACCCTGCCTTCCTCACACCAAGACAGTAACCGCAACTCCAACCTCAAAAGCTGCTGACGCAGAGAAACTAGATCCCCTGTGAGACCCTTAGATAAGCTCCAAGGTGTAAGTTTTAGGAATGGGGGTGGGGTATGTTTTTTTTTTATGTTGGGGGAATGGGAAAGTTTGTCAGGGAAGATGAAGCGCTGCATACTGGTCCTGTGTTCCCTGTTTGGCCCCCTGTTTGGATGCTTCATCGGGTCCTCCCGGATGAGATCAAAAGGTGTCCAGAATCACCTGCGTGGGAGGGAGAGCCCTGGAGGCGTTTCCTCGAAGGCCACTTGCCTTTCTTTATGGAAAGGAAATGGAGATGTCGGGTTGCTTGTGTCCGGGGAAGCATGCTGAATGAAGTATTCGAAGTATTGCCATGCTCCAATTCTGAAAAAAATTTAATGAAAATCTTGCACTTTAGGAAAGAGTAAAGCGCAAGATTTACTCTTGCAGTGAAATCCACAAGCCTCTCTGGGTGAGGTGGGAAGCGGGGAGAGAATGCGGCGATTTGGTGGCACCAGGCAAAGTGAAAGCTTCCGGCTGAGTTTCTCTGCAGACCAGAATAATGAACCTGATCTCACAGCTGCCGATCAAAACGGCCCTTCAGACCTGCCCCCTGACCCCGGAAGAAGCTCCATGACCTGTGGCTTCTGGCCTGCTCTGGTTTGTAGCGAGCAGATGACATAATTCCAGCTCTTGGGAGGAGGTTGCAGGCAGCAACAGGAATTCAAGGCAGCCTTGCTGTGTAGTAGTGAGTTTGAGGCCAGCCGGAACCACACAGACCTTATCTCAAAAACAGCAAGGGGAGGCGGATGAAGGGAAACAAAGTGTAATGACACCTATCTATGAAAACGCTATAATGAAACCTATAACTCTGTGACTCTTGAAAAAAAAAAAAAAGCATCTTCAAAGGTAGTCACAATAAGAAAAAAGCCCCAGTTCTTAAAATCTCCACAATGAAAAGCGAAACAAAATTCAAAACCACAATAAAACAAGTAAACAACAAAATAAGTAGGATCTAGGGGAGGAGCTTGCTAGGAGCGCTTTTAATGCTACAAGTCCTGGGTTCAAGTCACAGCACCAACCAACCAAGGAACCAGACCCAGCCGTCTCCACCGTGGGGCTGTGCCGTAAACTTGTTCCCCAAAGAGGAGATGGACATCAGCAAGGAGCGGAGAGGATGAAGGCTGTTAGAAATGTGTGACGGTTCCAAAGCAGGACCGTTCCTTAAGCTTGTCACTTTCACATTCCAAACAACCAATACAACTTCTCCTAATCCCATGGGGTCGGGGTGTGCATGTGAGGAGGCAGAGTCGGACCCAGTAGCTCCTAAAAGGGGGGAGGGGCGCGCTAACTAGCCCCTCACACTGTGGACAGTCATCCTCCAGAGTTCTCCACTGCTCATGGGACATGATCTAGGATTCTCTCCCGGTTTAATAAAAATCCCTTCAATGCCCGAAAGGATGGCATGAAGTTATAATAGCATCTACTGTCCAAAATGAATCATACCAAGCTAAACACATCAAAATTGCTAAAATTTAACCTTGCACACCGCAGATACTTTTCAAATCAATATGATCCATGTGTAAGTTAACCTTTAACCATTTTAACTAAGACTAACTACCAGACCATCTATAAGATGGTTCAGAGGGCAGCCAGGTTAATGAAAGGTCGAAAAGGGCTGGTGACTACCGATATTATGGACTGAAGAATGTAAATTAGAAGTGATGCCAGAGACTAATGGATGTAGATGGTAAATATGAAAGCAGATATTGAGGTTAATTGGGTTTTGACTACTTCCAAGAAGCCAGCGCTGGCCAAAACCTCATTATGACTGGCAGCATTAGACTAGAAATACATGTATCAGCAAAATCGTCCCCTGATTGCCCTTTTTATGCAAGACAACAGCTTGTAGCAGTTAGAGATGAGGTCATAAAGTGATTGTCCCATCCCTGCTCCTGGCCTTAGTCTACCCAGTTGTCCTGTAGGTATAGGAATGTCTTCCCTTAAATGAGGAAGAACAAGATAAGGCCACCACAGTATTATAAAAGTAGCAAAGCTAGGATTTGCTACCACTTGAGATTAACAATGCATGCTCAAATACTGTATGTCACTCATTCTTGACTATAAACCCTATCAGATTCCAGACACTCTACATAACAAATCTTTTGAAGCGTTTCTTTAGTATGACAGGATGAAATTAAAATTCCCAACACCCACATGGTGAGTCACAGCCATCCGTAACTAGGGTCCAGGGGATCTGGTGGCTTCTTTAGTCCTCCAAGAGCATCGCACATACACATGGTGCACAGACACACATGTAGGCAAAACACCCATGCTCATAAAATAAAAGAAATTCGTTAAAAAAAAGACTATACACCTCCATTACAGACAGGAGTTTTTAAAGATTTATTTTTACTGCGTGTGTACATGTGTGCATGTGTTCATGTGTGTGGGAGATTTCTAAAGAGGCTAGGATGGAGCATTAAATTCCGTGGATTCAGAGTTACAGACAATTGTGAGCCTCCCAACATGGGTGCTAGGAACCAAGTCCTCTACACAAGAAATACATACTCTTAATGGCTGAGCCATTGCTCTATTCTCTACACATAGGATGTTTGAAACATTATCTCTGTATAACGGAAGGCAAATATTTCAGAAATTTCTAGCATAGTTATTTTTTATGAATTCAGGGAGTCAACTTAATTGCCTTATTGTCACTGCTATGATCTTTCCAGAATCCTTGAACTTGTTTTTGCTTGTTTTGTTTTAATAATTAGGAAACATGAGATTGCTGTTGTCCCATCTGTTCCCCTTCACACCAAGCCCCATGCTGCTGCCTGATCACCTCCTCTCAGAAAATGATATCCGCAGTTCTCAGTGGCTTCCAGCAACACATGTTTGTAACAGGGCCCAGACCTACAACTGACTCCATGATGGAAATGGCATTAAGGCTCTAAAACTCAGCGTATCAACAGCACCACCTGCAAAATCTAAAACAAAGACCTAGTCCACCAAAATCTGTAGTTCTGGGCAAGTCTCTAAATGTGCTAACCTTGCTTTTTGGCCTCTGTAGTTCTGCTTCTGGTTAACTGTTCTTGTTAACTGAAGTATATCAATGCAGAAGAGTGTGTGTGTGCTTGAAAAAGGCTTGGGGCTATGCTGGGATCCCAAACATCCAGTGCAGTCAGAAACCAGCTAATAAAGACTTTCTATTTCCTGAAACCCACGTCTGAGCAGTCTTCTCTGGTGGATACTTCATGGCACATTGTCCTGTCTTGTTCAAGGCACTGTAGTCTGCTGTAGCCTTTCGAGCAGTTCTGAGTCACATGCCTGCTGTCGTTCTGTTCCATGACGTGTTGTCTTTCTGGGATCCAGGCAGAAGGATCCCAGGTGTGTGATTCCCACAGCAGGATAAGAGACCTGCAGAGCCGGTGGGAATGTTTAAAATCCTGATAGCTCTCAGTGACAAAGGTCTGAGATACATAACCCCTGTACAGGAAAATGGAGCAACCATACTAGAACTACAGTTTTCTGGGAGCTGATCTCGTATTTGTCAAGGTACCTACTAGCAGATTTCATCTTTCTGGACACAGAGGGTCGCAATTTCAACCATTAACAGGAAATGGTATCTTTGGCAAGGAAAAAGGCCACCTTATTCTGACTCCGATACCTGCCTTTGGATCCCATAGCTGAGCTGGATTCCGCTACCTGGGCTGCATTGTTTTTTGTTTTTTTTGGGTTTTTTTTCTCAGTAGGAGAGGATGCTCCTAGTCCTGCAGTGACTTAATGTGTCAAGACAGGTTAGTACCCATGGGGGAACTTCCCCTTCTCTGAAGAGAAGGAGAAGGGAGGTTGGGGTGTGTGTGAGGAAGAGACTGGAGAAGAAGGGGTCTGATATCAGGATGTAAAGCAAATAAATTAACTAATTAAGAGAGAAAGAGAGAGAGAGAGAAAAGTCCACCTCTTTATAAAAGAGAGGCCTCTCTTTAACAAGTGGATTACTGCAAAAACAAAAGCTCAAGCCTCTGGCTTCTCAAGGGTAGTCAGAATATCAAATATTTAAATGAACCTCCTGTGTGTGTGTGTGTCATATGTGTATCATGAATGTGGCTGTACAGGTATGGGTGCCTTTGCCTTTATAGAGTCTAGATGAGGGGGTCAGGTGTCCTATTCCATTACTCTTTATGTTATTCTTTGAGGCAGGATCTCTCACTGAACTTAGAGTTTGGCTGGCAGTCAGCAAACCCAGTGATTCTGCTCTCTCTATTACTCAGAGTACCATGCACAGGTGTAGGCATGCCTGAGCATTTATGTGGGTGCTGGGATTCAAACTCTTCATGCTCTTATCCACTGAGCCATTTCTCTAGCCCCAACCTCCTGCTTTTTGTAGTTTTGAAAAATATTCTTACTAAAACACTCACCATGATTTCTCAGGCCACCCAAGGAATCTGAACTCCAAACCTGGACCACATTTTGACACTTGTTACCTCCCTCTTAGAGGATGTGCTTCAGATGTGCTGCCTCCCGGTTGAAAGATGCTGAGATGGTCAGTGCTCACCTGACCAGAGCCACCACGACTGCAGGGGCAGTTCAGAACTCAGATGTTGCTCTCGCACACACCCTTGGTTTTTCCTGGTCCTGGGCTGGGGTGCGTGAGCTGTTCCATCTCCCAAGAGAAGAACCCTTGGCTGATTGAGGTAAAATTGGAGCTCAGATGGCAAAAGAAGAGAGAATAATAGGTTGAGAGATCGCCCCCATTTGCCTCTTTAAATTTTCATGTGGAAGGCAATTTGTTAACAAGGGGGAGGTCCCGAGGCAGTGAAGGCATCAATAATTCAGCAGAGACTATCAAGCTGCAAATAGCCCCTGAGTGTCCAGCTGAGCTCCTGTCTGCCACACCAGCTCTGCGCGGGCGCTGGGAGAAAGGGTCAGGCTTCTGGCACTCAGCCCGCCTCAGTCCCGTCTCTCCATTCCCAATTCTCAGCCAAACTGGAAACTCATGAGACCATGGCTCAGGCTTCAGGATGCCAAGCTTAGGCACAGGCTGAGCACCAGGATTGCTCTGGAAACTGGCACCCTCCTGATAAGATCACAGTGTAGGTACTTACACTTCCACTTCCTGTCAGGCAGTGGCTCAAGGTTTAATAAAAGATTCCCCCCACTCCGTTTATATTTCACGCCCGGAACAAATGTTGCTTCATCCCATTTGCTTGATTTGGGTTCTTCCGGCCTTGCTGGACAGTGGTGGCCCTCTGGAACAGAGGGGCTTAATGGTATTAGCACCTGTGCCCTTACCAAACTTAGCCTCTCTGTGCCCAACTGAACTCTTGCTTGTCACACCAGCTGCTTCAACATTAGGCTTTGCTCTGTGAATTCTGGTCTGTGTTTGTTTTGCCTGACCTCAGCAAAACTCCTGTCAGGGCCAGGATCTCCAAGTGGTGAAGAATTTTGGGATGACTGGTAACCAAGTGCAGAGTGGGAAGTGAGCTAAAACCTCAGAGAAGACCCGGGACAAGCCCCTTTCTTTCCACATCAGTGTATGACAACCCAGACAAGGTTTACAGGAGGAAGGGGAGAGTGGGCAGGCTGGTGCTTGGGTTATGCATTTGTTCGGTCACAGGTGCTCCTCAGCCTCTGATGGAGAGTCCTCATGAGAGCATCCTAAGTTAAGAGTATCCTAAGTAAAGAGTGCACGTAATGCCTGGGGCACTTCATGGCATGTCAGCTCAACCTGTCGCGGAGCATCTTTGGTTTCATGCTATGACTGTGTGGCTAACTGCTATTGCCTGATATCGGGACATGGTCCTGTACATGTCCTTTGCTTGGAAATATAACCCTAAGTTGGAATCCACCTACAGAAAGAATGTTAAATATAAAACATCAAGTGTGAGATGCATCCATGATGGTTTTGTATGTTAAACCTGGTGACTTCTACCTCTCTCTGCAAAGACTTGCCTCCACCAGACGATGTTTAGTTTATGAAGGGCCTCCACGTAGAAAATACTGCATCTTGTTTTGGTGCACAAAATATATGAGCAGGGAGAAAGGCAGACATGAGTCTCTTGCCTGTGCAGTGTCTTCATCTGTCTGATTTGCTTTATTTTCATGCCCCTGCCTCCTTCCTAGGCAAGTACAGCTCCTCTATGCTGGTCTCTGATGGTGCCCTTTTGTAGTCTTTTCTCAGCAGGACAGATGGCAATGAGCTCTGCTAAAGGCTAACCCACACCCCAGTCCTTGGCTTCCAACTTCAAACAGTGCCAAGGGCATTCAGGAAAAAAAAAGGCATGGCTAAATTATAGCCTTCAATAGGCCCTGCCCACCTCTCTAGATTCTAGTTCAGGACCATGCCTCCCTCATTCTATGAACTGGTTGCAACTCCTCACTCCTGCCTCAATCTCCCCTGTCTGCATCTCTGTCTTCCCACGAGCTTTTCCCATGCTTCTACCTCCTGAGCAACTTCTGCCTTAGAAGCTTTGTGGGCTGAATGTGGGATGCTGTGGGTACTACTCACTTTGTATCACAGACTGCCCTTCTCTGCTGGCTTATTGTGCCTGCTCTGTTGCCTTGCCCCCGTCAGGAACGTTGTGTTCATTTTTATCTCTTCCACATCTAAGCATGGTACAGACTAGGCTCAGCTTAAATTATTTTTAATGAACACAATAATTAATAAGGAAATTAACCTTCAAAAGTGTGCTGGACTTACTGTCCCATTTATTTCTTTTATTTATCACTTGGGTTAGGCAGGCATATGCAGTATCTTTGGCTTAGACATAACTCTTCCACTAAGCAAGACACAGAATTTGAGCTGACATAAAGTAAACACAGAGATGATGGCTCGGCAGGAAATATTTGCAGAGTTCATAACAAGCAAAAAGTAATTAAGGACTATTTTACTCAATGAGCATTTCTGAGTCAATAAGAAAGATTGCAACTTTGTATTGAAACAAAATAATCTCCCAGTTCCTCAAGGAAGAAGAAAGCACTAAAAACAATTTTACTCCCTGAAACAGCTCCACAGATCACTGCTATTATGTCAGGGCCACCCAAATAATTACAGATTATCTCTCTATTATCAGCCAAAGAGGAAGCTTTATTTACTGCTGCAATATCAGTCTCCTATGCCAAGCAATCTCACATACTGGCCTGTCCCAGGGTCTGAGACAGAGGCACATGGGGGAAGGGTCACTATTGTGTCCACCTTATCCAGCAATTTCCATTCTAGAAACATAAACTACAGAAACACACACACACACATACGTCAATGGGTATTGTTGGAAGACCCTGTTATTAAAGTTGCAGTCCGCCATGTCTGGATAGCTCTCCAAGCTCTTCAGAAAGTGCAGGACTCCTTTCATCAATGGGCTTCCTCTTCTCTGCCTGACCTTATCCTGAGAATGTCTCTGGGCACAGATGCCTGACCTTGCTTGGAGGATGATCCTGCCCAGATCCTCCTGCAAGCTCTACATGACTCGGCACACAAGTCTCGCTCCTTCTTTCTGCCAGTATAATAATTAGGTACTGTGTTATGGCCAATCAGTTCTTCCCGCCCATAATCCTAAGAACTCTTATATACCTCACCCCTGAAACAATGAAATGAACTGCCTCTCTGAAGTTCACTCCCACAAGTACTCAAAGGTGTCCAAAACCGTTTATTGCTTCTTCTCCCTTTGCCTTAATGGACCTGTGGCCAAAGACCACCAGGGGAAGGGAGAACCACAGTGGATGACTGAAGATTTGTTGCAGTACTATTTATAATAGAAAAATAAAAAGAGAAAGAAAGAAAATAAGAAGCAACCAAGCTGTCATCTGGAAGGGGAGTGATGCGTGGTGGCTAATTTCAAATATCAACTTGATGTCTTGATTTTGGTCAAACATTACCCTGGGGGTTTCTGTAAAAATGGTTTTGGATAAAATGGCCATTTAAACCAGAGACCAAACAAGGCAGATTGCTTTGCTCCATGTGGACAGGTTTCTGCAAGTCACTGAAAGGCATGAATGAAGCAAGAAGTCTGACTTCCCCAAGGAACAGGGGATTTTCATTCTCCGGTGACCTTTGAACTAGAACACAATTTTTTTCATGCCTGTAGTCAAACTAAAACATTGGCTTACCCTGATTTTTTTTAGTTGAATTTTATTTATGTGTGGGTATTTGGTCTACATACGTGTCTGTGTACCATGTGCACACCTGGTGCCCTAGAGGTCAGAAGAGGGTGTCAGATCCCCTGGAACTGGAGTTACTGATGGTTATGAGCTGCCATGTGGGTGCTGGGAATCAAACTCAGATCCTCTGAAAGAACAGCCAGTGCTCTTAACCATAGAGCTATCTCTCCTGGGGTTGATCCTGTTGGCCATCAGACTACAACCATATCAATAACTCTGAGGGGGTTCTAGCTTGTTCTGTCATTTGGAAGATCTTAGGCTTTGTCAGCCTCCATGTTTGGATGAGACAATTCTTTACAATAAATTTCTATCTATCTATCTATCTATCTATCTATCTATCTATCTATCTATCTATCTATCATCTTTTCCAGCTCTGTTTTTCTGGAGAACCTGGTTAAGTCCTTTTCTTTTCTTTTTTCTTCCCAAACAGGTTTTTCTGTGTGGCCTTGGCTGTCCTGGACTAACTTTCTGGATCAGCTGGCCTCAGCTTCACAGTGATCTCCTGCCTCTGCTTCCCAGAGTACTGGGATTACAAGCATGCACCACTGTGCTGGGCTCCTATTTAAAAAATAAAAAGAAAAAGTCCTATTGTTAGGCTGTTCCCACTGGTCCCCTTCTAGGTAACCAAGCAACCTCTAAAGTCATCACCCACCACTGCCGTGTGTGCCCAGGTGTGCCTGCTCTCTGACTTTCTCTGTTTCTCTCCCTCTCTGTGTCTCTGTTTCTCCGGGCGCCCCTTCCTCCTTTCACACTAAACTTCCTTCCTCATATCAAATATGTTGTGGTGGATTTATCATTATAACACCTATTCACAGTCATAGGAAACAAGAAGGTAGAGTCCTATGGCCTGTATAAAGGATCTTCATGTGTAGCGTTACATGCAAAAAAGAAAATGTGTGAAATATCTAGTTTGCATAACAACTGAAAGGGCCATTTATAAGTGCATGCATGGCTCTGTAAACAAAAGTATAGAAAGGAGATGGAAGCCTTGTTCTAATTTCTTAACAGTGAACATCCCTGGTAAACATCAGAGAGGGGGTTAGGGGCAGGGAGTAAAGATGGTGGTTTGGTGTTTGGATTTTTTACAGTGTGAAATAATTTATTTACTATTTGTGTGTGTATGTTTATGAAGGAAACAAAAATAATCATACATCTGTGTGAAAGATGACTTTGTTTCTAACTTAACAAATTAAAAAGAAACTGGATTTAAAAGCCAGAATGCCAGTGTGTGAATTTACAATAAGGAAGGGTCCTTCCCTTATTGTAGCAAGAGAACATTTTCACAATAGAAAAATGCACAAGAAATCAAATCAGTGAACAGAAGGGGCTTATGAAGCAAGAAATCAGAGTTCAAAACACCACATGTCCTCAAAGGATGCTGTATTGTTGCTAAGGTCTAAACTACTACGAATTAGCCAATTGATAGGGACACTTGGGCCCTAGGCATAGCTGTCTCTCCGTGGCCTGAAGAGTCTCCTGAGAATCCCTAACAAACTCTTGTTCTTCCACAGTCATTTTGTGGGAGGGCACCTTCCTCTTTGTATGTGCTCATGCTGTGTTTTTAACAGACTTTATCAGATCCTTTGGTGTTTTGGTTTACTAGGATTGAGCAAAAGATCAGCTGTATCCCACTTGTAGACTGCGGGAGTGACTTCAGAGGCATTTTCTGCTAACAGCAGCATACACTCATTTGGTCCTTTGGCCTTCATGATGTTATCCCTGGAACCATGATGTACCACTTTAAAAAATATTAATTCCTCTTTGACTCTGTTATGATACAGGCTGTGCCCATGGCTAACATCATGCCTCTCTACCATGTTTGTTTGTTCTTTTTTGTGTAAGATCATGGATCTGGATCATGGGGTGATGAACAGAGGGAAACATTTTTCCGTGCAGCAAATGTTGACGGAAGTCTTTCCCTGTCTTCGTGTTTGGTTCTAGGACACACGAGGTACATGAGGCATGTAAGACTGTGATACGATTTGGCCTCTTCTCCAGCCACAACCCTGCGGCAGCCTCTTCTCACAGCTGCCAACAGGCACCCCATGAGACAGGGCCTGTGAGTCCCTACACTACAGTCAACCCAGGGCCAGGATCTCTCACCTGGAAAATGCAGCTAACAACACAGGGGTTGGTGGCCACATCCTGCTCCCCATTGGCTTCTCTGCCACTGGCCTGGAAATCAGAGATCCGGGCCGCAAACTCTCCCATACTGTGAACCTCCCTCCCTCCCCCAGACTCAGAAAAGAAGAAGAGGCTTTCACTTCTGCAGCTCGGACCCTGATCTCTTCTTCAGAGACCTCACCACGCTGTCTGAATCACAAATGTTAAGGTGTCATGGTGCAGCCTGGAGGGGAGAGGTTTATGAAGGGTTTGGAAATGAACTTTTGGGAAAAATTTTAGAGGAAGAGTAAGGGGTGGTGGACAAGGGTACTCAAGGACAAAGCAAGCACATGGGAAGACTGAGAATAAAAAGCCCTGTGTTGGAGACGCTTAGAGGGCTGAGGATTGCTTGTCCAGTAGAACACAGCAGAAATAACGCTGAGCCAGGCTCTAGGTCCAGACTTGAAAAGGCCAGCATATTTCACTTTTTGTCTCTTGGAATATTTACTATCAGCACGGCTACTGTATTAAGCCCCTGAAAGCCCATAAAGAGGCAAACAGAGAGGAACCAAGAGCCTCACCCTCTAGGACCCTGGGAACTTCCTGCTGATCTTCACCGGTGCGTCAGCCAAGTAGATGAGCAGTCTTGGAAATGAGTCCTTGCTTCAGACCTCTGCCAGCATCATACAGAGCCAAGATACGCGCTATCTCTGCTGCTGCCCTGTCTAAATGACAAGTGATGGACCAAAAAAAAAAAAATGCTGCTGTTGTTTGAAGTCACTAAGCTTTACATCAAGAACCTGAGACATGGCTGTAAGAAAGAGCACAGACTCAGTATGGCTCCCGGGCCTGTTTTGCTCTTGTGAGGGAAATTCCTTTCTAGAAAGTAAGTTGTAGGTGGAGGTGGCTGGTTGGGTGGAAGGATGTAAACATTAGACAGAGGTGGTGAAGTCAGCTTGGAACCTACCTGCTTTGTGGAGTAATGGTCTTTCCTGGTGTAGGTAGCTTTTGCTAGTGGACATGCTGGGAAAGAGGGTAAAGAGAGAGGGCATGACGGAGGGATAACGCGATATACTTGCAAATGTTCATGGAAAGAGGATGTACGATCATGGATGCAAAAAAAAAATGTATGGGGAATGTCCACAGGGAGGAGAGAGCTGAGGGAGAATGATTGGAAAGATCATGAAGAGTGAAGAGAAGTCAGATCAGGGAAGTGGATAGTTTCACGTTCTGTTGGATTTTGATTTGAGTTACTGTTGTATTTATTTATTCTGTGTATCTGTGCTGTGGCCCTCATTCCCCCGCCAAAGTGTGATGTTAGACATATAGTGGTCAGAGGATGATTTAGAGAAGTTGCTTCTGTCCTTCCTCCACAAAGTGGTTCCCGGGGACCAAACTCAAGCAGTCAAGCTTGGTGGCGTCTGCTGAGCCGTCACTCCAGCTTTCTGTTCGTTCTGTCTTTGTTTTTTGAGACAGGGTTTCTTTTCGTAGCCATGGCTGTCCTGGGACTAATCCTGTAGACCAGACTAGCCTTGAGCTCAGAGATCTGCCTGCCTCGGGCTCCTGTGTGACGAGACGAAAGGCGTGCGCCACGACTGTCGCAGTTTTATTCTGTTCTAGATGAGTAATGTTTCTAACTACAAAGAAGAGGCTGCACGAAACAACCCACATCAATGCCTGACACTAGACACTGACAAGAGGGAGGTTCCTGTCAGCCAAGCTCAGCTTCCCTGAGGCCCTGCTTCGGGTTTCCAGGGGAAAGCGCAGGTGGGGCGTGCTGCAGCCAGCCTGCTAACCACGTCTGCTCTCCAGCTTTTACAGCCCTTGCTTACAAGCCTGTCAGGAGGCCAGGGAGTCAACTACCGATTATGCTTTTGGAAAAAGGACAACAAATCAAGTAGGGAATTGGCATTGGGCCTGTGAGATACTCTAAAAAGAGCCAGCTCTGCAGTGTGGTGTCTTCTCCAAGCTGCACGCTTCAATAGATGAGGGAGCAGTGGCTGACCGAGGCCAGTGACTGTAAGGACTGGATGAATATGTCATAGCCACCGGCGGAGTTAATAAATCATGAGGCACCGTGGATGGGCAGGCTGCTCTCTCCACAGTGGCTGCTCAGCTCTGGTCAAGCGCAACCTCCCTTCGGGGCACAGCCTGTCTGTGCTCAGCGCTGCTTTAGGCCTTGGTTTCTAAATTCAGGATGGACAGAGGAAGGGTGTGTGTGTGTGTGTGGCAGTTCCTGTGTTAGCTGTAACCAACCAGGTGAGGAAGTACAATAGGGAGACTGAGAGAAATTCAAAGCAAGAGACGTGACTCTGTTTGCCATTCTTCTGAGGGCAGACTGGAGCACGGGACAATGAGATTACCCTCTCCAAAAAATTGTTTCCTATTTCTAAAAATGGAAGGATCAGAGGGTTGGATTTTTTGAAGTTTCCTATCTTATTTATTGATTTGTGTGTGTGTGTATCTGTTTTGTGTGTCTTTCTGTATGTGTGCATGTGCACACACCTGTGTTCTAATGTGTTTTTCTGTATTTTGTTTGTTTTTTGTTTTGTATTGTGTGTTATTTCTGAGAATCATTGAGAAGCCCCTTCCATGTCTAAGGGTAAAAATCACTTACTTAAAAAAGAAAACAGTAGTAAAAACATACAAACACTAGTTCATTACTTTGAAAACAGCACAGAAATTACAAGCAGGACTTGACCACACAATACTTGCAGTGCCTTAAAAACATCTATTTATGATTTAAAATGTAGCTACAGGAGACGGAGAGATGGCTTAGTGATGAAGAGCTCAGGCTGCTCTTACAGAGAACATAAGTTGGCTCCCAGCGCCTACGCTGGTGTCTCACGAACCCCCATAACTCTAGCTCTGGGGATCTGACACCTCTTTTGGACTCCAAGGTCATCTGCAAACATATACAGATTTATACACACACACATACACACTTAAAAAAAAAGTTAAGAAAATCTAGTTACATTGAAAAAGAATGCTAAGTATGCCCATAACTGAAATAGTGACTGGTCACAGAAAGAAAAGTTTTAACATTTTGAATGCCAATTTTAATAAACTGCAATAAGAGCACTGTGTTATTACCTAACAATAAAAAGAATACCGTTGCATGCTTACCCTGTGCGAGGCTCCGTGCAGACTGCTTTATAAGCATTTTCTGTTTAGTATTCAGTAGTCACAAAATACACTGAGAGTACATGGTGATAAGAAAGTTGATCTGAGAGTTCCCTTGCCCATATATCCAATCAATAAGCAGGTGATGTAAGATTTAAATCCTAATCATTCTGGTTGCAAGCATATAGCTTTGTAATAATAAACACTTAATACTTAACGTTGTATTTACCAGGAACTAGAAAACGTTCTTGGCACTTCACTCGCCTGGATTATAACACCTATCATAGGCTCCGAACTATTTTACAACTCTGTAAAGTATAGAGCAATGATAATGACTTGTTAGAGAAATGCAAATTAGTTGACTCCTCTACCCCAGAGTGGCTATATCCTGCTCTTCTACATTCACTTCTGAAGTCCTTATTCTCCGTGTATAGATGGCTGCTGGGATTCTTTAAACCGGTTGCCGTGTCGTGCAATGTCTGACATACGTTCATTTTCTATGTGCATGACGGCCATGATTTTAAATTAAAAGGAGTGTGCTCCTTAGCAATTATTTTCAGATAAACGAGAGATAGAATAAGAAAGATGAAAGAAGGGACGGAAAAGGAAGGGGGAGGGGGAGGGCGCACAGTAGGAGCTGAGACGGGTGGAACACCTTCACCAGCCTTTTCTACCCACTCCCGACATGTGGTGCTGGTAGCTGGGCTATTGCTAGCTGAGCCGGGGACTCACAGCGTCGTTTCTCTGTCTTCTGGGCAGCCGGTCTGCTGACTGCCGCATGCTCCTCTCCACTGCGGCTGCTGTGGGCATCGCTGGCATTGGCTCCTGCTCTGCAGTCTTTCTCGATCTTCTAGAGTACTGCTCTCTCCAAAAGCACTAGGGACAAGGACAGTAGAGACCAAAGGACTAAGCTAGGCGGCTTCCCAGAGTCATCTCTTTCCTTCAGCTGCCTTTTGGATCCTGCACAAGGTCAAGCCAGCCAAAATCAAGCTTGGGTTGGGGAGAGGCTCAGGAAGTCCCACTCTCAGCTGAAGTGACGTTGGCTACTAATGACGGCAGGGGGGAAGGATTGTCAGTTTTCTTCAGGGGTGTAATTCCTGAGAGGTTACCCACGTAGATGGTCCTAGGAGGCACTAAGTGGACCCAATAGGCTTACAAAAGCACATAAATTTGGGAGAGGAAACTGGGGTGGGGGATAAGAATCAGAGAGGAGGCGATGGGAAGTTTATCTGATCAAAACACATTACATGCATGTGTAATGTTTTTAAAGAAAAGAGATTTCAAGGAAAAAAAATATGTAACAAATAAACCTCCCTAAATAATAATGGAGGCTCTTTCTTGCAGACCACCACAGAGTTTCTCATGCAGTGTGCCATGGGACACGTGCGCTCTGTGACTGACCTGCAGGTGCACAGAGAACACATATTCGGAAGACTTGTAAGAACCATTTAATCACAACTCTGAAAAACATTGAAGCAATTTACTATCTATATAGTTCAAGACCAAATGATTTTGCTTTGTTTTTGTTGTGTATTCGGCTTTGACATTGTTGTTGACTCTTGCTGTTGTCTTAACAAGACAGCTTTTTTTTTTTTTTTGAAAGAAGCATCTCATAAGTCTATGCTTAAAAATATTGTTGGCTGGTGTTCTGTGATACCAAAACTTGGGGAAATGCTGTTTCACAGCCTCGTGGACACGTCACCCTGTAAGAGAATGTGTAAGAGGTGAGAAATTCTGATGGCACAAATTTAAACATTCTTCCCTCTAGATTTGGGAGCTGTGAAAGCATCACTACCCACCATGGTCTTGATCACAGGGCTCCATGAAGCAAGAGAGCCTGAAGCTACCTGTGAGCTACTGGGAAGCACAGAGTGGGCTCATCCGCATGAAATGGTCTGAGCTCTGCTCGGAAGTGGTGAGGAATGGTGGGTGGAGACATTATCCGGGGAATTGTCATTCTGAGAGTCAGTTCGAAACACAAAAACAGGAGAGTTTAATATTAAATGCCAGTGACGCTCATAGATTGGCATCAGCCCAATTATCATCACGGAGGCTCCAGCCAGCAACTGATGGAAACAGATGCAGAGTCCCATAGCCAAACATGAAGTGGAGCTTTGGGAATCCTGAGGAAGAGGGGAAAGAGCCAGAGGGATAAAGAACACCACAGGAAACCCCACAGAATCAACCCACCTGAGCTCATAGGGGCTCACAGATACTGAACAATCAGGAAGCCTGCATGGGATTGACCTAGGCCCTCTGCATATACGTCACAGTTTTGTAGCTTGGTCTTCTTGTGGGATTTCTAAAAGTGGGAGCTGGGGCTGTCTTTGATTCCCTTCTTTGGGACCTTTGCCTCCTAATGGGTTACCTCATCCAGCCTAATGAAGGGTGGTGCCTAGTCTTACTGTAACTTGATTGGTTGGTATCTATTGAGGCCAGCCCTTTTCTGAAGAGAAATGGAAGGGGGGGGGGTGAGAGGGAGGGACTGGAAGAGGAAAGAGGGGAAACTTCGGTTAGGATGTCAAAACCAAAACCTGACAATGTGTTTTCACACTCGCTCATCAAGTACCTGCTGTGGGTGCATGAGAACTGAAGCGAGACAAGTAGAACCCATGTAAAAATAAAAAGCCAGATATGGTGGTGCACCCGTAATTCCACAACTAGTGAGGTGCATTGGTGGTGCTCACTGGCCTACCTTTATCAGTGAGCCCCAGGGCATCTCAAAAACCAAGGCGGGGAACTAGGGAGATAGCTCAGTGGATAGAGAGCAGTTGCTGTGCAAGTGTGAGGACCCAAGTTTAGGTCCCCAAAATCACATAAGTGCCAGGGGAAGGGGTGGCCTGCCTGTCATCTCACCACTTGAGAGGGGATTCCCAGGGGGAAGTTGGCTAGCTAGACTGTGTTGAGGAACTCTGAGTTTAAGTGAAGATCCTGCCTCACTGAATACAGTGGATAGTGATCAACATAAGCTTTGTACCGCCACACACAAGCACACACTTGCTTCCCCACACTTGCACAAACGCACACATGCATTTAGATCACACACATACACATGAAAGAAAGAAGAAAGAAAGGAAGAAAGAAAGAAAGAAAGAAAGAAAGAAAGAAAGAAAGAAAGAAAGAAAGAAAGAAAGAAAGAAAGCCAGCCAGCCAATTTGGAAAGCACCTGAGTAGAAATGACACCTGGGATTGTCCTCTGGCCTCAACACACACCTGAATTCACATTTGCCTCATATATTTACACACACACACACACACACGCACACACACACACACACACACAGTTGAGTAGCTTTAATAGACTAAATTAATTAAAAACATACAGGTGCTTCTACCTATTTGTGAGCATATGTGGTGTGCTGTTTCCAGCCTGAAAGCCCCATTGAGTTGAGTGTCATATTTCTTTCCAGAGGATTTAGTATCCTGTACTGGAGGGCTAGCTGATCCTCCCAAAAGAGTATGACTGTATCTGTTACAAGTAGAGCTGAGATAAAAGGCAACTGGCAGACGGATTAAGGGGAAGAGCCAATAAAAAGGCATCATGTATGACTACAGTCTTGTGTGCCAATAGATGTGAGGTTACAGGCTTGGGTCTGAGATTTGCCTTCCTTATAATACGGCTTCAAGGACTTCTGCTAACTCAAGCCTTTGGAAGCCACTACTACTTACCCAAATTATCGAATAGCTGTGACAGAGCAAGCTAGGTTAGGTTAGTTGACAACACACACACTTAATGTGAATCACATTGTCACTACCCTTTCCTAATAATGTGCATTGTCCCATAGAGCTGTGCTCACGTATATCATAGCTGAAGTTTTCTTTGTTCTTTCTCTGCTTACCATCCTACTATCATATTTTCACAACACAGTTGACCATTCTGTCACTCGTTGAAACTCCTCAGTTGAATTTATTTCTGCCTTGGACCTTACCTTTTTTTTTTCCTTTCTTTTTTCCTTTGTAGCATAAAGAGGGAGATGTTGGGTCCGTGGCCTGATATACACTAGGCAGATGATCTTCAGTCAACTGAGTAGCTACCCAACAGGCCTGTGCTATTGTGCTTTGCTCCCTTACTCAACTTTGAGCGATCCGGAAACCGGAAACCTATACAATATCGCTCTCAGAAGAGACTGTAGGCTTAGATTTTTCACCCAAACTACCTTATTTAGAGTTCTTAAGCACCTTTACCTCCCTTCCAATCCCCTGCAACCTTAGCTAGGAGTTAATAGGGAAAAGGGCTGTAGCTCTTTTTTATCTACTTCCTGCTGATCAGGGTCAATGGATCATTAGGGGATTACCAGACTCAGTCATCAAGATACCAGCAGTCTAATCCAAAGGCCAACACGGAATAGTAACCTGAAGTCAACGAAAGACACAAGACCAAGTTGGATAGCCTGGGAAAAGCTCTCTGGAATGTTTCTCTCTTCTTTGTGTTGAAGCACAAAGATCAGTGCAGTGATGTCGATTCAAACAGCTATGTCTCACTCTGCCTTGTCCTCTATATACATCCTCTCCACAAAGTCCACCAATGGATGTTTTCAGCTGGCCAAAGTCACACCTCTCACACATGAGGGATCAGAGCAAAACATCATGTCCCTCTCACAAACTGACCTGGGCAAAACATCACATGCCCAGCTTTCAGCAAAACATCACATGACAAAATTTAGTCTTCAAAGAAACCAGAGATTTACACTTCAAGAGACCCTCATCACTTGATGTTTGATGGCTGGAATGTGACAGAGCACACTCTTCTGCCAACCTTTTGGATCAAGTTAAAGGCTTTAAGAAAGAAAAGGAAAAAGAAAAAGCAGTGTTGTTCTAAGAAAGGCTTGAGAGCAAACTACAGAAGCAGGTAGTATATGGGCTGTGGTGGTAAATAGAAAAGGCAGACTCTTTTATGTTCATGGACTGCTACTGTAGTAACAGAAAATGTCCATAAAAAGAAAGCTATTGTACCACCTCTTAATTAAGACTGGAACCTCTCTTTGAGTGGAGATTAAATATTCTGGCTTAGCAAGTTAACCACCTGGCTAAGAGACCAGCCCACAGGAACTCAGATCCACATTAAGCTCTTCTACTAAGATGGGAGGAATAATTATCCCTTTAATGAGGTACTGCACTTTGCCTTCCAGAATTCCTATTCTCTAGTACAATTCCTACATAGCAACTATGGGATTCTTGCCTATCTGAATTCTGACACAAAACTTTCCCTTTTTCTTCTCTTCTGTCTCCTTTGGATGCTGACCAGAGCCTCAGCATGCCTTTTCTGATATTCTGAACTTCCTTACTTTCTCTGAAACTCTTTCCCCACCATGAGGCTGCTTCTCCATCATGAGACTGACCTCAATGCTAGCTTGACTTAATTTATACAGCTTTCCCTCTTCCTTATCTCTATCTACCTCCTTGAGCAACTGCCAAGATTTACAGCTTGCATGCCCTAGAAAATTTCTTTCAAACTCTAACTCTTCCATTTGGGTCCATTCTTAAATTATTCTATTAACAAGACCAAGAACCTCCAAGAGGATACCATGATTTCCTGGTAACACGCGGCAACTCTGACAGAACTCCCCCAGACTTCCTGTAACATAGCCCTTCTGCCACTGAGTGGACTGTAGACTTGAAGGAAGATTGGCCAACTTGGTTGAAAGGAAGACAGCATAGAGAGAGGCAGATGTTCTAAGAGAACTCCTACACAACTGGATTCTATGATTGGTTGTTGTGTCAAAAAAATAGGAGGCTGCTCTACTTGCCACAGAGCTTGAGCTTCAGGTACTATGGCTTATCAACACTGAGCATCTGTTTCTACAGTGCTATTGGATGAAGAATAAGCCATCATAGGTTGGTTCCAGATATGAAGGTTCATACTCTCACACAAGGACAGTATGTAAGGTATAGCTTAGTCAAGGTCACCAAGAAGCCAACCCTGAGTGTCATGGCATTGCTTTAAATGAAGCCATTGAGTTATAAACCTATCTTGACTGTCTTTAAAAACAAACAATTTGGAGGAAATAAATAGGCGGGAACCACAAGCAAGCTATATAAAAGATGCAGGTATGGCTGTTGTCATTTTTTTCTATCGTCAGAGGTGCCATGATGGTTTGATTCATTTGGGATTGAAGGGTCATCTCTACCTAAGAGCTTCAATCTTCACTCTTGAATTTGCTGCCTGTTTTCAGATTGGCTTCACTTTCCCAACACCGCAGGAGTTGCTGGGCACAGGCTCTCTCATACTTAAAGGAATGTTAAATATCACAGGTGAACCCTCTCAGGGAAGAGGGTTCTTTACCCAATCACTCTTTGTATCTTTCAAACTTCCATCTTCTCCCTAATCACTTTTCCTACTCTCCTACCCCAGGGGTGCCTCACACCATTGGCCAGTCACTCTAGAACAAAAGATCCTGAAAATGTCAGAGTTTTCTGGGGATACTTCTTAAAACTCCTCTTCCTCAGCCTTCCTGACACATGCTCTGAGTGGGCCCTGGAATCTTTGTCTTTAGCATCCATAGGCCAGTCTAATGAGCCAAGCTTACAACTTTACTGAAAAAATTCCAAAGGGTGTTTAGTTCATATCTGAATGACATGGGAAGGGGGGCATTGCAATGCATATTTCCCCCCTCCCCCCATTGACTAGGTCAGAAGCTCTGGGACTGGGCCCTAGGGATCTGCATTTTAGCCAGGAGTTTCTGCCAGAGGTGCACGGGCTATGTTTGAGAATTGTTATTCTAGGGTTAATTCCCTTTAGTTTCAGAACCTCCACCTAGAACCAGTGTGATCTGGTGGTTAACCCACTTATTTACCCTGTGGTGGTGGGTGGATGAGAGAAAGACCTAGAAGACAACAGAAGCAATAGATAAAGGGGAAGAGCCAAATGGCGAAGAAAATAGATCACGCATCAAACTGAGTAAACAAGGTGTCTTTTAATCAAATGTGGCTAAGACATCATTCATAAAAATACTCTAATAACACATGAGTAGGGATTGCTCACTAATCTATTCAGTCTCACTGGGTGTTTCTTGCCAGAGGAGTGTTGCTCAGTCCTTGAAGAAACTTTCTGCATTTTTGAGAAGGTCAGAATTAACTCAAATACATTGCAAGTAGATGACAGAGCCTGATTTCCAACCTGGTTCTTGGCTGAAGTCAAAGCATGGGCTCTTAATCACCATGGCAGTATATTGTGGCTAAATTCACTAAGTCTAGAAAATGAAATCCATAAACTTGATGTTATAGTCAGTAGGAGAATGATTGGCTAATAAGAATGATTGAAACTGATCACAAGCTCCTTTTGTGGTTAAAAAGAACTCATTTCAGGGCTAGAGAGATGGCTTAGCAGTTAAGAGCACTGACTGACATTCCAGAGGACCGGTCCAATTCCCAGCATGCACATGAGAGCTCCTGACTATAACTCCAGTCCTAGGAGATCCAACCCTCTCATATGACCTCTATCAACACTGCATAAATGTGGTAGACAAACATATATGTAGACACTCACACATATATTTTAAATAAATATTTTTTATAAAAGTCTGTCTCCACAATATACCAATTTGACAAACTTGGATTTTTATGAACTGAATCCCATTTAAAAAAAAATACACCTGTGTGATCAAAGAGGACATCTGAGCTCTCAAAATGTACAGATTCTTGGAAGACACGGAGATGATGGGAATGGAAACCAGCTGAGGCTCTTACTCTTAAGTAATTGTCCATTCCCACGCAAGCGCAGCTACCCCCCCCCCCAGCTGCTAGTTCAGGGACTTTGCTGTGGTATGCTCTGTGAGCTGCACCTTCTGCTGCAGTCCTGCTTTGAGATGGAGCCAGGCAGCAGAGCTGCATCATCTGCCAGCCTGGTCCAGCCATGCCTTCTCAGTCAGCCTGCCTCAAGCAGCAGAGCTGCATCCATCCATTCTGCCAGCTCATTCCAGCTCTACATTAGCAGCCAGGCTGCCTGCACATGCTTGGCCTGATCCGTAAGAGGAGGCAGTTTTCCATCTCTCATTTTCTGCAAACTCACTGTCCCTTGAGAACAAACAGCTATAATCAAAATGCCTCCTGTTGACTTTGTAAAACCCTGGGCCAAGGCTAACCACATGTTTCTAGATCCTCATCTCCAAAACAGATCTTTAAGGGTGTAAACTCGGGGGAGGAAGAACTTCAAGAGAAGCCATAGCAAAGGGTGGTGGAGCTGGGCTTTGGGCATGGGGTAGAGAAGTGCAAGGCGCATCCACAGCGCCACTGCCCACCTCACCTCGTACCTCCTCCATCCTTCACAGCAGTTCCTTACCATATACAGAGCTTTAGAAAGGTCTTTATCCTGCATTCAACCTAATAGAATAACAAACGCAAATAAGAAGCAAGGGTTGCTGGAGTCTGGCATTTTGAAAATGGACAATATACACAAAGCTGCTAAATGTCAGGTAACCGGGGCCCCCCTATTGTCAGAGGGCAGCCTGAATAACTGGCTTCTAAACAGATGAACTCGTTCTTGCTCTTGTCACTTTATCGGTAAGCATGGCTGTGGACTGTAAACTCACTGAGTAGGAATTAGAAACGAGAGGCGTGGCTTTGCCTTCAGGCTGCTCTTGCTTGCAGAAGATAAGGTTAGTGCCTATGGAGGATATAAGACCGTAGGATGTGACAGCTACCGGGAGGAAGAGATGCAGAGAGTGGGCGAGAGGGGGCCAGAGGTGGGCTGCAGTTGTCAAGGGAAGCTCTGTGCAAGAGGCAGGCTTTGCACACTTCAGGGTTTGGAGAGCAAGAGAAGCTGGTACAGAGTGCACTCCAAGAAGCAGGCCAATGGCATCATTTTTTCCTGCTTGTCAAAGTCTTCATGGACTGTGAAGATGAAGGCCTGCATATCTCGACGAGTCTTCACAAAGAAACCCACCCAGTGCACAGAGTTACGTAAAGACTAGACCATGAAATGATGTGTTACCACATCTGCCTTTTTATATGTGGTTTTCGGGAATCTAAACTCAAGACTTCATGCCTGTGTGCCAAGCGCTATCCTAAATAAGCTAGATAGATTCCTAATGCTCTCTCTCTCCTCCAACTCCTCTGTGTGTGTGTGTGTGTGTGTGTGTGTGTGTGTGTGTTCAAGAGAAGGTCTCATTATTTAGCCCAGGCTGTCCTAAAACTCCGAAGTCTCTTGTCTCAGCTTCTTGGCGAACACTCTTTTATATGTGTGATTGTTATTATTTCCTTTCACTCTATAACCAAACAGCTGTATTTAGAATGGATGAATGAAATTCCATTATAATGAAAAAAAAATCACAAGGCTGTCACTTGGGAAGAGATTTCTGAAACACTGAAATGGCCAAGAAGATAGTTTGTGTCCAATTCGCTCGTGAGGGGACAGCATTCTACAATTCAGATGAAAGCTGTGTTATAGCTGTATACCTGCTTGCAAGTAGAATTTTAACTGGCAATTTGGCTTCTAGGCAATATATTATGACTTACAGAATAGATTAATCTTTTTTTCTATCGTAAGGAGCACAAGGCCACACGTTGTGCCAAGCCTGCTCCCAGAATTGCTTGGCCATGTTCCCAGATGGTCCAACGGCCTTGCAAATTCAACTCACCAACCTATTTGCTAGGTGAAGTCTTATTATTTCTTCCAGCTTAACAGATTGTGGTGTGTGCATGTCACACACCTCCTGGTATCACGGGACAATGGTATTTTAAACTTTCCCTTGACCAGGGCCATTTTAAGGCTCTCCACTACTTTCTTCAAGCTTGGATGGTTCTATTAGTCATTTAAGTTCTTGCAAATGCAGAGTCTACGTGAAGGAGGGTCCCAGCCTATCAATGGGCAAGTCCATGTGATAAAGGTTCTCATGGCAAGTAAACAGAGGAAGGAGTACAAACCAACAGTCTCTAGCTAAGGATTTTAAGTGTGTGATAGCTGAAAAGAAAACAGAGGAGACAAGTAGGAAATATGTTGAATTCAGAACTGTTTTGATTATGGAATCCACCCCTCTTCCCCGTCTCTTAGAGTGTGTGTGTATGTGATTCTCTTCCCTTCTTCCTTTCTATAAGATCCCTGGGGCATAATCATAATTGCAGTAATAATAATGACATAAATACTTATTTCTATCACCCTAGTGATTATCTTGGAGATTCTAAGATCCATAATTAAAAGTTTAATGTTTATAGCTTTAGTCTCCTTCTGGATCATGCCAATCACTACCTTCTGCAACTTACATGTAAAACTCTCTTGAAGTTTTAGCCTCACCAGTTAGACATTAATGTTCTCATTGTACACAGCCAGCATTCATGCAATCCACTTTAGCGGATCCCAAATCCTTCTGACATTAGAATGGAGAGCTATCATTAGAAGTTTGTTAAAGAATGTGCTGATAGTTAAGTCCAGACAAGATGAGAAAATGCCTAGCGTTGAAAGGTTGTATTGCTAAGGAGTTCAGCCCAAAAGCTGTTTCTTTCTGTACTTCAGAAGTTCAGAAGTTAATTTTCTATTTTTTCCCATTGCCACTGTGGCTGCAGAAGAGTCAACCATGCTGTAGATGTTTTTGTTTATTGCTTTTTTTTTTTTGGCCTGCATCTTCAGTCTATTCCTCCACTCTGTTTATTGTTGCTTGTCACTTTGGGTGATTTGTCATTGCTGATGTCCTTAACTCTTCTAGAAAATACTAATCACTGTGTGTGTTAGCAGTGAATCTCCTCCATTCTTATTTCTCCCTAGAGCACAGCTAGTACACTTGTTGGGCTCATTCTCACCTATTTTTAATCTTTGTCAGATGTTTTGTAGCTGTTCTGTATGCTTCTTTAGCTTTACTGTCCAAGTCAACAATTGTTTCTTTCATCGTGATTAATGAAATATTAATGCCATCTATCTACAGTCTCCTTTCAATTCCTGTTTTTCATTCCTAAAGATTCTTTCCAGAATTTCCCCCCAAATGTATTGCTGCATACACATTAGCTAATTGATACCACAAATTTACATTATGTATTTGGTTTCTGACAGTTCCAATAGCCAGCCATTGCAGTATGATTCTGTGATTTGCTGTATCTACTTAGACTCGTTCATGTGTTTCCTATGTTTACAATGGCCATATGCAACAGGAAGCTTTAATGATGAAACTTTTTGAGGTAGATTGTAAAGTTTGTTCTTCAGACAAGATACGTGTTTGTTTCTACCTGGCAAGGGCATTTGCTCCTACTAGACATGATTCTTACTATAAACCTAACCTAAGTGTGATGTGAGTATTGTCAATGTAATCAGTACTGATTATATTAATTGATGAGGGAAGATTCATATTAATTGTGGGTACTGGATCCTGAACCACGTAAGTGGAGAAAGGAAGTTGAGAAGCCAGTGTGCCCGTGTTGCTCTCCCCTGATAGTGGGCATGATGTGAGCAGCTGCTTCAAGCTTCTGCCACCTTCATTTCCTTTCTGTCGTGCACTATACACAGACTAAAAGCTAAAAACAAAAAACAAAAACCCACTCTTCTTTAAGTTGCCATGTCAGCACTTCATCACAGCAACAGGAAGAAACTAAGAGAGTAAGTCTGTGTGGTATTGGCACACAGAGAGACAAAGAGTGTGTAAGGCCATGTTCAAATATATGAGAACAAATGCATGGTTCAGACAGCAATGCAGACACTGCACTAAAGTGGCTTATTCAATAGTTGATGCATGATAAAAGAAAAAAAAGACTACAAATCAAAGTGAGAAAATGAGCTATTTCCAATTTTCAGGAAGAGGGATTGTAAAAACCTAAACAGAAACATACATCCTTACAGTAGGACCTGCACATTAGGCTTCAGTGCAGGTGTGAGTCGTGATGGTTCAGGAGATTAAACCCAGGTCCACTGGAAATGTGGCCTGTGCCCCTAAAGGCTGAGCCGTTTCTCTAGCCCAGGAATATTAATGGTTTTCAACCGTGTCTGTTGTGGCGGAAGTAGTTTTAACTCCAAGGGCAGTTTATTCCTACTTCTAAGCTCTGACCTTCTGGAGATCGCTACCAAATGAACCATGTGATCATCAGAGAGTCCCTTGTCTGTCAGGTCAAAATTTGAGTGCTTTCCCCCTGTACGAGCTTCCCACTCCCCTCATTCTTTGAAGACTACCGTGCAATTGCACTGCGCAGCCAGTTTAACAAAGGCTCAAAGGGACACTTAGGAAGATTTCTGCATTGTTTTTTTTTTTTTAATTGGCTGGTTTTGTCTTGAGATTTTCACTCCCTCAATTGTGGAGCTCCTTTAGCATTCTTATAAAGTTAAGTCTGTAAGTGACCATCCCTTGGAAGTACCAGGTTCACCACACTACCATCTACATAGTATGCTTTGGTGTTTCCCACACTGTTAACTTACACAGCTCATAAGGTTACATGTAGAAATACTAGGTCTTTAGCATGTACATATAGAAGTATCAGGTCTTTAGCAGGAACTAAGCAACAAGTAATTTCATTATCCAAGTGATAAAAGGAATTACCCACTCCAGTACCCCTGTTCCACGTCATGCGTCCAGTGACAGTCTGTAGGTGGCAACACCAGTTAGGACATTCTGCACTCAAATTCTTGCTCTTCTCAAGAGCGGCCTGGAGCAGAACTTGTAAGAAACAACATGTCTCTAATTCTGCTCTGGTTCCCTCAAATCAGAATCCAATGAAAGGATGTCTGTTCGATTTGTCTGGTTTGGAAGTCAGTTTCGGTGTGTTGAAGGAGTGCATGAGACATGAAAGGCATCAAATCCCATCACTGGGAGTCCACAAACAGGCCACCACCACAGACAGCTGGAGCACAGCACTTAGAAGGATAGTCTAAGAAGGCAGATTAAACACCCCAGGGCTGTCATCCTGATGGCACAGAAAGCTAAATTGTTTGTTCATCAACTCCCATCCCTTCCCACGCATGGTGGCATTCGGGCTGTTGGCAGCCAGGCACTGATGGTTTGTCTCATTCCTTGGGATAAATGGAAGACAGCTAGACTTAGTCCAGTGGATATACAATTCCCTCAGGCAGAAAACCACAGGAAGCCTCCAGAGGGTGTGTAAGCCACCACCGGTAGGTGACCTCCAGGGTAAGTCCAGGGGATATGGGTGGGGCACTCCTTTCCTTGGAAACAGGAACTCACTGATGTTCATTTGTTTACCCTAATCAAGCAGAACCACATTAATGTCAAAACAGGAGAAGAATAATGTAAGTCAGAGGCTCACTAATGGGAGCTTGACCTTGTCCAATGCTGTGGAGAGAGAATAGATACTCCATGGTCTCTAAAAGGTTGTTCAGTGGACAAAGGTTAAAAAACAGCCAGCAAGCAAAACAAACTTTTGGTCTCATCAGCAAATTCCTTCATGTAACTGTCCACTCCTTTGGCATGAAGACAGCGATGCAATTGGAGCTTAACAGAAGATAGACTGATGCCTATTGTATTCACGTTAGCGGGGGGGATATGGCTGGTATATGCATCTTAGAGTGGGATGTGCCGTATTTAATATGGGTATACCCGTATTAAAGGAGGATGTTTCTGGTATATGCATATTGTGTCTAGTGTATGCATATTAGAAGGAGATATGCCTGGTGTGATTTTTAAAGGAAGAACGCTCTTAAGTCTGCTGCTATAACTATAGTGGCTTTCAGTTCTTCAGGATTTTTGCCACCGAGGACAGGGAGGAGGGAGATGGAGATGAAGAATTAGAAGGAGGAGGGAGATAGGGCAATGATGAGAAGTTTCCCCTCCTTTATGGTGGCACAAAGATGTTAGTCATGCGATAGGAAATTCTGTGGCCACAACGATTAATTTAATGCCTGAACGACCCTGCCCAAACCTAGGCAATCTGCTCAGCCTTTTAAACATCAACTTTAGCCACTGATTCCTCAGAGAAATGATTCTTTCTTTTTTTAATTTTTTTATTTATAAATGAGTGTTGAATTTTTATGTACATCTGCACACCAGAAGAGGCATCAAATCACATGATAGATGTTTGTAAGCTAGCCATGTGGTTGCCTGGAATTGAACTCAGGACCTCTGGAAGAGCAGACAGTGCTCTTAACCACTGAGCTATCTCTCCAGCCCCCAAGAAATGATTCTTAAGGATAAGTGAATATGAAGGCAGAGTCATGGAATTTGTGAAAAACAGTTACAAGGATACTTGCCATATCTAAGGTCTTGGGTTCTTGAGAGGAGAGATGCCTTCATGAACACAAGGAGAGCTAAGACCTCACTATAAGTAGCTCCCTGGGAGGAGGGAATCTGAATTAACCTCGTGCATTCATTTAGTCAACCACTGCAGCCGCTGTTTGAGATGCTGGGATATCAGAGTTGTGATCATTCATCTTGATTCTACCTTGACTGGATCTTGAGTCAAATAGAAGACATGTTTCTGCGAAGTTCTGTGAGAGTGTTTTCAGGAAAGATTAACCAAGGGAGAAAGACCTTTCCCACAAACTTGTCAGCAACTTCCAGTGGTGGACCAGGGGTCTGGGGAGAAACAGTGTGTGTGTGTGTGTGTGTGTGTGTGTATGTGTGTGTATGTGTGCGTGAATGTGTGTATGTGTGCTTCCTTGCCCACTTTTCATCAGTGTTGGTGAGAACACATGCGCTGTTGCTTCTACTGACATCCTAATATCAGACCTCAACTTCGTTAGCCTCCCAACACTTACTGAAGACCAGCAGTTCTCCAAGAATCCTCCAGGCTTTCAGTGTCAGATTGGGACTAGTGAGGCATTCATGCAGGTGGACTGAGAAACCTCCAGGTTCTCAGCTTCTCCAGTGTGTCCACAGCTATTGTGAGACTACTCAGCCCATTTCACACAAGCCAATCTGATATACCACCTTTGTAATATGTTTCCATTTTAAGCGTTTGGTTCATCTGGAGAATCCCGACTACTAACTAGTACAATATCGAACTGAACAATTAAGTTCTTGCCTTCTCTTGACTTGGAATATAATAGGAAGAGAACAGTAATGAACGAGGAAAGTGACTGTAATTACTAAGGCTCTCAATAAACCAAGATTAGAAAGGAACCAGGAAGCTGGGCGATGGGGAGCATGCTTGTAATCCCAGCACTCTGGGAGGCAGAGGCAGGCAGATCTCTGTGAGTGTGAGACCAGCCTGGTCTACAAAGCAAGTTCAGGACATCCAAGGCTACACAGAAAAACCCTGTCTCAAAAAAACCAATCAACCAACCAAACAAGTAAACAAACAAAACAAACAAGCAAACAAAACCAGAAAGGGCCCAGGAATGTGGTTTGTCTCATAGATGAACTTTAAGCACAGTCCCTGATGTAGGAAAATATGTCAGTTATATATCTACTTGGAGAAGAATGTTCTAGACTATGACACTTTCATGGAGGAAAATGAGTGATAATACCAAACATAGCAAAGAGAACAATATCCAAAAAAGTGAGGGAGAATCTGTAAGGCACAAAGATCAGAGGTGAAGCTGAGCAACATGAGAGAAGCTGCAAAGTACACAGAGCTTACAGATTAAAAAAAAAGTGGGGCTGGAGCCATTGGAAGACTTTTCACTTCATTCCAAAAGATGAGCCCAATGTGGTAGCTCTAGAGGATCAAAGCAGCTGAGCTGTTTCAACAGTCCTGGGTAGATAGTGAAGGCTTGGACTGGACTCCAGTAGCTATGGAGATGATAAAGCACTGAATTAGGACTTACATTTGCAGTAGAGACACAAGAGTTATCTATAAGCATATAGGATAAGGAGAGGATGTGTCAAGGATAGACAGAGGACTTGACCCAGGTATCTAGGACAGAGGTTCTGCTTACTGACACTTAAGGGCAGCAGATTGGATGGAATAAATCACGCCTTTGGTTTCAGTCCTAGGAGGTTTGAGATCTCTTAGATGAAGCTGTGGTTGGAATGTCTGTGCTTCCAAATTATATAGGGAAAGCTGGTTGCTAACTCAATACTGTTAAGAAGCAGAGCTGTTGGTGGGGTAGTTAGATGATGAATTAACCCATTTTCAACTGCTATAATGCACTTACCCTTGGGAAACCACGCTCAACCTAGTTGCTAGATCTAAATCCTAGCAATTCATGAGGGCTCCGCTCTCACAAACAGGACTGATGCCTTTTGAGGCCAAGAGAACTATTTCAGGCCTTCCACAATGTGAGGACAAGAAGTAAGGAATCAGTGTCACCAGGCACTAAGTCTGTTGGTGGCTTTAACCTGGACTTTCCTATCGAACCATAATCATTAAATTTGTTAGTTATAAACCTTTCAAATGAAGTTATTTTGTTACAGTAACATAATCAAATTGAGAGAAAATGTTCAAGGGATGCTTTCAAGTAGGGAACTAAATGTGTGTGGTGTGATGTGATGTGATGTGATGTGATATGTGTGTGTGTGTGTGTGTGTCTAGGACAAAGTTCTGAATGGAAATGTGAATTAAAGAATTACATTTAAAGCTATGTCACCAAAACCAGGCAGTGATGGAGCAAGCCTTTAATCCCAGCACTAGGGAGGAAGAGAAAGGCAGATCTCTGAGTCTGAGGCCAGTGTGATCTACACAGTGAGTTCCAGGACAGCCAGGGCTACCCAGAGAAACCCTGTCTCAAAAAACTAACCCAACCCAACCCAACCCAAATCAAACCAAAACCAAAAATACTATGTCTCTAGGAGAAATCACTGTGAGCTATGTAGTTATAGAAGAGGCCTGCAGCTGTGTGTCTCTAACAGCTTCAACTGCTACTGACAGCCAAGAAGGGAGAAAGTGAACACTGGGTTTGGTATCAATAACCCTGGAATGCGGAGCCTGATCAATGAGGAATAAGTGGCTAGGCACCAGCCATGTCCCTGAGAGAATGAGGACATAAATAAAGAGACTCGAAAACCTGAAATACAGCAAAGGAAGATGGAGAATTTATTAAAAGAAACTCTGAAGGAAAATAAAATATATTTTAATAATACATTCAGGGTACCTCACTTCTTTTAGCCCCGGGGTAGAGAATTGCCAGACAAGAGGTTGTCTTCAGACATAAGATTTCTCTTCTGCATTGTGGAAATAATTACTGTAGAGTGCTGCTTAGAATTCAGCGTATCAGGCATGAGCTGTGTCAGGTTCTGGGGTATGGGGAGTTCTTCAGAAATGCTTGCTGTGTGCATTGCATCACGGCCTTGCTGGTGGTCTTATCTACCCTACAGTTAAAGAATGTAATGAGTCTGCCCCTTGTCATTTGTGGCAAGATATATTGTGATACTGCCATAGAACAGTGAGTTTTCTTCCAGTCCAGATGCTGGCCATGACTTCCTTGATGTAGATGCTGGATTTCCTTGCTGTTTTCTCAATAAGAATCCATTTTATGCTGGAGTGAAGTAGGTGAGAAAGGGCGTTGGGAATGCATTTTCCTTATTGAGTAGTCCTTTATTGATAGCTATGGCTCGGTAGGTGTAGCAGGCTGTAACCTTAGCCTTTAATCTCAGATTGTTCCAACATACAGTGTTCTATTGGAAAACTGGCTTCTGGGATTGCCAAGTCTTTCGAAACAGCTGCTCTCTGTAGCCTACACTTCTTTGCCTGGTTATTTTTGAAGTGTTTACACTGCTCTCTCTCACTAAAATTGCTGGCTGATTTGATTTCATCTGGACTCTATATTACACTGTGATGATTAACTCACTTGATCTTTGCCAAAGTCAACCAGCTTCTGAGTACCACTTGTCGTTTCCATATCCATTGAATAAACACCCACTCATAGCGTCTGTGCTTGATAACTATCTAATCCTTCTCTATGGCGCCCCTGCAACTTTAAATAGAACGTTAAAACAATTACAGATTTAAAAGTTAATTTTTGTCATTACCCCTTACTTATGTTTCAAATTTGAAGGAGGGGGTATATGGACCCAAGATTGGGATTCATAACACTCAAAGAGAAAAAAGAGGCCAAGAGAAGACAGTAGGCTACTAATTAATTGTGTTTGATCTATCTTCCTGCTACTGGGCCAAGGTGACAGGATGGAACCAGAGTAGATCTGACTGTTTACCAGCATGGTCAAATGAGTATGGGCTAGTACAGATGAGGAAGAGAGAGAGAGAGAGAGAGAGAGAGAGAGAGAGAGAGAGAGAGAGAGAGAGAGAGAGAGAGAGAGAAAGGAAAAGAGAGAGAGGAACGGGGAAGACAAACACAGAGACAGAGCCACAGAGAGAAAGATTCTTTGTACTCTCTAGCTGTGGAAATTTAGTTGTATCAAGAACTGGTCCTTTTGTAAAGTCCTGCAACCATAAAGGAACAAAGCCAGGTCTACCTGCATGAGGATACATCTGTGTTCTTAGTCTCTACTTAGCAATGCTTCCTGATCCAACCTTTTTCTTTCCTCCTGTAGGTCAGTAGGTCTCAGTATATTAGGGAGTTGTGGATGTATCACTGCAGTTTAAAAGATTTTTACCTCTGAACAAAGGCACTGTATTTTTTTTTAATGTATCATATACTAAGCTTAACACCCCCACCTCAACTCCAGCCCTGGGCAGCTGCTCAGTTATTTATGTCTATAGATATTTTATATTTTTAAGATTTTATTTTATGTCTAATCACATGTGTCTGTATGGGTCTGAGTACTTGTGTGAGGGTGCCGGCGAAGGCCAAGGGAGGGTGCCGGACTCCCTGGAGCTGGCGATACAGGTGGTTTATGGACAGCAGGATGTAGGTGCTCTAGACCTAATTCTGATCCTTTGTGAGAGTGGTGTGCATGCCTAACTGCCGAGCCAGCTCAACAGCCCCTGGACATTTTATATAAGCAAAACCATACAACATGGGTCCTTTGTGAGCAGCTTCTTTCAGTTGGCATGCTTCCAGAGTTTTCTCTTATCGTATCATGTGCCGACCCTTTACTCCCTCTTGTCAGCAGAGGCTTCCCGTCATCTGGAATTATTATTTGTGCATCCGTTCACCAGTTAATGGACACTGGATGACTCTATGTCTGCTACGTGAATAACGGTTCTGTGAACGTTTACACACCAGATCGTGTGGATGCAAGAGCTGGTTTAGGCGTACCAGGGAGCAGAAGTCCTGCTAACTCTCTATTAACATTCTGAGCAACAACCAGACTCTACTGAAATGGCTGCACCATTTCTATGCATCCGACATCGTGTGTAGTTTTCAGTTTCTGCATAACCTCATCGGCTCTGGTTATTAGCTATCCATTATTCTACCACACTCTGTGTGAAGCTGTATCTCTTTGTGGTCTTGATGTACATTTTTCTGTTGATTGATGATGCATACATTTTCATTTTCTTGTTTGGAGGGTGTTCTCTTGGAAATCTTTTCAGATTCCTTGTTCATTTTAAAACCAGAATTTACAATTATTATCAGATTGTAAGAGTCCTTTTTACCTTTGTTATGTAGGACCTGAAACTATTTTTCGCATTCTGTGGTGGGCTTTTCCGGTTCTTGTGGTGACTGTTTTAGCCTCTTCAAGATGCTATAATAACATGCTGTAGCCAGGCAGCTCAGTGAGAAGAGAAGTTTATTCCCTGCAGTAGGAAGGCTGGGAGTCCAAGATGAAAGTGCACACAGATTTAGTGTCTCATGAGGTTTCCTCCAAAATGGCTTTTGCTGTAACCTCACATATGTTAAAAGTGTAAGCTATGGGGCTGAAGAAATGACTCAACACTTAAGAACACTCACTGCTTTCCAGAGGACTTGGGTTCTGTTCCCATCATTCATGTCAGATGGTTCACAACCCAGCTCCAGGGTGTCTGACGCCCTCTGGTGGCCTCCACAGACACCTGCATGCATGTACACTTAAAACACATACACATATACATAAATGCAAATTAAATAAAATTTAAATAAAAGTAAGTCCTTTGAAGGGGAGATAGTGCTATGTTTACAAATTATCCATAGTAGTTAGAGCAGTGTCTGGGTCAGAGAATGTAATCAATACATATTTTTTTCTTTTTAGTTTTTTGTTTGTTTGTTTGTTCAAGACAGGGATTCTCTGTGTAACCTTGGCTGTCCTGAACTCTTTTGTAGACCCATGCTGGCATTGAACTCACAGAGATCTGCCTGCCTCTGCCTCTGCCTCCTTGAGTGCTGGGATTACAGGTGTGCACCACCATACTCAGCTATCAATACACATTTTTATTTGAACAGAATGAAACATAATGTATAGTGTTCTTCTAACAAAAATACTATAAAATCTGTTTCTAAACCTCACAAACAACCAAAATACAGAAAAATCAAGTGCAGGGACACAAGAAAGTATACATTTTGTAAATTTTGACAATGTAAAATTAACTGTCTGATGAACTGAAGCCAATCTATGAGTGGTAGCCAGAAGGGAGAGAAGAAGATGGGAAGGTGAAGCTATTAAATCTCCAACTGTCTGAGAGGAAGAGCAAGAGGCATTGCCAAAGTAATAAATTGGCAGAGGGAGGGTTGGAGGTACCATTTACATCTCTAGAAGTGTCTCACAGAACAGTAAAAACCAAAATACATCTGGCAGTTATTAAAGGGTGAGTACAAATGAGCCAAGAGCTTTTCTACGGGGACACAGTGTATACATACTTTGGGGTTGATAGGAAAAAGTTAAAGAGATGGTAAATTGTTACTGTGGGGGTTTACATCAAAGAAAAATGCTAAGCTGTTCCTCTGGAGCGTGCCATGGGAGTGGACCTTTATTTTTAAAAATATCCTCTAGAACAAAAATGAGGTTGTATTGTCATATGCCCTTACATGCTTTAAAATGTTTTTAATTTTAAAGGTTTCTCTAAGAAAAAGAATAACATGTTTAGGACAGAAAAGAATAACCGAACAGTTTGCACGTACATGCTGCCTACCAGCAAGGACCATGCAACATTTTGCAAACATTATCTGATGGTGAGCGTCAGAATCTACGATCACCAGATGGAGAGAGCCAGACCAAGGCGGAAGCGACCGCCCATTTTCAGTGTGTCTGCAACCGAGCCAGTGAGAAAGCCCAGACTTCCTGGATTCTGCATCCAAAGACATATTTGGATGAATTTCTCCTTAGAAAAACCACCACATATTGATATGATGATAGTTAAGCAAGAAATCCAAACTAATAGATGGCATGCTCTGTGTTTACAGCGTGGGGAGTTTCTGCATTTTTTTCCAGCCAATAATCTGGAGCCAAATTGCACATCGCCTGTCAAGATACAGACCACTATGTCTCTGGGGCACCTGATAGGAGCATCTATTAGAAGTCCGTCGCACCTGCAAGGCAAAAGATGAGAACCACTGTAACAGCTGTCGTTAATTTTAAGTCTCATAACACAAGTTATACATCTTGCTGTAGGTATGAATGCTGCTGCGATTTTGTACTGGCTTAAGAAACAATCTAGGTTAATGAGCTTGATGAATACTATTTTTCTACGTGTCTCTTATTAATGCAGACTGCTAGCACAGGTAGAAAGAGGGAAGGGCATATTTGCCTGCTCTGGTGTCATTTTGCCCATCGGTTTCATTTTTAATGTGAACTTTAAAATATTTATTTCTGTTTCCTAGCAGTCTCAGTGAAAAGACTAGAGGGAAGAGAAGTTACTGAATGATAACTCTTGTTTGATCAATAGCCTCCTCCATCTTCCATTCTTGCTTTCCAAAGCCCACATAAACACTCCGAGAACAAGGCTACACCAGATAGTACTCAAATGGTCACAGTTAGTGCCGGGCAAAGCATGGACACGCTAAGGAAAGTGAGCATTGGACCAAAGCTGCTCCACAGCTTCCAGGAGAATCTGGGAGAGAATTCTGAGAGCACAACCAGTTTGTTTGGTGTCTTGAGTGAAAAAGAGGCAGATGGATAGGTCGTTAATGCCATGCCCTTGGTGTGTAGACGGAGAAACAAAAATGACAAAGAGAGAGGAGCAGATAGGAGAGAAGAGCAGAGTGACTATGAGTTACAGTGTGTGTGTGTGTGTGTGTGTGTGTGTGTGTGCGCGCGCGCGCATGCGCACGTGTGCATGTGTGATGCATGTGTGTGCTTGTGTTTCAATGAACAGGGGTGCGCATGTGTATGGAGGTGCTCATGCACGTGGAAGCCAGAGGTCAAGGCTGGGTGTCTTCCTCAATCGTTCTTCACCTTGTTAAGGCAGAGTCTTTTACTTGAGTTCGCAGCTTTCCAGTTCAGCTGTCCTAGCTGGGCAGCTTGCTCCAGGGATCTCCTAGCTCCACCTCCTGAATAGTGGGAGTACCCAGCATTTATGCAGGTGCTGGGGATCTGAGCTCTGATTCCCATGCTTGCATGGCAACCGCTTTACCCACTGAACCATCTCCACAGCCCGTCTCTGCAGCTCCTGTTTCTCATCTACGCATTAAGTATATCTAACACGACATTTGCCATTTTAACCATTTGTCGTATGTAATTTAGTGAATTAGTTACACACACAGAGTTGCACAACCTTCACATCTGTGTGTCTCTAGGCCTTGGTTCCATAAATTGTATGCATGAGGTAGTGACTCTCCCATTGGGTGGCTACTGTACTCTGGATTTGACTAGTGCAGAAATTAAACATTCTTAGCAGCTAACGGCTGGAAGTTATACCCAGTAGCAGTTTTTTTGCTTCCCAGTTCCAAAATCACTCTGCAGTCTGTGTTCTGCATAATGGACAGGGCGCACATGAAGCTTCCTTCCTTCAGAGTGTGGGCCATGGTGAACTTTCCCACTAGAAGGCACTGGAGGAATAGTGCAAAGAAAGGGGCTCTCCTGTTTCTAGTGTCGGGAGCGTGGATGTGGGAAGGTCCAGAGGTGCTTTGACCTAGGCACAGGACCAGAGCTTATGGCTCCTTGTTGACCCTCGTCTGGTCTGTTGAAACCCTTAGCCAGAGCCTTTGGAACACAAGCAGTCCAGGTTCCAACCCTCCTTTCCACAGTAGCATCCCTGCACATTTTCTATACCATGTGCCAAACTACTGGCTTAGTTCTGCATCCTACACCCAAGGGCTGCTTTTTGATTTATACAGTGACTGCAGACCAGCCGTAGCTTTCATGAAACAGCAAACCCCTGTGGTATGCAGGGACTGCATCCCAGCTATTGAGAAGGGACTTTCCCTTTGTTGTGTCTCCCTGAGTACACTTCCAAGGGTACCATAGAGGGTTCCCTTATACTTTATCATTTCTATGTCATCAAAGTTTGACAAACATTTGGTCACATCTTCTGTGATGGCTATTCCTAGTTGTCTACTTGACTATATCTGGAACTAACTAAAACTTAAACCATTGTTACACCCATAAGGGATTTTCCCTGGATTAAAGGGTTTTTTATTGTTAAATCAATTGAAGTGGAAGACCCACCTTTAATCTGAATCTTCTCAGGTAAGAAGATCTAGCTGCCTTTAATCTGAGCCCACACTTCTGCTGGCAGCCTATAAAAAAGACACAGAAGAAGGAAAAAATATAGCCTGCTTGCCCTCACTCTCAGTAGCAAGCCCATTCCTCTGCTGGCATTAGAGCCTACTTTTTGTGGGGTTCTGGTGTGCCCTGAAGACCAGCTGGGGCATCCAGCCTCATGGACTGGATTGTTGGACCTTTACTGGTTGACAGCCATTGTTGGACTAGCTGGGTCACAGCTTATAAGCCAGTGTAATAAATACCCTTTGGTGTTTGTGTGTGTGTGTGTGTTGGTGTGTCTCTGTGTGTGCCTGTGTCTGTGGATGTCTCTGCATGTGTCTGTGTCTCTGTGTGTCTCTCTCTGTGTCCGTGTATGAATTCTATCAGTCTGTTCCTCTTAAGAACCCTGACTAAAGCACTCCACATTGTATTCCTGTGTGATCTTTGCTCCCCGATGATTTGTCACTCAAGTGAAAAGAGTCAGGGTGACAGAAGCAAACCAAGGCTCAGCTGCACATACTGGAATGTGTGGCCACCTACTCTAGAAATGGGAAGAAAGGTCCTGACTGCACAGCAGCT
>CM053759.1:38118268-38148923 GCA_028658305.1 Pachyuromys duprasi | reverse complement strand
ATCTAGTAATGAGCTGCCACTTAAAACCTAGTCTATGTTCCATTCTTTTAATCTCTACACTAATAAGAAGAACAGGAGCCAAGATGTAAGGAGAGACTTAACCAGTCATGAGCAGATTTGGAAATCAGGAAATAAAGTCTCTGCCATTGATGCTGTCACTAACCCTGTGGCCTTAACAAAGTCTCCTTGCCTTGCTGGTGTTCAGTTTCCTGTCCACAAGGAAGAAAAGAATGACTAACCTGGCCTTGCAGGTGTAGAAGACCTCCTCTCTGTGCCCAGTGTCTTTGGGTTGGGTTTTATCGTTTTGCTTCATTAGTGGTGATTCCTGTTCTTGTTTGAGGCTTTGATTTTGGTCTGGTTTTACTTGGTTTGGGTTTGACCTCCGTTTTTTGTCTCCAGATCTCAACTTGCCATCCCTCGGAAAAGGTTCTGCAAACCCCTACCGTCTGAAAGGTAAAATAGGCTTGCAGAGACAGCACAATGAAGGAAAGATCTAGCTAAGGAGACAGAAATGAGAGCGTGCACATTTTTCGAATGACTTAAGAAAAGACGGTTTTGCAGTGTTTATAAAGCTTTATTAAACTTATCAACGATTGCATTGATTTGTGTATATGTTAATCCAATCTGAAAATCAGGAACTATTCCAGTCATTCTGTTCACAGGACAGTATAATCAGGTTAAACCGCAAAAGTTGAAAAACCACTTAATAACCTCATTCTCTTTTTTTATAATTATTTTTCTTTTTATTAAATACAGTTTATTCACTTTGTATCCCCCCTGTACCTCCCTCCCTCCCTCCTCCTCTCCCAATCCCACCCTCTCTCTTCCCCACTCTCTTCCTCTCCCAGTCCTCTGATCCTAGTCTATCAGGTCTCATCAGGACTGGCTGCATTGTCTTCTTCTGTGGCCTGGTAAGGCTGCTCCCCCCTCAGGGGGAGGGGATCAAAGAGCAGGCCAATCAGTTCATGTCGGAGACAGTCCCTGTCCCCGTTACTATGGAGGCCACTTGAACAATGAACTGACATAGGCTACATCTGTGCAGGGGTTCCAGGCCATCTGCATGAATAGTCCTTGCCTGGAGTATCAGTTTCAGAAAAGACCCCTGTGCCCAGATTTTTTGGATCTGTTGCTGTCCTTGTGGAGCTCCTGTCCTCTCCAGGTCTTTCTATCTCCCATTTCTTTCGTAAGATTCCCCACACTCTGCCCAAAGTTTGGCTATGAGTCTCAGCATCTGCCTCGATACCCTGCAGGGTAGAGCCTTTCAGAGGCCACTCTCAACAAAGGACAGGTCAACAAAACAGAAATTAAACAAAGAAACAATATTTTTAACAGAGGTCATGAATCAAATGGACCTAACAGACATCTACAGAACCTTACACCCAAACACAAAAGAATTTACCTTCTTCTCAGCACCTCATGGAACGTTCTCCAAAATAGACCATATGGTTGGTCACAAAGCAAGCCTCAACAGATACAAGAAGATTGAAATAACCTCATTCTTACACTGGACTTTTCCTGTGATACCAAAAAAGCTCCTTGTGGAAATAAGTAAATACCCATCAAATCTGTAAGAAAAGTCCTATGGAAATGTTAATCCATCAGATGTTACCATTAACATTTTGACTCTGTTTTCTGCTTTGAGCAATTTTCTAGAAACAGAATTAAAGTTTACCCTTTCAGTAAATTTCTCTGTGGTGTGCTAAAATGCAAAGGGCATTGGTGCTTGAACAGAACGAACCCATCATCCCTAAGCGCAGTCCAGTGTCATTGTTGGCTTAAAACCAGACAGAATAAACCACTCTAAAAATCAGCCCTGTACATAATGCTCGTTGTGTGGGGAGAGATAAAGTGCTATTTTACTAATACACACATGTACACATTTACACGTGAACGTCCTCACCTATGCATGCACGCACACACATGTGCACACACCTCTAAAGCCTGTATTATGCAGAGGACACTTAGACTAACCAGACGTAAGCCTGAGCAAATATTGCACTCAATAATTTCAATGGTTATACATATTCTTCAATTCTGTCCACTTTGATTTTTTTTTCCAGAGCTGAGGACCCAGGGCCTTGAGCCTGCTAGGCAAGTGCTCTACCACTGAGCTAAATCCCCAACCCCCAACTTTGATATTCTTATTTATTTAAGGGTGATGAGACTCAGAGAAGTCTAACTTGAGATTCAAACAGGTAAACAGCATCGGTGTGTGATAAGCTGCATGGAAGCACCAGCGGAACCAACCACACGTGTAAACCTTCCTTTCTGTGTGTGGCCGTGCTGCAGATTCTGTTATTCTATGTCAAACCGATTCTGCATCAAGACCCAACGAGGCTTTTCTGCAGCTTTCTCCCTCATCCTTCAAAAGGGTCTTGCGGGAGAAAACAAACCTTGGGACTCACTGTATAATGATTGCTTCGCAGCAATTCTGAACTTACTTAAATGTTTAGTATTCATGTTTACAGTTAAAAGAGATAACACGTCCCCATGGGTTTCTTAAAGATAAATAACCTTAGAGAAATTTAATACAGTCCTATCTGCTACGAATCCTCTTCAATTCCTTATTGGCAACATTTTACTCTGTGATGAATATTTTCAAGGCATAACATAGGGAATAGCTATCTAATCTAATCTACACATCTAGTTTAGACGTTATCTCATTCTCTATTTCCTGGTGGAAAATATATGTATTCTCTTTCTTATATCTTGGAAACGAGGCAGTCATCACATTTGGTATTCTGTTTGTCCTCCCATCAGGAACAGACCTCATCTATTACTTTATCAAGTATGTAAATGAACTGTCAGCCCAGCCAATGACCAACTAAGACGTCTCAGTTTTACGGACTCCTTGATGAATGGCATTTCTCACTCTCTCTTTGGGATAAAGGCCCCAGCATACTAAAACTTTGTTACATATTTCAAAATATTTACCAAGAAATTTAAGAGCCAAGCAGACAAGAGTGCCCAACAGAACCTTCCTTGTCATCTACACTAGCAGGAAAGTTCCTGTAACTGTTTCACACCAGATTATGTTGGACAGCCAGACACAACGGCACAAACCTGTAGTCCTAAGGCATGAGAACGGCAAGTTTAAGGCTGGCCTGAACCTCATTAGGGAATCCCACCCCAGTAACCTTGGCACTCATGAAATGTCACAGGGAAAGTCATTAATTTCAATTTCTACAATTTAGTAAGTAATATATTAATAATTACAATAAGAGATAATCTTGGATCATCTGTCCCCTTTGTCCAGTTGACACAAAGATAATTTCGCATGCAGAATACAGTGTGAACACCAGTTTAAAGAAATTTGTGCTGTCATTGATACGCAACTTATGATGCATTTATTGTAGAATTTCAAAAGACTACATCAGGGTGACCAGTGTCAGGTCCTGAAGATACTATTGATTAGACAGCATGTCAAGATGTAGGCACGGTTGGTGTATTTTTATTAAATACGTATCAACAATGGAAAAAATCTATCACAACAAAATATTGGAAACACCATCACCTTTATTACTTAATTTTACAACATGTGCTGTGGACTTTTTGATAGACTCGCGGATGAAAGCCAGGGTGTGGCAGAGCAGTATCGGAGTGTGGGGTGCAAAGCCGGTAACATTCACTTAGAGAGGTGACTTCTAAACCACGGGAAAGTTTGGCTCTTGCAACAGATGTTTAAAGTTTGGTCTGGGCTGGCTCAGAAGGCAGTGTGTCACCAGCATTACTAACAACCACCACAGTTTAGTTCATGACTTGCTCCACGGTTTTCTGGATATAGGCACTTAGAGCCTTCATCATTATTAAATAATAATTTTGTTCCACTATATTCTTTCATCTCTCCCCCCACCCCAGAAAAAAATGTGTGAAGACGAACTCATAAAACCTGTAATAGCTCCTGCTGAGTCTGCAACAGGCAAAAACAGCCTCTCTGCTCACCCCGCCTGCAATTGCCAAAATGCTAAGGCACCAACGTATCACCTGGCTTAAAGGAGAAGTCTTCCAGCAAACAGCCACGGATAGAAAAATTCGTGCTTAGCACTATTTTTCTTTCCTGAATAAGATGTAAGAGAACGCAAAATCAAAAATCAGTCAGTTTGAAACAAAAATCACAATTGTCCTTTTAAATGTGTCAGAGGCATATAACAACAAATGGCCTAGAATTCAAACAATGAAGAAAAATGTTTGGAGATATTACAGAGCCCTGAAGAAATATGCAATATTACAGAAGAAAAGATAAGTGACAACAGTCTGAAGTAAGAGCCGTCCCTCCATCGCTTCACAATGTCCACAGAAAAGTTCACGAGAACGAAGTGTCAAAAGACCTCAGAGAAGGCTCTCACTAACACTGCGTTTGACTGAGGGGTGTGTGGGTGCTTTGTCTGATGTATGTCTGTGCACCACTTGAGAGTCTGGTGCCTTGGAGGCCCCAGAAGGAGGCGCCAGATCCTCAGGAACTAGAGTTACAGAGAGTTGCGAGCTGTCACGTGGGTGCTCTGACTATAACCAGGACCCTCTGAAGATGGTGCCAGGGTGGCACCATTGATCCAGCCCTGGACACTGTTTGGTAAATGAAGATCTTTCTTTGCTTAAGTCTATTGGTGGCATTCTCTATTAACATTTTCTCTAATTTATTGAGCTTTAGACTTCCAATGTTTCTGTTTTCCCCTCCCCTAGAATTTATATCTTCGCCAAATTTCTCATTTGTTTTTGAATTAGAAAATTAAAAACATTTACATTTGGAGTTATGCTTGGAAAGTGTATGCTAATTTCTATTTTTTATTTAAAGCATGAATTTACTTAACCATGCTACGTATTATGGAGACCTTCAGAAATGCAGATTCCCCAAACAGAGAAGAAACTTTTTTTTTTTTTACAATCCCATGGAAATTGTATTTTCTATGGTTATAGCTTAGAGCTTCCTTCCATGCAGTTGCTGATGAGGTTGGCCTCTTACTTTTTTGCATGTTAGCTATCTGTTTTTCCAGCTTTAATATCCTCTTTGTCATTCCTTTTTTGACTTGTAGTGTTCTTCCTCATTTCTCTCCTTGAAACATAATTTATACCCTATTATCTTGCTCTCCTGATTCACAAAATATATAAAGAAAGGTTCAGCCTGTCATTTCCCTCCCTCATGGGGCAAGAAGCTGTCTACAGTGTTCATGGTTAAATGCCAGTGTGGGAAATGTCTCTTACCACATACTTACTAAATACCTTCTCACAACACTCATTATTGACACAAAGTGGCCATAATTTTCCAGAACAGAGCAATAAATATTGACTGAATCAAAGGGGAAAAATCTAATCACAAGTTCTTCTGAGTCTGTCTACCACAGATAACTCTGTTGCTGTTCAATAAGGTGGCTAATAGTCGTGAGCAGTTACTTACATTTAAATTAATAGTTCAATTAATAGTACAAATGGTACATCAGTCTTAGCAGCCACATTAAGGACTTGAGAGCACCTGGCTTGCCCAACAGCGCAGAATAGAACATTCCGATCTTTGAAGAAGGTTCTATGGGGAGTACTCTGTTAATTCTGACCTTCTCCAGGCCCACCACGATCACTAGCTGATTCTGTAAGACTCTTCGCTGTTCTTACAGTAGTTTGCATTCACATGTATCATTCTCTACACCATCCCCTTCTTTTAAACCCCTTATGCCAGGCACAGAAGACTAACCAGGGATCAAGTTAGGCCTAGTTCTGACTCAGTAAGGTTACAGCCCCAAATGATGTATGGATGTCATTCTCATGCAATATTAAATTATCCGCTTTATTAAGTGCCCCTGTTAGCATTAACTGACAACTTGACACAGCCTAGAATTACCCAAAAAGAAAGCTTCAGTTGGGTAGTTGCTTATGATGTTTGTCTCTCGGCTTTTCTGGAACAGTGTAGCAGAAGTTGTGGTTTCTTTTAAAACGTAGTTATGATGTAAATATGTTTTGGTTTTAATCCCAAGTGTGTGACATGGGACTACCTTAGTTTATCAACAGCTGACAACAGCCTCGTGTGGCTCAGAGAGGGGTGGGTGTGGTCTTTGCCAGCTGGAGTTAGTGGCATTCTAAGGACTCTGGGAAAGTATAAATACCAGAGCCCAGAGAGAGGAAGGGGCTTCAAGGAGATGAGGAAGAGGGCAACTTGATTGTCCTGCTGTTTGCCATTTGCTGTTGCCAGACTGCTAGATATCCTGACGACTGAGATTATTATTTTCTCAAAGAACCTGGTGACCCTAAGCAGCTGGAACTAAGCCTAAAAACGTCTGTCTCTTCTCCCTTTTAACCTTCTTTCTTTCCTACCTAGAGTTGGGGGATTGGAATGGAGGTAGAGGAATCCCAAACAAAATAAAGTTAAAAAGTAGGGCCTACAAGAGGGAGTGTTTTGACTAATCTTTGATATAGGGGTCTAGCCCACTATGGGAAGAACCATTCTCTGGGTATGCGGCCCTTGTCAACATAGCCTGAGTGAGCCACACAAGTGAACAAGCAAGCAGCGTTCCTCCAGATTCCTGCCCTGGCTTCCTTCAGTGATGGATTAGGAGAAGCGTAAACCTAAGAAACTCTTTCTTCTCCACGTTGCTTTCGGTCAGAATGTTTTGTGACAGCAGCAGAGAGAAGCTAGAACATCAAGGTAACACACAGCGTTCTAAACTCTGTTCCGCTTGAGGGACACACCAGAGGGTCAGCCCTGACGTTTCAGGAAGGCCTGATGAAAAGGTTGGTTCCTGTGAGTAATGTGGTAGTGGGGTGGAGAGATATGGCGGCCAGTATAGAGGGAGCGTTGGCAGAAGGGGCAGCAGCCCACAGTGGCACATGCACCCCTGGCTGTAAAGTTGGGCCTTGCGGGGACACTGGTGGGCACAGAGCTGGTGACCTGTAGTTCCCATTTTAATCCTTCTCATCATCCCTTTTTTCTGTACACAGGACTCTACTTCACACCCAGTCTCATCTCAATACTTCTGCCTAGGCCTGATCCCGAGTGAAAGTATCTTTCTCAGTAACTGGACAGTCACTATTCCTCTATTTAAAAAGCCTATTTTCTGTGATCTTCTTAGCCACCCTGATGAGTGAGGGGCTCATTTTTCCTGTGTGTGTCCGTAATAGCTACTGCAAGTCTAGCATAGCATTGGTCATGTTTGCCTACCTCCCTCAAGTCTGTTCATCTTTCTCAAGCCATCTGGAATTCCTCTGGGCAAAGACCTCATTCAAAATGATAGCCTCAGTTCGTGGAACACAATAGGCCTCTAATCAATGATTCTGGACAAATAAGAAATGAATGGAGACTAAACAAATAAGCAGTTGAATGAACAAGATGTCATGAAAGTGCCTGAGCTGCCTGCCTTTCCCTAGGGAGGCAACCTTGGTGTTGCCATTTCAAAATGGAAAAGGACACCGTAACGGTATATTACTCTCCTCAAAGGAAACACCTTAAAAAAAATCTCAACATTCTCAGTTTCTACTCTGTCTCTGCCATAATTTCCTCACAGAAAAAAAACACCTTTTTCCTTAGGCTCTTACAAACTGTCCTTGGTGCCTAGCCAAAACTCTAGGAGCAAATGCTGCCCTTCTGGATGCCATACTTTCTTCTGATGGGAGAAAGGACTGTTGGAAAAAATGCTCGCCAGCCCCTCCTGGATTTGACAGGAGGACTCCAGTTGAAGCTGTTTTGTATAAAATGTAAAATGTTTTCATTAAATGTTATTTATTTTTTAGACCCCTACACAAGTGTACTATAAACCAATTTGAAGCAATTTAATGATTCTTCATTTTCTCAGACTTTCAGAAGCACAACTGAGCCAAAAAGGAAAGCTGGTGAAAGAATTATTCTCTAATAACCTATTTACTAATTATCTACCCTGTTATCTACTAATAGCAGAGTGAATACATTATTCACTCATTTCTTTCCTTTTTTAAAATTTGTATATATATATACACATATTGAGACAGGGTCTTTCTACGTGGTCCTGGCTCTCTTAGAACTCACTAAGTAGACCTGGTTGGCCTCAAACTCACATACATCATCCTGCTTCTGCCTCTGCCCCCCACGTTCTGGAATTGAAGATGTGCACCACAACGTCTGGCTTCACTCTGTTATTTCTATGGTTCTGTAGAAAACAAAGGGATGAGGATCAACCCCTAAAACCTCTTACCAAGTTAGTTTAATAATCCAAATATTAATAACTTCACTCACATAGATTAGACACTTTCTCGAATCCAAATGTACTTTCTTGATCTTTCAAGGCATTTTCAGTCAGTTGATTTTTTTTTTCCTTTTAGTGCTTGGAGAGCAAACATGAGCTTAGAATGTCAGGCAAGTACATGCGACTACAGAAAACTTCCAGACCGAACTGAAATTCAGCTCTCCCCACCCCCTATTGGCTCCTCCACATGAGCCTTCAGATGTATCAGAGAAGCAGCCTGGGTATTTCAGCTACAATAGACAGTCCTGGTATTTTCTTGCTTTTCCCAAGTATTTGAGATTCATGCCTGTCACCAGAGATTAAGGGGGGAAATGTGGGTCACATACATATTATCCCTAGGATTACCTCAGTTAACATTGCTAGGACTAAGCACCCAAGAGTGTCACTACAAAATCAGCTAAACCTTCAACTGGCCTAATCAGTAACATGGAGAGGCTCGGCCACAGCTTGCTCATTTAAAGTCTAAGATTTTGAATATACAAGATTCTAATCCTTGGATAGATTGCTTGTTCTCTCTCTCCTTCTCCTTCCTTGCCTCTCTTCCTCCTTCTTTCCTTCTCCCCACTCTGTGTGCGTGTAGAGATCAAGAATTCTTTGTAAAATAAATTAATTAAAGGCATGCTCTAGGGTAACTCAGCAATGACTTTTTATACAATCCTTCCCAACTTGGGGAAATATTTGCTGACTTTTAAGTACTAAAAATAATGAATATTTACATGAGGCAAAAAATTTTTTTTTCAGAAAAAGAAGTTGTGTCAATGTAACGCGTTTGCCTCGTCATCTGGGCCTAGCCTAGAGAATCAAGAAAGTAAGGTGACACATTAAATGACCTCAAGAATGGATAGAGTACATTTAATGGGGACATTCATTCTCCATCATGTGAAAGAAAAGAAGGAAGGAAGGCAGGGCAGGAGGATGCAGGGGGGAGGGAGGGCAGATTCAGATTTTCAGTTTACGAGATGATCAGATGTGAGAGAGCATATGGATGATAAGGCTGGTTTGGGTCCCTTTCCTAAAGAGAGCAAAGACGTGTTGATGGAGAGACAGCTGAGGTGGGAAAGGAAAATAAGCCACACAGTCTTTGCTCTTCAAGGAGATGCAGTCTAGTTGAGAAGAGGAGACGCTATCGTACTAAACGAACGCTAACTCAAGAAAATAACGCCAGATACTGCCTGAGTATCCACAGGGCCAAGCACAGAGAAAAGCCAGACTCTTGAGTTTTCTGAGTCCAGATTAGGTAGAGATTCTCAGGGGCTGGAGAAAATGAAAATCTTGGTGTTCGCCCTTAAGAGATGAAATGGCTTTGAGAAGAGGGGGAGGCAGAGGAGGAAGAGAAAGATGACGAGGAAGGAAAGGAGGAGGCGGAGCCTGTACATCAAGAAAGGTTACCAATTAAACTTGAAGGATTAATATCCCACAACTAGGTCTATGAGACATGTGGTGCAGTCCCTAAGGACATAGGAAGGAAGGCAGTGCCAGAGGAGGAGTGGAAGCAGGATGGTTCAGTTTGGGAAGGCAAAATTATTCTTTGTGTGGCTGAGCGTGGTGGTTACGTTACTATGTGAATGTGCGTAAAGCCTCAGAAACTCACACTCAAAATGCTTAAAGTGGTGAGCTAGACGCTACGTCTATCTTTATAAGGCTTAAGGGAGTCAGCTTTCTATCCCCAGGGGAGAAAGGGTGGGTTTATCCTGAACTCTTTTCTATGATCCCTTTTTAGCTGCTTGTGTGCGTCACTTCCAAAGGGCATTTAACGGCAGTGGTTGGCACCCTAACGCTGTCATCCTCCTTTACCCAGAGACCCTTTCTTGCTAGGATGCCCAAGTTTCAGGGGTGTCCTTCCACCTATGCACTGCCCTGACTGCACGCAGTGGTCCGTGAAAGGTGACATGAAGCTGTGGGTGTTGGCGGTGGAGATCTGAGAGGAGCTGGGGGCACAGGACATTGAGATGGTCGAAACACGTCGCGTATATGCATGGAATTTTCAAAGAATGAATTTAAATGCCCATCTCCACCATAAACACCTCCCCAGCTACTCCCCAGTGTCACTAAAATGAGATGACCCTTAATGTTTAAAGGGAAATCCTCTTGGGGAGGGTATATTATTGGGAAAGTGTTTATGTTTAGGCTATCCCTCCCTTTGTATGTTTTTATATAAGGACACAATGCTAAGGTAAAGGTGGCTGGCATGGCCATCTTCCATGCATCTAGAGAGATGAAGGATGACAAAAAGTCTACCTAGAGCCTTTACAGCTCTGCTTCCATGCTAACCATTCTCCAGAATGTGTCCCTCATTGTTGAAGCCTCTTCTACTTTGTATTCTACATGCAGATGGCATGGTATTACCAACGCAGCCCTCAGGCACATTGCAAGAGCTATATTCTGAGCTGGAGTTGACTCTTCCTCTCTGTGACGAGCAAGAAGATCTATATGGCAGGACTAGAAGACAAAAATGGACACCAAGAAAATCGATGGGACCTTCAGGTGTGAGGGGGGAGAAAAGAAATCAAGTGGCTGGTGTTTTCCCATGTATTGGAAACATCAAAACCTTCTTGTTTCTGCGAAAGGGTGTCTGTAAAAGGAATACTGAATAAGAGCATAAACAGGGCCTGAAGACTGACACTGGGAAGGATCTAGAAACAGGCAAGCAACAGTCCAGTAGAGATGAGGGTGGAAAACTAGCAGGGCATAGTACCAAGAGGAGCAGGAGGACCCAGAAAAAGATAATTGTGCTACTGACAACACAGTACTCTTTCTCAGCTCCACAGATATCACAAACCCTCCGCCGCGCCCTCTTTTCCTATATTCCAGTGAAAGTGCTTCTCAACACTTTGGCATACATCCCTATCAGGTCTGCCCAGTCTACTTTGATTATCAAAAGACAGATTCTGGTCCTTCTCTCTCACATTTTCATCCATGTTCAGCGTCTTTTAGAGGATGTCACAAAACTCAATGTTTATTAAGCACATGTATTAAGTGGAGCTATGTTAGCTGCCTCCAGAGCTAGTTAAACACGCACAGACCAGAACATGGGAGTCCAGTGCCATCTGTTCACTTAAGATTCTGGCAACCCTGACAGGCAGGTCCAGGCGTGGGGCAAGCTGTCGAATCCCAGATATTTCTGTCCTGTGGCACTTTTATTTTATTTTTCTTTTAACAGGACCCAAGATGCTCCACAAGGCAGAGGTCTGGAGTGAGAGGCCACTCAGCCCATTAGTGTGACCTAACTCTATCCATGCACGCCACTGGGTGTTATTTATTTACTTGTATTTTAAGGGAAGCTCAAGATTCCCCACAGGAAGTCTCTTCTATCGCTTTCCTAAGGACCATGTTATAAGAACTAAAAGAAGGCATAGTTGTGAACAAATGCATACAGATACCCTGCTAACACAAACCCTGGTGGAATAAGGCTGGCCCTACCCACCAGGGGTTAGTGTCCCTTCCCACAAGGCTCCACTTCCATTTTAGGACTTAATTCCCGTGCATACAATCTGATTCTGATCAGGGGAGGCCTTTGTTTGTTTGTGTTGTTTCTTTTGGTTATCCTCTCAGCATTTAAAGAATGTGGTCTCATTCCCTTGGTAGCATAAACTCTCCATGAGAGCAGACTCCAAGAGGAGATGTGTTTGGGTGAAAATGGCTTTCCATGGAAAATGCGACACAAGCACTACTGTCTGGGTCTCAAATGAACCTTGTTTTACACCAGAAAGGTGTCTCTTCAAAATTTTACTTTGAGGAAAGGGCTCTCAAGGGAGCGATGGATGGTTTTGATGGCCTCCTAGAGCCCAGTGGCTTGTTCTGTTTTATTCAAGTGTCTACAGAGAAGCAATGTGGAGCAGGAAGAAGGGAAGGCCCATATCTAATCAGCTTCAGAGATCAGCAGAAACAATAATTTTCTACCCTGGCGCTTCCTCGTTGCACAGTATTAAACAATTAAGTACTTTCTCTTGGAACCTACTATATAGGATTGAAGTGAGGAAATGTATTAAGTGCCTCCCTCATCTCCTCCCATGCCCCTCCCCAAGTCCACTGATAGGGGAGGTCCTCCTCCCCTTCCCTCTGACCCTAGCTTATCAGGTCTCATCAGGACTGGCTGCATTGTCTTCCTCTCGTTCCTTCCTTTTTTGCTAAGAAAAGGAAATGGATCGCAAGCCAATTTTTAAATATTTCATCCTTAGCACTGAACCCAGACTCAGATGTGTTTTACCACGTTTGTAGGAATAATGATAACAAGCCCTTGCTTACATGTCCATTTCTGCTTCATTTTCCAGATTTTACATTAACTGTCTTAGGGTTACCACTGCTTTGATGAGACATCATGGCAAAAGCAACTTATGGAGGAAAGGGTTTATTTGGCCTACAGTTCCACATCACTGTTCATCATTGAAGGAAGTCAGGAGGGGAATCCAAACGGGGAAGAAACCTGGAGGTAGGAGCTGATGCAGGGGCCTTGCAGGAGTGCTCCTTGTGGCTTGCTCAGCCTGCTTTCTCATAGAACCCAGGTACATCTGCCTAGGGGTACCACCATACACAATGGGCTGGGCCCTCCCACACCAAGCCCTACAGGCTTGCCTACAGCAGTTTCTTAATCGAGGGTACCTTCTCTTCACCTTGTGTGAAGTTGACTTAAAACTAGCCAGCACAATGGCTGTCTCCCAATACTGCCTAGCCCTCACATCCCACTAGTGAGACTTTTGTCCCTCCTTTTCTCCTCTTGTTTTCCCATTCAAGTACTAACCAGGCTCACACCTGCTCGGCTTTGAATTAGATGAGATCTGGCATGTTCAGGGTGGTCTATCCACAGATTTTCCTCGTTTCATTCCACCGACTTTCACACCTTTCAAAGAGAGTTCAGGGTTTCCACTTCTTAGAAATCTTGAATCCTATTTCTCCTGCTATTGATTTCATACCTCCTCCCCTCCACAAGCTGATCCTACACTGGAGTTCTTCTGTTGCCTCCTTTCTCACATTCGCGTGTACAGCAGTGTTTTTCTCTAAGTCGACAGTAAGGGCCAATCAGAACTAAGAGCTCAGTTAGCTTCCTTTGATCTGCTGACCTGACCACGATGACAAGGTGATGCCTGGTTTAATTGTTTTCTTCCCATGTGGACAGTAGGCTTCAGAAAGACAAGGCCACGTGCTCACTCATATTTAGTGCTTGGCACAGCACATGGTGAGGAGAAGACAACCAATAATATTTGTTGAAGAAATAGTTAGGCTAGTGGTAAACACATCCAGTGTCAACCCTGGATACTCAGGTTATGAAAACGAGTAAATTGTTTCTGTCAGTTGATATCTGGACAACACAAGTTTGAGGCAATTCCTTTTGTGCCACTATTTAGGTTGTCCTAATATATGAGGGAGATAAAATCTAAACCAATATTATTAGTTAAACCTGATTAGGTAATGCAGAATAGAAGGAAAATTAGAGACTGTGTGTGCTCTCAAGAAGGCTTTGTCCCACATAAGCCTTGTCTAAGAGGGCAACCCTTCAATCCCACCCCTTTCCCCATTACTGTGAAAGGCAATCCTTAACATAATAGCCAGTGTATACTTCTCTTGCCCTGCCTCTTGTGAGTAATCCTACATCTGTGTATGAAGTGCTTGGGACACAGCTCTGAGACATGCTTTCGGGATGGTGCACCTGGAGTGCATCCCAACATGCTTAAACAGATTTTTGGCAAACAACGTGACAAATGCAGAGCTACATTCCAATTAGCCATAATGTTCAAACCAGATAATGATGCACATCTCATTTGATATAATGATCTTAATATTATCCTGTAAGTACGTAATACTGCCATTGATTCTCTTAAAGTCATGGAGCTTCTTGTGGGTCTGATACAGATGGAATCTATTCCGCAGTATTCTCCTCAGGAACAGGGAAATAGGTAATTTGGGGTTCATTTCCTACACATTATAGACACACCGAGGAGAAACTATTAGACAAGTCTCCCAACTCCTTGGAGATTGGTGTGTTATGATGGAATGGGTTTGTGAATGGATTAATCAGTGGTATATTGTCAAGCACATGAGACTTCTTTGTTTCTTCATCTTTGTTCAGGATACTTGATCACAATTTGAACCCTGAGATTGTGTACTGGAAAAACCTGTCTTTAGTTGTGGTGTGGCTCAGCCCTAGCACACACCTTTAATCCAAGGGCTTTCTGCTTGAATATTGTAAACAGGATTAAATAAAGTCAACCATAGGTCAAGAGACAGAGTAAGCAACCACTTGAAAGGGAGTGAACATAGGAAAAAAACAGAGAGTAAGAAGTAGTCCAAAGGGCACCTAGAGAGACACACAGGAAGTAGAAAGGAGAAACATTCAGTTTGAGGGGTTTTAAAGACAGGGTAGAGAAGAAAAGAGGGCTTTTTTCCTCCTGGGACGTAAGCTGAGTAGGAAGGTTGGCTGGGTGCTTTCTCTGCCTTTCTGAGCTAGTAAGCCTTCACCCCAGCTTGCTGAGTCTTTATTGGTAAGTATCGAACAGTTGGGATTTTGTTTAAAAACAACACATCTTTTCTTTCCTTTTCAACTAAGCATATGATGAAGGTCATCTATGCTACCACCACTGGCTGCCTTCAGCCATACACCCATCATCACACATTCACCACACAGCCATCACCCACTCAGCAAAAGATTGTTTTTCTCAGGGAACCTGTTGTCTGCTTATTTTTCCTCAATCAATTTTCCCCCACTAGAGGCCGCTTCCAAGGCCACTGTTACCGTCTTCAAAGCCCTTCTCTATGCCTGTCTTTGAATTATTGAAAACATTGACCTATCGTGAGCAAACACTTGGGATTAGGAGGTACAAAAGGAAGTGAGTTTACTTATTCCTACTTGAGACTTCCGTCGATCTGTGACAGAGACACAAATGACAGGGGATCCTTCAGACTGGGCATGCATCTGTGAAGTCAGGGCCATGAGGCACGATGGGAAAGGACACTAGAAATGTCCTCCAAGCCTTATGGGCCTTCTGGTGAGCACTGGACAACACTAGTTTAAACAGGTTCAAAGCTGACAAATACTTCAACTGGTTTCAGTTAAACCTATGTAACCCCCACATGTCAGAAGTCAGCGCATTTATGGCCTGTCATTTATAGTTCCCACCAATGATCCCAGAGGGTTCTGTTTCCCAAACCGATTTTAGTATCGTCTCCTCTGCATTTGATTAGATCATAAATGAAGGCGAAAACAGTAAGACTGCTTAAGAAGCCGCTTCTGCCCTCTTCTCCTGTCTGTCTCTGATTTTCATCCCAGAAGCCCATGGGACAAGGCCAGTTAGATGTATTCTGAGAAAAAAGGACCTTGGAGTTTCTGTGAAACAACAAACGCCCTCTCTCCCTGATATGCCTGTGCACACGTAACTGGCCTTCTAAATATAATGAAAGAATCATGTGTCTAATACTGTACAGCCCTGGATTTCCTGATATCACATAGTTGTATGCCCTAATTGCATCATTACAACTGCAGAGAAGAAGGAGCAAATCTAATCTTATTTTTTATTAGTGCCTCTCTAGGCACAGGTCTAACCTGAGCCTCTAATACAGTCCCTTTACTCAACCTTATCAGCAAATATTTGCCTAATGGATAAGCAGTTAGCATAATATTTTCAATTTCTTACAGGAAAGACACAGTCATATTCTTTGATACAAATCATTTTGACATATATAAAATTGGGATTGGAAAACTTTAGTGGATGTGGTTAGCTCTCTTTCTAATGCCCTCAATGTTTCATGAGAAACTTAATATAGATGTGCAGCTGTTTAGTGACAGGGTTCTAGAATCCTCTGTTCTGGGAAGGCTGGTGTTTATTAGTAGCAAGAATGGTAAGAGAGGCACTTAATAAATCTTCGCTTTGCACCAAGAGCTCGATGAAACCCCTTTGCACGCATTAGCTTTGTAGTTAGTCTGCCAGAGCTATAACAAAACACCACAGACAAGAAGGGAAACCCAGATCAAGGTGTTAGGAAACGTGACCTCTGATGAGGTCTCACTTCTTAGTGAACAGCTGCTTTCTTGTGTTCTCATTTGGTTTTTCTTCCATGGTGGGAAGTATGGAGGGAAGAAAGATCTTTCTTGACTAGGGATGAAGGTTCCACCCTGAAGACCTCATGTTAACTTGTCTCCACATAGGTCCTATCTCTAGTCACATTAGAAGTTAACACTCCAACATAGGAGTATTAAGGAGACACAATTCAGTCCACCACAACCTCACTGTGTCACTGGTAGTTATAGAAGTCATAGTCATACTCTAGTTCTTATCATCGAATGCAGACTAGAACCAGGCATCAAACCCACAGCTGTTCTGATCAGCTAAATGGGTCACATAGCTCTGTGTTGAGTTCTAGGCACTCACCTTCTTGTTCACTTCCTAGGAAGTATTTTCCCTCAGGTCCTGACTGGATTTAATTGCCAAACCAAGTAGTTCCTTGGTCCTCTTCCTCCTCGGAGATACTCCTGAGTCCTCACTTGATGTTTTTCTTCTCAGAGGCCACCTCCAAGTTGGCATTCTGTGCCTCAGCTTGCCCAGGTCTTCAGTGATAATAATCCATCTCTTATTCCTCTTATTTGATCTGTCCTTCATTGAGACATCTTTGGTCCAATCTTTATCATTCCCCTGAGCACATGTCTTAGCTAGGGTAGTCAAAGGTGTGCTGTTGCTTCTTCTGGATAACATGCTAACATTTTATTAGTAGCCTCTGGGAACTGGTAATTTGTGGCATATATTTTAGGTTTATAGGGTTATACACACATATATGTATGCATATATGTATGTATGTGTAGATAAATGTGTGTGTTAGAAATTTTCTGATAGCAGGTTTCAGTGGTCACGAAAGTCATAATCCATTCCAGGCATCTCACAAATAAGACTGTTCCCTTTAAAACACCAAATTGTGCTAAAATATTAAAGACAAATCTCCATTATCATTATCATTCATGTCTCCTAGGCACTCCATTTCAGAATGGAAAAATCCAAGCTGCCTCTGGTCACCTGCCTATGGCATCCCCAAGAGTGGCCTTCAACCACAGACTCTAGAGATATTGAGTATAAATAATCTGGCTCCCCAGTCCCCTGGGTGGGAGTATTCGGAGTCACATGTTTTAAACTATGAGTCAAGTTCCAGGCACTCCATACAAAGGCTTATGTTAGGACATGCTGGCTATCAGCTCTCTCTCTCCTTACTGTGTCCTCTTTGACTGCCATGCAGTGCTTCCTTACTTCACAAGTGAGTTGCTTGAACCGCCATCTTTTCTCAGTGTCTATTTCCAGAAAGATTCCAAACATGCAGAGAAGTGGGCAGAGGAATACAACAGAGCACGGTGTACAGGCTCTACTCTGGCTGCTATGCCATACGGCACCTGGCACCCACCAATCTTTTGCCTAGTCACTGAAAGAGGATGGGAGCCACCAAGAGCTTATCTATTCAGAGAGATGTCAAGAAAAGGAGCCTCATACTGACTGTCCTTCCTTAACCACTTGAGTCTTTTTTTTTTGTTTTTACTTATTTATTTTATGTATATGAGTGCTCTATCTTCATGTACACCTGAATGCCAGAAGAGGGCACCAGATCACATTATAGATGGTCATGAGCTACCATGTGGTTGCTGGGAACTGAACTCGGAACCTCTGGAAGACCAGCCAGTGCTCTTAACCGCTGAGCCATCTCTCCAGCCCAGACTCTGAGTCTTAACTAGAATTTGCTCTTCTTGATACAGAGACCCTGAGATCTAGTTTGTTTTGATAGAAAAGCAGGACATTTGGTGTCAGAAATAGGTTGTTTGCCTTGGGCTGGAGCACATAGGAGTTGTATGGCTAATAACCTTCTCTGGACCTTACTTTACTCATATGTAGGATAAGATAACATATGCTGCCCCAAAGCTCACTCCATGGATAATGATAATTGTTGGCAGGATTGCAAAAGGCTTACATGAAGTGAGTGTAGCCCAGCAGCACCACGCAGGTAGACCTAGGGTGTCTCACTCAAATCGGAATCCACAGGAGTGTTGGGATTTGGAATTCATATTGAATAATGGAAGTGGAGCAAGTAATGTATCACAGAATGGCCAACAAGCTTTGGAACGGCGGCATAAACTTAAACAGTCCCCTTGGCTTCTATTCGGTACAATATTTCAGGATCATGAAAAGAAAAAAATAGCACGCTTAGACGGTAAAGCCTAGAAAACATTTCAGTTCAGAGCTGCAGATGAAGGACAGTGGTTCGGAGAACATAAAAGGGCTGTCTCTGGAACACTGGGATTTTAATTTTGGATCTAGCTACAGTCCCTGCTCTGACCATTGTACATCACTATCTCTAGCAACGCAGTCACCTAGACAGAAGAATGAATGCAGCATGGAGCACACATCCCAGTTAGAGGGGACGTGACAGCTGCTTTTCATCCATATCATCCCTAAGCTTACACAGCTCATTTCTCCTGGAATAAAAGGCACAGTCAAACTGCTGCAAGGTGTCCACCTTAAAAAATGGCTATTATTTAGGGGCAGGTATGATAGCACACACCTTTAATGTCAGCACTCAGGAGGCAGAGACGGGCAGATCTCAGTGAACATAGGAAGTTCTGAGCCAGCCAGGGCTGCTACTCCCCGCAGAAGGCAATTTAAAAATACCGCACCTAAACCCTTCTCTAAAAGAACCTTTACGGGTTTTATTCTTAACTCCCTCTTGTACAGGTAAAAATAAGCAACATGCTCAACATATCCGACAGGTAAGTGGCAGGAGAGAAGAACCAACGCTGATCTCTAGGCCATGGCCCTTCCACAACTTTTCTGGCTTCTTAAGACCATTGCTCTGAGGCTCCCCCACTTACAGGCAGAGCTGGTGGTCAGAGCTCTGTGCATCTAGGCTTTGAAACCTTAAAGGGCCCTTTGACCTTAGAAAGCCTGCAGCGATTGGCTTCTACCTTGGGCAGCTCTGCAACTCACTATCATTCTTCACTGCCCAGTCTTGGCACCAAGTGAAGAGCAGTAGCCAGAACCCAGGGAAGATGCAAGAGAATTGATTGGAAAGTGAATTGTATCTAGTCCTGTCCATAGTGTTGTCCTTTTCTATATTTAGACAAATGCTTTGCATAGCCAAAGAGGCCATTAAAGTCAGCTACAAAGATTCTAGGCTGCTGTCACAACACAACAAAGAGCTGCAAGCTCTCAAGTTCTACCCAAACAATTATCATTCTGAAAAAGAAAAAAGAAAGACAATAAAAACAAGCTATGTCAGAAAACAGTGTTCTGGAACGGCTCATAACTGTGGGTGGGTGACAGAGGCTGCATGCAACAGGACCCCCTTCTCCCTTTACATAAATGAGGCTGCAATCCATTGAACAACTTGTAAAGTCAGTGAAGAGCAGGGACGAGGAGAGACGGATGGCCTGAGGCACCATCTTGATGCTACAAAACCACAGGCCAGATTTGAACCTTGATGCTTCAGAAAGATAAACACGAGTGTGCGTGTGTGAAAGGGCTGAGCATCATTTGTTAGTTTGAGGTCTCAGTGAACGGTCTTATTGAGAACCCCTGCTCTGGACTCTTGGGAAGTGTTGTGGTCTCTCCATTATTTACAGCAATGTGCATGTTTCGATTAACTTCATCCACTGCAGTTGTCTGCATTTACTAAATGACAAAGTGCTCAAGGATAGAAATTATTGCCTGGCTACTTCATAACCTCTCTACAAGCCAGACTGCTGTCTACTAGATGGAAATATCTCAATGAACCCTTGTTACTCAAAGCCGGTGTGCAATTACAGACTGCAGTTTAAAAAGCAGCTTGCTTTCCCAATCCTGCGCAGCATCAAGTTTCTGAACTCTGTGCAGCCCCTTTCATCTCTGCAGTCACACGAGGCAACCGCAGCCTGAGCACATCGGTTACACCTTGCTAACAACCAATCTCTTCCCTGGCGCCGGAAGCGTGGCCTTGCCTTTTCAATTATCACCATCAACAGATCCACCCAGGGCTGCCCCATCCCCTCCTCAGGTCTCCGTTCCCCAGCCTTTCATCTCACTGTCTGCGCCATCTCCATCCCACGGCTAAGCCAACATGGCACATTTTAGGTGTTTGTGTTTCACATTAACCCCACGTCAGAGGGCCAGTTTCTGAATTTACCAGGTCATTAACACTAGCTGCTTCAATAAATAAAATCTCAAGACCCAATTCAAATTCAGTTTGATTCTTCCTTGTAAAATGCGGGCATCAGTTAGGGACCCTGGGGACACACACAACTTTCAGTTTCACCATCTTCTAGCATCTCCTTGTCTTCTTCGTGCAGCCAACAGAAAGGCAAAGGGACAATGGGGATTGCATATTGTTGTCTAAAGTTTTGATGCTGCGATGGACAATATTTCCCACCCAGGAGTTCACCATGTTATTTCCCTAGACCTAGATCCAAGGAAAGGCTAGCAGCCATGGCTTTCATGAAGTTTCATAATTATAGCTGGAATACCTGTGTATCGTCATACTGCGAGTTGTGTATATTATTTCATAAATAGCAACCACAAAAAGTGTCTGAGCCTCCATGACCATAATACCATATAATGCATGTGGCATGGGTACACATACAAAGAGGGAGAGCTCAGATGGTAAATAAGTTGCTCTAAGGCATACAAGAAAATGGCAGGTCAGGATGTGAGCCACTCCCACATCACTTCTGAACCCTTTCAGTCTATTTGCTCCACAGAGCAAGAGATCCATAGGTGTAAGTACTCTAAGACTGGTGCAAAGGTCTGTGTACAGTGGTTCAAACTGGATTTTAAAAGTTAGGATCTAGCCAGCTAGAGTTAGGAAATGGCTTTGCTAGTTAAAGATCTGCAAGTGAAGTACCGAGGCCTGAATAGGCACAGTGAAAAACACCTGTGAAAGACTCATGTAAGACATGACCATGATGCTTAGACGCCATTAACACGAAGGTATTATGTAAATCATGTCCTAAATCTCAGCTACCTTTCTCCAAAATTTTCCCAAGGTTGCCATATACTTACTGAAGAGCAAACAATGAAAAGGGAAGCCACTGTCCCATTCCATGGAAGCCGGGCTCATGCCATGGTTTAAATATAATTTGCACACTTTAGAACATTTGATTGTTTGGGTGCTTGGAGGTGGAGTCTTTTGGAGGAGTAAATACTTTTCTCTCAGGCCTTCCTTACCTCTCAAGGCAGTGTGGTCTCACTCTTGTGAGACTGGAAAGCAGACTTTTCCATAAACACCCTTCCCTTTATTCCAGGACACACTCACCAGAAGCTGGCGAGATGCTGCCACGAGGGTCTTGGACTTGCAAGGCTCCAAGATCATGAGCCAAGATTAAATCTCTTTTGTCTATAAGGTACACAGTCTCAAACAGCAATTGGGATGGACCAAGTCAGGCCCCAAGTCACAGAGCCCCTGTAGCCTGGCAGGCGTCCTAGGACAAGCATGGAGACCTTTAGTGAGAATACCATTCCTGCCCACACCAGTCTTCACTGGCTGTAAGGGAAGAGCAAACAGATGAGAGTGCCTGGAGATGCAATAGCAGAGCAGGATGCTGGCTGGACATATCCTAAGCAGAAAGGGTCTGCCTCCTCCCTAGTTGGGCTACACGGAAGCAGAACTGAGAGCCTATTGACCGTCTCTCCAGCAAAAATAAAATGGCTGCAGGAGAGAATTCATATTTCTATGTGGCCTTCGGTTTACATCAACTCTACAGTGGTGCTGCATTTTCTCATAGCTGCCAAAGAACACCTGACGTAAACAACTTAGGTGGGAACAGTTTGTATTGGCTTACAGCCCACAGCAGCCAGAAATGTGTGGGAGGACCAAGCAGACATAGCCAGTTGGAACCAGGGCCTAGGATCTTCCTCCAAAGGCCTACCATTAGTTACTACTACCACCAAGACCCTGAATCTTAGATACTCCATGCCATCCCACAGTATCACCACCAGCTGGGAAACAAAAGCCTGAACTGGGGACATGTGGTGGTGTAAATAGGTATGGTCCCCATAGGCTCACATGTTTGAGTGCTTGGCCCATAGGGAGTGGCACTATTAGGAGGTGTGGCCTTGTTGAAGGAAGTGTGTCACTGTGGGGACAGGCTTTGAGGTCATATATGCTCAAGCTAGGCCTCATATGGCATTCACTTCTGCTGTCTGCTGATACAGATGTAGAACTCTTTGCTCCTTCTCCAGCACCATGCCTGCCTGAACGCTGCCATGTTTTTTTTTTTTTTACCATGTCAATAATTAACTAAAACTCTGAAACTGTAAGCCAGCCCCAATTAAATGTTTTCCTTTATAAGAATTATTAAGGTCATGGTGTCTCTTCACAGCAATAAAATCCTAAGATAGGACAATTCATATTCAAACCACAGTAGCTCTAATTCACACACACACACACAAATGCACTCATTTCAAGTGCATTTTGAAACTTTGGTCTCCCAAGAGAACACCCCTAGAGCCCACTAAAACTCAAGTGGCTGGGTACACCTGTGAGGGATTTTTCTTAATTAGATCATTTGAAGTGGGAAGACCCACATTTAATCTAGGCCGAATCTTCTGTTGGCAGCCTGTATAGGGGCATGGAAGAAGGTTCAGGATTCCAGTGTGTGCTGAAGACCATCTGAGACATCCAGCCTCATGGACTGAACAACTACTGGACTCTTGGACTTTCTATTGGTAGACAACCATTGCTGCAATACTGGACCACAGTCTATAAACCACTCCAATAAATAACCTTTTTATATAGAGAGATAGAGTCATTCTATCAGTCCTGTTCTTCTAGAGAACCCTACCACAGTAATGTATGTATATGTGTATGTGTACGTATGTATGTGTGTAGGGGAAATTATTTGGACACCTATATGCTCACACTTATGAAGGCCAGAAAAGGATATTGGTTAACCTTATCATTCACTGCTTTTGTCCTTTGAGATAGCAACTCTTCCTGAACCAGAAGCTGGGCTGATAGCAAGTCTTAGCAATTCTCCCTTCTCTACCCATAGGGTTACAAGCACACATGCCTAACTTTTTTCATGAATTCTGGGGATTTAAACTCAGAGCCTCATGTTTGCACACCAAATGCTTTTGCCCACTGAGTCATCTCCCCAGCCCTCTGTAAGGTCTTTGAGTGAACATTGTGAATTATTCTTTGTGAGCAGAGAGCCATCAACCACAGTCCATGTCCTAGATTGTCACCACACAGACTCTATAGCAAATAGAATCTGAAGCAGATATTACCTAGAGCATATAGAACCTAGAGCCTATAGAATATGTAGCACATGGAACCTGTAGCAAATAGGATCTATAGCATATGACCCTGTGGCATATAGAACTCGTAACATATAGAATCTATAGTAGCTCTGACAGAGAGGTCAGGGAAAGGAAGAGGCACAGTGAGTACTGTAACCCCCACAAGGAACACTCAGGGTCACTGCTTCACTCCACGCATCCTCTCTTGTTTCTGTCTCCAACCCTCCCCCGCCCACACACCACTGGGTTCTTGCTTCAATTTGGTGCTTCTTTTCATTTAACTTTGAGCACTGAAAATACAAACTTGCTCCACTAGAGCTGGAGTTACAGATGGTTGGAAGCTACCATGCGGGTGCTGGGAACAGAACCTGGGTCCTCTGCAAGAACAGCAGATGCTAAGCCATCTCTCCAGACCAAGAAAAACTTGTTTTCATCCCGAGTCAGAACAGCTTCAGGAATGGCTGACATTCCATTCTGCTATTAAATATGGGATTTACTTTAAATAATCTGGCAGCTTCTTAGAGAAGTTGCCATAGAGAAAGGCAGACTGTATGAAAACTACCACACCGTGGGCCTCAACTGCCAGAGGAACACTCTATATTGTGACTGTTTTAGATTTCTACAAAAGTGAAGGCTCTTGGTATGCCACACAGCTCTGCCTACCTTCTAGAAATGAAAGGAATCAACAGGTAGGGCCTGATTCATTACCTTTTCTTGAGAATAAAAAAACAGGCAAGAAGACATAACCCAACCCAGTGACCATTGGTGGGAAGTCAGGAAAAAGAAAAAACACACACTGTCTATGACACACTGTCTAACATTAGTAAATAGATTGACAAGAAATCCTTCCCTCCCCACCTCTCCTTTTCTCCTCCTTCCCTCACTCCTCCTTACTCTCTTCCCTCTGATCACCCCCTCTGAGTGAAGTTAGCTGCCGTACCTTGAATAGACTCAAGCTGTCCTATGGAAGCACCCACACTTGCAAAGGACTCAGCTGCCAACAGCCATGCAAGTGGACCACCTCGGAAGTGGATTCCCCTGCTCCAGATGGACCGCCAAATGAGGACAGCCTCAGCCAATGTCTTTGTTGCAGTGCCATAGAAAACCCCAAGTCAGAACCATGTTCTTACTCTGCTCCTGTATTGTTTTAAGCTGTGAAACTGGGAGATTTTGCTACACAATAGATAACTATAAGACACCCATGGCCTTCATATTCTCTCTGCCTTCATCTGAGGATGTGTAAAGAGAAAAGGGAGGCTACTTGCAGCTCAGATAAGTACTTCCCTGCCTGAATATCAAGATCGCGTGTGAAAGCCTAGCCTCTGTGCAGCTTTTCCTAACGAGTCCTGTCCAACTATCAAGAGGCTGTACAGTTACTTTATTTAGAGCTGTTATGCCCCACCACACCACAAGGACACTTGCTCAGCTATGTTCACAGCAGCTTTATTTGTAATAGCCAGACCCTGGAAACAACCCAGATGTCCTTCAACCAAAAGATGGAAAAAGAAAATGTGGTACGTTTACACAGTGGAATACTACTCAGCTATTAAAAACAAAACAACAACAACAAAAAAAAAAAATCATGCAATTTGCAGGCAAATGGATGGAAGTAGAAACTATCATCTTGAGTAAGGCAACCCAGACCCAGGAAGACACGCATGGTATGTACTCAAAAGTGGATAGTAGCCATAAAGTACAGGAAACCATGCTATAATCCACAGATCCAAAGAAACTAAATAACAAGGAGGGCTCAAGGGAGAACGTTTGAATCTCGCTCAGAAGGGGAAATAAACTAGACACCTGAAGTACATGGGGGAAGGGAAGTGGGTGGGAGAGGAAGTAGGGAGAGTAACGAGGGTGAGGATCAGAGGTAGGGAGAGAGGGGGTGAGGGAGGACCAGGGGGAAAACTAAAATCTCTGGGGCAGGGGAGACTCCTGAGAGTCTGTGGGGTGACCCTTGGTGAGACTCCTAGCAATGGGAGACATGGAGCCTGAGGTCAGTCCGGAGGCCAGGCAGGACTTCCAGTGGGGGAGGGGGACAACAACCCACCCATAAAACCTTTGACTCAGAATTTGTCCTGCCTTCAAGAAGTATAGGATAAAGATGGAGCAGAGATTGAGGGACTGTCAAACCAATGACTGGCCCAACCTCAGACCCACTCCTGGGAGAGAGCCAACCCCTGACACAATTAATAACGCTCTGCTATGACTGCAGACAGGAGCCTAGCATAACTGTTTTCTGAGAGGCTCCATCCAGAAGCCGATGGAAACAGACACAGAGACCAATAGCCAAACAATAAGCCGAGCTCAGGGAGTCTTGTGGAAGAGTGGGAGAAAGGATTGAGGGAGCTGGATCAAGGACACCCAAGAAGACCTTCAGAGTAAACTGACGTAGGCTCATGGGGGCTCACGGAGACTGAACCACCCACCAAAAAGCTTGCATGGCAGCTTGGTCATCATATGGGTCCCCTAACAATGGGAGTAGGGGCTGTCTCTGACTCTGCTGCCTGCTTTTCAATCCTTTCCCCCTGTGTTGTCTGGTCTCAGTGGGAAGGGATGCGATTTGTCCTGCTGTGATGTGATGTACCAGGTGGGTTTGTACCTCTGAAGAGTGGGGGGGGGGAAGGAAGAGAAGGGAGGGGACTGCCATCAGGCTGCAAAGTGATTAAATTAATTAATGGAAATAAGAAAGAACAAAAGACTTGAAACTCAGTGTATTGACTAAAGTAAATATTTCCTGGCTTTAAATAACTTATCAGAAACGTCTTAGTCTAAATGTAAAAGTGATCAATGTGCATGGAATAAATTTTGAAACGGTCAAAAAGGAACACTAAGTCACCTGACATTTGGTCTCACTGAAGGAAAAAAAAAAACATGAACGATATTTTAATATCCCTCATTTTCAGACTTCTTATAGACTAAATTATTCTTCATATGCAGTTTTACGCCCTCTTTTTATCATGCATTGACCTTGTCCCTCAGTTCCTGACCTCTTCAGCTATGACTCCCAAGGTCAAATTCTAGTCAAAAGCCCTAGTTTTTCAAAGAGTGCTCCATGGACCTGTTGTACCAATATCATCGAGAATTCTTCAGAAATGCAGAACCTCGGATCTTCTCATGATTTAACCACAGGGCATTTGCACTTAACCTTTCCTTAACTGAAAGCATATTCCTTTGGTTATTTATATCAACCATCTGCCTTTGTATTCTCTGCTCAAATGGTTCCTGCAAAGGAAACCCATTCCTAACCAACAAAACTAATGCTATAGTCCTATTACATTCCATCCCTGTATTTAATCAGTGTTCTCCAGAGTAATAGAACATATAGAATGAACTAGAGTAATAGAACTTATAGAAAGGGGACTTATTAGGATGACTTACAGACTGTGGTCCAGCTAAGTCAACAATGGCTGCTTGTGAATGGAAGGTCTAAGAACCCAGTAGTTGACTAGCAAAAGAGGCTGGTCTCCAAAATACACAGGAATCCCAAAGAGGTAGGCTCTAAAGCCAGTGAAGGAATGGTCTAGTGAGGCTAGAAGAAACAGGCAAAGAACAAAATCTTCCTTCTTCCATGTGTTTACATAGGCTTCTAGTCGGAAGCGTGACCTGGACAAGAGGTGGGTCTTCCCACATCAAAGTTTAAGGCTGTATCTTCTCTCCATCAAGATCCAGATTAAAGGTGTACTTCTGCTTCAAATATGTGGATTAGCGATGGATCATCCCACTTCAAATCAAGCGAAAACCCCTCAGTGGTGTGCCCCTCCACTTTGAGTTTTATCTGATTCTAAATGCAGTCAAGTTGACAACAAAGAATCCCCTACCATTCCACTTTCTCCATGATAGTTTTACAATGTGATATTGTTTTATATAATCATTCTTTTTAAAGTTTCCTTTCAGAAATACTTAGGTAACACCTGCTGTGAGTTAGGCACTATTTTAAGTTCTGAGGACACAGAACAAAGTCTCTCAATCTCTTGCTGTATTAGAACATACAAATATCATTTGCTAGTTAGTATTTCATTTTTTGTGACCTAGTTATTTCTTCAAGAAGAAGGTCAAATCCCATCAAATGCAGAAGAGCATCATGCCAGGTCCCAGTACTTGAACATGCCACCTTCTCGTTGTAAGAGGTGTTATCAATGTGTTTTTGGGCTGGGCCAGGTTAGTTGAGCCCAGTTGATTTCAGTCCCAACAAATTGCTGCAAGACAGCCTCCCTGCAATGGAAATGTCTCTGATGTCATGCACACATCCATTTTTCTTGCTCTTAGATCTTCAGCTGAATTTTGAAGCTTCTCCACTACAGGACTACACTTTTGTATCATAGTCAGGAGACCATGACAACAGCAGGAATTACAGCCACAAAGGCTTGAGAAAAACTTTCTTGGGGCGAAGCATCTTTAGTGTCCTTTATCTGTACCTTTGCTGTAGGCTGCCCTGTCCACTCCAAAGCCCATGCACAAATTCATGCAAATGTGATGGTATTAGAAGATGAGATTCTAAAGAAATAGCAATATCCATGAGTAGAATAGAAAGGATGTTTGGATACTTCTTGGTCTCTCTTGTTCCTGTGCCTTCTACCATGGAATGATGTGTCAAGAATGACATTAGCTTCTTCATCTTGGACCTCCCAGGCTCAAGACCAATGCACAATGAAAACACATCCATTGTAAATTACCCAGCCTCAGGTCATAGTAGCATGAGATTTACGGAGGTAACCCATGCCCTACCCTAGTTCACAGCTAGAGTCCATTCTTTGGAGATCTAGTTTACAGTCAGCTATGTATTCCCTCCAAAGGGGACAATTTCTATGTGAACAGGAAGTTCTTGGAGATGGAAACATGAATATTTATCATATAGCAGTATTTCTCCTCAGCAACCATTTCATTGTGTGAAGAAACACCACTCTGCAATGGGGCAGCATGTCCTGCATTTACAGATGAGAAACTGAGGCTCGGGAGGTTATCTTACCGCCCGCCTCGTGCTGGATGGTCTGAAACCAAACTGCCTTTCAAGCTTCCTCAGCTTTTGAGCTACAAGGAAGCATGGTCTCTACAGACAACTGGGAATATTTTTTTAGAGCGCAAACATGTGTGCAGGTAGAAAGAGGTGACAATGAGGAGAGATGTGTGGTACAGGACCCTTCAGCCACCACTGACCAAATTTACCACTATAAGGCATCTGCACCAAGCCCTTCAGGAGTCAAAGGAGGTGAGTAGCATTCATTTGTATCTAAATGATTGAGAGCCTTCAACCTAGGAAAAGCAAACCTATGTGATTTTATTTACAGGAGCCAAACTGCCTGATAGTCTTACTTGACCAATTTCTCAAAAAAATTTTCAAAGCCTCAGCACCCCCATCTGTGGTCCACAGAAGTGCCACTGCCCTAACTTTGTAATGGTGTAGGAGGGATTACTGTTCCCAAGTGATTTCTAAATCTAGCACTATCTTTGTGTCATCACCCACGCCAAATTGCTGGATAAATAAATATAAGTTTTATCATAGGAAGGGATGAGTAATCAAATAGTGAGCTTATTAGGCACACATAGTTTATATATTTGTTTTGCTTTTTAAAAAGTCTCTTAAAACTCCCAGGCGCTGGGTTCTCACAGCATAAGCATGGTTACAAAGGAAAATAGCCTGGGATATGATCTCTCTTGCTCATGGCTCAAGGAACATGGAGCTGTTTTTTTTTTTTTAATGTGAAACAGAAAGAACAGATAGGTCCTTGCACTATCCTTTGAAAGCAGAGGTGAAAGGGGGTGAGAAGTAGTAAACGTATGAATTTTTAAGTGCAATAAAATAGCAGTTTCTGCATGCTTACTCTGTGTTGAGTACCATCGGGTAGAATCTTGCATGTTAGATGAGAGAGAATGTATACTCTGAAGATTAAACAGTTCTTGTAAAAATAAATATGCATGTCAGTGTAATTAACACCTTCTGTGTGCAAACACAGCAGGATAATATTTTGAGGTATTAACTGATGTTTTCCCTTTCTGGCGATTCTTGCTACCTGTGACCCTTCTCTGGTGCACCATTTTTTGGCACACTGCCTTATGAGGTAGGTTATAGTACAGAACAAAGGTATTTCTTGGCTTTTGATTTTCAAACTCTGAAATCTTGGCAAAAAAAAAAAAACATTGTTTGGAAAGAAAATAGAGCACAAATTAGCCAAAGTCAATTTCTCTCCCCCTCCCCCCCAAGATAAAAATGGAAGGAAAAAAAAAAAGAGGGTAAGAGCAAAAACAAACAACAAACAAAACAAAAAAAAAAACAAAACAAAAAAAAAAAACAAAACAAGAAATGAGTTAGAGCCTTGAACGCGTCATTGAGCAGACACCCCATAACCCTGACCTAGTCTGAGCAACTTCCTGGTCCAGAAGAGAAACAATAGACATGGCAGGAAAAATGAGGAAGTATGAAAGGACTCCAGCCAGCGTCAGCCCCTGTCCCACCCCTCCTGCTGCTGCCTCCATGGTGGGCAACACTTCCACAGACAAGGATTATTAGGCTCTTGGCCCATGAACTGTGGTGCCAGTAGGGAACATCTACCTGACAAAATTATCTATTTATCTAAATGACAGAGAAGGGGCCAAGTGGCCTGAAAGTTCCCCACATACCCGTGGAGTTAAGAAACAAAGCCAAGTATTTCGTAGAAGCCCAAAGGAAATGGCTGAGAGAAACCCAGATCTGAAAGCCCTTGTTGGGGATGAGGAGCAGCCTGAGGGAGGAGAGGGCACTCAAGGAATTTCTTCCGTTCTGCTGATGCCCACTTGGCCAATGAGAAAAGTGAGGTCTGCCTCCAAGTCTTTCCCCACCCCATGCCAATGGGTCTGCAAAGCTCCTTGGGTCTCTACAAATACTCCAGGTTCACAGTGACCCATAGATGATTATCTATCCTAGAAGAGAGGTGCCAGGTTCCTCACACAGCCAGCACCATCCATGCATTCACAGTAACCAGCTTCCTTCAGAAACAGTCTACTGCTCTCCTGCAACGCAGCTTTCATTCTTCATTCTTAGGAAGCACAAGCTTGGAATAACAAACAGTATGTAACAGCCCATGATGCATAACAAAAAATTCCCCAGGGACCAAAGGGTCCTAATTCACAAGGGGCAGAACCTGAGCAGAGCAGGCAAAGGCTGTTGCCCTAACTTGCCTTTCCTCTGCATTTGCCTCAAGCAGCTTGTTTTCCACTTGAGTGGATCTTAGTGCCTTTACTCCTTCC
>CM053759.1:38100763-38117768 GCA_028658305.1 Pachyuromys duprasi | reverse complement strand
AAGCTTGGAATAACAAACAGTATGTAACAGCCCATGATGCATAACAAAAAATTCCCCAGGGACCAAAGGGTCCTAATTCACAAGGGGCAGAACCTGAGCAGAGCAGGCAAAGGCTGTTGCCCTAACTTGCCTTTCCTCTGCATTTGCCTCAAGCAGCTTGTTTTCCACTTGAGTGGATCTTAGTGCCTTTACTCCTTCCAATGGCATTACTTCACCACTGCGATGCCAGCTCTGGTTTCCACAGCCTGTCGGTTATTAAATACAGCTTGCTGCTCTCTCCCCTCTCTAACCCATACCTACTAGCCTCTTGTCCCAATCCTAGAACATGGTAGAATTTTACCTCCCTTCCGTTAAATTGATCACAGCCAGCCATCTAACTTGCTTTGGTAGGCTGGAATGATAGCAGAATTAAACTTCAGCTTGTGACATGTCAGCACTTCTCTCTTCTGGTCACTGGAACTGATAACATTCCAGGAGGAGAAGATTTTGTCTGCAGTGGATTCCCAGAGAAAGGATCCCAGGCCAATGTGCAATGTGAGTACATGCACATTGCCTAGGGACATGTGATGAAAGCAATGCAACCATTTGTTAAATGAAATCACTGGTTGCTACTGTATCATATTCCAACTCATCCTGAGAAATGGCTTGGGTGACTGCTGGGACTCAGGCTCTCTCATACTGCTCCTCTGAACTTTCAAGGCATGCTACCACAAACTGCTACTGGTCTCCAAAAACTAAATGCAGCAATAACAGTGAACATTCAGAGCCTCTTCCATCTAACTGATTAAATGTTGAGAATCATCAGAAAATATGTAGTCCTGTTCTCCAAAACTTCACGTTCAATTTTACCAATAAAGACTCAGGAAGCAGATGCTGGGGTGAAAGCCTGCTAGCTCAGAGAGGCAGAGAAAGCACCCAGCTGACCTCCCTCCTCAGCTGACATCCCAAAAGGAGCTCTCCTCCACAGTCTCAAAACTCCTGAAACTCAGTCCCTCCCTTCTACTACCTGTGTGTTTCTCTCTCCTGATTTCCTCTGTTTTTTATTTTTTCCCATGTTCACTGTCAATTGGTTGCTTGCTCCATCTCTTGATCTATGGTTGACTTTATTTAATCCTGCTTACAATAAGCAGAAAGCTCTTGCATTAAAGGTGTGTGCTACAGTGAGCCACACCGAAACTACAAACAGGGTTTTCCAGTAAACAATACAATCTTGGGGTTCACAGTGGATCAAATATTCCGAAACTCCCTTTCTTGTCGTGCTTTCAGTTTACTTCATACATAAAATTTTCTCCTTTTTCAGCAGATAATAAACTCCTGGGAAATGCACAATCCCATTTTTCTTTGTATCTCTTCTAATGTACGTTTTTGAGAAAAACCAGTAGGTATACAATGAGTGTTTGAAAGCTTTATCAGAAGCTATTGAGCCCCAGCCTCTTTGGTGAACTGCATAAATACACAAGCAACATGCTTTACAGGCCATGTGACAAGTATTCTTCAGTTCACAGGGCCAGCTTTATTGGCTCTGAGTTTCTTGAGAGCAGGGGTCACATCTCATCTACCACTGTGTCCACACTAAGCACGTTGTTAGACGCAGGTGCTATGGACTGTACTCTATCTCTTCATCCCAGATGTACATGCTGAGGCCCTAGAGTGTCTGGATTTAGAAAGGGGTAGAGCTTTAGGGAGGTATTTGTGCAATGTGAGGTTCTGAGAGTGCCCCAATAACAAGGCAAGAACAGGGGGAGACCCCAGCACATTTTCTCTGTGTGAAGCAGGGGAGGGTCATGAGAGACAGAGATGGAAGGTGGAGATACACAAGCCAGGAAAAGAACCTTCAGCCAAATCAACTGATCACAAACCTTGATCAGAAACCTCCAGACTATACAGCTATACAAAAACCAATTCCTACTTCTACAGTACCTGGCCTACAGTAACTTAGTGATTAAGCCATTAGCTAACATTTCATAAATTAATAAATGGATGCATTTTAACAAAATATTCTACTGGAAGCCCTAAACAAACAGCAGTCTTTAGATTTTGTTTTAATTAATTTGATGGAAAGTTTCCCAGAATCATCAAATAATACATTAGGACATATGATCTTTCCATCTTTTATTCATTTGTGAGCACATACAGTTGTTATTCAAAGGCCATTAAGTGGATTTCACTGCTGGGAGGGGCCAGCACAGTTATTGGTCGGAAAGAAGGGAAAGTGTATGAGAAGTGGCCCAAAGGATAGCACATTATTCTGTCAACAGTCAACGCACAATGTAGCTGGCACCTAATCTACCACCGACAGAAGCTCTATATGCCTTGGCAAAAAGCAGCGCCCAGCAGTCGGGAAGAGGCTTCCTGCTGGGCAGCAATGGAAAAAGTGACCTCACAGAGGAATTCAGCAGAAATGCTCTGAACAAGAGATGAAACCTTGAACAAAGCTTTAAGTTGTTTGGTTCCAGGCTTATAAAATTGTAAAGACATTTCAGCCAACAAATGCAGATTACACGAGCTTCCTAAGTGCTTGCTCACCTACTGGAATCTGTGAATTCTAAGGCACCTCTGTGAATATAGGCAGACCTATGGTATGGAGCGTCTTCTAAAGAGGCCCAGGCAGAACAAAAGAAATCAGTCAGGAGCCACTGGGTTTTGCTGACTTCGTACTGTCCTGGGCCTTCCCAGCAAAGGGCACATCAACCAGGGACTCCAGAACAGAGCAGTCAGAGAGAAATCCCACAAAGCCTTTTCCTATTCTTCCAGCTGGAAAGGAAGGAAGCAAGCTTAAACAGATTATAGCAGCAATTCATGTCTTTTACTACAGGTACGGTGCAGGCTTCAGAGATGAGGTCTCTTGGTAGGCAGCTGATCCAGAAACTCACAGAATAAATCAGGCTTTGCAAGCAAAGATGAAATGCATATGGATCTGAAAAAAGGTCTAGAAAATGTCTCTCCCACTCACCCCTTCCCCCCAAACACTTTAAATATAGCTTTACATTTAAGCAAAGCCTGACTCAAGTCACATTTTTAATGCGGTGAGAGTGTAATTTTAAAGTCCTGTCAGAAAAAGGGTGAGTGGGCACATAAGACCTATTTGTATTTTTATTTATACTACTTCCCACAGATTGAAGAATTCAAGAGCACTTCTCAAGAAAAACCTCAAGCTATTTTGAGCTTGCAGTCTGGAATGTGCTTAGGCTATAGCACCCTCTGGTGTCCATGCAGACTGTTTAAATTTGCTGCCAAAAACCAAGCTACTAAGGCTCACATCTAAGGTCCATGCTTTGTTGGCCAAATAGTTACTGAGTCTACAAAGCGCCAGTTACTGTGGGGATTGTGACAGAGCTGTGTTTTTAAGACTTGGTTTCCTGTTCCGTTCTTAAGGACTCTTGGTCAAATGGGAGAAAGGAATGTAAATTCAATTATAAAGTTACTTAATCGAACAGGCCACTTCACCTAGTGTTTTCACTATCATGAGAGACTGCCGGGGTTGTCTCCCTTCCAGCTGTGTGGGATCTTTGTTCACATGAGCAGGGAACTAGCTGGCTCTGGGCAGCGCAGCTTTAAGCCACCAGGAACATTCTGAAGTGGAGTCAACCTCCCAAACCACACAGCGAAACTGCATGCCGGCCCGAGACTTGAAAACCATTTTGGTTTCCTTACCTAGATCTGACTCAGTGGGCAGACATTTGTGAAGTTTCACATTTCTGGCTAAAAACATACATTTCTCTAGCACCACAATGAAAGAATTCCTTACTAAACATTGCGTAGTCCAATGTGACACAGCAAGAATGAAGGTGAGAATTCATATCTTAGGATTCTTGGATCTGGAACTACCACACTGGAGTCAAAGAAACACGTTCTTCAAGCATTCTGGAGATGAGCAAAGGCAATCTGAAGTTGTGAAAATGTTTCATCGAGAAAAGTGGAATTCGCCAGACGGTGGAGGCACAGGCCTGTGATCCCAGCACCCAGGGAGGCAGAGGTAGGTGGATCTCTGAGTTCAATGCCAGCCTGGTCTACAGAGTGAGTTCCAGGAGGGCCAAGGCTACACAGAGAAACGCTGTCTTGAAAACAAACCAAGATAAACAAATAGAATGGAACTCAGGAATGGTCAAGGGAGCACAGATCAAGTACAAACCACGAAAAACCTGTAATACTTTCTCATATTACTCCTGGCTTTTGTCATTTTTTTCCCATTCCTGTCACTGTTGCTTCCTAATCAGCCATGAGATCTAGAGTAGGTGGAAACTGTGACTTGCTTCTAACTGAGGAACAAGGCAGAAGTACTGGGAGACTCATGATGACATTACACAGGACAGTAAGCCCACCCTGCTGAATCTCATGCTGGCTTTGAGAAAGCAACGGCTGTGCTGGGACAGCCCACGTGGCAAGGCGCAGGGATAGCCTCCACCGCCTTTAGAGCCGGAAGCACCACAAGGCGAAGGAAGCTGCTGACAAGCGAGAGAGGAAGCCCATGTTGGTGGCGCCTCAGCTGACAAGCCTACGCCCAATACACTGGCCCATAAAAATCTAAGATGATAAATGTGCTGCTACAAGTTGCAATAATGGACAATTACTACAGATTTCAAGATTTTTTAAATTTTAAAACATTTTATTATAAAAGAAATACAAATAACAGATGAAATGTCAAGAAGAGGCAAAGTCATTCGTTTACTGCCATGCCCTCCTACTGTAACCACACCTGGTGTCTCGACTGTCGACTTCTATAGCTTGGTGTGTCATCCACGACCACGTTCCAAAGCTCTTGTGTCAACTTCTCCACTGTAGCATTTCCTCTGCCCATTCACGGACAGCTGACTATTGAGCAGATGTGGGATGGTACCAACAGTTCCCACCACTCTGAAAGCCTGCATGTGAATACACTGTCTCTGGTAAGAAAGTTCTAGGCGAAATACTGTATATTTGCAACCAATATACATTTCCAACTGAGAAGGCTTTATTCTTAAAGAAAGCTTATAAGTTGGGACTCGCTGAGTCAACCCTGACTACCTCTGAGATAAAAGACGAAGCAGGCAGATGGACCTCAAATCCAATCTTTCAGGAATAGAATCAGCACCAGGAACGACAGCTGTTATCTCCTCATAGAAATATTCTGCAACACAAAGGAAGAACATCAGAATGCACTTAACAGAGAACATTTATAAGAATAAAATTAGAAAGACATTTAATGTAACTATCCCAATTAGGCTGTAGAAAGCACGGACCAGACATGTATTAAAATGTTACTCACAGAATGCCAAATAAACTACTTAGTATTTTCCTCTCTTGTTTTTATGATTCAGGGTTTCTCTGTGTGGCCTTGGCTGTCCTGGACTCCCTTTGTAGACCAGACTAGCCTTGAACTCACAGAGACCCCCTGCCTCTGCCTCCCCAAATGCTGGGATTAAAGGCGTGTATCACTGTGCCTGGCTAACTTAGTATTCTCTAAGTATTTTGATTGAAAGACTCTTGACCTTTGCATTTCACTTCAGATATGCACTTAGAGGCACAATGATCTCACAAGATGCTCTGGAAAAATATGAAATTCTCCATAGAAGAGGAGAATCAAATGATTTCTTCAAAAACAGCTAGGAAAATGAGTAAGAAAGAGCTAGTTTTCTAGTTTTCTTGGCACAAGCCAGAGCTAGTTTTGAGTCTTTTTGCCTTGAGTTTCTCACATGGCAAAACAAGTGGAAGCCGACTGGCTGATCCACACTCAAGGTCAGGCCATACCTTTTCTCCCATCACTGTTTCCTGTCAGTTACTTCAAAACTGACCTGAGGGTCTGGCAGCATAAATCCATCAGTAAGTTTATAGTAGACAATTGTAGAATCTGACTCCACTATGGCCAAAGTGAAAAACATCGGCAGTTCCGGGTCACCTTGCAACTTCCTAGACGCCTTCAAGAGTTCCCTTATCCTGAAAATAATGACAACGGATGTTTGAGACTCACAGTCACACAATTAATAAGATCAAACAGTATAAATTCTTGAGGAAAAAGTAGGATATTGCATTTATAATGCTAAGGCAATATCTGTAGGCTTAAATGTAAACATCTAGAGCTGTCTTCTCTCACAGAATGTCCTAAGAAAGGCTTACTCACTGTCCTTTTCTGTCTTTGGATTAATTGTATGTGGAACCTAACTGGCTAAGGACCATAGACATAAATTTTTCGGTTTCCTAACTTGTTCACTTAGTGGATCAAAGTTACTGCCGGGTCTATTATTTTAAATAGCTTATAGGGCTGCTGTGGTGGAACACACCTGTACTCCCAGCCTAGGAGGCAGAGGCAGGAGAGCCACAGAAGGTTTACACAGTTACAGGCCAGCCAAGGCGTTCCAGTGAGACCCTATCTCAAAATATCTGAAAAATAATGAACAGACTGTAATAAGCACGTTCCCTTGTTTTTACCTAGGGTTTACAAGTACTACCTTTGAATACGTCACTCCCCATTGGACACCCACTGGCCTAACTGTTCTACTGTTGTGAGGTTTGTTTTTTGTTTTTTTTCCCCCTCAAGTTAATAGGGGAAAGCGCATTACAGTCTTTTATATTAACATTAAGATTTCTGATATTCGTTTCTTCGCATTATCCTCTGGTATCATTTTCTTGCTCAAAAAATAATTATGTTCTCCCCTTATATTTTTTTTAAACTGTCAAACATACTATTTTAAAAAATTATTTGTGTGAGTGTTCTACTTGCACATATGTCTATTCACCATGTGTGTGTGGTACCCACAGAGTCCAGAAGGGGGTGTTGGATTCTCTGGAACTACAGTTACTGGCCAGCAGCCATATGGGTACTAGGAAAAAAAAAAAATCACAGACTTCTGCAAAAGCAGCATTGCTCTTAACAACTGAGCCATCTTTCTAGCCCCTTATATTGCTTCTTTCCCAGGATGCAACACACATATAACGCCTAGTAAACGTGCATAAAGCCTGGAATGGACTAGCAGAAAGTCAATTTCTCTAAGTATCTCTAATTGGTAGACTGTGATGAGAATAAGACAGAGACAAAAACAAACAAACAAAAAACAATTAAAAAACTTGTTAAGACAGCTTTATATAATTTCTCTTTTTAAATGTGTTGTTGTTTAAATTAAAGGTAGGTATATATGTGTGTATGTTGTGTGCATGCATGTGTATGTGTGCACACACATGTGATATGTGTGTTTCTCCTAATGTAAAGAGATGAACTACATGGGAATTTTATATTTCACACTAGACAGAAGGACAGAAATTTCCACTTCAGGCACTGCTGTTCTTTCATTCTCAATTGATACTTGTTTTCAGAATCCTAAACAGCAGAACATTTTGAGGCTTACCCAAAACACCTAAGGTTAGAGAATTAACTCTGAGTTGTAAAGGAGATTTTGTTTTCAGAGCTGAGGGAAATTACTGCCCAAATTAAATGGAAGTTCCCATCTCTGAGCTCCTGTTTATCCCTCTTGGTGGTTTGTGTGGGAAAATTACCACCGCATCTTCACAAGAACAGAAGATAAAATGGTACCTAGTTACTACCTGACTACATTTGGGCAATCTTAGAAGTTTCTTGTTCAAAACTGTGTCTTGTCTACTTTGAACACGTGTTTAATACAGAGCCACCATCTTCCTAGTCAAGACTTTATTCTTTGTTTCCTTTACAGTATACTGTATAAGCTCATAAAAATACTTCAGCCAATGGGCCATGCTACCTTAGCCTATTAAAAAAAAAAACAACTATTGATAACAGCAGAGGCTCTGAGGTTCTACTCTAAAAATCACACATAACTATTAAGACATACCGAAGGATAACTTACTTAATTTTCAGAAACTGTGAACACTTACTCTACATGTGAACATGCCCTCTACATTAACAAGGATGTCTCTTCCACTAGTGAAATCTCAAGGAGAAAATCTCAACTAAAGAAAAGGCTATGTCAATAATAATTATAACTGTTGATCATCAGTTTAATGCTGATAGTATACTTTTCATTTTGAAAATTATTCACAGATGACTGCTGAATGCTGAAAAAGGAGCCGGTTTTCAATAACTTAATAAAACCAACTCGACAACTAGTCTAAGTCAAAGACAAAGTCAACACTATTTGACTCATCTCCCTAGGCCAAGTTTTTTAAGTCTTTTTCACAAATCTTGAATTTGATTTTTCTCTAATGATCCTAAAACAGAGACCTTGGAGTCTTTAGAGATTTTCAGTAAGGAAAATATTACTCTTAACTAAAAATGTTGAAATAAAGTATGCCATGAATTAAAAATCACATTAATTTTGATCCACAGAAGTGTCTCCTTTTATTTTCTTTGGTAGCCAAGTAGGAATATGCTGTGTGTCTACCTGTAAAAGGCACTGGTTTCTTCATCAGCCTCACTGTGCTAGGATGGAATGAAGCTCTGGAACAGCTCAAAATTCACTTGGACCCAGAGGCACCAAGAAAGGTGTGTTCTTCCATGGGCTCAGTCCCAAAGAAAGTTCCAGGGAGAACAAGCTACCTTCTTGGGAATCAAACCAAAACTTCCCAGTTTAAAAACAAGGCAGCTGAGGTCTCAGGGGATCTGCTCAAGAATCAAGTGCCTGTGTGGCTACTCACCTCACTGGGAAGTCACTTCATTTTGCCTTAAATGAGAGACAGGGGGAAGGGTCACATAAACTTACTTTTTGTCTTAGGGTAAGAAAAAAATGTGCCACCTGAATGAAGTTGCCAGAGTTGGGATTTCATCAGCAAGAATCAGATCCCAACAGAGGCTGCATGAGGACATGTGTCCTGATTGCATAGGAGGCCACACAGTATAAGTCATTTGATCAGCTACTAGACTCCAGGCTGCAAATAAGTGGCCTCTAAATAAACTCATAATAAAAGCCATGCTTTTAAAAAGGAGGATTTTTAAAGAACAAAGTCATAATTAAAGAATGAAATATATCACTTATGTGCTAAATCTCAGCGGATGTGTAGTGCATGTCTACAACCCCAGCACTCAGGAGACTACGCAGGACGATCATCATCCGACCAGCATGGACTACAACGTAAATACCAAGGTAGCCTGGGCTATAGAGTAAGATACTGTCTTGAGGAAAAAAATAAATCAAATAACTAATAATGATTAGAAGTGATGTAAAGAAATTTGGTTCACCTAACCTTTTATTTTGTAAAACACCACATGGAGACAGAGGGTGAAAGGGCAGGGTGCATACGGGTGAAAAAGAAGGCAGTAAAAGGTAAGGAGAAAGGAAGGCATCGGCGGATTATCTCGTCAGACTGGTGACTGTTCTCGGACGGACACTGCAGTTACAGCAGAAAGACGGAAATGGTGAGATTCTGCAAATGAACGAGTGTCCAGGCCTATTCATTCTCTCTTTCTCTGATAAACTTTTGGAAAGAAATATGGTTAACACACATCCTTACATTCTTCAGTGCATTTCCTCTCAAGTCTCTCCTCAGGAACTGAGTCACTCAACAAATACTGAGCTCTGAGTGCCATGCACCAGGCCTGGCACTGGGGTAAAGCAATGAATAAAATCAAGTCTCTGCTTCCATGGAATCTACTTTCTGGTGGAGAGAGGTAGACAGTAAGTAATCAAATAATACCGAACACACGATACGTTGAGTATCAATTAACAGGCCAAGTGTAGTAATTTCTCACCTCAGTAAGTCCAGAAGGTGAAACGATAGTTTGAGCCACAGTGAGGAAGCTGTGGCAGAGACTGTAAGAAACTGAGATTCTGAGTACCTTTTTAGAGAAGGAGAGTATTTGAGGATTACTTGTCATCAAATATGAGGAATAGGAAAAAATATATGTATTTATCTTTCTGTCGCTCTGCCTCTGTCTCTCTCTGTCTCCCTCTCCCTCTCGTGTGTGTGTGTGTGTGTGTGTGTGTGTGTGTGTGTGTCTGAGCTTGAGCTTTCTGAACAAAGTTGCTACTTACTGACCCGGAGAAATCACAGAAGGAGCAAATGTAGGGCAAATCAGAAGTCCTTTTTTGACACCTTTTAGATCAGGGTAGATGCATCAAGTAAAGGGTTATATACATTTGTCTGAAGTTCCTAGTGCAGGTTCAAGTGGAAATACAGAGATATAAACTGTGGAGCCCTCAGCATACTGAAGACATTCAACCATGGACAGAGGGGGCTGCTAGGTAGCGAGCATGAAGAGGCAGGCTCTAAGCTCCAGAGCCTTGCATTACTCAGAGACCAGAAACCTGAAAAGGCTCAGCAGAGGTAAAGAAGGGAAAGTGAAGGTGCTACCTCACATCCTCAAGCTCCAAGGACATTCTTGCACTAACTCGATGTAGGCTTGTCCATCTGAACTGGTACCCTTACAGCAAACAGAAATACGCACCATTCTGGTGTTCTGACTCACTTCCTGTGTCAGGACCTACCTCTGTTTTCTCAAGACTTTGAGGTGGCAAAATTCCTGCTCTAGCTTTCTCTTGCCTCTGAATTCCTGATTATCAAATTCCTTTCTCCCTCCATCCTTACCAAGTGGCTTCTCCAGGAGAACTGCTTCCCAGGTAAATTACTTTCATCCTCCTCCACTCATTCTCCTCTCCTGTGCACATCTCTCCCCTGAGCTCTCTTCACCCACTGGAGGTAGCCATGGCTCTGCCATTACTGCATACCCAGTCACAACAAAACAGTCATGACTTTCAGGCTTTCTTACGCTCAATGATTTGCCTACACTATGACTTCTGCTAGGAGCCTCCGTCTCCACCTCAGTGTGTGCTTCTTTCAAATGACTTGTCTTCCAGGGAATGGTCCCAGACTCCCCACTCCCCCCTATGCCATCAACAGAGACTTAGGTCTGCTCCCTCTACAGTCCTCCGCAGTACCCTAGACACATCGCTCAGCACATTAAATCACACTGAGTATAATCTGCCCCTCTCAGACTTGGACCCTGAGCATCTCATAGAAAAGGTCTGGGATACTGTGTACCGTTAACCCTAGGCGCCAATATAAAGGAGAAAAATCATGAGTAATCTAAAATTTACCTTCTTATCCTCTCCCCAAACCAAAGCATTCTATTTTTCCTTTCACTAGTCCATACTTACATTCATATTCATTTGTAACCACCATATTTAATCGTTAAAGAGTATAATTATATACATTGTAACACTTATTATTTTGTAAGAACAGTAAATAAAATTTTAATTTTCCCTATACAGCTCAGTGTTTTAAATATCAACTTTTCTTCTCCCTGAAAATCTATTAATACAACTGGCATACAAATAAATAATTTATTCGTTTATACTGTGTGAGAAACTGTTGTGGTATCTTGCTGGGACAACACTAATAGCTGATAAAGTACTTGTGTTAGTAATCATGTCTCTAAAGAAAAACTGCTACTGACGGTCTTCAAAAGCTACGTAAAGAATAACAAGGGAAAAAGAACTACAACATACTTAATTCAGCGTAGGAAGGAGGAGATGCATTCCTCAGAGTACTGTGGCAAACAGAAGATGGCAGGCCTAGATAAACTGGATTAGGAAGACCAAAACAAGCATCCTAATTGTGGCTCCAATATTCTTTCATCACACAAGAATCTTGCCAAATGAGTCTCCTTACCCTAAGATGACGGGTCTCAGGCTTTCTAGAGGTAAACTGGAAGACAAATCGGAGTGTTGAAGCCGCTTCCTAATTTGCAGAGTGACAAGAAATCATGCCAAGAGAGAGGACATCTGAAATATTTTGCCTTCTCCCAGAGAATGCTACTACTATTTGTGCAACTGGGAAGCGCAACCCTCACTTCCACTGCCCCATAACACTGAGAAAGCGTTATAGTTTCCCCAGGTTTGAAAGGTCAGCCATGCATAGCTATTATTAAGAACAAATAACCACCGTCTTTAAAACAAAGGAGACTTAACAGAATGTGAAAACAGCACTCCATAACTCTTTGTGGATTTTATAATCGTATGAGAAATCAAATTTACCCAGATTATTTTAGCCATATATAACCACAGAAAGGCTTAGATATGCCAGGTATAAGTCCAGTTTCACCGCTCTCTTAGTGAAGGCACTTAAATCAGTGGCTCTCACCCTTCCTAAGCATGCTACCCTTTAATACAGTTCCTCATGATGTGGTGACCACAACCATTAAATTATTTTCACTGCTACTTCATAACTGTAATATTGCCACTATTATGAATTGTAATGTAAATGATCTGATATGCAGGCTATCTGATGTGTGACCCCTGTGAAAAAGTAGTTTGACCCCCAAGGGCTCACAACCCATAGGCTGAGAATGACAACACTAGCCTGCCACTGAAGCTGAAAAAGGGTATAGGCTCTGTCAGGAAGAAACGAAAAACTGTTAGTCGCTTTCCCCCTTCCTTTATTCTCAGCCTTGCTGGAAGGAACTTCAAATGGTCCCCCTTTAAGGATTACCTGTACTTAACCCTATTCCAAATGCCTGAAACACCACGGTCCTCACTTCAGTGTGATTCTCAACAAACACCAAGAGCAGAGGAGCTTTTCTTTGAAGGAATGTGTGTTCTAACGGCTGTGAGTACATATGATCATAGAAAAACACTTAGTTTTAATTTCCACCCAAAGAGATACTACCTAAACATAAATTTTGCGTCATTTTCGAAATCCGCATTGCAAAAGATAGGACAGGCCTTGAACTTTTGCAATTTCCTTGTTGTCTCACCTTTTTTAAAAATTTGTGTGTGTGTCTATTTACCTGTCTGTGCTTCTGTATGCATATGTACATGTGTGTGGTGCACAGGTGTACACATGAAGGGGCCAGAAGGAATAATGAATGTCTTCTTCAATTATTCTCTCTACCTTATTCCTTTAAAGTAGATTCCCTCACAGAACCTCACTGCTTTGGCTAGGCTGTCTGGCCAGCAAGCTCTCAAGATCTGCCTATCTCTGACCCCAACACTGGAATTACAGCCACATACATACCTGGCTTTTTACGTAGGTGCTGGGGATTTGAACTTAGGCTTGCACAGCAAGCACTCTCACACACTGAGCTATATCCACAGTCTTCATCTTTAAATCCATCAGCACTGTGACCTCTGGCAATCTGTGACTCTTACTTCATAGCAATGCTTTGTCTGGGGAAACGCACTGGCCTCCACAGGCATTTAGCCAAGTGTTATATGGACTCCTTAGATTCTTGAGACTCATTTCAGCAGAACAAAAGCTGAGGTGCCATCCATACGGACAACCATGCTAATTTGTAATTTCATAGACAATTATCTAGAAAATATTTTAAATGAAAGAAAAAAAACAATAGCAAATAGACAACTCATACTCCATCAGCATATCCCTACTAATTAGAAACATTTTGCCAATTTTATCCTCCCAATGGAGAACAGTAATTAGAATTAAACTATTATTTTCAGAAGGATACACACACAAAGCCTTCTGAGACTAAAAAAATGTGACACACTAGTTTAACTATACTTATATAAACCTGCAGTGATTTGAGTAGAAGCATTTGAGTAATATAATGGAATCTGCCTGTCTAGTGCCAGAAACTGTGAAAACAAAGCCACCAGGTTCAAAGCCTGTGAAAATAAGTGGGAAATGGATGCAAAAACAGTCTAGAAATTCTGAGAAATGTACCCAGATACAAAGTGATGTTCAGACCTGATATTAAGAGCTGCCCAGAACGATTACTTTTTAAGGAACCAGCAAAAATACATGCTACAGCATAAAGTGAAGAATGAGCCATCGAACTACATCTGCTGGTTTGACACGCAACACTCAAACAGCAAGACAGCTACTGAAATGGTCTAACTGATCCAGTAGGATTGTTTGTCTACACTACGGAAACATTCTGTAGCCTGCACTGTAGTCAACATGAACTACAATTAGTGAGAGAGCTGCGCACTTTTACAGACTCCTAAACTCTGGAGTACACAGAGTTATCATTGTAGATGCATCTGAAACCACACTCCAGCAGACCACTCACTCCTTTGGCTCTATGGTTTAGTATGCTTCCCACTTCCCTATTAATAAAAATGTTATTTATGGTGGTGTTAGAGACACAGAGCATTAACAACAGTCTTAAGAAGCTACAGTGCAGCTTCAGAAAGCAACTTAAAACACGTGTGCTCCGTGGTGTGCGACATGTCATTTGTTTCTAACAATAAGGGCCAGGCAGGATGTTCTTAAGATAACAGTAGTGTTCTTGTTGATATGTCAGTGTCATTCACTCACATCCAACACTACTTCCTAAGCGGGCGTCCACAGGGAAGGCAGCACTGATAGGTCAGTTCCTACGAGGAAGAACAGTGGCTCCCTTGTGAGAGGGGAAGAGCTATTGCACACACTGGGAAGGGGTCTGTGGCGGCCTGAAAACGCCTTGCTCATGGTTATGAGTTAGAATGGGTACTTTATGATAACTCGTATCTGTAACTATGAGGTCTTCTGCATTGATTTCATTTTACAATAAAAGATCTTTTAAAATTCAATAAAGGAAAAGCTTAGGCACTGAAGTGCCTGTACACAAGCATGAGGGCCTAAGTCTGATCCTCGAAATCCCCACTAAAAAAACAAAACATCAACAAGCATGAGGGCCTGTGCCTGCAATCCCAGCACTAGGCAGAGACGCCAGGAGGGCTAGAGCTCACTGGCCCACCAGCCCGGCCTTCCCAGTGGGTGCCAGGCCAGTAAGAGTCACACCAACCCATTTATTATAACCTAAATTAGCCTTTGCCAGGCACACACGGCATATCTCTTCTCCTATATTGCCAGCCAAAGTGTAAACTGACAGCAAGTCTCCTCAGCAACACCTCAGCAATAACAGTCAAGAGGTCGCTACCAATGCCGTACACCCCAATCACTCCGCCTCTAGGCTTCTGCCTCAGGAAAACTCGCAAACCTGAGTACAAGGGCTGCCTGTAAGGCTGCTCATTAGAGACACATCCGCAACTGCAGCAAAGTGAAAACAGTCAAGGCCTTCATGACTGGAAGCCCCTTCCCCCTTGTTTCTCCTGAGTCCTGGCCGCTCACTTGGCTCTTCCCTCTCTTAGGCAATCTTACCAAGCACCTACTCTGACTAGACATGTTAGACAGACAGTGCTGGTGCTGCTCGGTGACTTGCAGTTCCCCTACCACAGTGGTTCTCAGCCTTCCTAGCGCTGCAACCCTTAAATACAGTTCCTCACGTTGTCTTGACCTCCAACCATAAAATTATTTTGTTGCTACTTCGTAACTGTCACTTTGCTAGTGTTATGAATCATAATGTAAAATCTAATATCCAGGACATCTGATATGTGACTTCTATGTGGATCATGACACACAGGCTGAGAAAGGCTCCTGACCTGAACATGGTGCCAGTAGACTTTTCCTGTCCTAAGATTAAATGCTTGTCTGTACTCCATTAGCACTCCATTACCTAGTAATAAAGGATACAGACACAGTCTCCAAAACACATTCAATGAAATATTTGAATGGGAAAATTTTCTTCTTATTCAATCTTACCCAATAATAATCAAACCAGGAAAAAAGAAAAAAAAATTTCCAAGTCAACATTTGGTACTAGAATACTACTTTCATGATGATATATTAATATGGCATCTCTGACATATATTAAAAGTTGTTCAATAAATACATAGTGAGTGAAATAGAAATAAAACATAATATACAATATACAAAGAACCAATGACATTAAGGGCTTGCTCTCTAAACAAATAAAACTGACAAACAATTAATCAAATTAGCCAAAGATGAGGAAGGCCTGAATTAGTAAATCTGGAGATGAAAGAGTGATATTAAGATAGATACTAATAAAATTCAGAGGTTCAGTAAGGGCCTGCTTGAAAACCTAAATTCCAATACATTGGAAAATCTAGGAGAAACTGATAGAAATATTGTCTACCAAATTTAACAAGCCTAATAGAAAAAAGCAGTAATCTTCCAACCAAAAAAAAATAAAATTAAATAAACAAACACAAGAAAAACCACAACATGGTTTCACTGCACGTGTGGAATCTGGGAATTATAAGAGGCGCTACATAGGGAAGTGATGGAACTAACTGTTGTAAATGAAGGCAAAAGGTGGTTATTCATATGAAAATGGAAGCCCTTTTCCTCTTGTATCATTTTTTTAAACAGTGAATTTCTCAGTAACCTTTTAAAAATTAAACACAGATCTTAACTTAGAATTTCAAGCCGGAAATATATCTTAAGCCAGACACAAAGATAATGATTATAAAAGAAAGGATGGCATACATAATTATATTCAAATTAAGATATTAATCATTAAAACAACTTAAAAACAGTAAGGGGTGGGCTTAAAAACTGGAAAATACAGTCAGTGGAAGATTATTGACAAAAACGTGCAAAGAACTTATAAAAGTGAAAACAAACAAACAAACCCACAGTCTAACAGACAATGGATCTGTTAAATGAAGACCAAAAATACTCACTTGTTATGGCTGAGGGAAGCAGAAATGGGTATGGGCACCACCATCTGTAGCCCTTCCCCTTCTATCTCGGTGCCAAGGAGGCAGATGAGTTGTAGTTCTGGTAATCCTACACAGTTTACTTCATGCCAACTTTTACCTAAAAGAGCATCAAGAATGGGCAAATGCATTCAATGAAAACAAAAGACAAGCATTCTAAACTTCTATTACTCAGCTGAGCCAAAGTCACTAATAATATAACCTTCTCTCTCTGCTTTTCTAATCTTTCCCACGACCCAGTAATTCCCAATGTAAATGAATATAGAAATGTAAAATTAACTGGCAAAACAGTAATTGAAAACTATTTGTTTATTATATATAAGCAATGCTATATATAACATACCCAATTCCACAACCTCCCCACAACCCCACAACAATATAAACAAGCAACTTACTCTCCATGAGATCCAGGTAAACCAAGAATGCTATATAAACTTGGGTGGCATCTCCTATATCTAATTCCATCATTTCTAAGTACTGAAAATCAAAACATAATTGTTAAAGAGAAAATGAAATAGCTCAATATTTTATTTAACAAATATCCACTAACTATACACATACATATATTATACATATATGTACATAAACTATCTTCCAGG
>CM053759.1:38065184-38100263 GCA_028658305.1 Pachyuromys duprasi | reverse complement strand
TAAGAATGTTCAAGTCCCTTATATAAAATGCAAGAATATTTGCATATAATCTGCACAATCTTACTCCCCATACACTTTAAAACATCTATAGGTTACTGATAATATAGAATACAATCCAAGTGCTATATGTTTAGGAATAATGACAATAAAAGTCTATACATGTACAATGTAAAGGAAAATTTTTTCAAATGTTTTCAATTGAAAATTAATTAGCAAATCCTCCATATATGGAGGACTAGCTATACTTAAAGCTGTTAGGGAAATGACAGTTACACAAAGTCTATGTTATAAAACAGTGACAGAATAGGTCAGAGGGATAGACTGGTGAGTGTTTCATGACAGGAAGCACTGTAAGCCTTGTAGGACTTAGTGTATGGAGAAGAGTAACAGTAGAGTGAAGAGATTACGGAAAGTAAGAATAAGCTATATGTTCAAGAGTCCAGAAAGAAACATATCCACCAGGAGCAGAGGAAATTTAGATTTTTCATTGGATTGTTATGGGAAACCTCAATTTCTCTGGCATCTAATTTGCATATAGAAAAAATTGCTAAATTCTTAACCCCTCCCACTCTTGAGTGGGAGTTATTTTATAGTGTTTCAAAGAAGTGAACTACTTATTCCAGGGTCGGTGGCTGTTATAGGAAAAACTCAGGAATCTACTACTACCAGGAAAGCCCTGGGTGTCCAAACATAGTAAGGCAGGTGTATAAACAAAGTCGAGGCATAGGATGAGACATCTGCAGAACCTTGGGGGCAGACCTGATGTCAACATCTCCCATTGGCTGCATGGTGAATGTAGTTTCAAAAGAAGGGCTTCGTGTGTCCCAAAGCTCAATAAGTGCTTGACAACAGTACTGAGACATAATTTTGGGTCAAACATAATATTGGTGGTAGATCTACACAGCCATTAACTTCTACGGAAAAAAAAGTCAGAAAATTGTCTAGAGGCAACAAGCACCCAGATGGAGTTTTTAAAGGTTACTAATAGTTGAAAATTACTTTTTATATACTTTAAATACCTTATAAAAATTTCCCTATAAGGTTAAGTACTACTATTCCCTATTTTTAAACAAAGAGACTGGTGATAAACTGAGATAAGTCGAAAAATTTGAAGCACAATGACACAATGAGATCAACCAAGTATAAGCAAATCAAAGTTGGTAAGCAAGAGAAACAAGTTTCAAACTCAGGAAGGCTGAACTGGAGTCCATGTTGATGTTTCTCTGTCTCTCTCTTCCTTAAGTCCCACCCCCGCCATTATGGAAAATAGTAACATTTCCGAGCTATTGCTTATGGAGAAGATGAATGGGAAAGAGTAAGAAAACATCAAGCTTCAAAACGTGAGGAAAAGTTCGTCTTTTCAGATTTGTAACTGCAAAGATTCCCTTTTCTTGCTTGTCTTTAGACACTTATCCAAGTTAATAACTCTCAAAAAGGGAAAGTTGCCACTTTATTAATGTATCCTCAAGATCCCCACACAGCCTTCATTATCAGCAGACTGCTTGTGGCTTTATGGATGGATACAGAGCACCATTTCCGAAACGGAGGCAGGCAAAAGGCTATCCTTATCTTCCGTGAGGCCAGTACAGAAAATACAATGTCAATAGCTCTCTGTCTTGTGCAAGTACCCAAGCTTTCTAAGAAATCTAAAAAAAGCAGAATCAAAATGCACATACTTTGGGCCTAAGGCATGTGACTATGCTTAAACACATTATTTGCAGACGCCTAGATCTCGGCCGTAGCCTACCGGCTGTTTTTGATCGGTTAACCATGGACTCAGTTAATCTCAGACAGGACTATCTAGTAAGGAAAACAGGTACTAGTGCAGTGCTATCAGCGGCCTCTGGATCTGTTGTGGCTTTGGCAGGGTGACAGGAATGGTGTTAGTCCTCAAATAAACAAACAAAATCGATACTCTGGGCGCCCAGCGGCCGCGAGGCAGAGACGCGCACCAGAGAGGGAGCGCGGTGACCGGTCTGCGCCCTGCTGGCCGCGCGCCTCCTGACCTTAGGGTGTGTGCCTATCCAGGCGTCCTCGGGAGCCCACGTGTGGGTGCCGCCGTCGCCGCCGCGAACGGGACCCGGGCTAGGGCCGCTGCAGCCCGGGGTAGGCTCGGAACCGCTGCGCTCCTCCATGCCGCCCGCGCACACGACCGTGGTGCACCGCGAAGCCCGCCCGGCCAGAAGCCGAGTCCAGCGCGCCGGAGTTCCGCTTCCTGCCGCGCACACTAGGCGGAGAGTTAGTCTGGCCACGCCCAGGGAGCCGGCACCTGCGCGGGCGAGTTCCGGTCCCCACCCCTGTCCAGCGAATCTGGGCAGGTTGTAAAGTAGAGGGAGCGCTGAGTTTAAAGTTCTTCAGCCCATCGTTAAGTCCGTGTTCTCTCCTGAAAAAAAAAGGAAGGATTCTTAAGTCCTCTTCGCCTTCAGATCCTGGTCTTCAACTCCTGCGTGCAGGAAAAGGACCCGTTCAATGCCCTACAGTCGAAGTTTAAAATAATAACTTAGTTTTAGAGCAAACTCAGCTTTCAAGATTAGTAGAAACGTGAGATGTTGAATGGGTACTGAGAACAAACATGAACATGTGACTTAAAAGCCAAAGATGAGAGCCTTCAGACTGATGAGTAGGTCCTAGCAAGTGGGTTTGGATTTACCGAGTTTAAAAGAGGTCTGCAGGGGAGGGGGGGGGAGTGAGCAGTGGAGGTTTCTGGTATGTATTAACTGAATCACCCCAGGTAATGAGAACAGACTGAAGAGAAAGGGGCTAAACGCAGCGAGTGGTATAAAGCCACTATATTAACCAAGACCAAAAAGGCTCCCCAAATTAAAAGCACCAGGCAAGAGAGAACTTGTGACTCGGAACACAATAGACTAAGAATCTTGTGTTGAAATGGACAAGGCTTTAATGTAACCATTAGAACCGTCAGCAATGAAGTACAACAAAACATCATTTCCAATGGATGGAAATCTCAAGAGTCAAATCTCAGCAAAGAAAAAATTTTAAAAATCCAAACGGGCATCCTGTAACTCAAGATTCTAATTTCAGAAATAAAGATTTTTTTTTCCCCAAGTGGGTGATTTTGACAACTGAAATGGAATTATGGGGGAAGAGCAGGTGCGGTTGAAGGTAAAGCAATAAAAATCACTAGAGGTGAACAACAGAGTGACATTTATCTTTACAAGTGTGGGGGAGATGGGGTGCAAAGTGCCAGGCATGGTGGTAAATACTATAACCTCAGTATATCCAGGAGGCTAGAAGAGAAGGACCGTGATTCTGAGGCCAGCCCAGTCTACAGAGTGAGTTCTAGTTCAACCTGGGCAATATATCAAAGCCTGTCACAATAAATGATCACACAGAGAATGAATAAAGCCTTAAAGATTTGCCACATGTTAACAGAGTAACAAAGAGAATGGGGTAGAACACATTGAAGAAATGATGACCAAATTTTTCACAATTTTAATGAAATAAATTTGTCAATACAAAATGACAAATATCAATTAAAAGAGGTATAGGTTTGCGCTGTTCCAAACTGTTGAAAATGAAAGAAAAAAAGAGAAAGCCTTGACAGTATCAGAAAACTAAATACAAGGAAACTCCACCTTCAGAGAGCTATATGAAATCATTATCTTTATCTCCACAAAATAGCTGTTGAACCCCCTAAAAGCAAATAGTACAAAAATTAGGAAGCTACCTGAAGCACCGAACACTGACACTAATTCAGGTGATTAGAAATTAGTAAACCTTTCCCTTGGCTCCTAAAGATTTAAATCAGTCAAAGATTTAATAGCTTTTGGTTGCTAATCTGAGAAGGGAGATCCTATAATTCAGGAAGAAGATTTAAGAAGATTAGATCCTATGTAAACAAAAACATCTCCAAGGGAAGATTTTCTACCTTACAGTTAAAGTGTAAAGGGTGGGTAAAGGCATGGAGGGAAGAGAGAAAGAGTAATGAAAGAACTAGAAACCTTTTTAAAATGTAGATTCTACTGTGTAGAAAAATAATGATATATGAACACACATATTAAAGTGCTTCTGGCTTTTAATTTCACTGTCTATTTAAGAGCTGAACAAAAATGGAATTTTTTGCTGCCAGATTAAGAAATGAAGACTTCAAAGTAAGTCTTGTTGGTTAGGAATAGCTAAGAATGAACACAAAGGATTCAGGACTCTCAGAAAACCTATCATTTAAAGCACAGAATCAGAAGGACTCTTGTGGCATGCTTAGAGTGAAATCTGCCAGACATCAGGGTAGCATTTCAGCTCTGATAGGCTGCAGGAATTTTCCATTTGTAAATGCTTCAATAATTCATTAGATTAGAGTTCTGAAGAGCTTAGAAGAAAAAAGCTAGGTAAGCAAGTAGCAATGAATCCAATTCCCTCCTGAGTATTATGTGTACTCCCATTCTGTGCAGCCTGGCCCTTGCAGCAGTGATTTCCCAGGCTGATACTTGAGCCAGACCATTTTATTCCTACAAAAAAAAAAATCAGTAATATCTATGCAGAGATATATTAATTCAGTTAGTCTCAAGAGAAAAAGCCAACACTAAATTGTGATGCAATTTAGTGTGTTGAAGAAAAATAAGGGCTTTTACACAGCAATGTATAAGATAACAACACCAAGTTTAAAAATATGGAGCATTCTAAGTAGGCTTTTTATTCATCAACTCTTTGATTATACCATATATGTGTATACATAATTTATGTATTGCACACAAACCATATGATTTCTCATTCTCTTGTTTCAAGAATAGGTGAGATATTAGTTCTTCTAGTAAAATATTTGGAAAGCTATGATCGTTTTCTACCCACAGGCATGAGCATACATGAGTGTGGGGAACATGGACTGTGCAATCGGGGAAACCGGCGTGCAGCTAGAGGGAGGTCGAGAAGTGTCCAAACCCCAACAATCTCAGTCTTGAGACTGGAAGGAGTAAGGGTCACGCCCTCCCTGTTCTGTGCCTGCATGGCCCTGCACTCTTAGTGCCTAACCCCCACCCTTGCAAGAGTAGTCCCACAACCTACTACCTGGAATCCCTCTCCATGCAAATGAAGCATTTCCAGCTCCTCAGCCTCAGCCAATAATGTGCGCTCACCTGAAAACCCCTACCCACTTCCTCAAGGTTTGTAGAGCCTTATGCTCCTCAATAAAGAAAGCTGAATCCCTGGGAGAGCTGTGTCACTTTAAGGGCTGTAACACTAGAAGAACTGTGTCAGAGAAGGATTTCCCCCTCTGGGCCTTCACCTCTGGACTGAGATCCTGCAGACCTCACCCAAACAGCTAAGCTTCATTCCTTCAAATCCAGCACCTGCACACATCTGGTGCCTGGATGCCCAGAGGGAAAGAAGTAAACCCCAGGCTCTGGGGCTCTGGACAGACGTGTGAGAGAATCTTCAATAAGAACAAAAATGTGTAGAATAAACCAAATGCAAGTCTCTGGTTGTTCTTATATATTTTAAAGTGTAATCTAAGCCTTCATTTACAAAAACAGGATATAATATGTTTTATTTTAAGGGCCATTTATATTTAGAACAAAAACACAAGATTTTTTTTGAAGAATATTACTGATGTTCTTAGAGGTCATTAGATGAGGTCTAAATACATGGATAGCCTATGCACCTGGAACGGTTCAATACTGTAAAGAAGAAACTTTCTTTAAATTGATCTAATAAATTCTATCAATTCCAATCAAAATCCCAGTATAGAGATTTTCCTAATAGCTGATGAGCTTGTTCTGAAATGTAAACATAAAGGATCCAAAGTAGCTAAGAATTTTTTATGATAAAAAGTGGCGTGAACCACTTATGAAAGTCTGCAATGAACAGACTATGATGGCCTGGCAAAATCTGTGCTGTCCCACCAGCACTTGGGAAGCTGAAGCAAGAAGAATCTGAGTTTAAAGCCAGATGGAGAAACAGCACAAAGGGATGACAAGTTGGCAAGTCAATAGATAAAGATATGCAAGTGAGCATGTTTAAATAATAGCTAACTTTGTAGGTTTGAAAAGTCATCAAAATCAGTCCACAATCCTCCAAACATCCCATCTCTGATCTTGCTTATAAAAGGGAGGATGGGGGTTGGGGTTATGTAATTAGAGGGTCTATAAAGTAGTAAGTCTGTAGTGCAGTCTCGCAGGTTGGGCAGACTGGGAGGAAACCCAGAAAAGAGTTGATGTTACATCCTTGGACCCAAAGGCAGTCTGGGAGCACAACTTCTTTGTTTTGGAGTCCCACCCTTTTTCCTTGAGGCAATTAGTAGACTGGATGAGGCTCAACCACATAACAAAGAGGAAAAAAAAATATGCCCAGTTTAGAGTTTACTGGATTGAATGTTAATTACATCTAAAAGAAAAAAAAAAAAAACCTTACAGAAGTCTCTATGCTATTTGGGCAAAATAATAAGGCACCCTCTGCCTAACCATGCTAACACCTAAAATTAATCATGGGAAAAGGAGGTCTAAACAAAATAGAGACACTGAGTGCCCCGAAACTCAGCCTGTTGCTCATCCCTTAAAAGAAGAGCAAAGCATGTGACAAAGGACACACAGTGGGCTTCATGTTGGTCATTATTTGCTCCTCAAGGCAGGTGCTGGGTTGCCAGAGCCTGCTGGCAGAGCTGAACAGTTCCTGAGTGTGGAATAAGGACAGAAAGAAAATTAAACACACACACATACCACACACACACAAACTACATATGAGATCAGTTCAAGAGGGCTACCAGTAAGAGGTTCATTGAGAAGTCAAAATTGTTTATCTCAACCACTTGTCTGTGTGATCCTCACAGAAACAGAAGAAAGTGAACTTGGCAAAACATCCCGCCTATCCCTGTCTCCAGGTGAAGGCCAGGATAAAAACATGTTTTTCCGCTGAGAGCTCTCCACACTGGGTACTCATTTAATTTATAGTGTTGAAATCGACACATTGGGTTTGGGGATTATATAAACTTATAGTTTGTGTTTAATAAATACTTTATTGAGCACAAAAGGATGAAAATTTGGTATTTCTGTAAATAAAGAGATGTAGGTATACATGCTTTAATAATGGCCAGCTAAGAAAAAGCATCAAAATCAATTCACAGTCTTCTGAACATCTCATCTCTAGCTATATTGTCAACATCTACTTCCAATGTGAGTGTTCAACCTCTCTAAAGAAAGCTGACTATAAACCCACACTAAATACACGCAAACTGAAACTATGCAATTAGAATTATTCCAGGGACTAGAGCGATGGCTCTGTAAGGAAAATGCTTGTGGTACAAGCATGAGGACCTCAGATAGGGTTCTCAGGACCTATGTAAAAGCTGTCTGAGCGAGACATATCTGTACTGCCAGTGATGCGGGACTGAGAGGCTTGCTGGACAGCTACTGAGAGAAGTATTGAACTTCATGTTCAGTGGACAGCAACTGAAACGGGCAGCTGCTGTCAATCTCTGGCCTCCACATTTATTGCGGGGGAGGGGAGCTCTTAAGTAACAGAAAGAAATAGGAAGGTGATATGGTTTGTTTTAACTCACCTGGTTTCTAGTAAGATGGATAATGAACAAATGACGACTATTAAACCAAGTATTCCTTAAGGTAAGGAGATCTTAGTTTTGGAAGTTGAGTGGACATAGGCCAGGAAAGAAAAGAAAGAAGAGAGAACATCTCTGCGAAACCCTTCTAAAAGGTACCATCATTACCACAAATAACCTCACCTTCCTCTGCTGTAACATGCTTTTGCCACAGTGCTTCTAGCAGATGCTTACTCAGTGTCTTTTAGAAGCTGATGAGTCTCTGGGAGTGAGAACAGTTCTTGTAGGAGAATGGAAGGGAAGAAGGCATATTTTAAACCATTAGTTATAAAAATATAAACACCGCAGAGAAGGGGTAGGGCAGGAAACACAAATTCAGAGAATGAAATTGTCTGGAAGACTACATGGACCAGGTAAAAGGGAAAACAGATGGAAGTGACTAAGGCAGAATTTGTTACCAGGAGTAGGGTATTGATGTGACAGGCCTGACTATCATGCTGTTTGTTGGAGGAATATGGAAGAGTTTGGGACTTTGGTTTAGAAAAGCAGTTGAACACTTTAAGCAAGGCTTACTGGGCCTTCTTAGTAGGACCATGGGAACCGCCGAGAGCAATGTAAATTATAATCTGGCTCAAGAAATTTCAGAGGGGAAAAGAATAAGGCCATTCTTGTGATACTTTAGCAAAAATAAAATAAAATAAAATAAAATAAAATAAAATGTGTTTGCTTGTTTGTCCTAGGGCTGAATTGAAGAGTTTCGGATTAATGGCATTGGCAGAGATTTCAAGACAGTCTACTATTGACTAGCCATGTGGTTATCAGTGGTCAATCTTATAGAAGTATATAATGAAAAGGGGCAAGGTGAGCAAGGAAAAAACGTACAGTCTGAGGAGAACAGAGGCACCAGGAAATGTAATATAGAAGACAGAAGTTCCAGTGCTCAAGGAAATTAATTTTTTTTAAAAAACGGATGCTAAATAGAATAAAGGAAGTTTTGACTGCAGGGTAAGACCCCACCCAGATAAACTTCCAACTTGAGAAAGGAATTAAAGAAAAACTTAAGCAGTGAGAGGAATCATCATCAACAGAAAGCACATGCAAATTTAATTTTAAAGGGGCACCCAAGTTCCAGCCCTATCAGGCAGCAGAACTTGGCGGCTTTGGCCATGTGGTTCTGGCTATAGAACCAAGAATAAAAGGAAGGCATTGAGGAATCTTTCCCTGTGCCTAAGGAAAACTGTTGAGGGATGTCCCTGGATGGAGGCCCAGAGAGGCCATTATGTGAAGCTGTGATTGAAGATACCAAGATGCTAGAGAGGTCAGAGTTGTGTGATACCTGCCAAGAAGAGCTGTAGATTGGGTGTGGAACTAGCCCAAGAGAGAGAAGTATCTTACAGTAAACAAAGCTGGAAAGGTTTGGAGATTCAAAGAGCACTTTGCCATCAGACATAGAAATAGCATTTGGAGTTTGCCCAGCTAGTTTTACGTCTTGCTCTGGTCCAATATTTCATTATGTTTTCTTTCCTTCCTTTTGGAATGGTAATGTATTTTCTATGCCATTGTATGTTGGAAGTACGTGATCTGCTTTTTTTTACTTTGATTTTGCAAGGTTAAGAGAATGCCTTGTGTCTCAGAAAAGATTTCAAACTTTGGACTTTTAAGCAGTGTTGAGACTGCCAAAGACAACTTTAAAAGTTGGAGTAAGTGCATTTTGCATTATGATATGTATACATCTCTGGGAGGTTCAGGGAGTAGAATGCGGTTTGAGTAAGAATGGCCCCCATTGGCTCATATGTTTGAAAGCTTAGTCATCAGGGAACAGAGCTGTTTGAAAGGATTAGAAGGATTCAGAAGTGTGGCCTTGTTGAGGGAAGTGTGTCACTAGGGTTGGGCGAGGCTTTCTTTCTCTGCCTGGGGATCAGAGTGTAGCTCTCAGCAACTTCCCTCATACCACATCCACCTGCAGCTGTGTTCCCACCATGGTGGTAATGATTAAGCCTCTGAAACTGTAAAAAAAAAACCAAAAAACCCTCAATTAAATATTTTTCTTTTGTAAGTGTTGCCTTGGTCATGGTGTCTCTTCACAGCAATAGAAGAGTAACTAAGACAGGAAGGAACTTGCAAGCAAGTAGAATCTGAAAAAGTGAAGGAGTGGAGGTTACGTAACAAAGATCTGGAAAGCCAAGAACTAAAAAAAAAAAAAAATTAAAATTAAAAAAAAATCATTACATTTGTAAATACCAAAGTCTCTAAGGACTTTGCCAGAATAGTCTCAGTGGAAAGGGCTGGCCAAAGTCACATTTTGCTATGGCAGGAGCAAAGGGAGATGAAGAGATGAAGAAGCAGAGGAAGGTAATATTAAAGCCTCTTTCATGGATCTTGACCAACAGAGAACCACTAGGAGACAAAGGTTGTTATTGTTTCAGAAGCAGGGTCTTACATAGCCCAGGTTAGACTCCATATTGCGATATGTAGTTAAGATTACCTTGAACCCCTGATTCTTGTCCCTACCTCCTTCAGAGTCGGAATGGGGAGCCTGGTCACCACGTTTACCTGTGTTTATAAAAAGGTTGTTTTCCTTAAGAATGTGGGAAGGGGCTAAGTTTAAGAACGAGAGGAGGCAGTGGATACAAATGGGCTGGCTGAAGGTTTGGAGAGCAGAGAAGAGCAAGTTGAGACTTTCCAAGAGTTGTGGAGAAGGAACAATGCAACCAGTGAAAAGACCACGCGTCTATCAGTGGTCTGGGCTGGTTGGCCAGCTAGTGATGGCCACGAACTTCCAGGGTCTCCAGTTCCAGCCTTGCACACAGATCAAAGGCTGCGGTTTTCATGCCAATTTGCTCTGTGTTATCTTCAAGAGTAAATAACTTCTAGCTGAGTATTCCAGACGTTTCATTTTGCCAGCTGATTGTGCTTTGTGCTCTATACCCTCACCCTTTCTTCTGTCCTTCATTTTCTCTTTGACACTTTGTCAGTTTGGGTCATTAAGGGGGAAGGGGCATGTGAATCTTTTCCTCTACACCTCCTCACTTAAGAAGGAGCTCCTGGGGCTGGAGAGATAGCCCAGCTGTTGAGAGTTCTTACTGCAACCTTTCTTGGTGCGGGGTGGGGGTAGGGGAGCTTCAAAACAGTATTCCAATCAGGATCTTTTATTTTCAGGTTCTGATCTGAGGGATAAAATTTTCCAACTCTTCAAATTTTCAGAAGTTGTGTACCTAAGGAAATACAAGCAGTCTGCCTGTGTGGAGGTTATACCATTGTTTCTTACAGTCGTGGGTGGTTGGGGAGACCCGTTTTAGAACTCTAATCTGTCAATAGGCGCATTATGAAACCCTGGATACATCGCGTCACTATGAAGGACTCAGCCTGCGGTTTGCGAAAGCAGAATAAATTTTCTTAGAGTTGTACCCTTATGTACACACACACACACACACACGCACACACTGGCAGTCAGGGCCACACCTCAGCTCTGGAGGAAGCCACAGACCTCAGCTGTGCAAGCGCAGCCGGGACTGGGGGAACTTTCCGTGGAACTCCAGACCAACAGCCCCACGGCGTCGACCTGTCGGCGGGGCAGAGCGCCGGGCGAGCGCAGGCTGCCGGGAGTCAGCGCACGAGAGACTCGGGTGGGCGGCGGCGGGTCCCGCGAGCCGCAGAAGTCGGTGCCCCTGCGCGCTCCCGCCGTCCTGGTGCAGCCGCATCCCCGGTGCTGCTGCTGGCAGCGTCGCCGCCGCCTCCCGCCGGCCGCGGAACATGGCTGCGCGCCGGGCCACCGTCGCCTGCGCGCTGCTGCTGCTGCTGCTCTCCTCCGCCCCGCTCCGCCGCGGCTGCCGGGCGCGCTTCGCCGCCGAGCCCGACCCGGACCCCGAGGAAGACGGAGAGGAGACCGCGGCGTTCCCCGAGTCACCCCTGCAGAGCCCCACGGTGTTGGTGGCCATCCTCGCCCGCAACGCCGCGCACACGCTGCCCCACTTCCTCGGCTGCCTGGAGAGGCTGGACTACCCCAAGAGCAGGATGGCTATCTGGTGAGCGGGTTTAGGGGTCCCGGGCCACCGCGGAGGAGGAGGCAGCCTGGCGCTCACACACCCTCCCTGCCCGCGTGGGTCCTGGACTGGGCCGGTGGTGAGGCCAAGAGGGAGATGAGAGAATTTGGTGACCTGACTTTCCTCGTCCCCACCTCCTCTGCCTCACTATAAGGGACTTGAGGAGACCTCCTTAGGAATACTTTCAAACCCTCTCTTTCAGCTGTCGAGGTTTCTTCTATACCTCCGAGCCATGAAGGGAAGGGGGATAGGGCCTATCGCTTCCAGATGTGATAACACAGAATTTAACTTAGGCAGAAAAGGGGTCCGCAGAGATTGGGGAGATCGGAGAGCGTGACACCCCGACCTACAGGTGCTGGGCTTTTGCTCCCTGCTTAACTTGGCTTCTGCTTTTCCTCTGGGTTATCTGAACCCAGGGATGGAGATGTGAAGCCTTGTTTGAAGCCTTTCCAATCACACGCCAGCCAGGGTGGGCAGGTCTTCCCTGTGAGCTCCAGAAGGTCCTGCCTTGTTCAGCCTCCTGGGACACATTCGGGCTGCAGATGCAAGCTGTTCTGAGTTGCCCTGGGGTTTATGCTGGGATGATGGAGCTTGGGAGGATAAACAGCCAAGTGCTGTTAAAGAACAAGTGTCAGGAAAAAGAACTCTGTGCTTGGTCCCTTTGTATTTGCTGTGGATTAGGATCGATGGAAGTCTGTCCCCTTCCTCCTGCAGACCTCGGTCCAGCTCCACACCTTTAAATGCAAGCAGCATTAGCGATGGAGTTGGTCAGGCAAGCTGCTGACTGTCTGCAGAGAAAGTAAAACCTGGCCGATGAAGACAAGCCTTCCGACTGGTAGACAAGAAACGCTAGGGTCATCCTGGAACTTTGGTGGGAAGGAGCTGTCCCCAGACAAGACACATCCCAAAGCTGATGTGAGCAGAGGGGAAGGAGGGGAAGGAATTGGCAGCCCAACAGTACCTGGTTGGGAGAGGTACTGAGGTGCGAAAGCAAACAAAACGACACAGTACAGCACTGTGGGCACACTGCTTCACTATACACCCAGCCATACGTGACTGCTTCCACGGCGGGAAGCGCGTCATGTGCAAAAAAGGTGGGAACGTTGGTGAGCCAGGTTTGCACCAGTTTGTGTGTGTGTGTGTGTGTGGTGTATGTTAACCACTTTCATGCCAGAAGCAGGTCAAATCTCAAGTCTCTTCCTGCTTTCATTGGAAAAGAAATCCTCTACATATGGTTTTGGTTTTAAGGCACTATTTAATTTTTCAAAAACCTTATAGTATTTACCATAAGGAGTTAGGGGGGAAAGAGAAGCCAGTGCTGAGGCTCGGTTAAGGCCACAGAATTAATAAATGGTGTCCTGACAAAAGCAAAGCAAAGAAAGACAGACAGAAAGGCTTGGCTGCAGCGGCAGGGGACCGCTGGTCCTGTTGATTCCACAGTCAGAAAGCAGAGAGGTGGCTGGCGATGTTCCACTTGGGGAGTCTCCTCAGTCCAGGCCCCCGACCCATGGAAGAATAAGAACCCCTGCAGTCTGGGTATGTCTTCACCGTCTTGCCTGGAAACAGCTTCGTAGACACACGCAGAAGTGTCTTTCCATGGCGATTTTTAAATCCAGTCCAGCTGACAATGAAGACAGGCCACCACAACAGGGAAAGCTGAAACCTGACGTATGAGTTTGCCTACTGACTGTTTGCTCTTCAAAACGTAGGAAGGTTAGAAAAGCAAAATTACAGACGTCTGTAAATTGCAAATTAGAATATGTGATTTGGACTACATGTTATGGAATCCATAGGTGTTGATTTCTAATAAGTGTGTGGAAGTTGGGATAAATGACTGAAAAAATGTCTTCCTAGCTCTTGAATTCTATGTATTTTGTGATGTAATTGGAATAAAACAGCAACTAATGACTATCCTAACTTCTATGGGTATTCCAGATCACATGGATAGTAATGTCCTGCTTGGATGAGTGGCATTTTGATTCTGTATAGACCTTTGTGCCCTCTTTCCCCTTACCTTCACTTACAGTCAAAGTCACTGTAGATATCCTTTATGGCCACCATGAGAAGGCTGAGGAAGATGCCCAGGACTTCTTGGCATCAATCTCTGGAGAGATTCTTGTCTTAAAGAACTTGGTTCTATCTTAGAACACACGTGTGTGTGTGTGTGTGTGTGTGTGTGTGTGTGTGTGTGTGTGTGTGTATTAAGCCCCATGTAATACCTTAAATATCAACAAAAATGCCAGTCCTTAAGGAGCCAGAAATACGGCTAAGTGGTTAAGAGCTTTTGATGCTCTTGCAAAGGGTGAAATTGAAGTTCAGTTTCCAGCACCAAGTCAGACAATTGACAGCCAGTGGCTCCAGGGGATTCAATGTCCCCTTCTTCCTCTGCAGATACCCACAAACATGTGGCCATACACACAGAGAGACAAATAACAGAAGAATGACTACAACTTTAATTTGTTTTAAAAGTCAATTTTAAAGCAGCATCTAGAAGAGTACTTGCCTGGGGCTGTTCTAGGTTATAACCTAGACAGTATTTCAGTGGGATGCTGTAGCCCTAAGGATCATCTACGAGTTTCTTCCTTGTTTCTTAAACCCAAGATATACTCAGCATCTGAGATGCCAAACAGGATGTCTGCTCTGCAAAGCCATCCATACCAACTTTAAAAAGTGGCTGTGAGCTACTGAGAACATTCAAGCAAGCATTGCTGAGTAGACTCAGATGCTAGCTTTCATTGCATCACGCTTCAGTAACTCAGTGCAGACTCCTTCTAATCCTTCATCCTCTGTGACGGCTGGAAGAACATGAGATGAGAATTCTTTCCTAAGATCCTTTTACTGAAGATCAAGACATTTTCCCATAGCTTACAACAATACAGAGAATCTGGTTCATGGATCACATGCCATGCAATTCCCTTATACAACTTTCTAGACCAGATCTGCCCTGCCCATTCACAGGTGGGAAAGGTACCAACCTCTGCTTTTGGAAAATGCATTCATTTATTTTCACAAACATCAAGATTTTGGAGGTTGGGGGCATTGATTGAAGATAGGAAGGGCTTTATTTCAGAGATACTTTCGAGCAGCAAAAAGGAAAACAAAATCCCCGATCTCTTGTCTGTTCTCAAAACTCATCAAACTGTTTGGTTTTCAAGTATCACAGCCAGGGATAAGAAGCAAGTTCTAGGGATTTCGTTTGGTATGCACTGACACGTGCATTACTGTGCTGAGATAGGGACGCTGTGAGACCCTGTGACATGAGGCTGTGTGCTCTGATGGCCTCTCTCTAATTCAGTGGTGCCACGCACAAACGGCCAGAGCAATAGAGGGAAGGCTGACCTCCCTTCACTTTCCAGAGCTGTGATTTGGGTAAGTAAGGCCCATGTCCCAGTAGTGAAAACTGGAAAAGGGCACATTTGGTCCCAAAGAAGACATACTTGATCCAAAAAAAGACCTTAAGTTTATCATTTGGAAAGCCTATGGTGCTTGTGGGAAGACAAGGCAATAGCTGTTGTGTGACTGTGGAGCAATTTGGGCTTTTCATCTGGCAGAGTGGTGCAAAGTACTATACTAAACTGAGAACCGTTTTTTTATGTTTTCAAATAAAGTGATGAGATTTTGTTGACCTAAGTATGCAGTGATGGGTTTCTGGTTGTTCTGAGGAACTGATGTAGATGTTTTACTCTCTGCTTTATCTCTGCATTGTTTGGGGCTTAACTGGAATTTACTTCTACACTTTAATGGCCAAGCAGGAGCACTTCTGCAGAAGCTCAGCTAGACACACACTAATGTAAGCGTGTTTATAAAAATGTCCTAAACTGCTACTGGTGATAGTTTTCAGCACCGGGGGTAGAAATGATGTCGTGTTTTGCCAGGAGCATGGCAAACACAGTTATCCCTTCAAAGACAAGTCTTAGCAGTTTCACAGTGAAAATAGATGATTCTTTAGTCTCCTTTCTTGATATTATTTTGTTCTCACAGCCTTTCTCTCCTCCGCCCCGCTTTTTTTCTTATGTTTTCTAATCTGGTAAATTGGGGTTAAGGGTTTTATGAAATTAGGATCAGGCAGGCTAGAGCTAAAAGCTTATGTGTCATCATGGGCACATAATTCCGAGATGCACTTTCCTCATCAGAAAATGACATAATGGCTTCCTCAGATTGCTATTGTAATGAGCGAGACGGTGTATGTTTCAAGCCTTTTATTTGAATGCTGTTAAATAAATGACAATACCTATTTTATTATACTTGTTTTTTTTCTTGTTTAGAGTTCTCTTTGAAAAATGATTTTTTATAGTTTTTTAATGTTTTTTTAATTATTTTATTCAAGCACGTGTGTGTGTGTGTGTGTGTAGGTCAGAGGACAACTTGCTAAATCTGGTTCTCTTCTTCCACCAAGTAGGTCCTAGGGATTGAACTCAGGTTGCCAAGCTTGGCAACAGGCACCTTTACCCATTAAACTGTGTTACCAGGTCTTAAAATAAAGTTTTAAAAAAGCACCCTGACCTCCATTAATATACACAATAAAATAAAATAAATGGGGAATAAAAATATTAATCATTTTAGCAAAAGCTACCAGCACAACAAAGCTAACATTTATGGGTCAATATTCTCAAAGTTTTGTGCAGTGTGCTTTTGCTAGTCTTATGTCAACTTGACACACAATGGGAGTTTCCTGAAAGGAAGGAACCTCAATTGAGAAAATGACTCCATAGGATCTGGCTGTAAGGCATACTGCTAATTAATGTTTGATGGGGAAGGGCCCAGCTCATTGTGGGTGGTTCCATCCCTGGGCAGTTTGAGCAAGCCAGTAAGCAGCACCCCTCCATGGCCTCTGCCTCAGCTCCTGCCTCCAGGTTCCTGTCGTGTTTGAGTTCCTGTCCTGACTTCTTTCCACAGTGTTGTGGAGTTGTAAGCCCAATAAACCCTCTCCTCCCCAGCTTGCTTTTTGGCCATGGTGTTTCATCACAGCAATAGACACCCTGTCTAAGACATGTGGTAACAGGTTCATTCCCAGCAGCAAATCTAGGTGGAAGAGCTATTTCATTATCTCACTTCACATTAGAGGAAACCGAGGCTTGGAGAATGTAAGGTTACAGGGCTAGGGTTACAAGGCCTAAGATTACAGGGCTAGTTCATGGTGGAGCCAGATTGTGAGCCAGGAGACTGATGAACCGTTCAAAGTACACACAGTCTGCTTAAGAGCAAGAAAGGACCAATTAGTTCTCTTCTTGCTTCTGTCAGTTGACCCAGCTTGGGAAGATGAGAACACCAGTGTTGCCTTTAAATGAGAATTGTCTCTTCTGCTTGAATGATGCCGGGGGCTCTGTGGTTCTCTTCCGCTGTCCTGATCATTTTGTCACTTAGCTCAGGCCCTGGCTAGTCACTGAGCTCAACTCTATTTTAGAAGATTCCACAGGAACAAATAATAAATACTAAAAAGCGTGTTGTATGTATGCATGAAAGTCACTTCCTGCAAGCAGGAGAACTCTTCCAAGTGTGACTAATGGCCATAATTTAAAAAGAATCTTGTATATGCTTGTACACTATATTTTGAGTCCCTGTTGCTAAAAGAGTCAATTTTTCAGCCTCTTCAGTGGGCAGTTTCAGATTTTCCTGTCCCAAATATAAGCCAGGCATGCTGGCTCAGGCCTTTAGGCAGCCCCCCCCCCCCAGCATCTGGGAGGCAGAGGCAGGTGATCTCTGTGAATTTGAGGCCAGTTTTGTTTACGTAGCGAGTTCCAGGTCAACCAGAGCTACTATGTAAATTTTCTTTGCAATGATTGGAGAAACCAGTAAATTTTACCCCTATCCTTCAATTCAAAAATACAATCGGATTTCAAAACTGCATGCTCCTTTGGGTGAAATCCGAAGTAGCAAATGCATGTCACCAATCTCAGGGCCCCAATGATGGCAAACTGTCTGCAACAGCAGATAGGGTCCCTACGTTGTTCCCTTCTTATTTGACTGAGTTGCACACATGTGGACTCCACAGCAAAGGTCAGGTAAGGAATTTGTCCCAGGGTAAGTTATATAGTGAATAACGTGATGAAATCATTGGTTTCTGTTTTTAAATCCTGAGTGGTTGGTTTGGCGTTGTTTGTTTATAGCGTGTCCCTCCTGGTTTGTGAAGGATGCCAGTTACTCGAAGCAGAAGTCAGTTTTACAGATATTTCCCCAGCTCTTTATCCAAGCGATTCTACTACTGCATTCCCGTGGCCACCCTTTGGTTATGGGCTTGTGCCTCTTGCAGTCCTGCTTGGCTGTCTCCTGTGGCTGCAGGAAGGAACAATGAAAGCTCTGTAACCTGGAATGCTGTCGGTTGTGCTGTGGTCCCTTTCCCAACACGTAAATGTGCACACGGGTCATTTCACTGTATGGCACTGTCTCCCTCTGCGGAGTAGTATAGTATGGGCCTTTCATGGGGATGATAGTAGGGAATTATAAAGGTCGTTTCTACACATTTCTTTACAATAAGTAACATTATACAGCAAAGTCAGAGAGCTGTTAGCCTGTAATGTATTTATTAGACTGCTCTTCAGTTACCACCTTATGAAGAGATGTTACTGTGTATATTTAAACTGTAGCTATCATTCATCAAGAACTACAAAATATACGGCTTTGACATTTTTACTTTCAAAGGAATGGCTTATTAATGTAATTAAATTTATGTTAACATATCAAAAATTAGTGATTAAAAGTTATATCCGGGGCTGGAATGGTGGCTCATTGGTTAAGAGCAAGCACTGCTCTTGCAGAGGAACCAAGTTTGCCCCGCCCCCCACACACACCTCCCAGCAACTCCAGCTCCAGAGGACCTGACACCCTCTGGCCTCTGAGGGCGCTGCACTCCTGTGAACACCTCTACCCCCAGCCCCTCCCCACCACACACATATACACCTAGTTTAAAAGAAAATATATATTCCTGTCTTAAATGATTAAATTTCTTAGAAGTTTTGTATGTTTACTTTTTTCTTCTGTTAGTTAAAATGCAAGACTCTGGTACTAAAACAACCAAACAATGTGTGTGGGAATGTGATGAATCATAAACTTCCCTCCCTTCTACTTTATGCCACCTGCCAGAGGTGAACAATGAGAATATTTTGCAAATTTGTCTAGAAACTGTCAACATGTGTGCATATTTTGACCCCAAGTATAGATGCTGCCTGTACCCCGCACAAGTGTGATGCTTTGAAACCCATCAGGGTCTTTACATACTGACAAGACACCCATATTACCTTCCAGCTGCTACAATCAGCTCAGTTTCACGTAACCTCTGTTTCAGGGGTGACTCAAACACCTCTCGGATAACAGCCCTTGGCTCTTTCTCCTCCAGAAAATCTGGCCCTAATCACTCTTTTTAAAATGATATTTAAATCTTTACTAATTTATATGTATGAGTGTTTTGCCTGCATGTATGTCTGAGCATTACATGGGTGCCTAGTATCCTCAGAGGTCAGGAGGGGGCATTGGAACCGGAATGACTTACCGCTGTGAGTTTGCTGTGTGAGTGCTAGGACTCAAGCCTAAGCCTCCTGTTAAGAGCAACGAGTCCTCTTAACCCCTGAGCCATCTCTCCAGATCTCCTAAAAAGTCTTTCAAAAGGTCACTTTTTAAATTTTTTTGTAATTGTAAATAAATTGTAATATGCATTCCCCAAAGCCTACGTATCATAAATGTGTAGGTTTATAATGTTTCACAAGCACATATGACTGTGTAGTGAATACTTGACATCACCAGGTCTGCGTTCCTTTGTGACTGTCACTCAGGCTGAGTAGTCTCTGTTCCATGAACTGTGTCTAGGCAGCCAAGTGCCCCACTGGCTCCACACTGTAAGAGTTGGCAATAATCCCTGCTGTGCCTTTGACTTCTGTTGGCATTTGGGGGCTCCCTCCACAGGCTAGGACACAAATAGTAACTACTTAGAGCCAGAAGGCTTGGTGAGTGGGCCTCAGGTGACCTAGTGGTAAATCAATCAGGATTATATGACTTTCCCTTCTGCTCTCCATTCTTCTAGTAGAAAAGCTATGTTAGTGTTCATAAGGGTTTTTTTTAATCTTGTTATAGGTAATATAATAATTGAAAATTTATGCAGAATACATACAGAATGGCTATAATTAATTTAGTGGCACATGCTGTCATGCAAACACTGCATTTGTGAATGGTGGCATTAGCCAAGTCTCTCACACGAATGAACTTCAGATTTGGCTAGAAAGAACTTCTTTTCTTCTTCCAGAACACCATACGTGCAAAAACATTTTTTCCCACTTGAACTTTGAATAACAGCTTCATGATGGTCTGCCAGGGCTAGACGTAGGGCTTTTTAACAAGTTCATTTCATTGAATCTATAATTATTATTATTACTTTAGGTGTCTGGCAAATTCAGTGTGCTGATGGGCATCTCCTGCCTCACTGAGACTTTGTTGTTCTATAAACATAGCACAAAGATAACCTTCTCCCTCCTGTGCTTTCTGATTCAAGTTTGAGGCTGCCTTAGGAAATGTGCACTCAGAAGCATGAACAACGTAAATCCTGACCCTAGACTCTAAGCTCCCAAATGAGCTAGAAAGCCAAGCCTGCAGGAAGGCTTCTGCTAAAGGATCTTACAAGTATCTGGGGTCAGTGACATGTTGGCTGTGTTAGAAGAGTTTGTTGCCTTCCAGATTCTGTTACTTTAAAATCAGGTGAGGGGTGTATACCAGGCTTAAATTGAAATCTCCCTATTTTGGCTACTAGCTACCCCCACCACCATCACCCCCACCAACAACAACAATGAATTAGTCTACAGTGCATGCACACTGGACAATAGGATTTTAAAGGTAGTGTAGTGCTCTTTCTGGTCTCTCTTTTGAGAGTGACTGTCCGTGTTTTAGAGAGGGTGGTAGAGAGCAATCGAAAGTTTCTTTTTCTAGTAGGTGACAGATGTGATGGGAACCAGATGTGATGGGAATCTAAGATGAGCAATGACTGGTAGTCTCACTGAAAGTTTCAGTGAGAAATTTGCTCCTTTTTAAGGTCTTGAGAAATGCAGAGTTTTCTAGACACTTAACAGTGGAAATTAAATTCTTGAGTTATCTGTGAAAAAAAATGTGTTTGTAGACATTTGGGGCCCTAGCATTCCCAACACAGAGTGCCATGCTGGGCTAATAGAAGGCTTTTTCATTTCTTGGTGGCCAGCCAGCCTCATAATCCTAGCCAAGTTGGACACACCACAATGATTATGGTGTAGACCCGCCAAGATAGTGGAAAGTTGATGCCAAGCTGGGATCAGGATTTTTCATGTCATCCTTGCACCACTGACAGCCAGCTTGTCCAGGCTGAGCGGAGAGTGCTCAGGCAGCCAGACCATGCTTTGTTTTGGGTGAATTTTCTAGAAGGCTTGAAACAGCTAGCACTGACAATGTTTTAGGAAATGATCGCTCTCTAGCTTTCCTCAGTCTTTCTAGATTTTAAACTTTCCTAAGCACACTAATTTCCATTCTTCCGGGTTTTGCTTTAGATAATCTATGGTTTTCTAAAGCAATGGGTTAACAATGATATAAAATCAAGGAACTAGGAAGACAAGAACAAACCTGCCCCCAAATTAATATAAAGGAAGAAATAATAAAGACCAAAGCAGAAATAAATGAAAGGTTAAAAAAAATCCAAAAGATTAATGAAATAAGCTATTTGTCCAATGAAACCAACAAACCCTTAGCTAGAGACATAGGCAGTCTATAAATTCTATAGATTCTAATAAATCAGAGATGAATAAAAGGGAGAAATTTCAATGGCGTTATACAAATACAAAGACCATTAGAGATTATTCTGAGCATGAATATGTCAATAACCATGCATTCTTTCTCTAACTAATTCTTTCTCGAACAGTGGCTGTTTTTTTCCAAATATGTTTAAAGATAGTACTATAAATGGTTGAACCTATGTACATAGCTCGTGCATCATACTTAGTATAAAAAGGCATTCCTTGAAGCCCCCTTTTACATTTAGTTTTATAGACAAAAGATATTTATTGATGAGCATTTTTAGAGTGGAGGGAGATGGAACTAGTGATTGCCTCTAAATATAGATAATATGCACCTGAGCCATATTGATTCCCATTTTCCTTGACCTTGGTTCTTTACCTTGTATTTAATTTCTTCTTCTTCTTCTCCTCCTCCTCCATCTCCTTCTTCCTTATTTTTCCCTATATTTCTCTCTCCATTTCCCTCTTTCTCTACTCTGTGTATATGTGTGTATGTGTGTGTGTCTGTCTGTCTGTTGCATGTGGTGTAGAGGCCAAAGGAGGATATCTAGTGTCCATGTTCTGCTATATTATTCTCTGTCTTACTCCTTTGATGCAGGGTTTCTCCCTGACCCTGGAGCTTAGCCTGGTGCCTAGTTAGTCCTAGGGATTCATCAGTCTACATGCCCTAGCATTGGATTTACAGGAGCACATGCCACACTGGGCTTTCTGTGAGTGCTGAGGATCAGAACTCAAGTCCTTCTGCTTGTGCAGAAAGCACTCTTACCCTCTGAAGCCCCCTCCTGCCTCTTCCCTCTTGTGAAAGCATACCTTGTTGTAAGACAAAGCCACACACCATAGATAGCCTATCCCATCCTGTAACTAATTCTGTAGGCACACGCTGGTCTTGAACTCATTTGTAATTCTCCCACCTCACAATGCTACAATTACTGGTAGAAGACATTATGCCCAGCTTAACATTCCTATATTTGATTTTCTTTTTTCTCATGTCACTAAAAACCTCTCTTCTTATTTATGACTAACAAAATCAGACTGTTTTTAGTAGCTGTCAATTCAGCTGTTAATTACATGATGCTACCAATTTCCCAAGCCTGTGTCCTCACTTGCAATCAACTTAACATATACTTTTTTTTGGGAGATAATATTGTTCTAGTCTTCTGTATAAAAGATCGCTTTGGGTTCGTCACAGATACATATTGTAAGAAGCTAATATGGTGACATTATTACACTTACAAGCAGAGCTGCCTTCTGTGAGGACAATAATGACTGGGCTGATAATCCTGTGCTATTTCACACCCAGTTTTCTTGTATTCTTTAAAAAAAAAATCCTTTTTTTTTTTTCAAGAATGTGTGCTGTGTTCTGTAACTGAATGTGCACCACTGAAAAAATAGTCACAGAGCTAAGGTAGGTGCATGGTTTCCTGCCTCCCAAAGCAGCTCCATCTGTTGCCTACTTTCTCTGCAGGGCGCATTCAATGTGTTAATTGTTGTTGTCTTGTAAAAGGTCCAAGGTGCATTGCTGCGCCTATCACTTTGCACTTATTCCCTGTGCATCTCAGTTTCCTGTCCAGTAGTGTAAGAGAGGTCCTAGAATTGCGGCTCTCAAATGGGGTTAATTGTCAGAATCATTAGAAGAGGCGTGAAGGACAGACCCGGGCTGATGGGGTAGAGCCAGGACAATTGACGCATTTCGTAAACCTCTAGGGGATCTCAGTGTGCGGTCAAGATTGAAAACCTCTGGGCCAGATGTTCTTGGGGTCCTTTCAAAATCTGATATGATTCCTCCCCTTGATGAGAATGATCACACCTGAGAACTTTCATGAGTCACAAGTGCATAACTGATTCTTCGGGGACCCTCGGTCACACTTTAAATATTTGGAAATTGGCGTCGAAACGTTGCTGTGTTCCACCCCCTGTGTACTGCGACAGGGACTCTTCCCCGGCAGCTGTGGTCTCCTTTAGGTGGAATGTGCTGGGATGGCTGACCCGTGGAGGAATGTGACGGCAGGACAACCAGCCGTGTAGAGGCACATTTGGCAGTTTCTTACGAAGGGTTCTGTGCACCAGGTGTAGAAGCAGCTTTAGCCCAGGACTTTCTTCCTTGGCAAGGATGGCTGCCCGTTGGCATGCAGCGAGGCTTCTAAACACATCCAGTCAGGCTCTGGCCAGCCCAGGGTCCCTTCCCACTCTGGGATTTGGTACATTGCCCAGCTTTCCTTTGGGGTTTTCTGTTTCATACTGATGCAGGACCTCTAATCATCTCTGGGTATTGAATTGCTGATGTTACTTTTAATGGCTTTGGAGTTTCTGGATTTGCATAAACAGTGCTGCCTTTGTCCTGTGGTCTTGACACAGCTTCAAAGCATTGTCCAGGCATCAAAGCCACACGGGATCCTCCTTTTTTTTTTTTAGGCATCGAGTTGCAGCAATGCCAGCAGGTGACTGGCAGTCAAACTCTCCTTCTGGCTGGGGTTTCTGTCCTTCAGAGACTAGATTAGGTTCTGCTAAGTCCTCTTGACGGTAGTTCTGAATCTTAAGAGGGTTTTCATGGGTCTGTGAAAATGCTGCTGTCTTATCTGAGGAGTGGAGGAGCATAGCTCATCATGCGTTCTGTGTTTCCCCACACATGAGAGGTAGGGCCCTCAGGGTCCCTGTGGGAAACATGGACATCTCAGACAGACAAGCCACTGGAACGCGCTTTGTGAGGACTCAAACCTCATTGTTTTTCTTTTCTTTTGTTTGGTTTTTTTCATTTGATTCGTAAACGTAAAAGAAGCCCTTGACTCCTCCATGGTGCACGAGGCGTCTTTAGTTTGGATGTACTGAGGCCTATTTCTTAGTCCAGTCATGTGATGCACCTCATCTCTCCATCCCAGTAGTATGGAATTAAACAATAGGGCCTAATATTTTTATTAGCAGTAGTCGTCAAGTTTGTTCATTTACAATTTTTTATGTGTACACTACATATTTTGGTACCTCTTCCCTCAATCTCTCCTGTTTCTCTCCTTTCCTTACCAGAGCCCCTCCTCCTTTTAAATCCCTGTCCCCTAGTTACCAGCTTGGATGTTGTTTAGTGTCCAGAGTCTAATCGGGGTTGCCTGTGAACCTGCATTTGGAACTGTCGGAACCCGGTGGTCTTTCAGCACCAGTCACATCCAGTTTCCTGCATGCTTGCTGTTCCATGGCATCTCAGCCTTGCATCTGCCGTACTTTCAGGATTCCCATGATGCTTTGCTTTGTCTTGGCTACAAGCACCTACATACCTGCAGTTCTACCTTCTAGACCCTAACCACAAAACACCTCACCCCCTTGTCATGTTACTTGAGTTGAGCTATTGAACTCCTTTCCACCTTTCTGTTGGATTTGTTTGTTGAGACAAGGTCTCACTGTGTAGCCTTGGCTGGCTTTGGAATTTGCTGTCTACACCAAGCTGGCCTTGAACTCATAGAGATCTGCTTGCCTCTGCCTCCCAAGTCTGGGAATTTAAGGCATACACTACATGCCCCTTCTATTTGCATTTACATTTGAATTTCGTCGTAGGTTTTTTTTTAAATTTTTTTTAATTTATTTATTTTTATATCAATCACAGGTTAGGTACTTTGCATCCCAGGCGTAGGCCCCTCCCTCATTCCCTCCTACCCTCCCACTCCCTCCCTAATCTCCCTCCTCCCCGCCCCCTCCAAGTCCACTAACAGGGGAGGACCTCCTCCCTTTCCATCCAGCCCCAGCTCATCCTGTCTCCTCAGGGCTGGCTGCAATGTCCTCCCCTGGGATCTAGCCAGTCTGTCACTCCCCGGCTTGTATGGGGGAGGGTCAAAGAGTCAGCCATCAAGTTCATGACTGAAACATTCCCTGTTTCCCTCACTAGGGTCTTCAGTCTGACACCGAGCTATCATGGGCCCGATCTGAGCAGGGGTTCCAGGCCACATCCACACGTGGTCCTTGGTTATAGGAACCGTCTCATACAAGACCCCTGTGCCCTGCTCAGTTTGGTCTTTGTGGAGCTCTTGTTCTCCCCAAGTCTCACCAACCTCCCCCATTTCTATCATGACTTCTCCCCCTCTGCCAGAGGCTTGATTGCAAGTCTTAATATCTGCTCTGATACATCGCTACGTTGACCCCCCCAGAGGTCCTCATCGTAGTTTTAAGTTATCTGTATCTTGAATTTTTGGTGCCACGAAGGGGTGGTTAGCCCTTTCATGGGAGTGAAAACACAGCTTTTCTGAACAGCGGCAGCAAAAGTCAGGCCTCTGAAGAGAAGAAACAGGGCGCAGAGAACAGTGTGAGAAGGGCCCGTTGCCGAGCTGACAGCTGGGGAAGCCATTGCAGCTGCACCAGGGAGAAAACACTGGCTTGGAGAGTGGACACAATGCAGGTGTTCTGTTACATTTGACAGTTTTTATTGCGAATAAAGCGAGTGAGCACAGCGATTCTCTAGAATGTTCCCTCTTTCACTGTGGAAAGACATAAATGGGAGTTTGACGTTTGTGGTCGTAACGGACAGCCGTTTATGTGTTTGGTCTTTGTGAAGGCTGCCGGTTAGACTTGCCAGCCAGCGCACTCTTCTCAGTCCACCATGTGAAGGGAAGCAGCATGGGGGCCAGAGCTATGGTTCTCAACCTGTGGGTCGTGACCCCTTTGAAGACTGACCAACCCTTTTACCGCGCTTGCCTAAGACAATTGGATAACACGGATGTTTACATTACGATTTGTAACTGTGGCAAAATTACAGCCACAGTAACTGTGAACTAGCAATGAAAATAAGTATGGTTGGAGGTCACCGCAACATGAGGGACTGTAATAAAGGGTTGCAGCATTAGAAGGTTGAGAACCACTGGCTCGGAAGAACCTGGCAGTTTGAGGTCCAGTCTCAACAGGCTAATTAATGAGCAATGGGAAGGTTCTACTTCACGGTGCTGTCATTATATCAGAGGTGCGAAAACCTGCTCTGCATCTCTTCCAAGGCCAACTTACGAACACCGTGAAGGTTCACTGTGACACGAAGCTAGGCAAGGCTGTTTTCTTCCTTGCTGATGCCTGACCGTTGGGAACAGAAGAAAAGCCAGACATAAAGATTTTGAGCTTATATCCTGCAAGTAAAGGCACGTCACAAAGGCAGAGACTATTCTTTTTTCAGGGTGTTCTCATTGGTGACCCTGACTTACCTGCCTGGACTTCGGTCTCCAAAATCAACTCTTCCCTTTCTGAGTGACAACCAGTACGTCGGAAGGCAAAGCCCTCTGGGAGTCAGAATCACCCTGAGAAAGTCCTGTTCCTTGGCTGCCTCCCTCAGCCCTCCTGCTCTTGGCTTGGCTGCCTGGCTGACGCTCTCCAGCTGTAAGCCATCTGCCTGCAATCCTGAATGCCAGCGCCAGATGTTTGAGCCTCTAAAGGAAGATGTTTCAGGAGGCCTTGGTAACTACCGCCTGGGCCCAGGCACATTAGGCAGACAGTGCTCTAGTAATTGCTTCTTTATTCTGATCTCATAGCAAGTGGCGTTCAACAGACTGGAGGCAGAGTCGTTCCTGGTCTGAAGTAAAGTGCCTTTTTGAAGCTTTATCCATCTTCCATGGAACAAGTGCCTGAGATTTGGAGTTGTTTCCCTGATCTGTATGCCACCTGTCAGGTTTCAGATAATAAATTGCCCTGGCGTTCTGTAGCTTTGAGCTCAAGAGCAAATAGTTTCCCTGAAAGGGATGCCTTCCCACTTAGACGTCAGCGGGCAAATAGCCCACAAGTCTGCATTTGACTTTCTGAAATCATTCCTCCTTTTGAATGTTTACAGTTTTCATATTAATTAAATCCCATTCCTCACTTTACTAACCTCTAAAATTAGCTCTATTTTCCTTTCTGACTCTCTCTCTCTTTTTGCTTCCAAAACACAGTTTTCCCAAGCTGGCTCTTGTTGGTTTATTTTATGCCTATCACTGGCTCTGGCGATGGTAAATAGACCCTTCTCTTTCTTATTTGAAATGTTGGGGAAAGCTGTGTGCTCCATTTACCTTGTGAAAAATGATTAGGACATTTAAAAATCCAGACAGATAATTCTTGTTTTCAGCAACTTAAAAAAAAAATTTTTTTTTTCTCTCCTTTGCTCTTTGATCCCCACGAAGGTAGCCTGGCAACCACTGGTTGCAGTCTGTAGTTAATTTCACACTGGGTGGCAAAATCACACACTATCGTTTCCAGACCCCTGAATAATCAATTGCTAACAAATGAGGTCATGTTTTGGTAGAAGAACTGCATATGTCATTGTCTCAGAAGAAAGACGGGTTACAGGTTCTGTGGGAGGACACGCTTCTAAACACTTGCTTCAACTCCTCTCAGCGTAGTCTGCATCTGGCACTGATCCTCCTTGGACAGTTCAAAAAGCTCGAGTGTTGCACCTCTCCAACTAAGCAGACAGTGAGAAAAACTAACGAAATGAAGCAAAACAGCTACCTGTCAAGTTTTTTTTAAAAAAAGGACAGAAGTAATCATTTTAAGAATCTTTTAATTTATGCTGTCATATTTCTTTGTGTGTGTATGTAATTCACAAGCATGTGTGTGTGAGAGAGCATGTAGATGTGTGCAATGAGTATGTGGAAGTTAGATGCCAATGTCTTCCTCTATCTGTTCTCTACTTTCTCTCTTTTTCTACTCTTCTTTTTTCTTTCTTTCCTTTTTTTTTTTAAGGCAGGATCTGTCACTGAACCCAGAACTTCCTGATTTTCCTGGTGTAGTTGGTTAGCCAGCTTGCACCGGGAATTCCTCTTCCCTTCATCCCTGCCCTGGAGAGGAGGCTTCATAGGCAGACCACCACATCCACCCTGCGTAGAACGCCATTTCTCACCCTCGCAAGCAGAGTACGTTATCCACTGACTCATCTCCCTGGGCTCCAAATTTGTATCCTTTCAGCTGCCTGCCTACTGGATGGGTACCAGTGAACAAAGTCTGTCTTATCTACCTGGGACTCCTTGCATCCTTTCCAGCTTTCCATTCCCAGCATCCCTCCGGTGACCCTTCTCCTTTACTGGCTTGGACCTCACAGAGACCTGCCCTCATCTCCTTTTCCGAAGTACAGGCTGGAAGTGGTGAGACTTGTGGACCATCTAGCAGGCAGCAGCTGAGTTTCAGGGGAGTTTTAGGTCGTCCTTCCATTTGTTTTCTTTGGCCATGTAGCAAAATCTATAAAAAATAATCAGCAGTGTTTTAGATCCTGCTTTTCATGTTCACATAGACATCATTTGAACATAGTCCCCTTAGAGTGTCCTTGATCCTTTAGCTGATATTGCTACACATCTCCTCTTGAATAATAAAAAGCTCTCAGATTGGCTCTGGGCTGCCGAGAGTAGCTTCTTTGGGGTTTGATTCTGAGCCTCAACTATGGAGTGTTGGACACTTTTTAAACTCCCTATTACTTTCAATTATTTGAAGTTTTGATTTCACAGATAAAATTAAGAATAATATTTTTTTAAAAAAACTCATGAAGAATGATTGTTAAAAAACCTCTTCGGATTGAATATTTCTTTTCTGTTTCTTGGTTAATCAACTTTTATTTATTAATTTATCAATTACTCTAACAGGGAACTTTGTCAGGAGCAAGTATAGGTCAAGGTGAACAATTACTGAGTTAAAAAATAACTTGTAAATCAAGTTATGTCCTGCACAAACTCATTAGCCTTGTCCTGGGAAAAGTCTCAATGAGTAATTATTTCAGACCAGTGAGCTCATAGCTGTCTGCTTGGCAAAGCCCAGTTCTGGTTTCTTCATGAAAAAATAAGTGCCAGGCTATTTCTATCTATCTTTCTATCTGAGCCCTCACAGTGCTATTTTAGACCCCGTGAGACTGAGATTCTTCAGGTCAAAGGCATCTGTTTCTTCTACCTTTTGTACAGCATTACCAAGAAGTGAGTGGATGCGACAAGCCAAAAACCAGAGCAGAGAGCAATGATCCATCTCTTTTGAAAGGGAACCGTATAGTTACAGTGACGGTGTGAGGGACCTCGGCTGCTCAAATGGCAACGTTAAAATTCAAGATGCTTCAGAGTCTAATCTTTAATAAAATCTGAATAGTGATCTGATTGCCTCTAAGCAGAGACTGGGTCCACAGTGTGCTGTTTGCTTTTGCAAAGGTCTCCCCTACATTTGGAATTCTTTCTGCTCGCTACTGGCAGAGAAATCGTTCTCCCTTCTGTGTTTACCCTGATCCCTGCTGTCTGGAGACTCTTCCAGCCTATTAATATATGACTTTCAGAGAGTGTATATTCATTTCTATAGGGTTGTCTGTATTAAATTTGGCTTTAAAATATGCCTCTTCAGTTGGAAGAGTTGTGTAGTGTTACTGTTTATATCTTATTAAATATTTAGATTTTTAAGGTAATGTGAAGGATGTGAATAGTCTGCAAGCTTTGTAATGTTGCTGATAGTTAGCAATGGAGTCGTTTCCTGTGAATGCGGGCATTGTCAGGACTTGCCCTCCATCTTGTTTTCCTTTGCTGCTGAAGATATTTTTAAACTTTGATTTCTGGGAATGGAATTCTTTATGTGCTTCCAAGGAAAGGAAACATAGTGTAGCACTTAGAGTAACTTAAAAAAAAAAATGACAGAGTCCTAAGCAGATCAAGCTGGTCTTAAATGCATGATGTAGCTGAGGGTGGCCTTGAACTTCAGATTATCCTCCACCTCCTCGGTACTGGGATTAAAGGTGTAGGCCACCACGCCCAGTTTATGCAGTATGGGGATAGAACCCGAGGCTTTGTTCACACAGCATAAACTCTCTGCCAGCTGAGCCACAGCCCTGAGCCTCCATCTACAGTGATTATTACTAGAAAGTGGATCTTCCCATTTCTTTCTGTTAAAGATTCTGTAGTGACACAAGTCACCCCCATCCCAGATGAGATGTGATGAGCTTGTAAGAAAGGCTATTGCCTCAGTATGAGCTAAGTCTTCCTCATATGTATATTATATATATATATATAAACCACTTTATATATATAAACTACTTTAAATACATATATAATAAATAAATACATGATGTATATTATATAATAAACTCCTATAATAAACTGTTTAAAACATTTTAATACAATATACAATGTATTAATATAAATTATATTAATGTTAATAAAATCTGTTATTAATATAAATTTTATATTAAATATAATATTTAAACAGATTTTAAACTAGTTTATTATTATATCTTTAAAGTAGTTTATTATTTTCTATATAATCATTAATTCATGGCAATGATATTCTTAATAGTTTCAATTAATATTTGATAGGAGTGTCTGCTTATTATGTTAGTTCTTAAACCCTGAGCCATCTCTTTAGTCCCCAGTGACTTTATCCTTAAAATGCTATTTTCTAAACTGTTCTATGGTAACCTATGTTTTATAGAATATTTCACTTAATGAGGAGTAATATTTAAAAGGCACTTGCTGGCAATGAATCAAGACAACATTTTCCATGAATGAATACACTCAGAATGAGCATGGAACAACCTATGGAACTTAGTAGCCTCCCCTGGCAAAGAAACCGAAGGTTCACAAATGAAGGAAGATCATCTAGAGACAGTGCTTAGGACACAACACGGACCTGACGTGGAGCCAGAGGCTGATTAACTGTGAAGCTAATGAAGCTTGGGCCTGGGTCTTCCTGCTGGACCACATCACAGTGTATTCAGATCTGTGTTGACTAAATCTGCAAGAAGAAATGTTCTGTCACCATCTGACTGAGGCAGCTTAGCCAGTGTGCTCTGTGGCACATCGCACTTCTTTTGGGTAACGCTGGAGAGACATGTCTGGTTCTGACTAAGGGGGAAGCTGATCTGGGGATACATGTAGTTTGAGGTTGGGGCGATAACACGAGTCCCAGTTCCTCCCGATTCGCCGTAGTATTCTTGATCTGTTTGGCACACGGATGAAGGTCCCAAGGCTTGTACATATGGCTGGTAGCATCAATGAGTCAGGCTACAAGGAAAGCACTGAGCCTTGTCTCTTGGAAACTCTTCCATCAGACTCAAGGCGTGTGAATGAATGGCCAGTTTTCATTAATGCCTGTTTAAAACAACAACAAAACTTCTACCAGAACAATACTAGATAACGAACTCAAGTGAATATCATCATAAAACATTCATTTTTCTATGGGAGTAATGGGTGAGAGATTTTTTTTCTTCTTCTGGGAAATAGAACATGCATGTCTACTTATCTCAGGAAATGACTGACCATAGTAATGATAACAGCCAGGTTTAACTCTATGGACTAGTTTTTCCTGAGGGTATTAAAAGGAGTATGTGTGAGGGGTTTCTCAGAGGAGCAGGGGTGGTCCTAAAGCAGCGGCAACACAGGAAAGCCCAGCGCAACTCACAGAGCTTTCTGCACAGCTGGCCAGCAGCTGGACAGTGAGCAATTTCTCTCCTGAGCGGCTCAGCCGCTGAGACTCTTCCCCCAGGCCCAGCTATTTACTACTTCTATAATATTGATGAAGGGCCCCAGACTTATCAGTTCAGTTTGGGATAGCTCACAAAAATGTCACCAACACTGTCGAATGATTCGATAGTTTCCACGTTGCCAATCGACCTAGGTAGAAGAAAGACTAAATTATGATAGTTCTGTTTCCCCTTGTTAGGTCCCTACCTGCTGCAGGGCGTGGCTGGCATACTCCGCCCTCTACCTAGGGGCGAGGCTTCCTCTCTCCCAGAGGCATTTACTATACATTCCAGACCTTTTGGTTTCTCCAGGTCTTTTTCCCCCTTTCCTCTCTGTCTCTTACCTCCTTCCCCCCACCCTGACCTCCCTCTCTCTCCTCTGCTCTCTCTCTCTTTCTGTGTCTCTCCTGTCCTCCCCTCTTTTGCTCTGTGTATGTCTTTCTCCCTCTCTCGCCCACTCCCGTGCTGCTCCTAATAAATCTGCATTTATTTATGATATAGCTTCGTCTCGATATTTAGCTTATTTCGTAATAATCAATCACCACCGTCTAAAAAGATCTTTGTGGAGAGTTGTGGAAAAAAAAAAACAAAAACCCTGAGACTACATAAAGAAAAACATAAGAAAGATTCACAGCAGTATGTCAGGCAGCTGGTTTGTAAAATACTTTGTGTCTTGGATTTTTGTGGCATTTCTTGACTTTTAAAATGTGGTAGATTTGGTTTGCTAGTCGAAATAAATACCTTAGAAATTTTTGTGTGTAAAATAATCGCTTTGGGAGCTGGGGAGATGGCTAAGAGGTTACTAGCACTTGTTGCTCATGCAGAGGACTTGGGTTTGATTCCAGGTACTCTCATGGTCGCTCAAAACCCTCTGTAACTCCAGTTTCAAGGGATCTGATGCCTTCCTCTGGCCTCTTCTGGCATTGCATGCATGTGATACATAGATATACATGCACCCAAAACGTCCATACTCATAAAGGCTTTAAAAATAAGGAAAAGTAGCCACTCTTATGTTTAATCCAACATTTGGAATTTTGTATGCCTTCTGTTAAAATGTGTTGCCCTGTTAATATATGCTTTCAAGTCTTACAAAGGCTGGATTCAATCCACCAGCAACTTACACTCAGCCTTACAGTGGCACAATGCCCCTGGACTGACACACACACTTTCAGAAATTTTGTTTTCACTTTTGATTACATCACAAAACCAGCTGTTCTTTTGATGAAGGTTCAGTTAGCACTGTCAGAATTAATGACGGTTGAGCTTCTGCACTGAAAATAGTAGCATCCCCGAATTCACAGTTATACATACTATTTTTAACGCCTACGCTCATTTCCCACAAGCAAACGCTTTGCAAACCCTCCAGACAGTTACGTTTGCCACACTGAATAGAACAATTCATAGCACAAGAAGAGCCCCCCTCCAGTCTGGCAGTATAATTCCCTCCTGACACCTTTGGTGTAATTCCATGAATGACAACAGTTTTAGTCGCTGAAAATTTATAACCATGGTGTAAAACTCTAAATCATTTTTGACTCAGGTTAATTTAATAATTATCATTTAATGCACAAGAAATCATTCTGTCACATTTTATTAACTCTGCACGGTTCCAGAAACTACCATGTGTCTATAAATAAAGCCCCTCATGAAAATTTGAGGCTTGGAGGAAGAATTCAGTTTTACAGCATCACCTTTGACATTTTGAGCTCTTCAGCGTGTTCATCGAAACTGAAATGATAGTCAATGGGTTGTTGTTAGAATTTCTAATATGCTTGAATCCACATACATCATGGCATCCACAACCAAGATTTAGAGTCTCTTCTTAGTTCTGCATATACAGCTCTGAGCTTAATTCTTCAAACCCTCTGTTACTCAGGAGGGGTCCTGAGGACTTGTCTGTCACCTGCTACTCAAGTATCACTTCTTCACATCAGAACCATTGTTCTTGTCAGCCTCCTCCCTGACCTTCAGCAGAATGAGTTCATAGCAGAGGGCCAGGGACTGCCTGAGGGCCTCAGAACATTGCAAAGACATCTGAGCAGCGAATGAAGTGCCTGGGCTCCATTTTTACCAAGGTAGAAGACATACAACCATGTGGAGACATCCTTATATTTATCCATCCACTGAAGATGTCCACTCTCAAGAGTGGACACGGCTGCCTCCTTCTGTTTTAGGAGGCCAGTGTCCCAGCAAGTGCAGTGTGCAGCTGGGCTCTGAGAGCCTCCAGGGGTAAGGACTAGAGGGGACGATGTGGGTAAGGTCCTGCTGCCATGGGCACCGAAAATGCAACACGCTCAGAGGTGCATTTACCTTACATTTTATAGTATTTCTCTTTATTCTAAAACTCCAGGATTCCTCCTTTAATCTAGAAGTTTTTCCTATGTTCCTACCCTATGCCACTCCCTTTTCAAGTCACTGTCATCCTTGTCTCCAATAGATTATTCTGCTCTGCTTTCTCCTCTGCCAATCCACCCAATGTCTATACTGACAGCCTTCTTTAGATAAAATTGGCCATGTCATTCATAAACCTTCAACAGATCTTTGAAAATGAAGTCCAGATGTTGGCCCTCCTGCTTGGATGGAAGTGTATCCTGGGACTCGGGAGCCCAGGAACCACACAGCCCTGAGAGGAGGTCTCCTGAGCCGACGTGTTAGAGCTCACAGGAGAGGATATCTCCAGCGGAGCTCAGGAGCCTCAGCTTCGTTCCTTCTTTGCTCCTTCTTTTCTTTCTTTTCTTGGTGGCTTCTTCTGATGAGAGAGTTACACCAGGCAGCAAATCTCATAAAAGAGATTTATTGGAGGGATGATTCCAGGGAAAGAGGGACAAATCCAGGAGTGACTGCCTCTATTAGAAATAAAAAATAAGATGAGGCTTACAACAGGTTTACTATGAAAGGGGTTTATTAGGGAAGAAGGGGGAACAGGCGTGGGCCAAGATGGGGAAGGGAGAGGGAGAGGAGGAAAGGGGAAGAGGGGTAGGGCGCCCCATAGAGGGGGTAAGAGGGTGAGAGGAATAAGAAGGTGAGGGGAGTAAGAGAGTGAGGAATAAGAGAGTGAACACGTGTCTGGTGGTCCTTTTATAGGTCAGGTAATTATTAACCACGCCCCCAGGTGTGGCCACCTGGCTGGGCGATACATGATGTCATTGTTGCTAGGTAACCAGAAGCAAGGTTGTTGCAGAATACTAACAGCCTCTGCTCCCAGTATTAGGGTCCAGAAGACACTGATAGAACTGCATGCAAGCAACAAGAGGCGTTTATTCTGCAGAAGTCCAGCATGCTAGGACCACCACCTTCACAACATGGTGGTTTCCTGAGGGGAGTTGAAGGCCCCTTTTAAAGCCAGGGAGGGGAATTCCTTCTGTGGCTACATAACCTCGATTG
>CM053759.1:38035959-38064684 GCA_028658305.1 Pachyuromys duprasi | reverse complement strand
GGCGCCACTGAGAAAAGAGATCAGTAAATATTTGGAGAAGATTAAGTTAAGACAATAGAATATGTTGTCATCAATCTGGTTTTATTGATTTCATTTTAGAATACAGTTAAAGCCCAACTAAAGACCACCCCACCCTCAGCTCTTCAATGGCCCCATTTGATGACAAAACTGAGATCTAAGTTCCTCAGAAGCAGGAAATTTGGAGTTCTTTCTACGGCATCCTGTATCTTATTTTGTTTGTGTGGTCAGGGGAAAAGTGTGCATTCTAGAGGACACATGAGGAGAATTGTGTGTTCATTTGAATTTCCACATCCACACTGAAAACATAGTTTATTTACCATGATACTAAGTTCAGTAAGACAAACTGTTGTTTCAAAGAACCATCATATTCCCTATGAAAATTAGATGCTAGATTTTTTTTTTTGTCTTTCTCTCAAGAAAAGGGATTTGGAAAGAAGACCCATCATCATGTTTTCATTTGGCTTAGAAGGACACACACACACATGTGGGGGTGGAGAGGGGGTTGAATTTAGATTTAGTGACAAACTCTGATCAAATAATTACTGTGTTTTTGGTACTGTAACTGTATAAGAGTTTAAAATACTTGCAAAGGCATCTATGCAAGTCAGCTTATAAGGCTGGTGGATTTTAAAGGTCCACCACTTCCTTAAAGGTCCACTGATTTTCCTAAAGAAGGAAACAGCAGGAATGTGAGCAGAAGGAGACACATGGAAGACTAGACTCAGGACAGACCTTGGGGACTTTCTGCCTCTTGCTTGGTTTATTATTCATTTTTATTCTTCTTTTGAAAGAGGAGCCTGGAAAATGCATCCTTGGAAAGCATTAAGAAGGCCAAGGCATTTCTTTCCTTTCCTGTATTCTCCCTCAAGGTAATAGAATTCTGAGTTATCACCCAGCATTCTATAGTAAAAGGCAGTGTAAATGCAGAGAATTTGTAAAACTTGCACTTTCTAATCAGTTCCATGCTGGTTGGGTGATATTAGTCATTGGTTTATTTATAATATCCTGGGAACATATTAACACATGGGCCAGCCTGCTGCTCATTTGGACCTCACGTTAAGCTTGTACACATATGATGTGGACACTTTAGAAGTATCAGCCTAGACAACAGAGAGAACTGCACACTTAACACCCAGCAGCAAGGCTGGAGAGATAGCCCACGGTATAAGAGCACGTGCTGTTCTTACAGAAGGCTTGGGTTCAGTTCCCAGCACACACAACCTTCTATAACACAAGCCCCTGGGGTTCCAGTGCCTTCTCTGGCTTCCAAGCTCACCGCACTCATACATACAAGCCCACATTCATCCTATGTGCACATATACATACAATCTAATGTTAAAATTAAAATCTTTTTAAAATGTTTGGATTTTTTAATGTCAAGAGGCATGGCAGTGGACTGGAATGGAATATGGTTTTTAGATTCTGACTGGCACCTGAGGAAAAGTTAGTACTGGGTATTGAAACACCTTCCAGCAGACAGAGTATGGCAAAGGTTTTCTTTTTTTTCCCCAACATAATATTATTATTGATTATTTGGGAGTTTTACATAATGCACTCCAATCACATTTACTTCCAGGTCTTCCCAGGTCTACCCCCAAACACACCACCTCCCTTTCTTCTTCTTTTCTTTGGGAAAGACTTTCAGTAGACAGCTTTGCATGTGTCAGGAGGTTGAATTCAACATGAGAGTCAGTCAGAAAGAGATGGGAGATTGTGAGCTGCAGAATGGATTCTGTTGGTTGTTCCCCTCACCCTTCTGTCATGGATGTTTCTCCTTCCTAGTTAGGTCACCAGAAACCTATGCTGGAGAACAGGTACCAAAATGAAAACCAGGTTCGAGTTTTCCTTCAGTATGTTCAGTATATACACTGGGCTCACTTGCGTAGCAAGGGGTGGCTGAGAATGTTAACAGTGGCTTATCAGACTTTATCTGTGGGGTGAGGGGAGACAGAGAGAGAGAGGGAGAGAGAGGGAAATGGAGGTTTTATTCTTCCTGTATGTCTTTGAATTCTTTCTGAAATAGCCCTGGCCCCCACAGGCTTCTCTAGTATATAGCTGCCACTGGTAATTATATACGAGGTGATGGCCACCTCCCAACTTGTCCCTTAACCACAACATGTGCCCCTGGAATTTTTACCTGATTGACCTTCCTGCCTGGCCTGCTGTATCTGCTTCCTCTGGTTGCAGGGCACTGCCAACTTCTACTGAGCGGTTGTCATGCATCTCCTGAAAAGTGGTGATCATTTCTTCCTGCTCCCTAAAATCCAGACACGAGAACCAGGAGATGGGAAGCATGAAGCCTCTCCTTGTTTCTGGAGATATCCCCTCGGCCTGTAAGTCACCGTGACTTCAGAGTTCAGCTACTTCCTTGCCCCATGGGGCTTTTTAAGGTCTTAGAGTGGTTTGGAGACATCTGGGGATTTCACAGCAGAGGTGTCCATGGCTGTCACCCTCAGTGAGGAGATCCAGAGAGCTAAACACCCCTAGGGAGATTCTAAGTTTAAGACCTATGTTGACAACTTTCTGATGAAGCTAGTGCAACACTGTTTTAGCCAGTGTTGTATTGCTGTGAAGAGACCATGACCGATGCAACTCATAAAAGAAAGTATTCATTTGGGGGTTTGGTTAAATTATCAAAGTAAGGTTAGTTTATGATCATCATGGCAGGGGGCGTGGCAGCAGGCAGCTACATCTTATCTATAAGATGGAGGCAAAGAGAGAGACTGAGGCTGGTGGGTTTTGAAACCCAAAACTCACCCTGCAAGAGACATGCTTCCTCCAACAAGATCATACCTCCTAATCCTCCCCAAGCAGCCCACCAACTGGAAACCAAACATTTGAGCCCTTGAGAATATTTGAGTATTTGAATATGAGGATTCATTCAAAGCACCACAAAGTACCAAGGACTAATTTTTACAAACAAGAGAAATCTAGATTTTTACATTCTTTATGAACTGGAAGTTTTGACATCACTAAGCGTGGGTTTTCAATTGTCAGAGTAGTAACCCTGCTTTCAGATAGAGAATGTGGTCTCTCACTCATGTCATCTGTCCAAGTCACTGGCTGGTACCTGTAGATGTTTAAAGACAGAACCTGAATCCCAGAGTCAGGGTTTTGGGGCCCACTCTCCAGTGTTTGCCTCAGGGTTGTGCAGCCTCAGCTCTGGGCAAAGCCTTTGGCTCTGTGTTGTTCACAGAACAAGAGCAAGAGAAAAAAAAAGGACAAAGGGGATGGACCTCTGAAGAAGGAGAGGGCAGGGAATGGGTCAAGAGCCTGCCACGGAGGGCCTTGGAAGGGCTCTGCCCTGCAAACTATTGAAGCAGATGCTGAGACTTACAGCCAACACTTGGGCAGAGTGTAGTGAATCTTATGAGGGGAGTGGGAAATAGTGGGATCTGGAGAGGACAGGAACTCCACAAGGAGAGCAACAGAACCAAGTGGTCTGAGCACAGGGGTCCTTCCTGAGACTGATGGTCCAACCAGGTACCATGCATGGAGGTAGCCTAGGACCCCTGCACAGGTGTGGCCTATGGCAGTTCAGTGTCCAAGTGGATTCCATAGTAATGGGAACAGGGACTGTCTCTGACATGAACTGATTGGCCTGCCTTTAAGCAGATAATCTTATCTGCTTATAACAGATAAATAAAACCACACATTCCCAGACAATTAAAAGCAGAAGCAAAACTGTCTTGGGAGATAAGGGGGACCAACAGGAAGGAGGAAGGAAAGGAAGGGTAGGGCATTAGGGGTATGGAAGTAGCCATGCTCAAGGCACATTTTGTATTTGCATGGAAAATGGCCTTATGTAGCCAAATACAATTTAAAGTTTTTATCTGAAAAAAAGTATAGCAATTGCTATCTAGTGTCTCTTTATAAAGAGAGTGAAGAGAAAAACAAAATAATTTAAAGAGCTGCCATTGACAGGCTAGGCCATGGGAATCATTTATTTACACCTCTTCTGTCTTCAAGGGGATTTGGGGGAATTAGGTTGATTACAAAAATGTCAATCTCTCATTAAAATACTGCTCAGGAATGCTGAAACAAGAAAAAAAATTGTTCCTCTTGATTCCTCATTTAACAAATCACATTTCCTGCTGACAGCCGCCTCTCTGATCTTCATTTGGGTTCATTTCTGAAGATCTGGAGATTAATATGTCATGATTCTTAACGCTGAGGTTGTTGAGGTCTACACAGCTGTCCTTTTCATCTGCGAGATCTTACTTCACATCCTACAAATGGCGTTGCTGCCAACTTTGATCTTATAAGTATCTCGAAGAAGGGCTCAGTGGTTAAGAGTGCTTGTTCTTGCTTAGGACCCAGATTTGCTTATCTACATCATGGTTTACAACTACACATCCCCAGTGTCAGGAAATCAATGCCCTCTTCTGCCTTCTCCTGCCCTCTTCTTCCCCCCTTGGGCACCAAACATCCATGTGGTACACATGCAGGTAATGCACACACGCATACACACTCTTTTATTTTGTAAAAACAAAATAAAAAAAAAAACAAAAGGCTTTCATGTGGGTTGTCTTTTTTATTTTAATTTTGAAGTAATTCAAGCATTACAAAACATTCTTCTATCTCCAAGTGCTTTTGTGCATTTTCTCTTGGGAACAAGAATATTTTTTCACCTATCTGCAGTTTAAGTCTATCCGGAAGTTTATAATAGTTGAATCCACAAGCTGCATTTTAACTCTATGAATTTCTGTCTCTCTCTTTTTTTTTTTTAGATGTTTTTCTTTTGGTGGCATAGATTAATCGTACACAGTGTTGAGGTTAGAGGGCAACCTCAGTTGTCAGTTCTCACCTTCCGCCTTGCCTGGGACCGGGTCTCTTGTTTGCCGCTGCAGGCACTGTGCTAGCTGGCCTGTGACCTTCTGAGGAAAGGATTTTCCCTCTCAGGCTAGGAGCACTGGGACAACAGATGCTTGTCTGGAGTAAGTTAGGAGGATTTTTAAAGAGGACAGATGTGAAACAGAAACAATGTGAAGGGTTGCCATCAGCAGGCCAGGCTGTAGGCTGTGCGTAGTCTCTGGGTATCTGAATTCATGTCCTCACTCTGGTACAGAAATTGCTTCACTCACTGAGCCCCATTTGTCAGTTTTCAGAAGACTTCCCTGGGCCTCAGTCTTGGAGGGATAAAACTGATAATTAAGTACTTTCATCAAAGCACAGGAATATAAAACCAATGCACACAAAACAGTAGCTTTTCTACATAGCAATACTGAACATAATGAGATGAAGTCAGGACAAAATTTAATTTATAATAAATTCACAAAGATAAAATACCTAGGGATAAACATAACCAAGGAAGTAAAATTTTAAGACACTGAAGAATGAAGTGAAGAAATCACTAGAAGATGGAATGACCTATGATCGTGGATTGACAGGATTAATGTTTTTTAAAGGAAAGAGAGAAGAGAAAAGAAAAGAGACTGTAGGTTGCCCAAGTGATTTACAGATGCACTGCGATTTCCATCAAATCTCCAAGGACATTCTTCCTGGAAATTGGGAGGAAAAGTCCTCAATTTCATTTGGAACCACAAAAGATCCTGAATAGCCAGTGTTCCTGAGTAACTGAACAATGATGGAGACCACATAATTCCTGATCTCAAATTATATTTCACATCTATAGTTAAATGTAGTTAAATGTGAGTGATACTAGCATAAAGGCAGACATTCAGATCAATGACGCAAAACAGATTGTCAAGAATTAAGCCCACACCAACTCAGCCATCTGATTTTTATCAATTTTTTCTTTGAGATTACAATATGATTACATCATCTCCTCCTCTTTCTTCCCCCCCAAGCCCTCCCATATACCCCTTCTTGCTCTCTTTCCTAATTTTTTCATGTGGATATATGACCATGTGTGTGTGTGTGTTTAGTCCTAAATACATAAATACAACCTCCTCAGTCTGTATAATGTTTTCTGTGAATGTACGTATATTCACGTATGTATGTTTTCAGTGTTAACAAGTTGGTATCGGATAACCATTTGTTGTGGTCTTTCCCAGGGAAGACCGTTTCTCCCTCTCTCAGTATTCCTTAGATAGCTCTAGTTCTTTGTCTAGGGGTTGAGGACTCATGAGCTCCCCTTCTTCCATTTTAGACAGTTTATTGGTGTCATCCTTGTTCAGCTCATGTTTAGACAGCCTTGTTGGCGAGGCTTTGTGGGCATAGCTTCTGAGATCTCTAGGAGACACAATCTCTCGGCGAACTCCCTGTTCTTCTATTTTTTCCCCCACCCCCTTCTTGGACAATGATCCTTGAGCCTTAGTGAAGCAATTCTATTGTAAACTGAGACTTGACTCTAACTTTGCACTTGGTTGGTTGCAGTTTTCCGTAATGGTCTCCGTTTGTTGCAAAGAGAGACTTTCTCGATTGTGAGGTGAGAGCTCCACTGATCTGTGAACATAAGGGCAAATATTTAGGATGTAGTTAGGGACTATGCTGATTCACTGAAGCAGCAGTGGTGGGCTCTTCTCTCCAAGATCCACGACTCCATTAGACCTTGGTAGTTGCCGAGTCTCTAATTCGAGGCTTTATTAATCCCTTGTTGATCAAAGTCTTAAATCCAATTGGAAAGCTGTTGATTGCAACAAAGGTATGCATGCTACTACTGTACCCTCAGGTACATGCCGTGCTGGTTATTGTTGTAGTTCATGGGTGTCCTAGCTAAATAGGACGGTTGTTTGCTTCTTTTCTTTGGAAGCTTGCCCCCATCTTTTGGTATCATAAAAGCTAGACTTGAGGGAGGAAGCTTTCAAGTCAGGTTCAGCTGCCTCAGGCCTCTGAGCCTCCTGTGTGAATTGCATGGTGTCTTCAGCAGTAGGGACCTACCTTCTATCTCTAGAGGGCAGGGCACAACCAAGGGTAATAACAATAGCCTATAATGTTGTAGGAGTCTCTTGGACAACCTTGACCAACAACACAGAAGATCAGAGGTCTGATTTCTTTTTTATAAATATTCCAAAATTGTACTTTCAATCAAAGAGAGTCTCTTCAACAAATGGTGTTGGCAAAACGGGGTAGCCACACTAGCAGAATGAAAGTGGAGCCCTGTCTCTCGTCCTGCACAAAAATTCAGTTCAAAAACGGACCAAATGCTTTAGTGCAAGACATAAGCTGTCTTCATTTTTTTTAATATGACACAGTTCAGGATCATCTATTGCATTGTTATTCTGTCATCTTTAATTTGAACTAATATTTCATTTAATCTTTTTGCTGTAGCCTATCACTAATAGTTTTCAATATAACTTGATTTCTGTGGTTTCTTTGTGAGCAGGTCCTCCTTACCCTCTTGACATGGTCTACTATAATCCACATGCCTTTAGCATCATATCCAGAGGTTGATGTCTGTTTTTCTCTTGCATGTGATACTAACTGACCGCTTAGTTAATGTGTTTCTAATTTCTCCACTGTATAGTAACACTTTCCTTTGGGACTGGTAATTGGTTTCATTAAATTTTCGGTTCCCAGTGAGCAGGCAGCATTCTGTGCTCCCCAGTTTATTTGCAGGAAAAGCATGCACCCTGGCATCAGTGGCTGCTGAATATAGTGACCCTCAGTATGTGTCTATAGTATTTTAATTTTGTCAGGTTTTTGTTCTGTTTTGTTTTTATGAAGAGAACTTTGGAAATGAAAGCTAACAATAAGGTGAGGCTCTTTCTAAAGAGCCTCTGTCATTCAGATAACTAAGTCACACCTGCTACCTGGTTGAGAGTGATTGAATGATGCTAGTGATTGTAGGGTACCAATGAATTCAGAGCCGGAAGTCCTAGGCATGAATGAAGTGTGGCTTGTATTCGGCACGTTAAAGGTAACTAGCAGGATGAAGATGATGATGTTATACAAGGTGAGGATATAGAATCAGGCTGAAGCACGCCTTGGACTCTAAGCTGTTACTCTTGTGGGAGACGGTTTATAGCATGAATACACGGCCTTTCACTGCCTTAATGTCCCTTCAGGGCTAATCTCACAGTTCAGTCTCTTTTCTAAGAAAATTACAAGAGATGCAGTTAAAGTTTTGTGAGCCGAATATGTGTCACAGAAGCACTATTAAAAAATGAACAATAGGAAACAAGAACAACTTTCAACAAACACATGGGAATGGAGTAAGAGAATGTTTCTCCAAACTACTTAATCAAGTGCTCCCTGGAACGCAGGAAAATTCTCTCACAGCATGCTTCCGCCTTTGTTTAGCCACATATTAGAGTGGAGAGTGCCTTGTGGGAAGGTAGAACAAAGCTGGCTTCCATATGGCCCCTTTATCGCTCTTCTCAAACATCATAGAAAGACCTTTTCCTGTCTTCTGCGCCTAAATCACCTCCTGAGTTCCCGCAATGGCAATTACAGATGAAAATGTGCTGCAGGGTCCTTTGGGTTTTCTTGTCCACACTGGGTTTCTTACCTGGGCAGTCACTCACCGTTTCTACCTCTAGTACCTTGCAATGAGTTGCTGCCCTTGATCCACGGATTTTCTCCGTCATGCTGGGGATTCAGGTATGATCTGCCTCTGCTGCTGAGCTTGCAAGATGGGCCCACCAGGATTTACACAGATGTCATGGATGAGAATAATCCTACTCACAGAAGCACCCTGGGACCAGGTCTATGTGGGTGTGGCCTGGAAACATGGTGAGCAATAGTCGAGAGACAGAACATGGATGGGGGTATAACATGCCCCTAAGACAGCTGCCAGCAGAGTAGCTCAAGACAGGAAAAGCATGAGGTAGGAACTCTGAGTATAATCAGAGGACCTTTTTCAAGTCTGCAGCCAACCCAGGTCCCGAAGAGCTGTCTGGACCTTAGAGGCCATGCTTATCACACACTAGAGCCTGAGAAGTACCACTGACCAGCAAGGTACTCATTATTAGTCATCTTGCCACCAGCAGAGAAGCACAGTAGCTGGGGGAGCTGCCAAGCAGCTGGAGGAGATGAAGATGAGCAGCTCAGGAGGGGCCAGGTGTTTGAGGGCCTCTACCGAGGCTTGAGGCTCTGTATGAGAAAGCAGAAGACAAAGCCGTATAATGTAGGGACTTTGTGAGTATTCATGGCTCTGTGGCAATAGGTTCAGGACGCCTGGAGAACTTTGGAGCTTCCTGCTAAGACATGCTAAGATGACATGTCTTTAATTCCAGCACTTGAGAGGCAGAGGCAGGAGGATCTCTGAGAGTTCAAAGCCAGCCTGGTTCCAGGCCAGCCATAGTGAGATTCTATCTCAACAAATAAGTCCTCTAGTATGTTCTACAGCCTTCTTACAGTATTTTCAAGTTCATTTATTTAATTTACAAATCCTTTTCAGTAGAATTACATTGCAAGATTGCAAACAGGTCATCTGCAAGTCTTCATCGATCCCTCGTTGTGGCTTACTCTTTGTCCTTGGTCCCGGTCCAGTAACCTGGGACAGAGAGGGCTTCTGAGCACTGGCTGGAAGTCTGCACCACCTTCCACTGTGTTCCCAGGCGCTTCTGCTTCCAGTGCAAGATGCTTGCTGAGCTGGTAGATGGTTTCTTTTCAGTACAAAATCTTAATTATTCTCGATGTTTTTCCAAACCTTCTGATACAGGGAGGGCTTTAAATGTATAATAAACCGCTGGTCTCTTGAGAGAAGGGTACTTTGCAACTTCTACTTGCTTCTTTTCCCCCTGTGCCTTGACTTCCTGTTGCTCCCATACTAAGACTCTTTTGTCATATAGTATACTAAAGCAATTTCCCACAAAATTCCCAGCATGCTAATGTTCTCTCCACAGTCTGTAAAGGGTCATTGTATCCCTCAGAATGTTTACGAATCATCTTCCATGCTGGTTTAGAAATTATAAAAATAGAAAAGCCTGTGTTGTATTTATTACATGATTGCTGCATGATTTCTGTTGAGAATTAGTTGCATTTTGCAATCTTGCAATCTAATTCTACTGAAAAGGATTTGTAAATTAAATAAATGAACTTGAAAATACTGTAAGAAGGCTGTAGAACATACTAGAGGACTTATTTGTTGAGATAGACTCTCACTATGGCTGGCCTGGAACCAGGCTGGCTTTGAACTCTCAGAGATCCTCCTGCCTCTGCCTCTCAAGTGCTGGAATTAAAGACATGTGCCCAGCCACTAATGGACATAAATCACTCTGTTATCTTCTGTCTTATTTCCTTATATTACTTGGACTCGCTGGTTGTGTCTGAATTTTTTAAGTCTCCTTTTCATTGTGCAAAGATTATTAGGTTTTATTTTTCCCCCGTCATTGTCAGACTGAAGAGCAATGCATGTATTCCAAAGGTACCCGGCTTTTCAGCAATGCTTAGAGAAGAGAGATTGATGAAATTTTAATCTTCGAGCTCTTACCTCACTGTCCCACGCTTGCCTTGCTGAGAACAGACACAGGTGTGGCTGTGCTGGCTCACTGTTCAGAGATGTGAAACGCAAGATAGCAGCGGTGTGCACCTCAGTCTAGATGAAAATGGCGCAGTTTTTTGATCCTGGGAACTGAACTCACTTTTTTTTTCTTTTTTGCATTACTAATTCATCATGAAAATGGGAATATTAAGAAAGTGTGTGGTGTGTGGAAATGCTGTAGCTATTAAGGTTGCTAGTAGGTTATCTGACTTTAAGAACTGTAAAGCCTTGAATATTATTTATGTTCCTTGGACTTTTTGGCGCATCTTGCAGGAGTTGGAGGCCTGCCTGTTCCTGGTGACATGTGCTCACAAATGCCCTTGTTTCATATGTACCTGAAGATGTAATGAAGAATACTGAATATAGTAAAGACACTTTGGGCCGGTGTGAAAAAGCACAGAAGGGAGAGTATTTCTGAGAACCTATTATGAGCTCAGTGCAAACTCCCCCAGTCTTAGTGGCAATACAATGACAATTATTTCACCACAGTCACCAATTCTGTGGCTCAGAAATTCGCCAAGCACAGCATCTCTTGCTTCGTGATTTCTGGATTCTCAACACAAAGAACTTGAGGGCCGGGAGATCAGAGACACCTGAAGGCTTTTCCACCTCAAGTTGTATCTCTGGATGAGGCAGGCTCAAAGGGTAGGACCAGAGGCCTCTCTCTTTCTCAAAGCATGGCTGCCTTTTGCACAGGAACCTTGCCCTCTGGGTGGGGTGCTCAGAACACAGAGGAAGCCACCTTGTCTTGTTCTCAGAAGTCTCACAGCATCACCTTTGCTGCCCAAATTTAACAGCGGACCTAGTCCACATTCTTGAAGGGAGACATCCTGGGCTAGCCTGTGAATTAGGACATACTATTGCAGCTGTCCTGGAAAATGTTCCCTATTCCAGCAAGGGACATTTGCTTCAACTGGAGATGACTGCACAAGATTCCTCAGACTGTTAACAGCTATGTGATAACTGACAGCTTGCAGCACGTGATTTGCTTAAACCATCACCTTCTGTAGAACATAGTTTATTTTCAGTCTTTTGACACCATGAATGATGATCTCATAAATACATTTTTTATTGTAGCTCTTTATCAAAGTGGCCACCCATGTGTATAGGATATGGTCTTATGAGTAGGATTCCTTGTTCAAAAAGTAACTGTTCGAAGTTTAAATGTTAGCAATCATCAAGCCTAGATCAATGCATAAAGATCACCTTGGGTTTGACCAAAACTCTGAATAACAATGGCCAACACCCATGAGAAATTACTTTTGCATGATGGAATCTGGAGGTAAAGCATCCAAGACCAGAGTGCTGATTCCATGACAACAGTAGGAAGCCCATCTTCCAGCTTTCCACTCCAGGGCCCTGGGTTTGCCTCTCGCCCACCTAATACAGAATAGTGGCTTGTCGAGTCGTCTCTTCTGCTTTAAAAAGCCTTCCTGAAAGTCATTTGTGACCCTTCTTAAATATTAGCCTAAACTCCCGCGTACAAAGGTGTGGGATTTGGGGGAGTACCTGCTTTCATCGTAGTGGTGGTTTACCAAGATAATGTCATAATTCTTACCACTCAGGATGAAGAGGAAAGTGAGCAGCAGCAGGCTGCCAGCAATTTCCTTTGTATGTGTCACCTCTAAGGCTCACATAGGGGAACTGAAGCTCAGAAATAGTAAGAAACCTGCCCTGGTTCCCAAATACAGAGAGCAAAGAATACGGATTTACATTTGGGCCCCTCCTTTAGATTGTTAAGAACAGGAGATGTTATTCCCAACCCAGGATCTCTCCCAGCCATCCTCAAATGTGATTACTTCACTCTGAGGCCTCAATAGGGTTATTTGGCCCTGTTTCTGTTTGTGTGGTGTTTGTACAGTGTCCGTAAAATTATCTTCATGCTAATTCTTCTTGACCCGGTGGTTTCTGTTCCTGGCGTCGGATCAGCTGCGCCGTATCTTGACTTGAATGGCTTTGTAATGTCCTCTGCAATGCTTCCTTTCAGAGTTCCTGGCCTCCCGCTCCTCACACAGTGCACCCTTTCATAAAGAATAGCTGAGTCATGAATGGAGGTGCAGATGGCCACGAGTTTATTTGCAGCCTGGAGTCCAACCCAGGTTTCTTTCTGCAGCCCGAGGCGGCTGCCACCTGACAGCAGACCAGTCCGGACGAAACCAATCCCATTTGCTAACGGGTTCAGGTCTGTAGGTTCTAGACGCGCAGCATGTGGGGCGGGTCTAGAGAGGAGCCTGAGATGGACAGGAGGAAACACTGGTCTGCCCGATGCTGGCTTCCATAGTAGTGAGGGCTGGAGAGAATAGCGTTGAGAATACGCTGAGGAGGATAAGCATGGAATAGCAAAGCCAGGGCTTCAACCTTTGCCATTAAGAAGATTGACTGGGGTTAACCATTATAAAAGAAATGAAATTTTGTTCCCTGGAAACCTAACGTCCAAACTCTTAGTCCCGTGGGCTCTTCCCAGCAACAGCTTTGAGCCTGCCCTTATGTGTCAGCCTTCAGGTTGTAAAATCCTCTTCCAGCAGAACTTCTTTTCAACAGGCAACTCTTCAAACAACAAGCAAACAAAACAGAAAGGGCTTTACTGGTAGACCCTCTCTCAGCATGTTTTGTGTTGCTGTAACCGAATGCAGATGATCCTCGGCTCACACCGCAGCTCACTCAGATGAACCCATCTTAAGTTGAAAAGATGCTTAATGCATTCAGCCTCCGGAACACCTCAGCTTAGCAGCATCGTGCACTGGAGAGTTCCAGGCCTTTCCCTGCATGTGCTACAGCTCTCTGCTGCCGCTCAGCATCTCACGGGTGTGTGGCAGACACACACTGCTCCTAAGAAAAGCTATGAGGACAGTTCCTACCAGACGCATGCTGCTTTTCACCACGCCAAAGGGAAAAAATGTTCAGTCGAGCCATCGTTAGTAGGAGACCATCTGCACCCTAGTCTGAATAATTTCTAATGAACAGAAATCCATGGCTCAAATTCCTCATGCCCTACAGGCCAGACAGTACAAGGAGTACAGGGTCAAGTTACCCTCATCTGATAAAGGCCTTGCTTCATCATCCCAGCAGAAGGGAAGTGGAGGGAAATGTGAACTAGTGAGTGAACAAAAGGAGAACAAAGCTGTTCTTTTAGAAGGCACGTAGGGCTGTGATAATGAATCTGTTCCTCAGGGATGCACTCACGGGCCAAGCTGTGGTGACCCAGGCATCTCCCAGCACCATGCTGTGGAGAGGGCAAGCACTAATGAACTTGAGGGCTCACATCCAACCAGAGGGCTGACTAAAGAAGCACCTACCCACACCTATTTCAGGAATTAAACACACACACACACACACGCACACACATCAAAAGAAACATGCATGGTGCAGACAGCAATGGTGTGCAAGAAATGTGGTAAACAGGTTAGGGAATCTTAGGCTGTTGGCTTTATAAAATATCAAGTGTCTAATTAGGGTATTAAAAATAGAGATAGAACTAAAATTTGGTATAATGATGATGTTTTATTTGGAGTATGAGCTGACTTGAAATTAAGTCATTCTAAGGTTATTTGTTTGAAGAGAATAAACAAGTTAATTAATAATTAGCATAGAAATTAAGATGTGTGCATCTAATGTGACAAAATTTAAAGGGAACAGATGGAAAAGATCTAAATAAAGCAAAAGAGAAAAAATATTTAAAAATCAGAGCTGAAAAGCATGGATTTTTTTTTCAGACACACATGGAAATTTTACAAGAGTTAAATATATAGAACAAAAACAGAAGAGAACTCTTGGAAAGCAATACCAGACAGAAATGAGCAACACAAGGAGAACTCAAATATTGCTGTTATATTTTAAAAATAAGTCAAAGATCAAAAAATATAGACAGTAACAGAGATTTAGAAGACAGAGAAGCTTGCCTGCCACTAAATAAGCTAAGAAAAAAACCTAGAATAACGTCAGTGAAAGAAGGAATTATACAAACAAAAATTAATGGACTAGAAGAAGCTAAAGATAGTAAAGAAGACCAATAATCCAATATACGGTTGGAAAATGGACAAAAACATGACGAGAATGATCATAACAGTACAAAATGAGGAGAATGGACAATACTGCAGCTGGTAATAATATAAGAACATGACTAATAAGTTTGTACCAGCCAATTCCCCATGTAAATTTAGATGTTAGATAAAATATTAAAAGTTTTTAGGAAAAAAAATATAGTAGTTTGACTCCTGAGAAAGAGAAGTGCCAAGTATTCCTTGTATTAATAAGGAAACCTAACGGAACCTAATCAAAAGGAAAATGTATTTTCTTACACACACACACACACACACAAACCATCAGGGAGCTGGCGGTTCCGCTTAGTTGCTAGAGTGCTTGGCCACCAGCACTGAATAAAATGGGGTGTGATGGTGCGCCTGTAATCCTAGTACTTAGGAAGTGGAGGATCAGAGATTCAAGGTCACCATCAGCTACACAGTGAGTCTTAAAACAGTCTCAGATGTACAAGACCCTGTTTCAGGAAAAATAGAAAGGGAAGAAATAAAGAAAGAAAGAAAAAAAGGGAGGGAGGGAAAAGAAAGAAAGAACTCAGGTTTGGACGATTTCATAGGTTAGTTTTACAACACAGTGTGTGTTCACTGAGTGGTTAAAAAGGGAAGGAGTATTTTCCAACCTCTCTGATGTTAACAGCAATATCAATCAGATCCTTGCAAGGGCAACACGAGAAAGGAAAATTCTGGCTCATCTTACCATTGCACTTGGATGTAAAATTTCTAGGCAAAGTACCAACAAACCAAATCCAACTGTCAAAGTGAATCTGCATTAAGTATAAATTGTGTTTATACCAAGAATTAGAAGTTTAAAAAAATCCATAAATGCATTTTGGGGGCAGTAACATTTGTTAATGGAGAACAGCTGTGTGTTCACCTTAATGGATGCACAAATATCTATTATATATCAATAATCATTAAAACGGAAATTCCCAGCAGTCTAAGAGAGCAAGAAAATCAAACTCATAGATGCTGTCTATAGAACAATAAGAAAAACAACATCAAATCAGGCTGTATTAGACACAATCTTTCATGGCAAAATAATAAACTGTTCCCTTTTAATATGAGAAACAAGATACGGTGCTGCTACTGTTGTACTTTTAAAAACTTTTGACTTCATTTCGTACATGCATACAATGAAATTTAGTTATATATGTCTCCCATTTCCTTCCTTTAAATCCCCTGAATTACTCAAAAGACTGTCCACCCAATTTCATGTTTCTTATTTACGCTCGCTCTTATTTTTGTAGGATTCCAGATGTTATGTCCTCATCAGTATAACCAAAAAAGAAATAAGTGTCTAGAGGTTTAAAAGGAAGACATAAAATAATCTTTATTCCAGATGATATGATTGCGTAGAAAACCCAGCTGAATGTGTGATATTAATTGGTAGGAAATTTCCCAAAATTTACATATAAAAATCTAGTGCGCTTCTGTTTACCACCAACTACCAGAAAATACTTTCATTGAAAATATCATTATTTATTTATTTGTGTTTGGTTGTTTTATGATTTATTTAAAGTATGTCTATGCGTGTGTCTTTGTGGGGGGATGTCTGTCCCCGAATAGCATAACCATGGAGGCCAGATGAGGGAGGTCATCTTTTGAGCTGGAGTCACAGGTTGTGAGCCACCCAATGTGAGTGCTGGGAACTGAACTCAGGTCCACAGGAGAAGGGGGATGCTCTTTTAACTGCTGAGCCACCTCCTTATCCCCTGTTTGTCTGCAATGTGGTCTCACTTTGTTCATCAGACTGGTCTCAAACTTTTAGAGTCAAGAAACGTCACCTCATGCTCTCAAGTAGCTGGAACTAGAAACCTGCACTTGCACACCAGCTGAAAGGTGGCATTTCTAATAGCATTCAGAGTTACAGGGCACATAAGCACAAGCCAAACACAATGATTAACATACTTATGAAAAACTACAGTGTGTTGAAATCATTAAAGAAAACTGAAATAAACGTGACGTCACAGGTGCTCCTGATGGGACAAGTCAGTGAGCACACTCTCCAAGCTGGTCAGTAGAATTGACATAATTCTAACAACAACAACAAAACAAAACCCCAAGATTATTCATGACCTTGGATTTGTTTGGAGAGAAAAGATCTATGTAGTCAGTTATTCACAATCATAATGATTAATTTTAAGGGCAGCTTTATCCAAAGACACCACAAATAGTAGAAACAACTCACAAAATTAAAAAAAAAAATCATCTCTGCAAAAGACAGAACAATCGTACAGAGAATTTCAAAAGAAATTGTGAGTCAATAAGAACCCAATAGAAGAACAGGTTAAACTGCTGAAGACTAGGTTCGACACTACAGATCTGGGTAAACTGAGGCAGCTAGATGTAGAGTCAGCAATGAGGGCAGATTGCTCCTGGTGACTGGGGACCAGTACTTGGTAACCTGTGACTTGGCGCTGGCACTGCTTGCAAATGATGAGAGACTCTGAGCTCTTTTGACTCTGTGTAACTCTGCTGTGGTGGGGGGCAGAGAGGATTGCTCTTGGAGGCCTGTGCTCACAGCAGCAGGCTATAAAAGGGGAAAGGAGAAGGGGGAAACCAGTGCTGATGGCACCTGGTATAGACTGACACTCAGAGTGGTCAGCAGGGGCTGCTACTGATGGTAGCCAGAAGGCCACTGATGATGGCCACACAGTAGAGAAAGAAAAAAATAAATCAGGTGTGCGTGCACACACACACACACACACACACACTCGGTGGATAAAGCAAAGACAGGCTCCAACAAGCAAGTTTCGACAAGCTTCACATATACACATACAGACAGACAGAGTGACAAACAGACACACTGTCAGACATTTAGACATGCAGACATAAACACATTCAGATATTGGGTGGATGCAGCAAAGCTGCACACACACACACACACACACACACACACGCACACGGGGTAGATGGAGCAAACCCTAAAGAGTGAGCTCCAACTACTTTCTCTCTTAGTTTTTTTATACCCTCTAAGGCAAAGATCTCAACATGAGGAGAAAAATTACCCCAAAGCCATAAAAGCAACCATCACAAAAACAGATACATTCATTACACAAGAGAGAGCTACAGTAGGATTATTGATACATGTTTTTCTGTTAAAATTGGTACCCAACTAAACCTTCTTTATCTATATCTCATTTGCAACAGTTTTATCTATCTTTTATTCTACAAGGTAATTATCACTTCAAAGTAATCGTTTTTCTGTTTCTTATTGTATAAGCTCATTCTAAATTCAAAGCAGTAGTTTTTATGTCATAGGCTAACAAGACTTTTTACCAAGAAACAGGTTATCTATCCTACATCTTACTTCTAAGTCTTATGTAGTTTAACTGGCTAACCACCCATTCTCTGCTTTTATACTCAGAATAGAATTACCCACTCCTTATTCATGGCTTTATTTATTTATTTATTATTGATTGATTGATTTATCATGATGTACACCAAGACTTGTGACCTTATCCCTGGATCTAACCTAGAATAAATGTTTTCCTGATCACTGACTTGTCCCAAGCCTATTTTTCTTCCTAGTGCAGTTTATGTGCTTGTAACGCATGAGCGCTCACTGAACTCCTTGTCTAACCTGTGCAGCCTTTGCTATTTTAGGAGGAGGCACGTTCTACTTTTGATTCCAACTTCAAACTTTCTATCAACTGTCTTAGCTTTTCAACTTCTTAAAATTACTTGAATCAAATCAGGAATTCTACAAAATCATTATCAGGAATTATAAAATCATCATCTCATGTAAACAGCATTGTTTCATGAAAGTACATCTTCATGTTGATCTCCAGGAAATTTGCCCAACAGAGTGGGCTAATGCCTAGGAAGGGATCACACCAGATTATAGGCAGAGAGGGTCTCCCCATGCCCAGTCTCACCAGGCCAGATGTATGAGGAATACAGCAATGACAAGCATGGGAAGGCACATCAACAGCAAGACGCAATCTGGAGACAATGCCCCTGGGGCCAAGTCTCTTTAAGGTACACCCACTGCAGCCATGCAAAACAATGACCTGTCTCCAGGGAGCTCACTCACCCAATTCCGCTTCTGTGTGGTGTCCACCAGTAAACCTGGCATAATCCCAAATAAAAAAGCACTAATGCCCATATATGTATGAGACAGCCCACTACTTGCTCAGTGAAGATAGGATACAGATGAACACCTCAGTGAGAGATAATTTCTTACCCGACAAGATGGGGGGGAAAAAATCTAAAGCCTGACAACACCAAGCCTGGTTAGAGTTGCACAGCGAGAGAGGTCAGAGAGCATTGTATGTAATCGCAAACTCTGGAGAAGTGATAATCGGGTAGACTACTAAACCATGGTATAATTCTAGAGCGAAGTATTATAGTACTGGCAATGATTAACTGTAAATGCAAGTATCAGCTTGTATGAACTTCAATGTCAACACTAGAGGCAGATGATATATGTAGTAAAAGTGTGTTTATGTGAACTTCAAAACCAGTCTAAATGAAGATATAGTTTGTTTGGGGTTACATTGTATTTGTTGAAGAGTAAGAGGGGTCTGGGGATATGGCTCAGTCAGTAAAATATTTGTTATGTGAGCACAAAGAGCTGAGTTTGAATTCCTAGCACCCAAATAATCTCAACCCGTGACCCCATTACTGGGAATGTGAAAATAAGAGGAGTCCTTGAGGTGGATGGCCAGCCAGTATAGTAAACTAGTGAACAGCAGGTTCTGTGGGATATTCTGTCTCTTAAAACTAAAGTAGAGAAGTGATTAAAGCAAGCACCAAAAGACATCCTTTGGCTTCTATTTGCACACTGACACATGTGCATACAATAGACGCACAGCAGCTAATTAATAGCCAACATATCAGTTATCAGTGGGGAAGCACACAGTGAATTTCTAAGATACCTGCCTAATCTAGTAGATATCCTTTGTTTTTGTGGCTGCTGCCGCCGTTTCATTGGGACAGGATCTCACTATGTATGTATCGCTTGCTGTCCTAGAACTCACTGTGTAGACCAAGCTGGCCTTGGATTCACAGAGATCTTCTTGCTTCTGCCTCCTAAGTTCTGGAATTAAAGGCATGTGCCACCACATCTGGGTTTTTTTTTTAAATAAAATTTAAGGCTTATACTTATTTCATGAAAAGAATCTTGGCATTATGTGAATGATTTGTGTAAACCTACAAATCCCAGCCACTTTTTCAACACTAGATCTATTTACATATTCTTATATTAAATCTACTTAGAGACATACTTTACCCTTTACTTTAAAAAAATATGGATACACAATACATGTACCACAAATTACAGTAAAAAAACATGACAGTTGACACTGCCTTATACCTATGAAATTCTTTCTGATGAATACATTTTTATTTTGAAGTTGTCATAACACCCCTGTCAAGCAAAAGACAATTTTAGTTTACAGAAAATAAACCTGAGTGATAAATTCATTTGCTTGCAATTTCACGCTAAGTCTGCGGTAGGCTCAGTGCCAGAGACCAGACTTCTTTTTTTCAGAAAAAGTACTGATAATTGCAGCTGACCCAGGTCATGAATTTGTTTCTCAGTTACTCATTTGTTCCTTTAAACACCTAATGTGTGTTGTGTCCCTTCTAAGCCATTGAAATTGTTTCAATAATAATGTTCAAGAATGTAAAAAGGCTAAATGGTCAGTCGCCTGGTTGGCTGGGCCGTGGTGCCCTCAGGATGCAAACTCCTGTTTAGAATAGGTCATCTCCTCTCACACACCTGTGTGTGTCCAAGCTTGGTCTCCGGGAGCACATGATTCTCTCACTGATGGGCCTGTCTTCCTCTTCTAATGCAGCCCATGAGTATTGGCAACCCCAGTGCTAGCAGCAGCCATTTGACGCGTCCCCTCCCTACAGGCTCCTCTCACAAGGTGAGGTCCTAGCCTGTTTGAAAGTCTGAGTGTCTGCTTCTGTCCAGGAGAGATAGTGGAAGAAAATGTCCATCCCTCTCAGAGCTCAGTACCCAAAGTTTAAGGCTAGGTCTCTTTTATTTCACCTTCTCATCGTTTTCTTTCCATTTTCGGTCACCTGTCCTGATATCTGGGTCTCTCTAACGAGCACCGAAACCCAATCGTTGTCTAGTAAATTACATACCATTAGATAAACATGCTGACTTCTTTGGACTGTTCTGCTTTCTGCCTTGTTATTCTTCTGTGGTTTTTCTTCTGTTGCTTAGGAGGGTCGGAAGCATGTGTGGCAGGATAGATCAATTCCCTGAGGTTCATCAATGATACAAATAGGGAGGGAGGTCTTGTACCCTCCTTCCTCTTGAGCCTGGAGTCTACGCTAATGGTATCGAGGATGCCGCATTTAGAGAAAATACATTACATCATTTATCATCGTTACCTCATGAGTGTGGCAGTTTATTAAATAATGGAGGTCAAGCCACTTAGACCGTAGCTTAAAAAGAATTGTGTAAGACTGATATAAGATTAAGAATAAGAGAATGACAGTGTTGTTTTAATCAGTTAATTCAGATCAAGGAGTTAAAAGTTTTAAAAAAAATACATTATCCTTGGGACAAGTAACAAGAAGTTTAATGTTAGGAGAAAAAAATTGATAATGAAAGTGTTGTGCTTTTAAAAGAGAACGGCAAATGGTTGTAAATCATGCTATCTCATGAAGGTACAGCTGAAAGGACAGTAAGTGGAGAATGTAGAAAAGAGGGATGAAGAAGGGGTGCTGGAGTTTAGGGGTACAATTAGCTCACACAAAAACACTTTTCAATTTCTGGGTAGGACATGCAATAATCATGATTGATTACAATTAACGATCTATTTCAAAATAGCTGGTTGAGAAGTTTTAAAAATGTTTCCAACACAAGAACATGATAGCTCTCTGAGGTGACGGGCTTGTCAAGTCCTGTCCTGATCACTGCACAGCACACAGGTATGGACCTGTCACACTGTACTTTATGAATATGTAAATTTGCTGCACTTGAAAACAGTTTCCCAACGGTATATCTGATGGTGATGAAGATGTTTATAGATATTAAGGTAATGGAATATTTTTAAGTAATTCGGGTATTAAATTCAAAAAGGGTGAAGAAAATTCAGAACCTTCCCACAGAAAAACAAAGGCAAACAAAGGAAGAGAGAAAATGCAGGCTCTGCTGCAAGCAAACACAACACACAGCAAAGCACCGTGCGAACCCCCAGAGCTCTGGCTGGCTGGGGTGGTTTAACTCCTCAAGCCCGAGACTTCAGTTGCAAAAAAAAAAAAAATCTAGCTGGGGGAAATGCCGTGAAGAATCCTGGGAGTCTGTCTGTTCCCCACCACTCCAGCTAACGCCAGTGCCCACTCTTTTTTGCTGGGTTTAGAACATTAATTAGGGGTTTGTTGTTCACCTGTGTTCAGACATGACTATATGCATTTGAAACCGCTCATTACCTTATGTATCATTTTGCAAATACATTAGATATTTTTACTTTTTATTTTATTCATTACAGTTTATTCACTTTGTATCCCAGCTGTAGTCCCCTCCTCCATCCCCTCCCAATTCCACCCTCCCTCCTCCTTCTCCTATGCTCCTCCCCCAGTCCAATGATAGGGTAGGTGCTCCTCCCCTTCCATCTGACCTTAGTCTATCAGGTCTCATCAGGGCTGGCTTCTTTGTCTTCCTCTGTGGACTGGTAAGGCTGCTCCCTTCTCAGGGGGAGGTGATCAAAGAGCCAGTCCATGAGTTCATGTCAGAGATAGTCCCTGGTCCTATTATTGAGGAACCCCCTTGGATACTGAGCTGCCTTGGGCTACTTCTGTGCAGGGGTTCCAAATTATCTCCATGCATGGTCCTTGTTTGCAGTATCAGTCTCAGAAAAGACCCCTGGGCCCAGATCTTTTTGGTTCTGTTGCTCCCTTTGTGGAGCTTCTGTTCCCTCCAGGTCTTTCTATCTCCTTCTTTCATAAGATTCCCTGCACTCTGCCCAAAGTTTGGCTATGAATCTCAGCATATGTTTTGATACCCTGCTGGGTAGAGTCTTTCAGAGGCCCTCTGTGATAGGCTTCTGTCCTGTTCCCTGTTTTCTCCCGCTTCTGATGTCGTCTCATTTGCCTTTCTGAATGAAGATTGAGCATCTTACCAGGTCCTCCTTCTTGATTAGCTTCTTTAGGTGTACAGATTTTAGCATGATTATGCTATATTATATGTCTAATATTCACTTATAAGTGAGTATATGCCATGTGTGTCTTACTGCTTCTGGGATACCTCACTCAGCATGAAATTTGCCTGCAAATTTCAGGATTTCTTTGTTTTTAATTGCTAAGTAGTGTCCCATTGTGTAAAAGTACCACAATTTCTGTATCCATTCCTCAACTGAGGGGCATCTGAGTTGTTTCTAGATTAAAAAAAAAAAAAAAAAAAACTAAACTCTTTGCTTGTTTGGAGGGTTTTATTCCTACTGAATGTCTTTTATTGGATTACGATACATACATTTCTTATTAAGGAGCTACTTATGTTTGCAAGTTATTGCTACAAGGTTTTGGAAATTTTATGTGTAAAAAAATGACTATTAGTGGGGCGGTGACATATGACTATAATCCCAACACTCAGGAGGAAGGTAAAGGCAGAAGGATCATGAGTTCAAGGCCAGCCTGGGGGCCTGCATAGCAAATCTTTGTCACCACCAGCACCACACACACAGACACACTGTTGCTTTTCATGTTTTTTTTTTTTCCTTTTTCCTTCTTGTTTCTTCCTGGTAAATTTAGGGAAAAGTGAGAAAACTGATGGTTTTACTATGGCAAAGACCTAGTCAGGATTGAATATTTGAAAGGTTTTGATCCTTGTAAAAAAAAAAAATGGAATCTATCGACAGCATAAATCCAGGTACAAGTGAGTTTCTGCTTTTAAGATATCTGGCTAATGTAAGACACTTCATCTATGCTTGGTGTTTTGTTCTTGCTGCCCTTGAGACTTCAAACAAAATGTCTTCATCTATTTCTTTTGAAAATTTCTTTTTAGTTTCCAGATTACTTAGGCTGGGTTCTCAGTTACAGGCCAAGTAACCCTTATCCAGACACTTGGGATCAGGATAGTTTTGATTTTGAGTCTTTGGGATATTGGACTATTTGAACAAATTTTATTCCTAATCCCTAAACCCAAAATGCTCCAATTTTTTTAATGTTTCAGATTTTAGAGCATTTGAGGTTTTTCAGATTAGTGTATTCAGTCTGCATCAGAATTGTGACTGTTTCTTCACCCAGGAAATGGAAGACCCCTACTTACTGGACTTTGTAAGAATTAAAAGAAAAATGCATGTGACTCGTTTACCAGACTCTTGAGTGCTGCACCGAAAGGCTTCTGCCATGCCTGCTATTAGTGTCTTGTGAAATGTGGGTTCTCTTTTTGGATTCTGTGCTGAAGAAAGTTGGGTCAGTAGGTTTGAACATGGTTCTGGTGACACTCAGTTTCTCTTTTACACATCAGCACGTGGGAGCAAAAGCAAGACTTTCCACAGGGTCCCACCAGGATGTAATTAGAGACAGACAATTGAAAGCTTAGGCGGGGAGTTCCAGGGAAACGAATCCTGACCACTGGACACCAAGTGGCCGTCCTTCCATCCTGTCTCTAAAGCAGTCCTTCAGCAGGGGCTATCCTCAGGCGGGGAAGGAAGGGCTATGACTAGCCTGCTTGGTCCAGAAGGGGAAATTGCTGCTTTCTCCTCAAGTGGCTCAGCTGGACTCTTGTTTACAACGACAAGTGCCAAACCCTTCTGCTGGATTTCTAATTTGGCTAAGAGGACACACCCTAACGAGAGCCGGGAAGAAGCCTGACTCACCTCCTGCCATATTTACCACCACCCAGAGTCACATTTGCTTGAACTCTGCCTTGGCCCAGTGTCTTCTGAGATGGTTCCTTCAGAGCAACTCTTCACATCCTGCATTTACCCTTGCACAGGTTCGTAGGCTCCTCCAATAGCCTTTCAACAGCTCAGCACCAAATAATGTCAGATCCCAGCCTCCTTCCAGGGCCCACATGAAAGTCAGACTGTCTAGATACAGTTGATTAAATGGGAAGGAAGTGCCCTCAAGACATTTCACATCTTTACCTGAGATGTTTTGTTTATGTGGGTGAAAGTCACATATTATGTATTTGGAGAGGAAAAGGGTAGCATTTTTACACTCAACAATTTGTTTAGCAGCACTTAGTGCTGGTAGGTGCTGTCCTGGACTGGAGAACACAGTGGTGGATACAATGATGGACACCTTCTGAATCTTTGTCTTTGGGGAGACTATATCCCGGAAGGGGAGAAATAACCTATTCAGTCTCATAACAAAGCAGGAAGTTGATATAGAAACCATTAAATCAGGGATTTGACTCACTTGAGGAGGCCAGGGAAGTCTTTACTAACCTAGAAGTTTAGGATACAGAATCCTGGACCAGAGTCACCAAATGAATTCAGGAGCAAGCTTCCAAAATGCAAATATCTTTCCCATCCGTAAGCCATTCTCAATTCAAAGCAATGGCAAAAGCTGGGCCTGGTGGTGCAGACCTGTAATCTCTGTACTTGGAAAGTTGAGACAGGAGAATTTCGAGCTTGAGGCCAGTTTAGACTACACAACAAGACTCTGACTAAAACAAAACAGAACACCCGAAACCGAATCAAACAACAATAAATGGGCAAAGGTCTTTAAGCCTACCTTTTGGAGGAGAGATGCGTAAGAAGAGTAATCAGCCGGTCATTCTTAAGTACTGTGGGTGCCTCAAGACTTCATTCAATATTATGAACAGGCCACTTGTCCCTGAAATAATGGGAATCGCTAGTGAGGGCTCCCAAACTAAGTTCCCTGTGGCTGAGGCAAATTTATTGGTGATGCAGAGCCTACTAATTCACCCAGCAGTAACAGTTATAGTTTTCCTTCTACATATTTAAAAGTATTTCCTTCTGCTTCGAACTTCCCTCAAAAGTACAATTTCCAGGCGAGATACAGAGTACTGGGTGTGGGAACCCGTTTCTGAGGCCAGCTGCCTGACAGAGGACTGGTTCAAGTTCTTACTCTCTGTGAAACTTCAGGCCTCTGTGGACCCGAATTTTCTCATCAGTGTCATGGAGCTAAAAAGAGCACCATACAAGAGCGCAGTTTGGAGGGACTCAGGAGATGCTGTATGAGTTTTGGCTCATGTGTGTCTGGCTAGTAAGAAGGGTTCAGCTTGCTTTTCTGTCCATGTTTCCCTCTGAAGAAGGCAGTGAGTTCTCATGACAGTCAAAGACATTTATGAACTGTATGTTTATGCAAACACACACACAATTCACACAGACACTCAGACCCTGAAAAAATGCTTAGGAGTACACAGTGTTCCTTTCCTCTGACATGAATATTCCATAATAGAGATGGAGGAAAAATATCATTCGCATAGCCTCCTGTTTTGTTCTGACATCACCACTATGAATAAAATAACTTGAAAGTCTTCAGGAAACAACTCCTGGGACTCCCCAACTTGTGAGCAGCTGAGCGTAAAGAATATGGATATAGATGTAGTGCCAACCAATGGTAGTCTGCCTATCCATATAAGAACCCACAAATGAGGTCACAGGGAGAGACCAGACTTAAAACTTTTTAAAGCAGGTAAATTCAAGGCAAACATTTTCCTCTCCCGATGAGCTGGCTGGCATGTTGTCGCTGGAATGGTGACAGCAGGTATTGGGCAGCCATGACAAGATGGACTGCAGCTTTGTGTGAGTTGAGCCAAATTCTTGTCTAAGGGGAAAACAGCCTTGAATTCAGTTTACAATTCCCTTTCTTCGTGTATCCAGCCCCACGCTATCGACGGGGGAAACAGAGACTGGAGGAAGAATGAGTTTGGTGGCTTAAAAACAACATCAAAATGATTTTGCACAGGGCTGGTATTATGTTGCTATAGATTTGACATTTCCTTTGATTAAGTATAGAGCCTTAGCAAGCATGGCTAGCACATTTTCATCTTGGCGTTAACTTATGTGAACATTTGCTCATCCATTTAGTAGTTAGCCAACACACACACATACATACTAACCGTTTATTGTCTACCAGGAACACTGTATAAATGGAAGTGTTGGCTGTTTAACCTGGGAGGTACAAATAAAGTTATAGAGAAAGTGGGGCAGAATGTCAGAATATATACTTTTCCAACCTATATTACTACTGAGCCTGAGAATAAAAATAGAAAATGGTCACTCCTTTAATGTGTTCCTTTGCATACATAACCTATGTACTCATCTCACTTATTGGACTTGCCTCTAGATTACTTGTCATATCTACTGCAGTGTACATGCCCTATAAGTGTTTGTCTTGTGATACTGTGTAAGTGATAACGACAAGGAAAAGTATGCATAAAAGAAGGCACAGTTTATAAAAGCATTTTCTGTCTCTGGTGGTCGAGTCAACAGATGTGGCTGTCCAAGACATGAAGTGCCCACAGCAATGGGGTCCAGTCAGCCCGCACATCACATACCTCTCATTTGAAGAACTCAAAAAACAAATTTATGTCGAAGACAATATCACACTCTGAAACAGTGTGCTCTTTCATGGACTAACTCCCTGGACTACTGTGTTTTCAAGCAGGGCAAAATGTAAGGATGTGGAAACACGGGCCGCACACCACCACTGCTTCCTAAACCCACATCCTCTGTGACATTTTGACACCTCAAACTTCTGTTCTGTCTCACCTCCTTGACTGACAAGTCATAGCCCAGCAGATTTACATTTATTTCCCCGATACCATCTCCTTTTACATTTTTATTTATTATTAAAATTTTGTATTTAAAATTATAAATTTATTTTTAAATTATTAAAAATTATAAAATTATTAAAATTTATTATTTAAAAATGTATTTATTCACTTTGTATCCCACTGTGGCCCCCTCCCTCATCTCCTCCCAATCCCATCCTCCCTACCTCTTCTCCCCCTACGCTCCTCCCTCGGTCCACTAATACGAGAGGTCCTCTTCCCCTTCTATCTGACCCTAGCCTATCAGGTCTCATCAGGACTGGTTGTCTTCCTCTGTGGCCTGGTAAGGCTGCTCCCCACCTCAGGGTGAGGTGATCAAAGAGCCGGTCACTGAGTTTATGCCCGAGACATTCCTGCTCCCCTTACTAGGGAACCCACTTGGAGACTGAGTTTATGGGCTACATCTGAGCAGGGGTTTTAGGTCCTCTCCATGCATGGCCCTTGGTTGGCCTCTGCAGGGCCCCCAGGACCCAGTTGTGTGTGTGTGTGTGTGTGCTGTGTTGTTTTGTTTGGGGTTTTTTGTTTGTTTCTGTTTCTGTTTTGGGCTCTGTTGATCTTCTTTTGGAGCTCCTGTCCCCTCCAGGTCTTTCTATCTCCCCCTCTTCTCATAAAATTCCATGCACTCTGCCCAAAGTTTGGCTATGAGTCTCAGCCTCCGCTTCAATACCAATACTATCTCTTATCTCTCCACACACTTTCTTCTTTCTAGAAAACGTGTCTGTCTTTCCCTCCTAAATATCTCTTCTTTGTGCTTCCTTCAGCCTTCCGTGGCCCATCCACTCCTCTCCAGCAATCCCCTCCTTCCTTGAGCAACACACAGAATTATAAGTACTTAGGTACCTTTATATCCTATTGAACTGTGAGGAACTTCCCGCACCTTGGCTTTAGTGACAAGGTAAGATTTCTCAGCAGCAGCTCTGACCCTGGCACAAAGGAGAGGGGTAGAGGTTGTCTGTTGAACTGCACAATGCTTTTGTGAGTTCTTGTAAGGTTAAGGGTTTGGTAAGAAGTGCTTTTAACATGCAACAAGTCCTTTTAAGCATGTCGTGTGAGTATGTCGTGGCACTGGTTTAATTTAAGGATGGAGAGTGGGCAGAACAAACCCTATTTTCACAGCACATACAGTCCTCTCTTTAACCCAAGTGCCCATGGACAAGTTAAATTCTACCAAGTAGAAGAGAATAATAGTTCTGAATACTAACAGTCCACTCTTTTTTTTTTCTTTGTGGGTTTAAATGAGCGTGTATGTTTTTATTGTTTTTATTAGCTCTTTGAGAGTATCGTACGTGTTTTGATCACATTCACACAACTCTTCCCAGATCCACCCCCTTTTCCTTATCCACCAAACATTGTGTCTTTTTATGTCGACCTATAAAGACCAATTTGTGCTGCCCAAATATTCTTGGATATGTGGTCTCCCACTGGAACACAATAAACCTACCAGAGACCACACTTAGAGAGAACGTCTCTGTTTCCCAGCAGCTGACAGTTGCCAACATCTCCCCCACTAGGGATGGGATTGCCCGCCCATCTCTCACCTCCACGTAGAGATTTGGTCTGGTGTG
>CM053759.1:37968980-38035459 GCA_028658305.1 Pachyuromys duprasi | reverse complement strand
CCCAGCCTCACCATTAGACAGTGCTGGCGTCGGTCCCTTCCGGGTTTACTCATCACTCCGTGTTCCAGCTCCTCCACGGAGACCTGACACTCCCTGCGCACTAACAGATGCCCTTGAGATTCTGAGTCCTTGCATCTGTTCATGTCATGGAGTCAACGTACCTCAAAGTGCGGGAAGTGTCCTATGCCTCAAAATAGAAAAGTGAAATTTTCAAAAGTTGAGTAAATATGTGTCGAGGGTTTATCAACGGTAAAAAGAAAACAAACATTGGGAGAGAGTCCCTCAGCCTCAGAGTTCTCATCTAGAAAATGGGGACAATCGTTGCTAGGGAGATGTCTCAGTCAGTAAGGTGCTCCTGTAACGGGCCCAGGACCTGAGTTCAGATGCCCAGCATCCACTTAAAAACACAGGACAGCCATGAGTGCCTATAATGCCGGCCTTGGCGGTCACAGACAACTAGATGCTGGTGGCTTACTGGCCAGCCAGTATAGCTGAAACAGCAAGGGTCAACAAGAGACCTTGTCTCAAAATATAAGATGGAGAAGGCATGTGCCCACATGTGCACGTGCACCTGCACACACATGCGCACATGTATATAACACAGACATAAGACAGAAATAATAATATTGGTATAAAGTTAATGCAAAGATTAACATATAATAATGTCAGCATTGAATCTTCTTCAAAATCAGGGTCATGTATATAAAATATGCAACTTTGTACCTGAAATACAGCAGGCATTCCGTAAGTGGAAATATGTATAAATTTGGGGCAGCACACAGCAGCTCAGTGTCCAAGTGGGTTCCCTAGTAATGGGAACAGGGACTGTCTCTGACATGAACTCAGTGGCTGGTTCTTTGATCACCTCTACCTGAGGGGGCGGGAGCAGCCTTGCCAGACCACAGAGGAAGACAATGAAGCCAGTCTTGAGAAGACCTGATAGACTAGGGTCAGATGGAAGGGGAGGAGGACTTCCCCTATCATTGGACTTGGGGAGGGGCATAGGAGGAGATGAGGGAGGGAGGGTGGGATTGAGAAGGGTCTAGGGAGGGGGCTACAGCTTAGATACAAAGTGAATAAACTGTAATTAATAAAACAATAAATTTTAAAAATTGGGGGCAGCAATACTCAAGGGAAATGAAAACATGTCCACATAAAAAGCTTGCACATGGATGTTCATAGCGCCATTATGTATAACTATTGGAAAACAAAAATATTCAAATGTCCATTAACTAAGGAAGGGATGAAGAGAATGTGATATACCCACTCAATGGAATTTTTATGTGGCTATAAAAGAAAATGAAGTGCTGGTTCACGCTACAGCGCAGAGGAACTTTGGAGCCATGAAAAATGAAAGAAATCACACACAAAAGACTATTGTGATACAATTCGATTTGTACAAAATATCCTGACCTGACAAATCTGTAGAGGAAGAGAGTGACATTGTGGTTATGAGGGACTGAGGAGGGAAGGGGGTGCTCACAGACACGAGGTTCCTTTCTGAGGTGAAGAAAGTGGTTTAGAACAGACGATGGGGATGGTTGTGCAATTCCATTAATGTATTTAAAAATCCCTCAATCATGTGCTTCGAAAAATAAATGTTAGGCATCTGACTCTACCTGAATAGAGCTGCTACTTAGAAACTGTGCGGTGGTGAGATGCCTTAGTTGCCAATCAGTGGGCGAAGGTGTGCAGCTGTAGGCTTACGCTTACTCCATTGGTGTTTGCTCCATCTTGTTTGAGAATCTTATACAATGTTTTTTATCAAGTCCACACTAACCCCTTCTCCCCATCAAGTCTTCCAAAAACTCTGCTTTATTTGGACCTTGCTCTTTGTCCTAGTTAGCTTTGGTGGTCAGTATTTACACAGTTTGATAGGAAAGCCTCCACTGAGAAATTGCCTAGCTTAGATTGGCCTGTAGGCATGTCTGGTGTGTGTGGGGGTGGTGGTTGATTGTTAATTGTTGTAGGAGGGCCCAGACTCTGGGCACAGCACATTCCCCGGAGTGGGTAGACCTGGAAGAAGCTAGCGAAGCATGACCCGGAGAGGGAGCCGGCAAGCAATGCTCTTCAGTTCCTGCTTGAGCTCCTGCCCAGACTTCCCTCAGTGATGGACTATGACTTGGATTTGTAAACCAACCAACTTATTTATCCCCTAAGCTGTTTTTCATCAAAGCGTTTTCTAACAGCAACAGAAGAAAACAGGAGCACTCCACCTGTGTGCAACTTTCCATTTGCATTGAAGATGCTCTCTGTGTTGTTGCAAATGGGAAGTGATTTTTTTTTTCGATCCTCCTAGGCATATTTGAAATACTTAATTACAAAACTATGTGTTGTGCCCTGAGCAGTAGATGGATGGACCTTGGCTACCAAGAACTGCAATAATGTTGTCTTTGTATTTGGGTCATGGTTTCCTGAGAGGTCCTGCCAGGTTAGAATATTTTCGCGGCATTTCAAGCTGAGAGTTCTTATAGGTAAAAAACAGACTTTTATCTCTAAAAGCTGCACAGCTGCCTTCCTTTGAACAATTGGAAAGTCTAGTGTTTCTGAACAAAGTCTCTCATGGCAACAATCAGATGTAGCCAGCAGGTGCCTCTCACTGACAGTTCATTCCTATTTGTGACCAACTTTTGAAGGCTTTGTGTGGGCTATCTCCCCTGGAGATTTTTCATTCATTCATTTTTCAAATCCACACTTGGTAGTTACTTTATACTACAAACTCTGATAGGGACCGGGATAGCCTTTATCCTCAGAGATGGGTCTGATAACAAAGAAATCAAACCAGTGGATCATAATATATGAACAAATTCAGTGGTGGGGGTTGAATGACAGATCCAGGCTTCTAAGCCAGGCTGAGGTGCCTAACATGGGAGTGAGTGGTATCAGACTCCTGGAGATAACACTGCACCATTTCCTTAAGACCAGCGCTTCAAAGGGAAGCCACATCATCATTAACACTCTTCAGAATACTTGTACACAAGAAAGGACTTAGTGGTACTCAAAAAAAAAAAAAAAGCCAGAACAGAGAGGATAAAAAAAAAAAGTGGAAAATGGAGTGGGCAAAGATGGGGAGAGGAGAGAGAAGAATAACCAAGCAACAAAGAAGAGTAAAAACAGGAAAGGAGGTACTTATGCAAATGAAGAACAGATTGGCCCTGTCTCAGATAAGTGCACTTGATATTTTGATAGAATTCTACGATTTTTGACTCGAAGAGAAATTGTGATGAATTAACCCATGCAAAGCTTGCAGGGAACGGATGAATCTGCCCGTTTTTCTCGTTTTCTTTTGGGAAATTTCCACCCTCTCATCCTGAAGGGGTCATATTGATTGTACAGATTAATATCCTTTACACAATACAGAGCACCTTCCAATCTGACAGGTGTTTCATGTGCATCTAGCTTGCAATTAGGACCCTGTGATAGGGAAGTTAAGCCCGGGGCTCAGAAAGCCTGAAAGAAAAGCCCAAGGTAGAGGGAATCAAGGAAATACATAATTTTGTTCATCTTGGGGCTAGAGCAATGCATGGCATCAAGGTTAGGTTCTTAACAGACTGCAAATGATCACTCACAGAAGCATCCAGAAATACCCCCTTGACGCTTCATTCTGTTCATCACTGTTTCTTGTAATAATTCTGGGCTTATGAATTCACAAGAAAGTGGTCAGCAGAAAATTTTATGTCTAGGCGCAAAATTCATGATATATAGGACTGAAATTGATTAACAGATTGTATTTGTCCTTTTATTGAAATTAGATTTTTTCATACAATATATTTGTATTATGTTTTCCCTTCCCTCTACTCATCCTGGTTCCTCCCCATTGCCCCTCCCATCCAGATCCACCCCATTTCTGTCCCTTATTAGAAGACACAGCAGGTATCTAAAAAATTAAAATATAATATTAGTATGACATAATATAATAATATAAAACAAAAACAGACAAAAGGGAAAGGGAAAAAAAACAGAAGGAAAAGCACCCAAGAAAAGGCATAAGAAACGAATATAGAAGGAGACTCCCCTCATTTGCATACTCGGAAACCCCATCAAACAAAAGACGGAAAGCCATAATGTACACACAAAGGGCTGTAGGGTAAAAGAGAAAAAAGAAAGGGGGAAAAAAAAAATCCCTGACGAGACATTACGAGACAAGGAACCTCCAGGGATGCCTTGAGTTCCTTTAGTGTTGGCCTCTAGAGCTGAGCATGGGGCCTGCCCTCTCGAGCGGTTTGTTCCCCAGCCAGACTCCACTGGAGAAAAACTAAGTGTTCCTGTAAAGGGGTTAGCAACTGGAGACAGCTTCTGGGTTGGGTGTGGTAGCACGTGCCCAGTTCTTTCAGCTCTCGGACTCCATCTGGTGCAGACCCGCACAGGCCCTGTGCGTGCAGCCTCAGTCTCTGTGAGCCTCCGTTGTGTTTAGAAGGCCTTGTTTCCCAGGGTCCTCCATCTCCTCTGGCTCTTAACGCTTGTTCTATCTTCTCTTTCACAGGGTTCCCTGAGCCCTGAGGAGAGAGCTTTAACGGAGACATCTTTTAGAGCTGAGTGCTCCAGGTCTCTGCAGAGTGTCTGGCCGCGGGTCTCAGGATTTGTTCCCATCTGCTGCAGGTGGCCTTCTCTGAGGATGGCTGAGGAAGGAACTGACATACGAGTAGAGTCATCTTATTGCTGTGTTCCTTTAGTAGAACAGTAGTATTTGGTTTTCCCGTAGGTCCCTGGGATATCTAATTTCTTGTTTTTAGGTCATCCACACAGCATCGGGTGCGGGCTTCTTCTCACGGAGTAGGCGTGATGTCTGTCAGACATTGGTTGGCTATTGCCATACCGGTTGCACATTTTATGTCAAATTTGCCCAGGCTTCAGTGCCATGTCTGTGGTTGTTTCTGAGCCCACTGAACCCACTGAAGTGAGTGTCTAGAGCAAAGATATTTATTTTGTTGGTGAGGTGAGTTTCATGAGGAATGAATGTTTCTCATTTCCTGGTGTATTAGGACCTAGGAAAAGGCTTTTCTTGGGAGAACTTTCTGGTTCCCTAGTCTGTATTTATATCCCTGATCAAATCAATACCTACGATCTATAATCAATAACTAGTTTCCACCCATCAAGATGTGTATTTGAAACCGTACTGGGTAACCAGGAAGCAAGAAACAATGGGCTTTTTGCCTGGTGGCATGTTGCTTCCTTTGGTAGGTCTGCTATTTGGGAGGGTCTTCCTGGGGTTAGAGTAAAGATGGGGTGCTTTATACATGACCTTTATCGAATAGTAATTTCATTAGTTATTTCCCAAAGAGGGATTTTATTTTTAGGTGGACTTTTTAAAATCTTCTCCACCAATGAGTCTTTACTACTGAGTGAAAAGGGCCTCTTAAGAGGGCACTTCAGTGTTTAAAATCTCAAGTTGGAAAGTTCACTTTTTTTTTTTTTTTTTTTGCCAATTACTTCTTGTGGTGGGGATTTTCCAGTCCCTGACTGATGGCATTCATTCTACCATCATCCTCCTGGGCCTCTGGAGAACATATTTTTCACATTCTTAGGCAGCAAGGAACAACTGCTATTTAGAGACGCCATTTTTTCTGACGTCAGCTCGTCCTGTTGCTCTGTGTTGCCAAAGGCCTAGACTTTCTGAGGTACCAGAGAAGCCAAGAAAGATCCCCTGAGGCCCAGTGCACATGAAAGTGATCAGGAGAACCAAGCCCTCGAAAGCTGAGAAGTCCAATCTAGCTTCAGCGTGGTTCTAGCGTCCCCTCCTCACCCATGTGAGGTGAGCCCCAGGTAGAGTAAATGAGCCGATTCTGATTATTTCAAGCTGGCTATCATTGAAGAACTGTAAGTTTAAGGGGACATGAAAACGCTGGTCCTGAATAGCTTTACCTCTTCTTTTTATGCTGCTTTTTAAATCATAAACCATAACTTTATTCGTGGTGTTCACTCATTTAATAATTATTGCTTTATAAAACTACATTTTAAGTGCTATAGGCAAAAGCAATTTATAAAATTGAGCTACTCTAACACTAAAAAAAAAAAAAAAGCAAGTAGTCACAGACAGAGAGGGTCTGACCAGGAGCTCTGAAGCCATTACAAGGCCATAGCTCCCTAAAAATGAAAGAGGGACACCTCAGTGCTGCAGGGCCTCAGCGCTCCTTAGAGGCAAAGAGACAAAGGTGTCCCTGCTTAACTTTCCTGGCTGTGTTTTTCCAACTTGACACAAGCTAGAGTTCTCTGGGAGGAGGAAGCTCAAGTAGGAAACCGCCTCCATCGCATTTTTCTCTAGGAAAGCCTGTAGCACATCTTCTTGATTAATGATGTGTGTGGGAGGGCCCAGCCTGTAAGGGGAACTGTCACACCCCTGTGTGTGTGTGTGTGTGTGTGTGTGTGTGTGTGTGTGTGTGTGTGTAAAAAAGCAGCGGAGCAAGCCCTGGAGCGCACATCAGTAAGCTGTGTGTCACCCCTGGACAGGTGGTCCTGTGTGTGTGTGTGTGTAAAAAGCATCGGAGCAAGCCCTAGAGAGCACATCAGTAAGCTGTGTTCCTCCATGGCCTCTGCATCAGTTCCTGCCTCAGGTTCCTGTTTCCTGACTTCCCTCACAGAGGAAGTGTGTATGACAGGGTGAAATAAACCCTTTCCTCCCCAAGTTGCTTTCTGCAATGCCATTTACTATAGCAACAGAAACCTAAGACACTGGTCTCCAAAAACTAAGAAACTGATCTTCAAAATAATAATAATAATAATTAGTAGTAGTAGTAGAGCTCAATGTCTGAGCTTCCCTTCCACTCTACCCTAAGTCAGAGAGATTGGGGGAGACAAAGAGAAATGATCAGCCAGCACAAGTGTCTTAATTTAAGCTACACTGTAACAAAACTTCTTAGATTACATCATTTCTGAGCAAAAGACTTGGATTTGGAGCTGGGGAAGTATAAGATCATGTTGCTGGCAAAGCTGGTGTCTGATGAGGTCTCCACTTCTGCCTCAGAGATGATAGCTTGTTGCTGCACCCTGAAATAGCAAGAGGAGCCCAGAGAACTCACCCCTCTTCTAAGGCCCGCCCACCCCCATGAGGGATTAGCCTCCTAAAGGTCCCTCTTCTTATGCGATCTCATTGGCCCAGAGTTCCACCCTCTGAAGTCTGAATTCTAGGTTTTTGTTTTCGAGCCCAGTGTCCAGTTCAATGGCCACAGACTGTGGAACACCTGTCTGGGTGTCCAGCTGCCTGATGTATCGTAGTGGGTTTGTGTTGTTTGCTTGCTGTGCTTTTATTTTCTTGCTGCTGGGGATAGAATTCAGAGCCTTGTGGGACTATGGAAGTGTTCTACCATTGAACTACATCCCAACCCACATCACTGGCTTTCTTCATAGTCTCTGAGGGATGCCCATTACTCCTGTGGGATGAGGAAAGGATAAAAGGCAATTCTCACTTTCCATTTGGACCTGATAGAGCTCTCAAGTTGAGCAAAGAGCCAGAGAGCCTCAGCTTCTCATAAGGGGGAATTCACACATCTGTGCTTGGCTCACTAGCTTGGTGAAAAACATCTCAGCTCGATGCCTTTGTGTTCCGTTCCATACAGAATCTTGTGGTGGAACATGCCCCTTACTGGTACATTATTCTGCAGGACTATGAAAATAGAACCGCTAATGCAAGCCTCATATTTCCTCCAGGAAACCTGCATCTGGGCCTTTGGTACCTCTCTCCTGCCTCAGCCCTTCTGAATAGCCCTGAGCCCACATGCTCTCATTGTTGTGAATACACAGAAACACTTACTTGTAAAGAAACTGAAAAGCAGTGGTTAGACCTGTCTGCCTGGGTTTCTGTGTAGTTGGCTAGCACCAAGGGACTAGGTGGGGTCTTAGTGGGAGTGGAAAGGCTTCCTCCACAGGATGGGATGGCTCATCACCATTCTTCTTCCTCTGGGACCTGCACATCAAAGATCAGTGGGGAAGCTTCTCCTCAGCTGCAGCCAGGAAGTTGCTCTTCTCTGCAGAAGCCTGAGAACAAAGAAAACCCTGCCCACTGAGGGAGGGTACTGTGGGGACGCTTTAACTCTGTGCTTCTATTTTTAATTACACCAGGGCATCTCTGCAGAGTCCAGGCAACTACTTTCCCAGAACAACAGTGCATATTTAGGCAGATTTGGGGTTTGTTTCATCTGTAAACAGGAAAAACTTATATCCTCTAGTAACAATTTTTAAAGGGGGACTAGGAAACGCTTCCATATGCAAGGAGGACAAAGAGAATGTAAGTCCCGTGTGGCAAACGAGCAACAAGCAAGAAAAATGAGTAAATTATTCCGTGTTACTTTTTAAAAATGACAGATTTCTAGTACCGTTCGGCTAATATTGTGGTAGAGGGTTTTTGTTCTAATTTATTCTTAGTTATGCTTCTTACTTACAGTGAGGGAATGGTGATCTTCCTGACACTCTTCGTGACTATCTGTTACACAGGGCAGCAGCAGCCTGTGGACCGGCCTGTGGCTCTCATGCTTCAGTTCTGACACAAACACAAGCACTTCCACACCTCCTTTGGAACCTTTTCCCACCTCCTCCGTTGTTTGCTGCCTCCTACAACCCTGTCCCAGGTGCTGCTGGTATCCCACTCTCCTCTACTTCACCCAGCATCTCTCTCTCTCCCTCCACAGGCAGCACAATGCTGAGGGGCCGTGGGTGGCCATCCCTCGTGAAGAAAGGAGCTACTTCTAATCCACTTGCAAGAAGACACTTGAAAGTACTCCAAAGTTGGCCACTGATGCTCTTACCTTTAGAATGACTTTTTTTAAAATAAGGCTCCTTTAATTCAAATATGTATTTTTATGAACTTCATTATTTTTTTAAAAAAATTTCAAATGGGAAGTATCATACACCAAGACTAACCAGACTCAAAGTCTATGTATATCAATGAACTTTTTGCGTTGTTTTTTTGAGACAGGGTTTCTCCGTGCAGCCCTGGCTATCCTGAACTCACTTTGTAGACCAGACTGGCTTTGAACTCACACAGATCCACCTACCTCTGCTTCCCAGAGTGCTGGAATTACAGGCCAGCGCCATCGCACCTGGCTCTCAATTTAATCAGTTAGGACATCCATTCTGAAGCTGTGGAGTTTCACACTGGATCTTGCTCTTGCATTACTGAATATGTTTTTATACACGTATTCACCACTGACACCAAAATTCCCTGACGGGATTAGAACTAGAAAATTAATTAGCTTTATAACAGACATCTGTGCAGTTTGTTCTATTCTCAGCCTGTGGGTCGAAATGCTTTTGGGGGTCGCATATCAGATATCCTGCACACCAGATATTTACCTCACAACTTGTAACAGTAGCAAAATTACAGTTATGAAGTAGCAATGAAAAGAATTTTGTGGTGGTGGGGTCACCACAACATGAGGAACTGTATTAAAGGGTCGCAAGGTTGAAAACCATTGATTTTACTCGATATTTAATCCTGTTTCAAATTGATTTGGTTTTACTAAAGTGATGAGTTGTCCTTAGTAACTCTGTCCTTGAATTATATTAACCTGACTTTGTGGTTTCTTAACATAATTAAAGAAATAGCCTGGAATTGTAACACTTATCTCCAGTTTCAGTAAAAGCGTTTTATCAAGAAAGAACTTAGAGAATATTCTAAAACTTACACTTGAGAAACATGGTCAGACTGTTCAGACTTAATGGCATTTCTGTGCCAAGGTGGTTAATCTTACAACTTTTAGAGTATTTACTTTGTTTTGCACAAAGAGCAGTATTTTGATATTCCTTTTCTTTGAAAAACTGTATGAAACCTCCGGAAAGCATTGTTAATGCTGGACCACCATTCCACTTGCCTTGTATAAAATAAATCAATAAAGCTAATCTTAAATTAAATGTTTTTTAAATATCCATTTTAAAAGATATTTTTTAAAAAAATATTGAATGTATACCTCTTTCCTCCATTTTTCTATACCTATGACTTAAAGTCACACGTCCTCGAGCTACGTGATATTTTTACAGGAATGTATTCTATTGGGTATATTTTATCTAGCAACGTTTTTGTTCTTGAAGATTCCTGGGTATTCTGTATCTTAAAGATTTTTTTCCTAACACTTTTGGAACAAAATCCCCAATGAAAATAACAAGAAGTCCATCATGGGCCAGGCCTAGGAATGCACATGCTCCCACATGTGGCAGAAGTGTCCAGCATTCAGGTCTTTTCCTATACTCCTATCTAGGCTGTGCCCAACAACTACTGACAGTCTCTCCCTCCATGGATGAGCAGCTGAATAGCCAGTAACTTCGAGGCATCTGCCGCCTTTTAAGGATGCCAGGCATGTCTGTCTGTGTATGATTCTTTTTCTCAGTCCCTGTGTCTGTCTGTCTATCTATCTGGGAGTGTATGACCACATGTATGTATGCACTTGTGCTTTCATGGAGGCCTGAAGAATATATCAGATCCTCTGGAGCCAAAGTTACAGGTGCTCATGAGACGCATGGCTTGTTATATGGGTGATGGGATCCGAACTCTGGTCCTCAAGACCAAGAGATCAAAAGACCAAAGCAAGAGATGTTACTAGCTGAGCCATCTCTCAAGGCCCTGTATGCTCCTCTTTAAGTTTTATATTAGCTCAAGTTTCTACAGAGAACAGACACACATTTGCCTATATTATTTGAAGGATTTTTCAGATACTCTATGTAAGTGATGGGAAAGCTAATCCCAAATAGGCAAAGCTACCTGAGATTTAGAGTTTTACATTTGAAAATATCATTGTGATTTCCCCTTCATATAAATGACTAAAGCAGCCCTGACTAAATATTTTGGTGAGGTCCCTGAGAGAATTACTTTATATCAAGTTTTGCCGACCTCACCCACTCAGAAATGGTCATTCTCCTTTGAGTTAATCTGGAGTCTTTAAGATTCTCCTCCTTTTCCTTCTGACACCGCCTCTCTGTATCCATCTCTGTCTCTTGGTCTCTGTTTCTGTCTCTCTGTCTCTGTCTCTGTCTCCCTCTCCTCCTCCGTCTTCTCCTCTGTCTCTGTCTCCATTTCTGTCTCTCTGTATCCATCTCTGTGTCTCCGTCTGTCTCTGTTTCCATCTCTCCATCTCTGTCTCTCAGTCTTTGTCTCCATTTCCCCCTCCTCTTCCCCTTCTGTCTCCTCCTCCTCCTTCTGGATGACGTGACTGACTCCTGTTGTGTTTTTTTCTCACACAGGGCAGCCACTGATCATAATGTGGATAATACAACCGAAGTACTCAGGGAGTGGCTGAGAAATGTACAGAGGCTATATCACTATGTGGAGTGGAGGCCTATGGATGAACCAGCGTGAGTAACCGGAAAGAGCTGCGTAAACCCATCTTCCTCCCTGGCTGGTTTTGCAGCCATCTGGGCTTCTGATCTTGAGGGCGCCTGCGGATGTTCATTGCCATGCTTTCTGCATCTGAGTTGCAAATGCAGGCTTTCTTCTATAACAGACCTTCACAACTCCCTGTTCCTCTCTGCTTTTGGGCTGCCAGCCAAGCTATTTTCAACAGCTTATAAATTATGATAATGGTATATATATATTTTAAATATTGATCTTATTTATTGCTTTTTTCAGTATGAACTCTGATTTTTGAGAACTCATGGTTTGAATATCTTTCATACATACCTTACTTTTATTAGTTATATCTTGAAGACTATTACATTGCAATCATCATTCAAGGCACTTGCTCATTTTGAACCTCACAGCATCGGTCATATTTTGTCAATAGTAATGAGGAACCCATCAGTAGAACAACCCTAATGAGGAACATTAGACTATTTCAGTCTTAACACAGAAATGTCTTAGTCACTTCCAATTTCAAGTCATCCCACATACTTATCTTAGTCTCCTATTAATTCTCTTGACAAAGAGCACCAATAGGAAAACAAGTAATAGTATACACATAGAATATTAGGTATGTGGTGATTTTTTTACACTGGATTATGGGCTGGAGACTAGATAATCCAACAATGTCTGTCTGTCTGCATGCTGGACAGCCAAAGAAACCAGGAGCTTCTTAATCCATGAAGTTGGAAGCCTTAGGACAAGACCCCAGCTGAAGGCCTGAGAACACCAAGGGGATTATTTGTCTGCAGGCCCACTGGAAGGCTGCAGGAGCCAAAGGCTGAACCCCGTGGTGATAGGAGTACAGTGCTCGCTCCGTCCATGGAGCTCACATGGACTATCTGGCCTCCTTTTTCTTTGTTCTGCCCGGGCCCCCATCTGTTACAGTGCTCATTTAGGGTGTGTCTTCCCGATCAGCTGTGGTTCCGCACGCTGATCATCCCTGGACATGGACACACAGACACACCTGCAATCTATTAATCTTCTTACTGTCTCTCAATCTAATCACATTGGTCGTCAGGATCAAGAATCATAGTATCATACCACCAGAGAAATCTCCCTAAGATACAAATAAAATAACACCGTTTCTTTATTACCAAGACTCAAATGAACCTCAGGTACATACAGAGCAAAGTCCAACCCCCTGAGACATACATCCAAGATTCTCATATTTCCTATTCTCCCCCCAAAAAAATATGCTTTATCCAGAATGTCAAGTTTATTTCTAACTTCTAACTTCTACTGGGGCAGGTTCTGGAAGTATTTTTCTTTTTTTTATAAGCAGCTATCATCCTAAATCACAGATACTAGAGAAAGCAGCCATTTTATTCATGTGTAAATATCTTTTTACTTAGATTGTTTATTTTCTGTGCTGTCCTTTTGACATAATACATTGGGCTAGCCTTGATTAACTGTAATTTATTCAAGCTTTTTGAAATTGACGGTGAGCTTTTGGCAGGAGGTACAATATATAAATGCTTTATATTTTCCCTCTGCTGTATTTTTAGTAGGCACCAAATCAAAACTTGCTGGATGAACAAATGAGTGAACAAAATAAAGAATAAATGTATTTTGTTTGCAAGGCAACTATGGTTCCAATTTTAGGAGTTATAGAAGTTGAATGAATAAGTAGCCTGAGTTTCTGTATAGGAAAAGCCATTTATTAAAACCCAAATATGTAGAGTAACAGTAACAAATGTCATTACAAAACAAATTTATTCTTCTAGACTCTATTATATACATATATAAAGATGCATAATAGTTGAATACATATGTGTACATAATATCTAAAATTCAAGTCTATGATCTATATATTAAGTAAATTATAATATCAGTTAAGTTTGAACACTGTAAAAGATTTTAAACAGCCCTTTGGTATTTCTTGTGATGGAAGGTAGCCTAATCTTAAAAAAAAATTACACAGGAAGACTTTGTGTCCCTACTTTGCTTCCAAGATATGTTCTCTGTAGCCAGATTTTTTACTTCATATATTATATGCCAAAGTCAGTGTGAAAAATATTTCATAAAGCATTATTTTTGGCAAATATATTCAGAAAAACAGGAATTCCACTAATGTCCACTGAAACAGTAATTGAGGAAGACATTCCAGAGAATTCCTGGCTTGTATGTAGCTTATTAATTATATAACATTATTTGTATAGTTCCAGTCTCATTTTTTCATTCATTAAGGCAAATATACTGCCCACACACCTCCAAGAACTTGAAGTTGTGGCCACTCAGACCAGCTGGAGGGACAGCATTTGTATCAGCTGAGAGCTTTCAGGAGGGTTTGGATGAGTATGCATTAAATCATTTGCCTTTGTGGCCATTTAGGAGTCTTGGTCTAGCTGTCTTATGCATGCATGATGACAGAAGTCAGTAGAACATATGAACCTGCTCTATCACCTCACCTAAGTGAGATCAGTGTGCTAAACTTCATAGAATCATTTGCTGAGATTTCAACAAGTAATCTAAACCTTTGATTTCTTAAGAAACTCATGCTTCTACCCTGTACTTTCACATTTATTTGATAATATTTATTAAGTGTCTAAGGATATACGCTTTGGGGAGTAACTGCCTGATAGGAATTCTGGTGGCACCGCTTCCTGTAACATTAGCTACTCTACACAAGTAGAGAAGGACATACTACAGAAGGCATTTGTTAGAACCCACTGGAGAAAAGCCATCGAGACTGTCATACACGTTATAGTCAGAAGGCTGAAAATCTAGGAGTCCAAGATCAGCCTCAGCAACATAGCGAGACTTTATCTCAACGAAGGAAGAGGAAGAAAGCAAAGAGACAGAGAAGGAAAACCCACTGCCATCTTTTATATAAAGACCCTATGTTCATCAGGAAACAAATGTCTTGATTTCTCGCTGCTCCAGTTTGCTTATCTATCATATAGAGATGATGATAGTACTAGTCTCCTGTGCCTGGTTCCTGGAGTGATGGAGAAGTCAGTGCATGCAGGTACCAAGGGCCGGGCTTCATCCACGCAGGTGCTCAATGATTGTTCTTCTTGTAGGTCTTACCCTGATGAGATTGGACCAAAGCACTGGCCAAGCTCCCGCTTTGCTCACGTCATGAAACTGCGACAGGCGGCCCTTCGAACTGCGAGGGAAAAATGGTCAGACTACATCCTGGTAAAAACAGATGCTTGATTCCTTGACAACTGTTTCAAAATATGCATCTACAACCAAGAAGTGGTACTCAGAGAACAGTGAGAACAAGCTTTTGTTTAGGCTTCACCTTCTCCGTGAAAGGTTCAAGGGAAAAGTTTTGTAATTAAATATTATAACATCTGGACCTCATCTCAGATCCCCCTCCTTGGAATGTTTGGTTTTTTGTCCTTTTTGTTTTTGTTTTCAGTGAGTGGTGTGGATGGTGAGGCTTCTAAAGTACTTGTCTCTCATCACAGGCATAAGAAACTGAATCGTTTTAGTAGGTGAAGCAAGATTAAATGTCTTAATGGCTTTTGTAAGAATTTTAAAGACATAAGAAAATGGTTATATAAAATGAGATTGCGATCAGAACACCTGAAATTCTCTTCCTTTTTTCCCCTGGGTGATTAGGGAAATGGAACCTCCTATTGGTCTCCCTGGACACTGTCTCTCATGCAGACTTTCTCTCCTTGAGGAGGTTCCAAGCACAGGAGAGCTGCAGAATGGTTCAGACAAATGGGGGGCCTGGCAATTAGAGTCCATGCAGCCTCCGGCTCGATGAAGCCCCTCAGTAGGAGACAATGTCTGCTGCCTAAGGAGGCAGAAGCCGCCATGCCCTTTCCCAGAAGCTTCTTCTACATGAGTTTATTTTTATTTTTTATTTTTTTAGGATGCAAAGTATTTTATTTTTAAACTTCTAAAGTTTGAACACAAGATAGCCTAGTTTAGATGGGTTTCCAAGCTGAATGCGCTTGCATGGAGCTCAGTTTCTGGCTGATAAACAGTTCCTAACACCCTAGGTGGGCGCCTACGTTCTGATCTGTGAGTGGTGAGCTGACCAGCTTCCGCTGGTAACGTCCCTTTTTTCCTTGGTAAGGGCTTAACAAACATTAGGCATTGTTCTACTCTTACACAGCCAGAGCTGCCCCGAATGTCTCCTGGGAGGCATACACCATGTACAGGAAGCCGTCTTCATCCTTCTCACTCTCATATACTTCAGAGATGGGCGTGGACACGCTCACCATGCTGTGCCCGTTCACCAGGAGGAAGAAGGCTTGATTGGCATTGAGCTGTAAGCGCCTTCTAATTATCTTGATGAGCTCACTCATGTTCACGTGATCAGGTACAAGGAACTTGGTTTTGTCCAGGAGAGGCAGCTGCTTCTCACCCTTGTATCGTTCTGTTATCACCAGAATCTTGGTGGGGTGCTGCTCGCGGATCAGTCGGACATCTTCCACTATTTGTTCGAAGCTCCGGCGCTGCTTGAAGGTCTTCTCGGACGGCATGGCGCCGGGGTCCCACTGCGAGGATCTAGCTCCCGCGATGATCGCTTCCCTTCTACATGAGTTTATTAAGCAGATGTTTTTCACTGCGACAGTAGAAATGGCACCAATATCAACATATGACACTCACGGGCGTCTGATTTCCCTGGCCTCTGATTCTAATCTATGCTATAACTGCTTCCAATCTGTGCTCCTTCCTGGCCCCTTGACCACTCAGAAAATCAGCTGGTAATGACGGAGACATTGTCAACACATGTAGCTTCATAGAAAGGTTAAAGCTGTACTGTGATGATATATGCAACTAGTAAAATGTTAGTATGTTTTGGCATCTGCAAATGCCAAAGTATACGGTTTTACATAAGTCAATTGACTGACACGTTTCTGATTATTTGTAGATTGTAATTCCATGAAAATATAAAAATCTATTGGTTTGGGCCTCATTCAAACAGACATTTCTCTCTGATAGGCTCTGATTCTGCCTCTATAAATGAATCAGTGCTGACATGAACTTCTCTGCTGAGAAGCATAACACTTGGTTAGCAATTTAAGCAAAATTTCTATTTCTGACATTGCAGTAGCCCTGGTCCATTTTGGCACTACTGCTGAAACCCAAGTAGGTCTACTGATGGGTACTGAGAGTGGGCACTAAGTATGTGTTTGCATGGGCTTGTAGGAGCTTAGCAACCACTGACATCTTGAGCTTCAATCATTTACCAGTGTGTAAGCTGAGTTGTGGACCCACTGTGGCAACACCAGCTCACAGCTGAGAGCTGGACATTGGACTGAATGCATCTGACTGACTGAAAGCTTCCTAAGGCTCTCACTAAGGAGGGTGAAAATAAGAGCTGGCCCCAGATTTCATGGCCCTTTAGATGTGCCTAGTTGCTGAACCCCCTACTGAGACGTGCCTTTCCCCTGACCTTGTCCATCTCTTTTCCCAGTTCATAGATGTCGACAACCTCCTGACTAACCCGCAGACCCTGAACCTAATGATTGCAGAAAACAGAACCATCGTGTCCCCCATGCTGGAGTCCCGGGGCCTCTACTCTAACTTCTGGTGTGGAATCACACCTCAGGCAAGTCTTTTGATTAACTAATCAAGGATATGAGTGTTAACAAGACCATGTCAGTAGCTCCCCGCCCACAGAGATATGTGTGTCACAATGTCACTGAATCAAGCATTTTCAAGGAAGGAGTTAAGTCCACATCCAGAGCCACAACTCATTGAGCATTAATATCAACAAAATCTTCTAATGAGCTAAGTTCTAGAAGCTTCAATCAGCCAAGAAAGTATAACAGAGTTTGCTTTCCCTTTTATCCAGTTCAGGTATTAATTAATTCTTTTGCCTTTAAAATATCAACATCAGAGCACATTTGAAAAACCTAGAAGTACAAAAAAAAGTGTTTAAAAAAAGTGTAATAGCCAAAAATATACCAACATTGACAGACACAAGTTTTTATGACTGTATCATCACCAAGGGCTATCTGTAATTTATTTAAACTTCTTACTTTGAACATAACTTGTTTGCAACCATTTTAACAGTTATAATTACGGTCATCATTGGTGCAAATTGTTTTGCATCTATCTATTTTTTCCTTGGAACCTGTCTTAGTTACTGTTCTGTTGCTATGAGGAGACACCATGACCAAGGCAACTTTTAAAAGAAAGCATTTAACTAAGGGTTCGCGTACAGTTTCAAGGAGTTAGTCCATGATTATTATGGCAGGAAGCAACATGGTGCTGATGAACTCACATGGTCCATATGTTGAAAGCAGAGATGCAGGGCTTGGGGGTGAGGGAGGAGACTGGGCTTGGTTTGGGCTTTTGAAACTTAAAAGTCCATCTCCAGTGACACACCTCCTCCAACAAGGCCATGCCTCTCAGTCCTCCCCAAACAGTTCCACTAAGGGGACCACACATTCAAACATAAGTTTATGAAGGCCATTCTTATGAAAACTATCACAGAAGTGGAATAAAGGTATCAAAATGTATTCTGACGATCTTTACTATACATCAACAAATTTATTTCCACAGAATTCCAGTGATTGAAACTGATAAACTTACTTTTCAAAAATTGAAGTTAAAAAATGTGAATTTCTATCACTTTTTTTTTCTGTAGCAAAATCTTAAATTTTAGATTTCTCTTACAGTAAATGTCAGTGGCTTTTTAAAATTCTTAGTGAATTAGACAGATAAATTAAATTGACCAGTATCATATATCCAGGTAAGACAAAAATGTAATAAAGGGGAAATATGTTCTGATGGTTAAATTTTGTCTCGTTTTTATGTTTGGTTTGGCTTTAGATGAGGAATGAGGCCAATGTATGATGGATACTTAATAACTTTTTTCAGAGGGGCTTTTGCAGAGGGGACCCTAATTGGCAGCATGACCTAATTTTTTGTTTGCTTGTTTTTGCATTTGTTTTTTCAAGACAGTGTTTTCCTGTGTATCCCTGGCCATCCTGTACTTGCTTGTACAGACTGGTCTTGAACTCACAGAGATTTCTTCTGCCTCTGCCTCCCGAGTGTTGGGATTACAGGCATGCACTACCATGCCTGGCTCATGTGTTCTATAATGTAAATACTTTTATACAAAGAACTGCAATATAGCCACTTAATGATATTATTTAAAATACATAGTAAGGCAGGCATGGTGACCCAGTATTTGGAGGCAGAAGACAGGAGGATGAAGAGTTCTAGAGTTTGGGGCTGGGGAAATGGCTCTGTGTTTCCTGTACGTGCATGAGGACCTGCCCATGTAAAAACCGGGCAAGGCCACATGTGGGCCTATAACCCCAGCACTATTGGGAGTGAAGACAGTAGGATCTCTGCGGAATGCTGGTTGCCAGTCCAACTCCAGGATCATTATGATAACCTGTCTTAAAAGAATAAAAAGGAGAATTATGAAGCATGATACCTGCTAGGAAAAGTATTGGCTTAGGACCCTCAAGACAAAATGTATTCGCCCCACAAGGACAGAGGAAAGGGAATAAAAGGCAAAGGACAGGAGGTAGAGGGTGAGGGGGAAGGAGAAGGAAACAAGGGAGAGGGAGGGGGGTTATTTGTCCTGGAGGACAAAGGACTGACTTTGGATAGGGGGGAGATAAACCTGGCACAAAGGAAAATGGCAGTTTATAAGGTAAACTGGGAACCCTGTATCAGGATGAAGTGTTCAGTTTCAATTGGGCATGTTAATTAGGGGAACCAAAGGGAGTTTTTGATTGCTGGACTTCCATACTTTGATAGCTGGATGTTGGTAGTCATCCTCAGGAGGAGAACGTAACCAAATAAGAGAATGGACCATCGTGGCTATCTTTAGGAATGTAATCTAATGGTTTGGCTTTGTTTTTTAATCAAGGCAGACAGAAAGGGGGAGAAGGCCAAGACCTGTCAGAGCCATGCTCACCACACTTGAGCTGGCCAGAGGCCCTTCAATACCTTATGTCCTCCTGCTGTCCATGTGTGTTCATGAGTGCATACATGTCTCCAAACAACATGTGTACACACCATCCACATATATACCGTGCACATACACAGACACATGTTGTGTGACAAGATTTTTCCTGGGAGATACTACACACACCCAAGATAGGGGGCCAAAGCCCAACTTGGTGCACTGTACATTTTACTGGGATTTCCTACAGGAATATAAACAAGGGGTTAGGTATAGGAACAAAACTGACTCAAAGACAGCTGCATTACCAAAGCCCCATCCAGCACCGGTGACAGCGCACAGAAGCTGGAAACCTGGAGCACACTGAACAGCCTGCAGGCAGCTCAACAGGTTACAGAGTGTCCCATTCCAGTGACTCAGTTGGTCCAACCCTCTTCTGGGCAGCTTTGTTTGGGGTTAGGGGTATTCTGCTTCTCCCAGGAAGCGTCTTTGGTCTCAGAATTTTCTTTATAGCTTGTCTTATCTGAGAATGACTTCTAGCAGCTTTTTTGCTTTCTCTGGCACGGAAGGACACAGTGAATCTGATCAGTTTCAGGGACTTCCTGATGCTATTTTGAGTTGTTTATTGTCCTGCTTAAGAAGCTTCCCTGCAAGGTAGAATATTTCAAACACAGGGGAAAGTGATACTCAAATAGAATGAGAAAGAAGCAGAGAGGAGTTCAAAACCATTTGATGCACAATGGTGCATGCTTATAATCCCAGTAACTCACCATCATCCTCAACTACATAAGGAAGTCAGAGCATAGGCTACAGGAAATCTTGTCTCAAACAATCAGAACCAAAACAGAAAACAAGAGTTCAAGGCTACTTTAAGCTACGTTTTAAGACCTTGGCTCAAAAACCAAGAAGTTCTCACTGGAAAGGTAAGGGTTAACGTGACTTTTGCTTTTACACATTTTAATCCACCAGCATCTCAGAGAGCTTGTAAAACTCCTGAAAACGTAATAATCAGTGGCTCCAACACAGCACCAAACCAGGAATTCCCCTTTCGTTGTGATTATATTTCTTGGTCTAAGAAATTTTGAATTTCTGCAACGTTCCACGCGGCAGGGCCACTTGAGGTTTGTTTTGTTCTGGGGAGTTCTGCTTTGCCCCCAGCAGCAGGGTGGAAGGAGGTTATCCCAAGGAGAGCAGTCTCCAAGGTTCTTTTAGTCCCTCATTAAAAGTATGAGAAATTTGCTCACTTATTTTGCAGAGCAAAACTCAGTTCTGTGCATCTTGGGCCAATTATAATCATCGTCGTCATCTCTTTTTGGCTCTCTTCCACCTTAGTCCATTTTCAACTTGGACAGGAACGGAAATGGCCAATGACTTCATGGGCTCAAGGCAGCCCTACTTTCCAGAGCCTTTAAACACATGCAAAACAAAACGAAGTTGGCGTCGCCTGACTAATGAACAGGGTTTATTATCAATAAACTTTAGTTCTTTTGAAAGAATGATACAGCTATCATGTCCACCTCTCTTTGAGAAGCATGTTAGTTCTTTTTTTCTCTCTGCTTCTTTTCCTACCATCCTCTCTCCTATACCAAATGATTCATCGTTCCTCCTAAATTTTCCGAGTTTCTCATCCTGAGACTATTACTTCTGACTTGAGTCTGTAGGGAACCCTTTTATCCCTTAAAGAACTCTCATAGGCTGAAGCATACGGGGAAGCCATGCTCTAAGATCAAGGAAGTAGCAGGTAGTTAGGATTATTGTAAGACTCAGATCTTCCAAGTCTGTTTGTGGTCCTTTCTTATCAGATGGGATGTTGGGTTTAGTCGCTCGGCAATAACTGTTCTATACACTGAAAGGTTTGACTCGGAAGTAGAAGAGGCAGCGCATGGTGCATGGTGCCAACACCACAACCAGAAACACACCCTAGAAGAACAGGAGTACTTAAGGAATGCATAGAGACGTGCGTATTCAGCGAGCCCTGCGGTCTTCACAGTGGTAGTCCTGTAAAGCTTCGCAGTCCTCCCGCTGGGCCTGCATCTCCTACATGGTTTTTAAAAACCTCTCTACATGTTTTAAAGTATCCTTTTGTAAGATGCACTGTCATTTTTTCTGAGTATTTTCACGGTTTATGACAGGTCTACCACTGGAGCAGAGGTTGCTTACAAGGTTCTGCACCCCGCACGGGGTGAACCTGTGCCATCTTGCTTATTAATTCTCCGTCATTTGTCTCAAGGCCCCCAGGCTCCGTGGGTATTTGTTGAGAGAACAGTTAAGTTCGGACAGAAAACAAACTGAATCACGCCAAAGTTGTTGAAAAGCAGAAAGTGAGAGGATGGGTTGTCCTGTGTTCTCACACAGGAGGAAGTGTGAAAGCCGTGGTGTGGGGATCCCCAAAAAGTGTGGAGTGCTGAAAAAGAGACCTGGATGTCTATGCCAGGTGTAGCACAGTCATTTCAATGTTAGCCAATACCAGTTGATGCTTTCTTGATGCTAGACATTATTCTAAGCACTTCATAGTTTTACCTTACTTAATTATATTTTTAAAAAATCCTTACAGTAGATAATGTTGTCTGTGCCTGTTTCAGAGCTGAGAAAAGAGGCAGAGCAAGGTTGAGTCAGGTGAGACACCTATAAATAATAAGGAGCTGAGGCTTGAACTCAGAGGGCCTGGACCAGAACATATGTTCGTACTTGTCTGTTTTGCCCTCTCTTTGTGTTAATATTAATCCTTCATGTTTGATCATAAGCCAGCATCTCCTACACTTTGTGAAATTATTGAACCAACAGAAATGAAATAAAAATGGTTCCTGATATTGAAATTCCTTTGTGTCTTAAACGCAGATTCATTTCTTGAGCTCGGTTAGAAATCCTTGGTTCAGCATAGGAAGAGTGGAGACGCTCTGGAGCTTTCTGTTGAACTGTACTAGCTTAGAGGGCCCGGATGACTGGACAATGATGCTTTCAGATGAGAGAACACAGCCCAGATCTACTTGCTCTTTTCCAGGGCTTCTATAAGCGGACCCCAGACTACCTTCAGATCAGAGAATGGAAGAGAATGGGCTGTTTCCCCGTTCCCATGGTCCACTCCACCTTCCTGGTTGACCTCAGAAAAGAGGCCTCCGACAAGCTGGCTTTCTACCCCCCACACCAGGACTACACCTGGACCTTTGATGACATCATCGTTTTTGCCTTCTCCAGCAGGCAAGCAGGTACTGTTTGTGCTTGGCTGCAGGCTGCCATGGGAACACTGCAACAAAAGACATACTCTTTTGTCCTATGCAAATTTAAAAACACTCCTAGCTCAATTTCAAGTCTCAGTGACAATGAATTGTTTGTGTTAACCATGCCAGAATCCTCTGTGTCACTGTCCCTAGCACCAAAGATCAAGAACCAGGACTGAAACGCATGCAGAACTCCATTCCCTTTTGGGGAAGATCTGAATTGATGGGGAGACAGTGATAATGAGAGTCTTTGAAAATCTCATTGACTCTCTAGAGCTAATGGTATTTCTATTGCTAATTATTAAATTGGAACCTAGAACAAGACTGGTAAGTCTCCAGGCTTCACAAATGAAACTGTTTCTTCCCAGAAATAGTCCAAGATACTTCACCACCAAGGACACACCATCCATTGAGGCAGAAACTAGACTATAGGACTCTGTCCCTATCAGAGTAGAGGCTGGAAGTTGAACATAGCACTTCTATGCATGTTCCTTTATCCAGAACTTAGTAAGAGGTCACTTCCTAAAGGGGAGGGATGCTCAGAATGTTGTTTTTATCCTGTGTGGTCATAAACCCTAACTCTCTCACTCTTGAGAACAGCTATCAGAGGTAGTCAGTGGTCTCTGCCTCCCTCTGTGGACAGAGAGGCAAAGCCAGATTTTAGTACCTCATGAGTCACTAGGAAAGCATTGCCTCTGGATATTGTGGGCTTCTTGACAAAGCCACGTCAATAGGAAGGAAAGGTGTTTTGGTTTGTTTCTATTTTCCTTTTTTCTCTTTTTCCTTCCTCCCATTCCCTCAGAGAGGACTAATTCACAGAAACAGGTCAAGAAGCTTCATGACTCTCCTAAGACAAAGCTCTCTTAAGAGCCTCAGGCCTTCCTGACAGCAACCAGGGAGTTTAGGAACCAAGAAGATGGTGAAATAAACTCATGATGCTACCTAAGTTAGGGTGAAAATGACTTTGCAAAGCTCACTGACAGCTGGGAAGATTGCTGCAAGGTGAGAATGTCGGTTAATACTAACCCAAGTTCCAACACACACGTCAAGCCATAGATGTCCCACTCACTGGCGTACATTTGAGAAGCAGGAGAATATTCTGTAGAAATGTTAAGGCTGTTTTTCCTGTTTGGTAGAATAATTTAGTCTGTTTGGCCAGACATAGGCATTTAGAGGTCTTATGTTAAGGAAAGGACAGGCAGTCCTCATATGGTCTGGGAGTTTGCACGAAGGTCCTTGTATCCATATTCATTGATGCTGTTTCTTTGTGTGTGATTTGCTGTGACCTTTCCAGGGCCAGGAACAGAGGCAGGGCCTTTCTGTTCCAGCAAGCTCTGCCAAGCCTTTGCTTCAGAGTTTGAAACAAGGATGTTTTAAGAAAGTGAGCTGTTAATGATTATGGTGCTGCTCAGTGCCTAGCAGAGATTTCCTAACTGCTCAAGGCATCATTGTGACCCAGGAATTAAATGCTGATGTATCTATTTTAAAGTAACACACGGGCGTTAGCCCTGGAAGACGGGTACCAGCTATACTGGAACTTTTCATCTTTGCTGTTTGTGTGGTCTGGTCACCAGGAATGTATGCATTCTTTTGTCAGGCTTCCCAGACATCTTTGCGGGATATTAAAAGCAGATATGGATGCCCAAAGCTGTTGGCAAATCATCTGAAGGAAACAAGAGGTGGAAAGGGAAAGAGGCCCTATAACTATGCCCAGCATTGTGTTAGAGTTTATATTTGTTGGGGAGGTCAGATCCTTAGCTGTGGGAACATAACTAAGGTTTTGACAGCTATGAACACTGAGGGCCAGATTACTGGTGCTGACTATGAACAGGGCAAGAGAGAATTTCTGAAGGCCACAGCCTGGCAGCTGTGTGTTGTAAGGTCACGTTTCATTGATGTTTTTGGAGAAGTCTAAATGAACTTGGGAGCTGCGTGTTGGCACATCTCCTTTCTACCTTGGTTCCAAAGAAAAGCACTTCCCTCTCCCTCGGCAGAGTCTTGGTGAAAAGGAGCTGGTGTTCTTTTGTTTCCACAGTTCTGAAATTCTCTGGATGTGCATTATCTAGCAGAACATCATTTCTAAAATGTGCCAAAAGAAGCATATTGACTCTGTACCAGGCAGAACCTTGGGGCCAAAACCTTAATCCAACATCTCAGATTATAGCCTTTGGTAAATGTAAATGATAAGAAGGAGAGAGATTATCCAAGGGTTCTGGTGAACCATCTTACCTGAGTAGAGAGCATAGGGTCACAGGCAAGTCTCTGTGGTGATAATGAGGCCAGAGGCAAGAGTTTACCTCCTGCATGGCTAGGGGTCCAGCTTCTGTATCGTGGGCACAGGAGCCCTCCTCACCACTAGCCAAACATCTTCCAGGTAACCCATCCACCGTGAGCCAAATGAGTAATGTGAGTGGTGAGAGGCCAATCGGCCTCTGGAACATCACTTTAGTGGTCAAAAGTACCTCTCGTTGGAGGAATGGCAGTCCTGGGGACTAATGGCCTTGAGACTAAGCTGTAAGCCCCAGGTACAGAGAGAGAGAGAAGTTGGAACTGGCCCTCAGGGACAAAGATTTGGTACTAATGACACACTGTGTGGCCCTGGACCAGTCACAGCCTGGGTCTGATTTTTCATCACAGGGAAAGAGATCATTTATCAATCTTTGTTATTCACATATCTGCAAGCTCAGAAAAGCATGTGATACCTTCATAAGGAAAACAAAGCATTCCCCTGTAACACTCGCCTCTCCTTCCCAAAGAGTCACCAGAAACTTTTACTCCAAAATACTCTGAGACTTTATAATTATCAGTACATCTCTTAACTTTTGGGGTTTTTTTATCATATTATCTGTACACATAGTTGAAAGAGTCCAGGGACCTAAGATTTATTAAAATGAATACTTCCAATGTGTCACTCCCAAAGATGGGTACAGTGGCATAGTATTCATATTTTTGTTTCTAAATAGCATTCTTTCTTTTTCTTTCTTTCTTTCTTTTTTTTCCTTCCTTCCTTCTTTCCTTCCTTTCTTTTAGACCTTTTCCCCCTTCAAAACCAACTCTTCATTATAGAAGATAATAAGTTACCTCACTTTCCTTGGATTTCTATGTGGAAACACATTCTTTCTTTCAGCTTGTTTCCTTGATGCGATTTAATATGCTGAGGTTGGGGGTGGGTTCATAGCTTAGTAGTTAGGAACACGTGCTCCTGTAGAAGACTTGGGTTTGGTTTCCAGCACCCACCTGGTGACTTACAACTGTGTGTGTCTCTAATTCTAGGGGACCTGATGCCCTCTTCTGGCCTCCCTGGGCCCCAGGAACACATGGATTACATGGACATACTCTATAGGCACTCACAAATACACACAAATAAAAAATCTTTTTTTATTATAATCACATGATCGTAAAACATCAAGAACGACTGTAGAATCTATAATTCTTATAGATTATAAATTTTTCCTTTATCAAACTTAGTAATTCTCTCTCTGTCTCTCTATTTGTGTGTGTGCATGAGATAGAGATCACTAATACAATGAAAACTAATTATTCATTTTCTCAAACTCCTAGAGTATTCAGAATTATCAGCTGGCTGCTTTTGCAAGCTAGAACATTCCAAGATGTCTATCTTAAAATCTTGTGATATACTCTAATCTCTGAACTATCACACCCATCAGCTTGGGACCAAGTTTGCTTCCACCATGCATTACCTTTTTTGTGTCTTGAGTGTTTCCTGTGCATGGAGATCTTTCTCCTGCTCCTCCTTACTCTCTTCCTCCTTGTCTTTCTCTTTCTTCATCATCTAGTAACTTTCTGAGAAAGTGTGATGGGAGGCAACTGTTTTATAGACTGAAAATGCCTTTCTTGTACCTGCTCAACTGATGGATAGTTTGGCTAAGTATCATATCCCCTCTGTATGGAAACCTTGGGAAGTTAAATGACAAAAAAAGATGTTTGTCTAAGTAAAATAGAGAGGCAACTTGAACATTCTTTTTTCTTCCACATTTTTAGTTCATTACAACATTGTAAAATGTCACATTCTGGCTCGTAGTCCCTAGAAGCATTCCCGTGAGGAAATAGCTCAGCTAATGAGTTCCCTTGAAGAAGGCAGAGGGGGTGACAGCACCTGGTGAGATGGACCAGGGTCAGTAAAGGTGGAGGACAGAGGCCCTTTTCTTTCCTTGCTCTTCTCTGTTAATGCGCTAAGACAGCTTCACCTGGCTTGGCAGGTGATGTAGCTGACTACTGGAAATTTCATCTGCCCAAAATAAAGATGTCACTATGCAGGTCATTTCCTCAGGAAAACACTGATGACTGTAGCAGTTAACAACCGGGGGCCTGAGTACATGGTCCAGAGTGCGGCGGATTTGTCCCTGTAACTGAGTAAGCAGGGCCCGCAGCTGGGACTGCATGAGACCACCCTGAGTCTTCATTCCCCGCTGTCTGGCTGAACAGGGGTACTTCCTAGTTCCCCCAGTTCACTGGCGGGGTTTGCCAATTCTAAAACAGAATATAAGAGAGGTATGACATTGCTGGCATCGCCACACCACGGGTGCTTAATAAGATCTGATAGGGATGCCTTCTTGTCATTTGTAAACTTATTTTTGAGACTTTTATTCACTGGTCACTCTAAATCCGTGCCAGCACAGGAAAAATAAAAATAAAACAAAGAAGAATCATGGGAAATTACAAATTTCCTTTGTATCTTTTAAAGTTTGTGTGTGTGTGTGTGTGTGTGTGTGTGCGCGCGCGCGCGCGCGCGCTTGGATTTAGCTTTAATAATCTGCCGGCCTTGCAGGAGCTTCCTGAGTGCCTTCATATCAAATATGGACTTCATTCCTCACCTTCTTCCTATTTCCTGCAGGCAGATTAAAGTGTTCCAGCGGATCTCTGGAATGGGAATTCCTTCTTCCTGTCTGGTTGCTTCGTGGCTTTACAGTGTCCATTTCAGGACACGAATGTGGTTTTTCTTCAGAAAGAAAAATCAATTTCCTCTGGACGGAAGAATGGCCCAGGGTTGTTAAGAGGCCCTAGTTTTTTTCATAAAAGAAATTGTAAAGCTCTATAGACAGTTCCCAAAACAAGCTGCAGCTCAGCTTCAGCGTTGAACTCTGTGTCAGCCACAGTGAGTCTCCGTCTCTCACTAAGAAGTGTGTTTTTTGACTGGTTGACTCTGCTCTCTCCAATCTTCAGGTATCCAGATGTACCTGTGCAACAGAGAGCACTACGGCTACCTGCCCATCCCCCTGAAGCCTCACCAGACGCTGCAGGAAGAAGTCGAGAACCTCATCCACGTGCAGATCGAAGCAATGAGTGAGTGGCCCAGGATCCAGGGCGACCATGCCTTGTTCATTGTCACAGTAACCAAGCCAGTCACGGCTCGCCTCTTCCCAGCTGACATTTCATGGCCACCATTTTTGGTTGACTTTCATCTGTCTGTGAATTCTTGAATTTTTCCCATGAGATACTAATATAAACATCATCAGCAGGGTGATGGTGGCACACGCCTTTAACCCCAGCCTTCTGGAGGCAGAGGCAGAGGATCTCTGGAATGGAGGCCAGCTTGGTCTACAGAGCAAGAACCAGGACAGCCTGGGCTACACAGAGAAATCATGTTTCAAAAACAAACAACAATTTAAAGAAAACCCCAAATATGACACGGTCATTGCTCTCAGGGAGCTTTCTATCTCGGTGGATACCTGATTCCACGAGTAAATGCTTGTCCTACAAAGCAGTAAATACTGTAATAGTGCTGTGTAAAAATGAATTTAAAACTTATCTTTGCTACTTTCTAATTATATGACTCTGAGCAAGAAACTTCTTTAAGGCCTTGGAGCAGGCATGTGGTGTGTGTGTGTGTGTGTGTGTTCTAACACAACAACAGCAATTATAACTTCAACTTAACAACAATTTATGATGTAACACATACAATGCTGAATACCTTTTGCACACTCTCTCAATAAGCAGCACAATAACACCATGAGGGGAAGCTATTATCCCCAAAGTGAAGTTGAAGAAATTCAAGTATAGATGATTCTACCATTCTACTGATGGCAGAGTAAGGTTTGAATCAAACATGGTATCTCTGGATCCCACATCCTTAAATACTGTGTTGTCATTGACGCCGAGCCTAGCATAATTTTGAAACTGGTATGTTTAAAAATTGGCACCTGTACGTACTTATGGCCAAAGAAGAGAAGGTAGCTGATGCACCAATCCTAGAGAGTGTGGGTGGTGGCTTCCCACAGGGAATCTTTTCCATGTCCCATCACAGCACAGGTGGGTAGGAGTCACAGTGGAAAGAGAGACTGGAAAGGAGCTAGGATCCTAGCAGAAGACCCCTCTAATGATTTAGAAGACATTGGACTGTCCTGGAAGGAGGGGGATTTTGAAGGAATTTGAGCTACGAGATGTCAGGTTGAAATTCAGATTTAGGGAGGTCACTGTAGGGAAAGAGAATAAATGAGTGGGTCATGAGTCAACAGTGAGTGATGGTCTACACCAGCGCTGAAAGGAACACTTTGGACAGTACATGGCAAATTAGGCAGAGGATGGTGAGAATCTGAACTAAAGTAATGGCATAGAAATGGAAAGAAGGGCTGCTTAAAATGGAGTGATAGAAATCAAGGTGTAGATAGAAGACGATGCAGCTGAGAGTTGGCCACAGGTGACTGAGCAACAGTAGAGGTAGAGAAAAGTCTAGTGATGTCAGTGTCTAGATGATGTCAGCAGTTTTAAATGGACTAAGTCTTCAAAGAAACAGAAGAAAGGTTTTAAAGAAAACCCCACAACTTTATTTTTAAACCCACTGGGTTGGCTGTGAGTACCTGTTTCCCATTCTGTCACTTATAAATTCCCTTTGCACCATGTTAGTCTCAGGGCACACTGCGTCCTAGTAGCTCTCCAGTACTTCTGACTGATGACTGAATGGATGAACAGATGAATTAAGGAAAGAATGAAGATTAACTCACTGATTGCATTTCTTGGACCAGCCCTTAGAAATCTTTTTCCTCTCACTCTCTGTCTCTCTCCATCTCATTCTCTCTCTACCCCTTTTCTGTGAGTGTATGTGTGTGTTCATGTATGTGTGCCATTTGTATGCAGATATGTCTGAATGTACATATTCCTCTATCACTCTACACCTTATTTTTGAGACAGTCTTTTCATTGAACCCAGAGTTCACTGATTGGCTGAGCTGCCTGGCCAGTGAGTGGCTAAGGGAATCTGCCTGTCTCTGCAATTCTCCCCAGCAACACTGGGGTTAGAATTATGCACTATCATGCCTGGATTTTCACCTGGGTTCTGGGATCTGAACTGAGGGCCCTCATGATTACATGCAAGACCTTTATCTACTGAGCCCAATAGCACTTTTGTGAATTTCTTCAATATGTGTTGTTTCTGTCTCTTTTCACCTATCTCTGGCCGTAGGGACAAGGTTGTTATTTTGTTGCCTTGTATCTCGTAGTGCATGACATATGGTTGGGACCAAACAAATGTTTCCTGAATATATTATCAGAAATTTGAATAAATTAATAAGTGAATGAAAACTGTATTGACAAAGCACTTAACCTGAAGCCAGAAAAATCACCTCGAAAACCCAGGCTTTGTCACTTATGAAGAGAGAATGACTTTAGCTTTGTTTTTGGTTTTTGTTTCTGTTTTTGTTTTTATAAAGTGACAATAACTAACTTTGAAGTATACTGAGAGTAATAAATTATATATATATAGTCAGCTTCATAAAATAATGAACTGTGACAATTATATATAATAAAGTGTGACAAATGTATATACATACATAATGAAGTGTGACCATTTCATATATAGTCAACTTTATGAAATATGACTTGAAGTGTAACAATTATTATGACTCCATTTAGCACATCGTAACAGTGATAACCCTTATTATTGCCATTTCATGGCTCGCAGCCTTGACTCCCAAGTAGATGTCTGCTCGGAGAGTGACCAACCAGACCTTTCACTCTCTTGTTTTCTTCCACATGCCTGAGCATGGGAAAAGTTCTCCCACATGTGGTCAATGACTATCTTAATGATTATAATTTACAAATATGCACAGCCGGGTAGACTTCCTCTGAGAGGAGCCTGTGAGTTCTGCCTTTCAGTATTCTCTCCATGCACATGGCCACACAAGTGCTAAGCAATATGTAGATGGCATTTTATTTAATCCTTGCATTTACTCGTATATGTTTATGACTTTATTATGAGTTCACATCTTGAACTTTATAATGTAGAACATAATTGAAATATTCGATGAATTGGAAAGTCACAGGCAACTTAGAAAGTCTAAAAATAAACTCCCACGATTTCTCTTTTACTCTTAATGATTGATTCTATTAAAGATAAAAGGTTGATGGTTATAATGCAAAAATGTGGTTTGAAGTCTCACATTGGAAGGATGAGATGCTGGTAATGATGAAATCATGGCTGTAAAATCTCTAAATAGAAATGAATGAGATATTAAGCAAACCACACAGGACCTGGGCTTCACTTGGCAGTAGAAATCAGCTACTGTTGGTGTTATTGGGAAATAATCATTGAAGCATTAGAACATGTAATTTTACTGAACAGACGTGGGATCCATGCCTGTGATATGAGTCACTCCACAAAGGTATTAGGAAGTCAAAACATTTTATAGCCAACCCTCAATTTTCAGGGCATCACAGTTTAATTGAAGAGACAAGACGAATATCTAAAAGACACAGATAATACAGTGTGCTGTAAACTGAGCAAATGCAAAGGAATGTAGAACAGAGAGAGATTACTGTGGCCTGTGTGGTCATGTCCAGACATGATGTTTCTTCAGCTGATCTTGGATAGAAGTGAGTAGGTCAGACAAGAGGACTGATATGGTCAGGACACTAAGGATGAGGAAAGAGTGAACAGGCAAATAACTTCCATACTGGGAGAAAGTGGGCTAAAATATTAGAAGAAAATAAAGTTTGAGGGGTTGAAGTGGCTTGAGTGAAGAGGTTTTTAATTGGACAGTCCAGGTGAAGTAGAATATCTATCTAAAGGAACCAATGAAGACTTTGGGGAAAAGGGGTCAGGATATAAATTCAGCACGTGCGTAATGTGTAGTTTCCTATAATAATGAATTACAGCAATGGAGAAATCAAGCAAAAACCTTGCCACCAAGAAATTAGATTTTACTAGAGATGTAGGTAACATTATAAGGAAGCAATTGCATGGATCTTGCAATACCTGTAAAGACCGCTAGAGAGGAGAAATATTGGGGGTGCTCCAGGGCTAGAGACCAACACAGTGGGGAACAAGGAGCAGGATAGAGGGAGACGAAGTCATGGATGACTGCAGAGCACAGTAGCCATGGAGAGGAATTTGGATTTTACCCTAAGAGCAACATGAACCCATAGGGTGGTGTGATATGATTTATGTATTTTAAAAGATCACTTAAGCTGTGGTATGGATTTAGAGTGTAATGAATTAATACATAGCTCATGTTGAGGGATGTCAGTAGTTGAGATTTGAGCTATAGCAAGAAGGGTAATATGAAACAGACAGATTTAAGGTACATTTTAATGGCAGAGCCCACTGTACCCACTGTACTAGGGACAGAGCCCATGAAGCAAAGGGGGAATTAAGAAGGACCTAGCTTTTTGGTCCATACAACTTAATTGGTCAAAAAAAAAAGCTTCACTTCATCATGTTTGCTTGGAGCATTTATTACAAGTCTGAACAGAGGGTCCAGGAGATGCATGGACATACAAATCTATGGGTTCAGGAAAAAGATTCCATCAAGAAGACATTTGGGAATCATTAACAGTGAAAGGATATTTAAAGCCAAGGAACAGTGTGACCTCATGTAGTAAACCAAAGGAGGACAGATCCCCAGAGTAGACCAACAGCCAAAAAGCTGGGAAGAAAAAGAGGAGGTATGTTTTGAGAAAGCCAAATGTTGTCAGGAAGTGAAAGGATCCTCAGTAATGTCAAGCTGGAACTCTTACCAGGTGGTGGCTCATGCCTGTAATCCTAATACTTGGGAGGCTGAGGCAGCAGGCTTAAGAGTTTCAGGCCGGCCTGAGCTACATAGCAAGTTCCAGAGTAACCTACTACAGAGCAAGACCCTGTCAAGAGTGGAGGAAGAGGAAGAGAGTGCTGCTACCAGTTTTTGATAAGAGGCACGTTAACGCAATGATAGGGACACAAGCTGACAAGAATGGGCTGAAGAGAAGAGAAGGGTGAGATGAGAAAAGGAAACCTTGATGGGGTGTGGAATAAGGAAATGTCTGCTGAAGGTGACTTCTTTTGTTATTTTGTATTTGTTCTGATTCGGTTTCTTAGTGTTGTTGGTTTGCATAAGGTAAGAGTACTGCAATATGTCTGTAAGCCAACGGGATAAAGGGGAACTTGATGGTGTGGAAGAGAAGATATCTGTAAGACTGAAATCCCTCAGAAGCCAGTAGCTGCTGTAACCCAGTACAATACTGTAAAACAACGATTCTCATCCTGTGGATTGTGACCCTTTGAGGGCCACGTATCACATATCTTGCATATTAGACATTTGCATTAAGCTTCTTAACAGTAGCAGAATTGCTGTTGTAAAGTGGCAACAAAATAATTTTATGGTTGGGGATCACCACAACATGACCCCCAATCATAAAACTGGGTTTCAGCATTGGGAAGATCGAGAACCTGATGTAAAGGTTGTCTTCAGTAGAAACAAAAAAATCATCTGCCTTAACAAGTGTGAAAGCACAAAACAGAGATGCGTGTGAGGTTGTGTTTGTGGGTTTGGAGGACAGCAAAAATCCAACTGGATTCTGAATATTTTCTTGGACTTGGGAAAGCTGTTGAAGATTTCAGGAAAGTCAGGGCATAACACAGATCTCTGAAACATTGGGAAGTGAATTCGCTATTGGACCCCTGTTTGATAGTGTCACTTGTCAATTTGGTGTTATAATTTGTCAACCTGAAGTGATGTGGGCAGTGAATTTGTATGGACGTTCTCCTGCAGTGGCCTTCTGGGTGCTGAGTGAGGGCTCAGTCAGGCATAACCAGGATTAGGGTCTTATAAAATAAATGTCAGTGGTAGGAAATTAGGAATGTTTACAAGGGAATGGCCGGGGGGTAAGGACTTGTGTACAAGTTTAGAAGCAGAGGTAAAGATTTTGAGTAGAGTGGGCATGAGTCATAGCAACAAATAGCACTAGTTTAAAAAAAATTCCACAGGTAGTAACTTCTTTAGCACACTAGGAGATGTATGAGAATTTGGCCATGTGTTCTGTGTGTGTGTGTGTGTGTGTGTGTGTGTGTGTGTGTGTGTGTGTGTGACAGGAAGCTGAATCTTGTTAAGGTGATTCTCAGGTTTCAGGACTCTCCTGAGACTTGTGAGTTGTTTACTTCCTGAGTCTCAAGAGCTTCCCTTCTGGAGAGAATGTTTTACTTCATACAAATCTGCTGCACAACAATCACCATCAGTTCTGTTTGTTTGACAGTCAGTGTCTCTGTGTAAATGTGTGATATGTGGGTGCAAATGCATATGTGTGGGCCTACATGTGGAAGCCAGATGTTGATATCATGTATCATCCATTGCTGTTCACAGTGTCTTTTACTGACATCAGAGCTTACTGATTGCCTGAACTGGACAATCAGTCTCTGATTAGGAGTTCCAGATGTGCACTCCTGCACCAGGTTTTCACACAGGCGAAATTAGGTCTCCATTCTTGCATAGCAAGAACTATACTCTCCGGCCTCACCAATAGTTCTTTAAGCACTTCAGTGACCAGGTCTCACTTAACATTTTTGTCATATCATCTTATTAAGGGAAATCAAATTGACACTTGAATTTATATCAGACCAATAAACCTTCAAGGCTATCTCAGGTTCTTTACCATAAGTATTCCCAAGTGTGAGAGTATAGAGTATATAAAGATAGCATTTTTAAAGTGTCAAAGTCATTTTAAAAAATATGTTAAAATATTCTGCCCACCTGGAATCTTCCATCACTCCTGTACCAAGTTTGGAGATGTGAACCAACACTTAGACATAAGCTGGAGTTAAAACAGGAACAGCACATACCTGTAGCCACCCCTACATAGATGGAATAAAAGTAGACCCAGACTTTGACACTTCTGAAAGAATAATAAATACAATTATTCGAGGGGAAAAATGATCTTGTTTCTTAACTCTTTCCCATGGGCCACAGTAAGGTGACAGTTATTAAGTTAATATACTGAATGCATTTGCATTCCTGTGAAGAAAGAGCTCTCTGAGGTCTTCTAGGCAAGGGGTCTGATTCTGGAGGGTTTTCACAACCATTACCCTCCACTGCCCTATAATACTCTCATCAAATTCTTAGAATGAATCTTCATGGAAATGGAGTAAATACTCCTATTTGCTTATGGACAAGCATTGTGAAGCGAGTGCTGTGAACATCAGGGTCTCTGAGAAGCTGCTCAGTCCTGAGGAACTTCACAACAGTTGTCCCCTGCCCTGCGTGTCAAGCATTGGTTTCAGTCCTAGCGACTCGGGTGCTGGCTGAGTTCTGTTGCCTGGGCCCTCCTCTAACAAAGCACTCTGTTTCTTCTGTCTTCCAGTTGACCGTCCTCCAATGGAACCTTCCCAGTTTGTGTCAGTTGTCCCTAAGTATCCAGACAAGATGGGATTTGATGAGGTAGGAAAGTCTCCCACCTCATGTGTGTGTATGTGTGTGTGTGTTAACATGCATATGTGTGCAGAGGCTTGTGTGTTTGTGTTGGAAGAAAAGACCAAACATCTGTTGGAGAGAGGGCAGGCAAGCTTGGCGGCTGGAAAGGCCCTGAGGACTTGGTCTTGTTGTCATTGTTTTCTGGTCTTCACAAAGGAGTATCGTAGGAAACTTAATCAGAAAGAATTCTCTAGCAATGAATGTGAACTTTGCTACATATTTTAATTTTTTCTTGAGATTCAAGGGTAAGGTAAAGAAGATGTATATTTTGGGTTCTGGGGAACATTAACTTTATTCTGACATAGCTGAGTGGTTGGAAACTCTTCTAGAACACTCCATGCTTTGCTTTCTTTCTGCTTGTTTTTCTTCCATGGGGAAAGGTGGGAGGGCAGAGTTGGGAGAACAAGTGAAGACAAAAACATGATCTAAAACTCTCTGGGCAGGCAGGAACTTTATTGTGGTCTCCCAAGGGCCATACCTACTGTGTAAGTATATGAATAACAATGCAGAGGTAGGAGTTTAGCTCAGCAGTAGAGCACACTCTTAGGATAAATGAAGCCTTGGGTTCAATTCCTAGCACCACAGTGGAAGAGGGAGGGGAAGGAGAAGAGAGAGAAAGAAATAAGAAAGGGTAGGGGAATGCAAGAGAGGTAGTGGTAAAGGAAAGGAAGGAGAAAGAGAGGGAAGGAATAGGGAGGGAGGCAGAAGAGAAAGAAGAAAAGGGAAGGAAAAGGGAAAGAAGGAAGGAAGGAAGGAGGGAAGGAAGGAAGGAAGGAAACAGCAGAATATAAAGAGGTGCTTTTCTTGGTAGTATGTAAAAGAGATGGTCGCCAGTGCCAGAACTGTCTGTGCCACGGAGCCCGTCAACGCTCCTGATGTGGTTGCAGGTCCATGCTGAGGAGTTCTGTGGTCTGGAGTTATGACCCAACGGGAGCCCACAAACTGAGACAGAGTTGTTCCAGGGGTTCTGGATTTGTGCTTTGAGCTCAGCATGCTTTAATGGGATGAAAACGCCTTATCGCATTGGAACTTTAACAGCTGTGTCCCCAAATCATGTTCATCCTGCAGAGCTAATGGAACTTAGAGTAGGGATCTCTCTACAAAACTGACTTGACTTCCAAGACTAGGAATGGGTACTTCATGAATAGCAATAGTGATTGTGCTATTTCCACAGAAGGTAGGAAAAGGAGAGATTAATTTAGATGTAGGAAAGTATAAATAGACCTTGTTGAGTCTATTTCTATTTACTAAAAATAGTAACTAGTTCTCAAAACTGACCAGTGCTACAAGGGTGGGCTGAGCAGCCTCACGAGGGTGGGCCATTCCCTGGATACCCTCCCACACAGCCTCGCTCTTGCTGAGAGCAGTTTTCCTTCCCTTCAGCTCTTTATTTTCTAGGAAAGAGCGCCCAAGTATCTTTCAGTATCTTCCTTTGCTCCTCCTGGCATCACATTTCTGTGAAGAGCAAATCACAGCAAAAGAAACAAAGCCAGGACTGGCTCGCCCCGCCTTGGGCAGGACGTGGTGGTAGGCGGCCCTAGAAAGTGAGGCGGGCAAGGACTCCTTTCCACAGCCCAGGATAATCATCTCTCTGTCTGCAGCAGACATGGGCTGTGGAAAAGGGGTGTCAGAGGCCTTTTCCATCCTCCCATACAGTGACCTGGTTGCTAGTGTCTGGCTGCATTTGGCACTCAGGTCTTTGCTCTGTTTACTAAGTATGAGCAAGCCGACTGTGTTTTTCCTTCGTGGCTACTGACTTTATTACCCTTGCCCTGGCAGGGCTCAGGACGGGACTATTATTTACTAAAAGCTTCCTGGACTGGAGGCCTCTGGTTTGCAGGGGACTTTTTGGATGTTTCTCTGTTTATTTTGTTTTGTTTTGCTTTGTCTCCGAGGGTGACCTCAGGTGGCTCCCTGGCTGCTCGGAGGATATGCCGTTTCCTTCCTATATCTGTAAAACCGGGGAATGGACAGTTAGGATTCTACAGAAGGAGGAAATGAAGTATGGCCAAAAATAGTACATTAAGCTATAAAGCCCCAAATACATCAGACAGAAATCATGGCTTTTTTTTAATTAGTAACTATCCAATTAAATAAACCAAGAGGTAATCAAATCCTGCTACACATGCCTGCCATGCCTCCCATCACACAGAGATGTTACAAAGAGCATTCTGTCGCTCCCATGAATCCATGCGTGAACAGAGACGAGAGTAACTTGCAAAGGAGGATTGAAAGCTTAGTTAGGAAAACTTCTGATCCTGTTAAAAACTATATATTAAAAACTATATTCAGGATGACATTGCGGCAGAGCTCAGTGCAGTACAGTCTGAGCCCTAACCTGATTCTCCATAAGCTTTCTCTCAAGTCTCAAAACATGAAGCCAACTGTATTATAAACCAGACATGTACATATTTTCGTATGTTCAGAGCTTGAGGGCTGGGTTTGTTCAAACCACTCTTTTCCAGACAACAGAGCTAACTACCCAGAGGCATTAAATGTCCTCCCCAGAGTCACCAAGGAGGAAGCAAGTGTCCTCTGCCCTGTTCCTGTGGGTTTCTTCTTCACTGTGACATAAATTCCTGCTGGCGGCTAACCTCTCCCAGTCTTGAATAGTTTAATATTCAAAGTCAGTTCATTACTACTTGAAGCAAGAGGCCCCTATTCAAATGCTGACTTATGGACCGGTGAGATATTTCCATGGATGAAATCACTTGTTGCCATTGCTAGAAGACCTGAGTTTGATCCTGGGGTCCCAAGTGGAAAGAGAGAACTAACTCCTGTAGATTGTCCTCTGACCCTCACTCATGTGACACCACAGCCATACATGTACACTACACACACTAAATAAATAATGTACGATGCTAACTTAACCGCAACAGCGTTCATGAGGCTATGTTTTAGTACTGCCATCAAGCAGGCGTTGGCATGCCAACATGAAGGGTACAGGTGGACTCAGCCCTCACTGAGAAAGCCTAAATGCACACCCTTCCCTAGTCACAAGCTGGCAGGTGCCCTCTGTTGAGCACCATACAAAAACTTGTAGCCAAAGTATGTTTTGCGTATTTGCACACTCCCTCCTCTGTCATGGGTAACTCCCAATGGAATGTCCCCTTTTCTTCAATGTCTTTTTCCTCTCAGCTCAAGGGAGCTGAAGAAGTCTGGAGCAAGAACAAGTTCTGAGATTGAGACTTTGGCATTCATTCTGAAAGTTTGGGCAATAAAAGCACCATATGTAGACTCAGATTTTTTTTCTTTAGTTTTTGAAAGATGTAAAGCTTTCCTGGTGGACATGAACCATGGTGATACCAAACATAGTACTTGTGGGCTCAAGCCACAGTGGTCCCAATCCCTGGATGAGGAAACTGAGGCATGAACACAGTAGGCCTAAGACAGACAGCAAGCAACAGTATTAAAACACAAGTACAACTTACATGGATACATTTAGTCACTTGTGTACATGGAGTCTAATTCAGGCCTTCGGAGTGATCATTTTTTTGAACTTTTGTTTTCTCAAGAGTAGAGAGAACATGTTAGTCAGGGACTATCAGGGAAGCAGCCCGGTAGGCCATTGCGGATGACTGCATTTAGAAAGCAATTAAAAATGAGGAAATCATGAAATTTGCAGGCAAATGGTAGGATCTGGAAACAATCATCCTGAGTGAGGTATCCCAAAAGCAGAAAGATGCACATTATATATACTCACTTATATAGACCTATAAGATAGGATAAACATACTGAAATCTATATACCTAAAGAAGATAAACAAGAAAGAGGACCTGGGGTAAGAGGATTAATCCTCACTTAGAAAGTCAAATGGGATGGACATTGGATGTAGAAGAAAACAAGTAGCAGGACAAGATCCTACCACAGAGGGCCTCAGAAAGACTCTACCTAGCAGGGTATCAAAGCAAATATTAAGACACACAACCAACCCTTTGGCAGAGTGCAGGGAATCATATGAAAGAAGGGGGAGTTAGTATGATCTGGAGGGAACAGGAGCTCCACAAGGACCAAATATATCAGGGCACAGGGGTCTTTTATGAGACTGTCTCTCCAACCAAGGATCAAGTATGGATATAACCTAGAACCCCTGCTTGAGTGTAGCAAATGGTAGCTCAATATCCAAATGGGTACCCTAGTAAGGGGAACAGGGACTATTTTGGACATGAACTTAATGGCTGGCTCTTTGACCCCCTCCTCGCTGCCCCCCTCAGGGAGGAAGAGCCTTGCTAGGCCACAGAAGAGGACATTGCAGCCAGTCCTGAAGAGACCTGATAAGCTAGAGTTAGATGGAAGGGGAGGAGGTCCTCCCCTATCAGTGGACTTAGAAAGGTGCAGGGAGGAGATGAGGGAGGGAAAGGAGAGATAGGGAGGGAATGCAGGAGGGGGCTACAGCTGGGATACAAAGTACATAACCTGTGATTAATATAAAATAAAAATGTTAAAATTAAAAAAAAAGAAAGAAAGAAAGCAACTCCGTTTCCATAAATAGCATTTGCCCCAATGAGCTTACTGCGGGATGCAGAGCTGGACCACGGCGTTCTTCCCATTCCTTGCCCCACAGACCCCTCTGATCCCGACGTTTGTTTTGCTAAGCTTTTCAACCAGCCTCAAATAGATGTCGAATCACTTGTGTTTCTGTCCCCCTCTGCTTCCCGCGTTAGATTTTCATGATCAACCTCAAACGCAGGAAGGACAGGCGGGACCGGATGCTGCGCACGCTCTATGAACAGGAGATTGAGGTCAAGATCGTGGAGGCCGTGGATGGGAAGTGAGTCTTCTGCCTGCCGCCTTGGGGGTGCGGTTGGAGCGGGGTGGTGCCTTCTGTGACTGAGGGGTCGCGGGGAGAGGGACCTCTAGGCCCTTGTGAGAGAGATGCCCACGGTAGCAGTGATGTTGTATGAGACGGAGTAGAGAGGCCCTTCTCGTTTGCATATGGTCATTTGGTTTTTCCTGTACCACTCATTTAAAAACTACACTTTAAGTACCTAACCTGTGATTGATATAAAAATAAATAAATTAAAAACAAAACAAAACAAAAAAAGAATAAGATGATCAGTAAAAAAATAAAAAATAATAAAAAAATTAAAAACTACACTTTACCCTCTGAATTCTTGGAACCTTGGTCAAAAATCAGTTGACCATAAATATAAGAGAATGCTTCTGACCTCCTAATTTCATTAAGTTAATCTATGCCAGTACCATATTGACTTCGTGGCAGTAGATTAGTATGTGAGGAAATGTGGGTCCTGCACCTTTGTTATTCTTTTGCAAGGCTGTTTTGCCTAGCATGGGTGCCTGGTATTCTATGAGTTTTAGTGTTATCTTGTCAGTTTACACACAGATACACACGCACGCCAGTGAAGGTGTTGACAAGTCAGTTGAAGGAATGCCAAGAAGCATAACAAATCACTCCACTTATTAGATCTTATTATGTCAATTGTTTGAATAATGCTTCGTTGTAGTTTGTAAGTCTTTCATTTACATTGTTAAATTTATTTGGGGGGGCATTTATTGATACTGTGGTAATAGAATTATTTCCTTCATTTATTTTTTTTGAGTATTTGTTGCCAAATGTAGACAATGCTATAGATTGTTGTATACTGGTCATGTATTCCTCACTGTTATTTATCAATTCTAATCGTGGTGTGTGTGATGTGTGTGTTTGTGTGTTTGTGTATGTACACTCATTGCCTTGGTTTTTTTGTAGACAAGACCTTGTCATTTACAATTGGAGGAAGTGTTATTTCGTCTTCTGCAATCTGATAACACGTCCTTTTCTTGCTGTATGGCCCTGGCTATTGTCTTGAGTACAGCATTCAAAGGATATGATAAGAGCTGACATTTTTGTCTTATTCCTGATTTCAGAGGGAAAGCATTCAAGTTTTCTCTGTTGCGTACTGTATTAGAGGTGCAGTTTTATAGAGTTGATAGTGTATACCCTTTGTTACTGTTTTCTTGTAATTTCTTAACATGAAAGTTTGTCAAATGCATCTTCTATTGAGACGACTGCATAGCTTCTAGTCTATCAACATGGCACATTGATTTATAGACCTTCATGTGTGGAACCACACACCTGTAATCCTGGAAAATATTTTTTACCAAGTCATGCTGTATAATCCCTGACTTCTGTTGCTGCATTCTATGGACTAGTATTTTCTTGAAAAATCTGCATCTGTACTAATGAGAATATTGGGCCTGTTGTTTCTGGTTTTGCTTCAGATAATGCTGACTTCATAGAATCATTTGAGATCAGATCCCTCCTGGTTTTTTTGTTTTTGTTTTTGTTTTTTTGCAAAGGTTATTAGGAATTTGTATTAATTCTTCTTTAAACATCTAGGATTTTCTTTGTGAAAGATTTCAGATTACTAACTCAACTTCTTTAATTGTTTTAGATTTACTCGGAATTTCTTATTTTTAAGCAATTTCAGTAGTTTTACCATTGTATAAGTTTGCCCATTTAATCTCAGGTTTTTAATTTTTGCAAATAAGCATTTACAATTCTTTCCACTTTTATAAGGTCAATAGTACACCTGCTCTTTCATTCCTGATTTTAGTGATTTCGTAGTGGTAAATGGGTATCCTTGCTTTGTTTATTTATGGGTCTAGGTAAAAGGTTGCCAGTTTTGTTATCTTTTCACATGAGCAGGTGTATGTGTGTTTTATGTTGTTTTCTAGTCAATAATATATTTCTTCCACTATAGTTTTTACTATTTTCATATCCTACTTAATATGAGTTTAATTTGCTTTTCTTTTGCTAGTTTTTTCTTTTTAATTAGTTACAGCTGTAACTGTATTGTATCAAGTACAGTAGACAAGTTCAATATACTGCATTAATACTCATATCAGAATATTTTCTAATTTCCCTCATGATTTCTTCTTTAGCCATAGATTATTTAAAAGTGTGTTAACTTCATGGGTTTGTGAATTTCTCAGTTTCCTTTTTGATCATTTCATTGTGTTGTTTTAACAAACAGAGGTTTAATTTGTGGTCTCGTGGTTGTTATAGGCTAGCACATGGCTTTTTTAGAGAATGCTTCTGAAACTCTTGAACACATGCATATTTTGCAGTCATTGAATGGAGCATTTGGCAGATGTCTGTTAGGTCTGATTGGTTTATAATGTTGTTCAAGTTTCATACTTATGCAAGCATTTTGTCTTCCTAATGACTCATCATCTTTCATTGTCTTTAGAATATATTTTCTCTACATGTTCATTTTGTTTGACAATAGCATAGATTTTCAGTTCTCCATGGCTACTGTTCAAATCATGTGTCATTTTCCATTCTTTTACTTTGGGACTTTTATTTGTCCTGGGAAAGTATACAGCCTTGAACATAGTTTTGTCTCCCAGATTCTCAGACATAAATGGGGATTTTCAAAAAGCCCATATTAAAAATATATTATTCTTAATTTTTTCCTTTTAACCACTTTGGGTAGCCTTTTATCACACTTAACTGGTAATATTGTCCAGCGTTAATGACATTTTGGACAAATACCTGCATGGATTTTTATTATGGTTGGTTTCCAGAGTCTTAGGAAGCTGACTGTGGCCATTTCCCCCAGCACCTCATTGCTTTTCTAGAGAGACCTTCACTCTACCATTTGGGGAATTTATCTGTGTTTTTATTTTTGACCTTGTTTTAGTTTTCAATACAAAGGAATGCCACATGCGCACAGTTTTCCTCCTTATTCCTTTCTGTCCTCAGTCCTTCCAGAATGTCATATGCCTATAAATTATTCTCTTGTTTTTCATTAGGAGGACATTTTTTTCAATGTTGGACACCGTGAGTGATGTACACATGTAAAGAGGCCATTTTGCCTTCATCACACTCGTAATACTGTTGTGGCACATAAACCTGGAGGATGTCAAGAGACTTATAGGAAACTAAGAAGTCTTTCTCTGTGTGTAGAGATTCTCAGAGGAAACACACAGTCACTGTCTTTCTCTCTCTTCCTCCTTGTCCCCTTCTTTCCCTTCCTGCTCTGGAGGGGTGCACCTTGACTTAGTAATCTTCATGCATCATCTTTGTCATACAGGGCACTCAACACAAGCCAGCTGAAGGCCTGGAACATTGAAATGCTGCCAGGTTACCGTGATCCCTACTCCTCCAGGCCTTTAACCAGAGGTGAAATTGGTTGCTTCCTCAGTCACTTCTCTGTCTGGAAAGAGGTAAGTAATTCTCTAGAGAACAATTTGGGAATGAGGAGAAGGGAGAACGGAACTTTCCAGATGCAAGAGGAGCCCATGACTGCCCTGGAAGTATGCTTGAAAGTTGTTCTTGCTTTGTGCATTACATCAACAACAAAGACACTAACATGGTGACCTCAGTGCTATGTGGGATAGTGACAGATGAAGATATGCACATTGTAGAAACTTTGTTTTTTAGTTCATCTTCCCCGTAAACAGAAATGTTTTCTGCATGTCTGTCACATTTTCATTCGTCAAATGAATTCATGCAAAAATCACACAAAAGGAATGTGAGGCAGGGTTAGAGAGGATGGATTCTCTTCACACAGGCAGAAATTATTAACTGTTTTCAAGTAAGAAGAAAGAGTGTCATAACTTTACCCTGATCTTATATAGCTGAGGAGGACAGACAGGCTCATGGTATCTGAGCATAGGTAACCATCCATGTGGGATAATGTAGATTAGTATAAATGGGTTATTTTAAGTTATGAGCCAGTCAGAGAAGAGCCTACCTATATGGCACAGGCATTTGTAAACATTTTGAGTCTCATAAGTCATTATTCTGGGAGCTAAGGAACAGGAGGAAATATGTGCTGTACAACATATAGCCAAATACTATTGGAGGTAGCATTCAAATTTAAAGTACATGAATAAGGGTCAATTCCTACAAAAAAAAAAAAAAGAAGAACACAAAGGAATGAAAAACTAAATAAGGACCCTTTGGCGCAGTCTCTCCTTTAATGATCTAGTTTTTACTTGTCTTTTCGTTTCCTAAGTTTTAAATAAAATGTTACAGAAATATACAGAAGTACAGAGATCATAAGGTATAGTCAGTGAAATCATGCACATAGCATAGGACACCCATGTTAACCAGTACTGGAATCAAGAAATAGGTGACAAACATGCCACAGGCCCCCTCCCACCTCTGTACAGCCTTTTGGTCACTATTTCCCAAGGGTAATCTTCACCCTGACATCTGACATCATGGTATGGCCTGTCTTTGTACTTCATTCAGGTGGAACAGCACAACACATATGACCTCTCAGTATTGAGTTAGAGAGCTATCAACCTGCAGGATTGCTACCACTGTAACATTGGTTTAGTTATGGATCATACATTCTCATTGCTGTGAATATGGCCTCTGCTGTCAATGGACATTTTCTTGGATTCAAGTTATGAGCTCTTAAAGATAAAAGTGGGTATCAAGGTTTTCATACAGTGTCCCCCACTGACGGCCTTTACAGGTTATTGACCGAGAGCTGGAGAAGACGCTCGTCATTGAGGATGATGTGCGTTTTGAGCATCAGTTCAAGAAGAAGCTAATGAAGCTGATGGAGGACATTGACAAGGCTCAGCTGGACTGGGAACTGATGTGAGTCACAAGACGGATATCTGTGAAAAGCATTCTCTCCCAAGGTACAGAAAGCCCGCCTCCCTAGCTGGCAGGAGACCCAGCTCAAGCTCCCTTCCACTCACCTGGTTCTCACACCACAGAGGTTTCCAGAAATAAGACGGAGGGAGAGGTTGGGCACTTGTTTTTGCCTCTATCTACTCTCCAAGGTGAGAAACTACAGTAGATATTTTTTTAAAAAAATAAGATTGGAGTCGGCCGATCAGGGGCCTCTTGACTGAGCAGAGGAAAAGCACTGAGGACCATTTGGGAGGACAGTGGAAATTTCAACTGAGATTTCCACTGCAGATGGGATGTGTGCAGATCGGAAGGCAGCTCCTCTGAGGGGAGGGGCTGTCTAAGAAGGGAAAACACTGACAGCTGGGCTTGTGGCAGAAACCCAGGCCCACTAAGGAGTGCTAGCTCAGAGCTGATATTAGTTAACGCTTTGTCTCTTGCCTCTGAGCTAGCATCTTTTTTTTTCTCCTTCCTTCCTTCTTCCCTTTCTCCTCCTCTTCTCTCCTTTTCTTTTCTTTGTAAAATAAGCGACACTTCCTGTTTTCTCCGACGATACAGAAACATCCCAACTTCCCCAACTGTGTCTAAGATAATCTTGTCAAATTAGAGCCGCTCATTTGGAACAGCCAAGTTTTTTCTTCCCTTCCATCCCCAGCAGGGAAGATAATTTTGGACCCTGGTGGAACTCCTTTTTTCATAGAAAATGGCTTATTCCGAACTTAAAAAATCCAGCAATGGCCCAACTAACTTATAGGAAATGGACCTCAAAAATCATATGATGTGCCAAGTGGTGGTGGTGCACACCTTTAATCCCAGCACTTGTGAGGCAGAGGCAGGCAGATCTTCGAGTTGGAGGCCAGCCTGGTCTATAGAGTGAGTTCCATGACAGCCAAGGCTACACAGAGAAACCCTGTCTCAGAACACCAAATAATAATAACAATACAATGTAATAAAAAGAGGCCTTCCCCTGTCAGAGTTGAGACATGTGACCTGTATTCTGAACAGTCTGTTGCGGTCACAGTTCTAGCTACCAGAGGTCCCTGCTCTTCCGCCCTTCTGCATCAGTGGCTGTACAGCCTGTGGTAGAGCACCATACCCGAGCAAAGTGGAAGCTGTGTGCTCATGTGACACATGCAAAGGCAACTTTGACTGACACTCGATAATCCCAGAAAACACCATCCAGGACACCTAAAGCAGAGACTCGGCACACATCCCTGCTCATGGGTAACACGGTTGGTGGGTTCTCAGGACAGAGCATCATCAGATCCAAGAAGAAAGGGTGGCTGTCCTGAAAAGGACAGAGAGAGTAAAAGAGTTTCCTAAAATGTCAGAGTCATCTTTTAAAGAACTGTTAGATGCTTTAATGAAGAAGTGTTACTCAAACCAAACACAAAAGCTAATCATCTGTCTGTGATTAGCAGCCATGTTTGTTTCTAGAAAAAAAAAAACAAATAATAAATTGGGATGGTCTAAATAATCACTGGACTTATCTGGGGAGTTTTCTTCAGTAGAAAATAAAGTGTGGGTCATATATGTTATTTCAAATTTTCTGACTGCACTGAAAGGTAAAAATTAAATGAGGTAAAATGAGTTCTATTTAATCAAATATATATCTAGCATGTAAATAATATTTTAACATTAATGAGATAGCTTATAGTTTTGTGCCATCTTCAAAGGCATATGTAAAATTACACCCAGAACACATTTAAACCCAGAAAAATAAAATGTCAACTGTTAAACTATAGTCCTACCAAATAATAAACTTGCTTTGTTGGGGGGAAAGCATTTTATACAGCTAAAATATCAAAATTTTAATTTACTCTTAAAATTCTTTTCCCCCATCCAATCCCTCCCATGTAGCTCTCTTTGCTCTCTCTCAAATTCATGGCCTCTGACCTCTTTTTCTTTATTGTTGATACATATATATAATGTATTGTGTTATAATATATTATATCATATTATATAGCCTAAATATATAATTATAACTTGTTAGTCTGTAGAATGTTACAAGTATGTGTATGATTTCAGGGCTGACCACTTGGCATTGGATATCCAATTGGGGGTTCATCTGTCTGGTGGAGGAGAGTCTCCTGCTCTCAGTATTCCTTAGTTTCCTGTAGTTCTCTCTCTAGGGTTGGAACCCCGTGAGACTTCCCCCTTCTGTGTCAGCATGTCTGTTGGTGTTGTCGCCATTCAGGTCTTGTTTAGGCAGCCATCTTGTGGAGACTTCCCTGATGTTTGTAAGAGGTGTGGTATCATAGCAGATGTCCTCTTCCTTGTCTCCCACAATCCTTCCATCCCTTCTTTCTTGATGTCCCCTGAGCTCTAAGTGTAGGAATTGTGCTGGAGATGGGTCAGTTGGGGCTGGGCACGAGCTAAGTTGGAATTCGAATTAGTCAGATTCTAAACTGTCCTTCAGCCCCTCTAGCCTCAATTCAGGTGCCCCCCTTTTCTGCGACACTCAAGAAATTCAGACTCTTCATAGTCTGAAATGGCAGTGGCTGCGAGGACACATGCTTAGGGTCCCCGGAAGAGTTGAAGGCAAAGCATGTTCTTGTTCTCCCTGCCCTGGTGTCTTCTTAAGAGCATGGGCATCGTGTAAAGGGAGAAAGAGTGTTAGAGTTGCCGTTCAGACTCCCCAGAAGAAACCCTTGGGGCTCCTTTTGGGTCTCTAGATCCTCTACCGCCAAGTCTTTGTGTCCCCACCTCTCCTGTGCTGTTTGCCATCAGCACTTGGAAAGTGGCACAGAAAGCATCCAAGGCTGGAACCCTGGGGACACGAAGACAACAAACTCAAGATTCTCACATCTGGCTTCTTTTGTTTCTTTCCAACCTCTCTAAACACAGCTGGAAATCTCCTCACAGGGAAATCATCCAAGCAATTTTTTTCATCTCTTTGCGTCTTTCCTTTCTGGCTTAAAGACAGACCACTAGGCCTGAAGAGTTGGGGTGATGATAAGTGGAGCTGTGAGACTGACTTCATGAGTACCCGTAGTAACTATGGGTACCAAGGAATGTTCTCTGTGGTGGTAGACATTAGGAAAAGACCCGAGAGTCCAAGCTTTAAAATATCTTTTAAAATTACATATGTGCTCTAGTCTTACAATATTCAATATTCTAACATTCACACTGGAACTTTGCTCCTCTTCCCGTTTTCTTACAGTTACATTGGCAGGAAAAGAATGCAAGTTAAAGAGCCAGAGAAAGCGGTGCCCAATGTTGTAAATCTCGTCGAGGCTGATTATTCCTACTGGACGCTGGGCTATGCCATCTCGCTGGAAGGAGCACAGAAGCTCGTTGGAGCTGATCCCTTTGGGAAGATGTTGCCAGTGGATGAGTTCCTGCCAATCATGTACAACAAGCATCCTGTGTAAGTCTCTTGCCTTGGCCACCTGTCCCTTGGGCACATACTGTTCATGAATTAAGCCTCCTGGGTAGAACGTGTTGTTTTTATAGTTGTGTGGTTTTTCTTTAGGGGAGAGGGATTGGGAGGGAAAAGAGAAGGAGAGTGATACTGGGAGGAGATGAGGGAAGAGGATGCAACTGGGATACAAAGTGAATAAATTTTAAAACATATAATAATAACAAATAATAAATAAATGATATCCATATAAAAATCCTTCTATAATCATAACCTGGAAATGCTGAGTATCCCCATGAGCAGACAGGAAGGATGAGGCAGATGAGGTGACTGCCTTGCCTAATGTCTTCTTCATTACTTCGCGCACAGACCATTCTGGTCTACTCAGAATGTGCTTGTCTGTGTTCTTCTGAATCCATAGCTTCACATACTTGAAGCTAAAGGTTATTTTCTTGAGCATTCTAGATTTAGGGTTCATTCTGCTCACCCCATGTGTGTATGGTAGTAGAGGCGCATGTTCTTTCAGGGCTCCAACTGTGGGAGATAACACAGACCCACGAACCAATCATGGTGATGTATTGTGATGCTCATGGTCATGGAAGTAGCAGGAAATTCAGGGAATGTGGAGATGGCACCTGAGCCAGACATCAAAGAAGGAAGGCGAACAGTGCTTAGAATCCCACAGGCCCAGCTAACTGACCTGACACTTACCAAAAGGTCTGAGAAATGATGCTTGCCTGTCAGTCCTCAGAGTAAGCTGTGAACCCTTGGGGGCAGGAACAGCCACAGATCTCTGGATCCTTAGAGTCCATGTAATGACTGCTCAGCCCGTGTTTCCCATGAGCAGAGCAGGAGACCAGGTTCTAACCTTGGCTCCTTCTCTCAGTTGCTAGGTAATCTCCAGCTTCGACCTTCATTTTAGCTGTTGAGGTTCCCATGATGCAGCTCACTCATTTTGTCTCTTGCCATTAGTAAAGATGGAGCTTGGTGCCATCATGCTTTACCTCTGAATCCTGACAGAAACAGAGTCCAGCTACTATCTCCTGAAAAGAGTACTTACTTAAAACTCATTTCACTCACATAACTTTCAAGGGGCCCTTGGAGGAAGGCGAAAGTGTCCCTCTACTTTACAATTGCATAGAGCTAGGGCAGCAAGCAAGAACTGGGATGCAATGCCCAGCTAGCATGCCTCCAAGCCTTGTCCGTGTCACTAACCCCATTGCTGCTATCTGGGTCTCAGATGTCTTACCTGTTTGTCAGTGGAAACAAGAACAGGCCAGTGATTGTGAGTTGATCAGGTTTTTTTATCACTATGAGTCCAAAAGAGTTGAATCTTTACCTTTCAGAATAAGACTTGAGGCTCATTCACTAAACCTGCAACAGATTGGGCCTAGACTTTTTGCTTGTTTGTGCAGATCTTCTGAAAGTGTTAAAGAAACTCTCATTGTGCTTGAAGTCTAAGGTTCTCAACAAATGGCAAAACTTGAAAAAGCAAGAAATGAACCCAGGTGGTTTCAGAGATGACAGGCTTGGGCCCCTCATGTGGATGTGCACCTCTTGTTTACAGAGCCGAGTACAAGGAGTACTATGAACCCAGAGACTTGAAGGCCTTCTCCGCAGAACCTCTGCTCATCTACCCCACACACTACACAGGCCAGCCAGGCTACTTGAGTGACACAGAAACGTCAACCATCTGGGACAATGAGACAGTGGCCACTGATTGGGACAGGACACATTCCTGGAAGTCCCGGAAGCAAGGACACATCCGCAGCGATGCCAAGAACACAGAAGCGCTACCACCACCAGCTTCTCTGGACACCGTGCCTTCCAGGGATGAACTCTGAAGGCTCCCTGAGACTCAAGTCCACACGGTCCATCACTGTCTGGTTTCTCTAAAGGGCTACTTGTCTGTTTGCTCCAGTTTGGCTTTTTGTTTTGTCCTTTTGTTTTTAGAGATGGCAGTCATCTAATCAAAGTGGTTTGATATGATTGATCAAAATGATAAATTCTGGATAGTGAAGGACAAAGAAACTAAAAAGCAAATTCCCTAGGATACCTTTTCTGGAACGCCTAAGTTAAACTTCAGTCCAAATGCCCAGCTTGCGCACTAGCCATAGAATGCTGTTAGCCACATTGACCTGGCAAATGGCTCATATTCTTGTCCAAGAGATGGCACCACCACCCAGCTGTCACACCAGTCAGTGGGCAGTCAACACAGACAGGCCAGTGGACCTTGTTTACTAATCTGAGTGGTTGATTTTGTTTTGTTTTGTTTTGTTGTTTTCTGAGACAGGGTTTCTCTGTGTAGCCTTGGCTGTCTTGGACTTGCTTTGTAGACCAGGCTAGCCTCAAGCTCACAGAGACACGCCTGCCTCTGCCTCCCTGATCGCTGAGTTATAGGGGTGCGCCACCGCACCTGCCTGAGTGGTGGATTTTATGTGACAGATGTGACCTTGAAAACATCAAGCCATCTAGACTACATTTTTTGGTCTATTTAATGTGACCTTTAGAACTGGTTTATGTAATGAATGTCTGGGGTGGGGAAATCAAACCATTAATTGGGCTTTTATTCAAAGGAACTCTGTCATGAGCCTGTTGCAAAGCGGATGCTTCACTCTTGGCCTCATTACCTAGTGGTGTGAGTAACTGGCTTGGGCTGAGACTTGGCTCTTGACCATCATGGCGGCTAAATCTCTCGTTGAAATGTCTAGTTGCTGTGTGGCTATAATATTTAGATATTTATGGGGGAAAGATCTCAACCCTTGGCATTTTTATCGTGGCTTCTTGAGTTCAGTATGTACTATTTATAAAGGAAAATGTAATATATACAAGGTGAGGGGCGGATGATTCCAGGCCTGTGCTGGGGCGGTCACGATGCCTCAGCACCCTCACACCGTATGTCTCACTCCTTCGCCTGGGAATAAACTGCAGGTCTGACTTTAATGACTCACTGTTACGAGGTGAAACGCCTTTCAGCCTCACAATTGGCCTTGCCTTGGACTTCCATTATATTCGGAATTATTTATTTTACAAATGTGGAAGAAAACAAACAAACAGATGTCTCAGGCTCTCATCGCTGGGGAACATCAGGGTAGACACGTGGGTCCGACCATCTGAGTTGGCTGAATTTCTCAGCGTGGCTTTTGTCAGGAAGAACACTGGTGAAAGGCTAACCAGTGAGGAGGAAATTATTCTCCAGCGAATGAGGGAGACATTGGTCTGGACAGCAGATTTAATCATCGAGCTGCAGCTCTCAGAGCCCAAAATCCGAAATAGACACCTTTCTCAAAAGATGTCCCCTAAAACTCCATCCTCGTTTCTTCACAGACTAGTGCGGCGCCGGGCTGTGTCGCGGCGTCCAGGTTCACGGCCGGGTGCCTGAGAACATCTTCTCGTGCTTCACCTCAGCCGTCCCTTCCCTCCTGGTTGTGGCTGAGTCTTCTCTGCTGACTATTCAGCTGAAGCGGAGAAGCCAGGCATATCCGGCTCATTTGCCTCTTCTAGAAAAAAAACAGGAAGAGCACTGGCGAGCTCGTGAGAAACCTTAGATGACTCCTAAGCTCTCCTTGGGTGTTTGGTATTTTGTTTGTAATTTGAATGTGTGCAGGTATGCCTGGCTTTTACTGTGTTTTTTTTTATAGGGGTGGGAGGTGGCTGGGGTGCTGGGAGTGGAGGGGGACTGAGTTGCTTTTGTGTTCTGGTTGTTGATGTTTCAATGGAGAAGCTTCCCCCCATTTGCCCTGTCAGCTGGTCTGACGGATTTAAGAATTTTCATTCGTGGAAGACCTTGGATTTCAATTCTTGAATTTTAGATTAGGACCTTTCTAACTGTGAATAAAGTTCTGGTTCTATCAGTCTAGCCTGTGTTTCTGCCCGGTCAGATCTGCATCCCCGGTAATGTTTTCATGTGGAGATGATAAACTGCAGATCTAGAACCTTAAAGAGCCATCCTTCCAGCAATCCAGATTGTTTGCCTTGGCTCCCTTCTCGGTTCCAACTTAGACAGCTGGCCACTGCGGTGCCACCTGAGGCCTTCAGAGCAGAGCTTTGCCTCGGGCCCTAGAGCCTGGTCTAGGTGCCTGCGAGGCCGATGAAACCCATCTGGATTCCTCTCACAATCCAAGCTGGGATCTTCTGTCAGACAAGCCAGACCTTGGCAGTGCAGGTGCAGCTGTGTGGGCTGGCCCCTGAAGTCTGCAGAAGACTCATCCCTTGGGAGACCTTGGGAACTTGAAGGAGCAGGCCTCCTTCCCACACCCTGGTCTGTCTTGCTGGGCTGTTTCAGGGTAGGGAAGTGACAAGCTGCCTTCCGGAACTCTTCACAAAAAATAAAACAAAGAACCTTGTATCTAAATTATGCTTGCTCCTTGGCTCTTCAAACTTGCCAGTGACCAATACTACTGTGGCTTCCATGTCTGCACTGGAGTATTGAAAACCAAAGAGGACTAATGAACTGCCATGGGATCCCCACGCAAATGAGACAGGCCAGCTACTGTCTGGCCCGTGCTGTGGGAGCTGCTGCCGACAGGGAAGGAGAGGTGTGCAAGTTGGCATGGGTTATAGCATCGTAGAAGAAATTGAAGGGGACCACCTTTCACTGCCATGCTAACACGTGGTCTGTCCGAACCATTAGGAGATGAAATGATGGGGAAAGTGAACTGGTATTGCACACCAAACTTTTCCCTAGTCCCCAGAACCATGTGTGAGCACTGCCTGGCTTCCCGCCTTGTTCTGGGAAAGGACAAACTCATGGAAGGGAACAAGGGCAGGTTCCCACTGCTGTGGGCATGTCCAGAGGACTTGATTCTGTTGAGGAGGTCTGTGGATGGTGAGGGAGGAGGTCTGGGCATGGCAGCTGGAGGTGCTTTCCTAGCACAGTGAAAGGAAGCCTGTGAAAAGACCACCTAGAGCTAACGGAAGCGTCTGTGGGACAGAAAGGTTGGGGATGTGTTGGGAGCAATGATAGAGCAGGGCAGGCTGGGTGAGGACAGCGGGCCGGCTCGCCTGCCTTCTTATCCCGAAGGCAGAGGCTGCTGTTTCTGGGGGCATTCTAGCATGCTGGGTTGGGTTCCTTTCCTGACAGACAGTACAGAGAGTTCAGGAATAAAGTTGGTGCTGAAGCCAGAAAGGTTTCCCATCCAGGTACAAACCTGCTGACCTGTTTCTTGCTTACGGTTGGAGCAGGTGACTAAAGATGACATCCCAGGAGGCTTTCCACGGTGTGCCTGTGGAAACCAAGGAGGGTCGGGGAATGATCTCCTTGACTGACAAGAAGTTAGTGTTCTATGGAGCTAAATAATCACAAAATAAAGCTAAGATGAAGCAGGTGTCGGAGAGAACAGTGCAGTGAGCTACCCCTAAGGCAGGCAGCCCCGGAAGTTGTCGCTATGGCCACACTGCATCTTGTAGGGCTGTTTTCTTCAGAGAAAACCTGCTGTCTCTGAGACATTCTCATGAACGTGGCTGAGGAAGCTGGAAGGAAAAAGGACTCGCAGGGTCCCTCTGCTGGCAGGACCCCTCAGCACAGGGCAGCTGAGGCAAGAAAGAAAAGGTGTTTTCCTAGGGTTTTCCATCTGCCCGCTTAGAGAAGAGAAATAACAGTGTGGACTTTAATGTGCCATGCTACCAAAGGCTACATAGAAAATGGTGACTCCTCTGACAAGGACAGGAAAAGAGGAACTTGCTTTAGTGTTTGGGGAGAAATGTTAGTGGAAGTATTAGACACAGAGTGGGACTCAGCACCACCCGTAAACTGTGACATTGAAGTTTGGGGAGTCAGGAGCCCGACTTCCTTTCTGCTCTAGGAATTGACTGAAAATTCTCCTACTCTCTCACGATCTTTCCCTCCTCCTTTTTTCCCACCCTCCAACTCCTCTCTCCCTTTCTCTCTTGTGTGTGTGCATTGCTTTCCTCTCCCACTGTCCATGTTCATAATTAAACTGGTCTTACGCTGCCCCCACCACACCGACTGTTCTGTTCCTGCCCACACCCATGCCCTCCTCCCCCTGCTTTGGGAAAGGAAAGAGGCCGAATAAAGAATCATCTGAGAATCAATTCTCTTTACTCTCAAATAAACTACATGTTTTTAGACTCCTCCCTGGTTTCTTCAGCTTAGTTTCCCTTGAAACGTGTGTGCAAGTCAAATTACGTGTCGGAACGCTTCCAAGGTCCAAAAAGCATCTGCCTAGAAGGCCCTGGGGACCTCGAGAGAGCTCCTTTACACAGTTCCCAACCCAGGGATGTCCAGAATCTTGCTCCTGGAAAAAAAAAAAAAATGTGGTCCTTCAGAGTCTTTCAGGTCCCTCAGGCAACCTTCCCTCTCTGTGTCTTAGAAGTCAGTGAGACAGTGTCTCTTCTGGAAGAGATAACCAGCAGTGTACAACAGACACACAGGCCATAGCTGACTCATCAATCATGCCAATGGTGTGAGCAGAAAGGTTTGAACTGCTACTCTAAACCAGCCTAATATTGTGAAAACTCCAACCTAGCTGTGCAGGAAGAAACCAAGTGGATTTGAGGAAAGGGGATGTACAGGAGTGGAGAGAAAGCCAGGAGAGCAAAGGATTCTGGGACAGAAGGACAAGAGGAGAAGAGGCCGTGCTTGGAAGTAAGAGATGTTGGTGCATAGTCTGGACAGAAAAGGAGACAAGTAGAAGCTAGTGGTGAGAGGAAGGTTTAACGGAAGTGGTACTGACCTGCTAGACGGACCACTTTATCCTTTAAACCTTTCACAGCGGGAGAGACTGAGGTGGACTAAGGCCTGCGATGATATCGGACAGCAATCACCTGTACTCAGACCTGTACTCTGACTGGGCCTTTGGAGCCAAAGTCCCTTCCTACAGAGAAAATGCAGAGATTAGGCTTACCCCAGAAGAGGACCCAGGAGTGAGTGAGGCCTCTATTTCATGAGGTTCTCCCCACAGGCCTGCAGAGGGCACCCAGGAAGGTGAAGCTGGAGAGGGACACTCCAGCTTAGGGTTCAGCAGGCCTGTCAAAGCCCCACACACACACCCCACCCCCGCCTACAAAGCCTGAAGGCTGGCTAGGGAGGCTGTGCAGAGCCTACACGCCTGTCTTCAAGTGTCTCCTTGGGTCACAGCCAAGAACAAGCTGTAGGAGCCCCAGGCATGATCCAACTCCATGAGTCAGTCTTTCCCCAGGGCAGCAGCCGGCTAAGATTTTCCCAGGGTGCTGTTCCAGGCATGGAAGCCGGACCTTGACGAGTTTCCCATCCCACAGGTGCAGTCTGAGCTGCTTCCCCAGCAAAGAAGGTCGGGGCTTACTTCCCTCAGGCCTGAAGGAAGACAGCAGCCAGCTGAGACTGCACCCAAAGGAAGAGCTTTTTGTATATGTGTTGTGGCTCAGTACTGAGCAAACCTCAAGGGGGTAGGAATGTCTGTTAGCTACCGCTTTCCAGCTAAGGCAATAGGTAAGTAACATAATTTGCCTAAGGTAGGGAGTAGCCAGGGAATCCACCTCCTCAGCAGTCAGATTCCCACATATGCACCAACAAAATGTCTGATAGCTCTTGCTCTCTTGGCCACCCCGATATATGAGTCTGTAGTTCCAATCCATAGTATCTGAGATACTAATTATTCAATAAATTATCAAATATATACCATAGTGTACATTCTCAGGGAAGATTCTATTGGAGGCTTGGTTGTTTGTTGTCATATAAATGATAATCGTGGATTTATTAGAGAAAACTAACTTCCATTTCAAATCTGGCACCTTGATTTTTCAAGAGAAGATATAGGAGCGATTCAGAAATAATTTCAGTCATCTCTTGTTAAAAATGATACCCTAGCACTCATGCTTGGGTACAAGACCCGTGACACAGCATGTTGTTTTGGTCATAAACGGTGGAGGGGTACAATGAATCTACATGGGAAGCTGTGATAAAGGGCTCGGAGTCACTGGAGCACGCGGGCTGAGAGCTTAGGGCTGGCTCTCCCGGAAAGGCCAGCCTCAGCTTCACAGTGAGCTCCCATACCGACACCCCTGCACATGCACAGACGCGCACACACACACAAAATGGCAAGGGAGGAGGGGAGAGAAAGAAGAGTGGGGGTATGATTCAAACTAGACTCCCCAAACTGCTGACTAAAGTGAAATACTTCTACACAGGTTACAGGTTTCTGAATAGAGATACTAAGGGCCCAGATTCAACAGTAACTGGGAAATTATGATCTAAAACACTTGTTCCTGTTGAACTTTTTCTGCCTTTTGGCCCAATTTACTCCTTCAGCTATTTTATCTTCCTTTTAACTTCACATTTTCAGCTTCTTTGCTCTATGCAGCCCTTTCTGAGGTCCTCACTGTCTAGGCTAGACACTGTCTCTGATGGCTGTAGAACATTCTAGAAAGAGACATCAGTGCTCATCAATTTCTCCAGCTATTTGTGACTTGCCTACCGGCAGGGACGCCATCCCAAGCAATACAGAAAGAGGACCATGAATGATGGGTGAAGCACCAGGTGTTACTTTGGTCTAAGCCAGTCAGAATAGTTAAGACTAAAAGCATTTTAAAATTCACTGTGACTTGAAGAGGAAAAATATCTAGCATCTAGAATTGTAAGGCAGGAGATAGCTGGGTCCTGAGTCACTGGTTAAGGAGACTTGCTTGGCTTCCACTCACACAAATGTAAAAGGGAATCTCTGCTTTAAGTTACTGAGATTTTTGTTGTTGTTGTTTCTTCTGTCTAGTCTAGGATAGCTTAATAAATAACCTCCATTAGCATTTCCGTTTAGACATCTTTCAAGGAAATCAGCAACGAAAACAGCAATGTAACTAACTTCTGAGACTGGACTTGTAGGCAGCTGTAGAGAAAGACAGTTTCAGCAAACTCCTAAGCACTGCCAAGGTCAGGGCACTGGGCAGCACAGCAGCCTCCTCTGGTCTTACTGTGTGAACTTGAAAGTAACTCAGAGAAGGTGATCTAAAGATACTACTACTTCAGGCAAAAAGTCTCCAAGATCAGTTTCCACATATGTGGGGGAGGAGCTCATTTTCTAGAACGGTTTTGAAATTTAGTCACAAAGTGCAAGACAGGCCCACATCATCAATTCCCTTTCAAAGCACCTGCTTGGGTCAATTTAGGAACCTGCTGGAAAAATAATTCTGGGCAACAACATGAAAATGGTGAGACTGTGCGCTGTGTAAAGTTGGGTGAGATGGGACGCCTTCTGGGAAGACATTCCCCTGTTCCCCAGAGGTCGTCCTTGCTTCGGGAGCATCTCGGAAAGTTTCACAACTGGCCAGATGCTGCCATCACTGCATTAGAGGAAGGAGCTCAGTGAGACAGCAGGGACCTCAAATCCTCGCTCCAGGTTCACACGTACAAAAGGCAGTCCCCCACAGCATGGCTCCTAAGAAAAGCAGCAGAGCAAAGCACACATCCCCGGTGTGTCCTGAAGACACGCCCCTTCCCTCTAAGCTCACAACCTCCACCAGTGGAGACAGCCGTCTACCGCTTGTTGTCCCTCTGTCCTGGCCAGCTGATTCAGAAAAGGCCTCTGAACGCTGGCAAACCCAGGGCCCGGAACCCACTTGATTAACACTCCAGATACAAGCCCTTTGGGTCCGGCAGCACATGCCAACCAAGTCCCAAACCAGTTTATTAGTTTAACCAAAAGGTAAACAGATACTAGAGATGCAGAAAGACAAGTATGTGAGCAGCTGGAAACAAGGGCCAGCTGTTCACTCAGAAGCAAAGTTAAAACAACTAAGGTGGCATTAAATAAATGAGGCCATGTTTTATCCACTCGGGATTTCCATTGTCTTTTTTTTTAAAAGGTAAATATATATATATATATATATTTTTTACATTGCAGAATATAAATCTAGGCTCTACATATACAGTATAATTACACAGGGTGAGCACATGGGTATAGCATGTATGTCTTGGGAGCCACACCCTAAACCAGGCCAACAGCTCTGCATTGACTTTTTGACCCTGACACTGAGAAAGCCAGGCTAAGGCTAGGTCTCCTTCAGTCTCATGATGGCTGTGTGATCCTTGGCATCTCCCCTCCTTGCAGAGAAGCACCAACCCAACAAGGCTCACAAACAAAAGAAGAAAGTGCCTTCCAACTAGTTGAAACCTAGCTGGTGTCCACGGTCAAGTCCAGTCTCCTAGAAATACCTGGTGACTTCCTGGCTCTCTCTTTTGTCCATTTCCACAAATCTCCAAACATTTCCTGGTTTTTCTTGTTGAATTCATATGGCTATTTACACAACATAAACCCCACACAACCTTTGGAAGCTGTAGTACAAGGTCAGAAAAACAAAAGTTCCCTGTTACAATCTGGGTGTCATATTCTAGGTTCATTCTCTTTATTTTTTGGAACAAAAACTGGTATTTGGAGAATTAAAAAAGGAGTCGGGGGGGGGGGGAGATGGACAACAATTGGAAAGTGCTTCTTACATGTCAACTCCCCACATATGGCTTTTTCATTCAAATCCCAGCACAGCTCAGATCAGAAACAAGGGTATGATGGTGTTAACTATGGACAAAAATGACCCTTAACAGTGACGCTAGGAAAGCAAACGGGATGAGAAAGGAAGAGCATTACCAGTTCCATCCAGAAGGAGGCATCTCTTTGAGAAAGGACTGAGACAGTACACACAGGCCCCTTTCCTTCCCTGTGACTTGGGCACAGGGATGCTACAAAAGGAAAGAGGGAAACCAGACTGTTATCGGCAGGGGATATTTTCTGAGGGGTTATTAACAGGGAAGTCACTGCTCAGAAATCTTTCCCGTCAGTCGCAGCAGAAACATCTACACCTGAGAACGAATTGCACATAGGTAGAGGTACAAGGCTCCAGATGGCAGAAGTCTCTGGACGTACACTTTTACATGCAAAAGGCAATCAGAAAGGCAATGGAGTAGTGGCAGTCTGAGGCAGAGAGGAGTCCAAATGAGTCGCCAATCATCTGCGCTTTCTCCTCTGGCTGGAAAATTAGGGAAGACCGGGGCTCCTTGTGCAGTAATGGCTGTGGTCTGTTCTTTACTCGAGAATTCAGAAACACAACGGGGTTTCCAGAAATTGAAACAAGCTTGTGCTGACTCCAGAGGCACCGTGATGGGGACCAGCAAGGCACGCAGGCCTCCGAAGCTCCGGCAGATGCGGGCAGAGGGCAGAGACCACCGACTCATCCAAACCTTTCCATGGTGGCCTTTCATGCAGCCGTGGCCGCTCGGACCTCTGCAGTTTGTTCATCTGGTGGCACGTGATTGAGAAAGCAACCCTCTCCCTTTACGAGAATAGAGCTTGGGCTTATAATACCGGCTGAAGAACAGTCTGTACTGGAACGTCTAATTCTGTTTACCGGAAGGTATGAGGCTAGGTTCTCAGTCCTTTCTATTTCCCTGTAAAAAGTGACCTCAACTTCCCAGGCCATTGTGCAAAAAAATTGTTTTTTTCATAGTCCAGAATATCCTGAAAAGTCCCTCTTATCTATACATACACACACATACACGCACACACACACACAGATGTGTGTGTGTGTATTTTACCCACGCACACACAGACACACAGATATGTGTGTAGATATACATACATATATATATATATATATTTTAAAATATGGATCATTTTGAATTCTATTCTCAGGTCCAAGAACTTCAGTGAATCAATTATCCTTTTAATGTCAAATTCACTTCCGCTCTTCCCACATGGTGCTGTATACACATCTGAACTCAATAAATATCTATTGGCGCCAGCAATGATCCCCAACCCTTGGCGCTGGCTGAGGTCACCACAGCCGCTCTCGGGCCTGCCCCGCCTTTGGCAGGTAGGGGGTACTGTCCCTCTCAGAGGGTGATCTTGCTGTGTCTGTTACTCCAGCCCCGCTTAGCTGTCCTGGGCAACGTCAGGCTGGTGCGACTGCGCAGCTTCACCTGCTCTTCCGCCGAGTTCTTTTTGCGTAAAATGAAATCGAAGTTCACTTGGCTGTTCATGGCATAAAAGACGTTTGCGGAGTCTGGGATCACCAGTTCTGGGAAAGACAAGGAAACAGCGGCTGGTCAGTCTGTGCAGGGCAGCCTATCACTGACTGGCGCAAGGCAAGGCCTGGATGGACTCTTTGCTTCTTGACTATAATCTGAACCAGGCAATATGGACACCTCCTCTGTGTGATCCCCAAATCTTAATCCCTACCTGAAACTGAGCACAAAGTGTCAGACTTCCTCCCATGAACTTACTGGTCAGATGTAAAATGTTAAAGCTTGAAGAAAGCCTGGAGGTTGGGGCACCAGGAGGACAGTCCCAGGACGGCAGAGCTGGATGAGACCCCGGGCTTCCCAGCTCCAGCTAGCCCCCCTTCATCAGAGCACGCACATGTGCTCCCACAGTCTAAAGGAGTCCAATGATCTAAACAAGACCTATGGAATTTTCCAGGCATCTTTACTCGGATTCAGTTAAAATATTTTTCACATAATTCTGGGTCAACCCCATGATTTATTCCTTTTGAGTCACTGCTTTGCCCGGAGTTTGCCTCTCAACCCTAAATGGTATCCATCTATGACCGTGCATGCCACTAATTTTTAAGCTATATTCAACTTCAGTGAGGCCCAACTAAACACCTGCAATTTATAAACAGGCATTGCTGTTACCAGTGGAAAACCAAATTGTGTCAAAGCAAAGTTGTTTTATTTTTTGCACATCTGCATGAAGTGAGCTTCCGGTGACTTCCTCACACTGGGCCCCCACAGCTAGCCCAAGATGGTCAGGCTCTCTAAGACTGGTACATTACGTCCAAGTGTCTTCTCACTCTGCTCACCTCCTTAGGGGCCACAATACTACTACTCCCATCTGCAGAGCATGCAGCATTTCTGCAAAGCGCTCTCCAGTACTTTATTCATACTGATTTCATAATTGCCCTATGGTGTTCATGTTAGGAGAGGGGATTTGTCGAGACCACTCAGCTGGTGGGCATGGCTGGGCCCAGCTTTCATTCTTTGAGCCACTGGATCTTCAGATACACTGGCCCCCTGTGCACTGGTCTGTAGGCCATATGTTAGAATCCAACAGAACACTTTTTGGATTTATAACTTTAACTGCAACTGAATTTAAATATTATAACTGAGCGTCAGGAGATGGCGCCATCTGAAAAGCACTTGCTTTATAGGCACAAGAACCCGAGTTTAAGTCCTAGAACCTACAATTTGAAGAAAAAAATACTGTATTTGGGGCTGGAAGATGGCTTAAGAACATTGGCTGCTTTTCCAGAGGACCCGGGTTCAATTCCCAGCATCCATAACTATCTGTAAATCTAGTTCCAAAATTAAAAAACAAAACAAACGTAAACAACAACAAAACCTACAACTCTGAAATTCTGACATGAGTGCTTCCGGATCACCAAGGACTAGCAATCACAATGTCAAATAAAAGGTGTGCGTGACCACCTGCCCAGACATAAGAGATTCCATCTGCTTCCCACTCCTGACACACAGACCGCTCATAAAAATGTGCTTCTCGTGAGGAGTACAAACAATTGGCAAGAGGAATTATTTAGAAAAGCCTAGAAACAACAACAAACAAGAATTAGGGGCTGGGGGAGGAGCTTCAGACACTTGATTCTACAATAGGGTGATGTATTGCTTGTTGCTCTTGCACGTTTAAAATTCACCACCAGGGGGCGTGAGAGATGGTTCAGTGGATAGGAGCATGAAAGCTCCCGGTCAGGGGAAGAGACAGTAGGACTGCTTGGGTTTGCTGGCCAGCAGCCTTCCTCCAGCACACACACACACACACACACACACACACAGATATGCGCATATGTCCCCCAGCCCCACACAACTAGGATCCAAAACGTGCATGCTGCTGGCACCTGGCACACAGGAGAACATGCCCACCTTTGTCCTCTGAGATGACCTGAACCAGCTCGTACTCCTCAGCTGGGTCGGAGTCCAGATTGTGCTTCATCATCGCTCTCTGGATCACAGCAGGGGTCTTATCTTGGCTTGTCAACTGCAAAGACAACGGATGCATCTGAGGCAGACTTATCGAGTGTTTCACCTTTGTGGTCTTGTGTGGTGCATCCTTCTCAGAGATGGCTGCAGTGGGTGGCATAAGAACAGGACAAAGAACCAGGACTCCCAAGTGTTACTGCTACTTCAGTCTGAGTAGCCAAAAGATGGCAGGTGGTAATCACAGTGCCTCCCCCGCACTAAAATAGGAAAAACGCACATGGCCTATCTCCCTACACTAATTCAGTTCCCACTGAGAGAATATACATTGAGAGAACTATGAAAAATTTAAGGAATTATGAGTCTGGGCCAGTGTGATCTTCACATATCGGTAATGCTATGACACTAGTTGACAACCAACAGGAAGAAACGGCTTCAAGTCTACCCACTGACCAGTTCTGAAAAAGTGCAAGAGATTCTGTGACCCAGCAAACCACGTGTTAAAGGAAATGAAAACCCGTGTCCACAAAAGGACTTCTGAGCCACTAGAGGAGAGCTGACGCGTGCAACAACAGAGATGAATCTCACAAGTATGTTGAGTAAAAGAACCCGGACATAAAGGATGGCATTAAAACATAAAACCCTGCACCTGTTAGAGAACTAGCGTCAAGGTCAAGGGGGGCTGACTGCAAGATCACCGGAAGTTTCAGCTGTGGTTTCATTTAATTTGAGGTAGTAGACAGACAAATATAAAGACTTTTAAAACTCAAACAACTGGGCACTAAGACCTGTAACTGTACGTAAACCACAGTCGAATAAAAATCAGTTTCTACTTAGAGCACAAAGGATCTGGTCATCACCAAGCCTTGTTTTCTTTATTTCGGCCTGCTAGTTGATTTTGAGCTCAGGTGGCATGAAAGACAGCCGTCTACAAGCCATAGCTTGAGGGATAGATATCTTTAAAGACTAAAGAAATGAATGAAAACTCAGATTATGTATAAAAGAAATTTTTTTCTCACCAAGAGGTGAGAAAACGTGCTTGCTGGGGCTTTGTGTGCATGCACACACACACATACACACACACACATAGCCTGATTTCCTCCAGGGCCTAGATGCCTCCCTCTGACCTGGGGGGCAAATGGTGTTTATGATTCAATAAACAGCAATAAGGGTGATGTAAATTTGCCTATCACCAAAACCTCTGGCTTATATACTTACAAGGAAAGGATTGGTGCGCACAGAATTTTAAAGGGGGAAAAATAGATTTTTGATAATGTAAAGGAAATCACCCCCAAACGGAATCAAAGTAGAGCGGTAGTGTAATGGTGTCGAGGAAGGACACTTGTGGGATAAACGTGAGGCTGAGACAGGATTTCAGCTTAGAAATTGAGGCTTCCTAATTAGAGCAAGGGCTTCCCTCAGATGTTTGCTATTTTGGAGGATAAAAGCCACGCAGAAGAACTAAGAGTTAGAACTAGCATCAACAGCAGAGAAGGCTCCAGGCTCCACTCTGCAATAGAAAGGGTCCCAGGAGGGAACAGTGAAGGGGAGCATTCTCCCAAAGGCAGTTCCTATCCCAAGGATGGAACACTTGAGGAATCATCTCTTTACTACCCTCCCAACACACTGCGGGACAGCACATTCGATCCAAGATTTCCCCAGATGAACTGTTTTCCCCTGACAGCAGAGACCACCACGGGCATGGCACACAGTGTAAGCGCTGGGTGCCTGGATTTGTCCTGTGATCCTGAGACACCTTGGTTATGTAGGTGGCCCACTGCTCTCCGGTTGGCATATGTAACAGAAGCACATGAGTAGACTGTGTCAAAACCACAACTACTACTGACAACCTGTGCATTTTTGCTAGCTATTCCTTTATGACTGGCTGATCATCCCACACTCATTCCCACCCCACGGGGCTGGAGGATGTGCACTATTGGACTCCGACACCAGCCCCTCGGCACTTGTGTTTCTGGCAATCTATTAAACAATGTCATTTGGATGTCCCAACTTACAGGCCCGGAAACCTCCTCCAGTAGTTCATATCTCACTGGACAGTCACAGCCACCAGATGGTCCCCTATCCTCCCTCTTCCTTAGGAATCCTCCCTCTTCCGTGCCCTCCCAACAGTTACCCAAAGGCTGATAACAGGATGACTGGCTCGTACAGTAATACCTCCTAAGACGCTTCGCATGTCATCTCCAGCCAAGGGCCATCATTCAAGCCCTCAGCGTCCACTGCATGAAAGAGCAGCTCCTATCCCGGCTGCTGGAAGCAGGCTTCCACGAGGCAGCTACTCTGCTAACGACCAAACCGGATCACCTAACATGACCCCTACATGAGACCTGACTGCCTGTAGAATTAACCCAAAGTCCCCCCCAAGGAGGCCAGGGGATCATTTCCAATGTGGTCTGGCTTCCATTAGCATATCACTATACTAGATTATATACATACGTTATATATATGTAGACTATACATAATCTCTCTCTTCTACTATAATTTCTTGAAAGATAAAAGAATCTTATTCATTCTCCTAGTCTCAAAGCCCAGGGAAATAACTAGTAATAACGAACACTCAATAATTACTGTATTCGTTGAATGGTTCAGCAAAGGGTTTTTTCTGGAATGTTAAAAGACAATGCCTTCTCACCACTTACGGAACACCCAGGCCTCAGTTTGGAGACAAATGATGGCAACGAAGGCAGACGTGAAATTTACCATAGATTTGGCTACAGAAAAGATTTACTAAGTGTAGGCTATGCCCCATAGACTAAGGAATCTAGTCATCTCCCACAAGACCTCACATAGTCAAGGTTATCACCGTGAAAGGCCTTGTATCTACTCCAGAAGAACTACCATCAACTAAAGTAGCTCTGGAGTTTTCCTAGTCTAATGCAGTTTTTTTTTTTAAAGAAACATGAAACTCAGTTCCACTTACTTATTAAGCATAGTTAACTTACTGACCCAAACTGCACCTCTATCTACTTCAGGAGCTAGGCTTGGTCCAAATGGCTGCAGGAGAAAACTTAGTCACCAGGGACTACACTATTGAAAAGGCATGTTAGCTTAGTCATCAAGTCCAACATAGGAAGAGTTCCAAGGAGGTGTGGGAAGCAATGGCACCCTCCCTGGACTACTGTCACATAGCCACCCACACTGAGCATCAGGAAACAGCACACCAACCTGGATGAATAGGCTAAACAAAGGTGGCAAACCTTCCACGCGCCTGCGCCATCAGATAAACATACCGTTGATCTGCGCCTGGGAGGAAGTTGCTATTTTTCATGCTGGTTTTGTGTGCATGCACAGACAAGTATGATCGGTGTGTGCACTCAGGGGGGCAGTCTGCACACTGACTGGACAGGGGCCTGCGTGGGCTCTTCCGTGGAGAGCCTCCCCAGCAGGAGGGCCCCTTACCATGATGCTCTTGTACATGTTGCCATTGCTGTCTTCTACACTGATGCGGATGATGCAGGTGTCTTCATTCTGCTGATTGTAAACGGGGGGCAGTGCTGCGGAGGTGATGGAGGTCACGGAGACGGAGCGCTTGTGGATCTTAGGGTTGTTGGTGCAGGTGGGAGGGGACGACAAGGGGTTGATTAGGGACGACATCCCTGAGGAGTTCGTGTCCATGGAATGAATCGAGGAACATGAGGAGGAGGACTCAGAGAGCTGAAAAAGTTAACACCCACCCCAAAAGAAAACAGAACCATCAGAACCTGGACCAGGCATGCTTCGCAATTTCAAAACACAAGTAGATATGGAGACTTAGCAACTTTGGTTGATCACATGAGCCCATGGTCTGAAAGAGAGGTTCTTCCTCAATAGCTCATGGGTCTCCTCTCTGTCTCTCTTGGCCTCTCCCTCCCCCACCCCCCTCTCTTCCCAACACACAGACCATGGGCTCACGTGACTGTCAGTGATTCGGTGTGAGTTAATCACTCTGAATCCAGGAATGGCACAGTGATTCTTCGACTTCCTGTTTTTAGTTGTCCATATGAAAGTCAACCAGGAGATGGCAGCAGATACCAGATTATACAGGCCATATGGGCTGAGGAAGTCACTTCACAAATTCCAGGAAGCCTTCCTTAGAAGAGCTTACTAATTCTCACCACTAATGCTTTGGAGAACATTCCGTCCTGACTACTTCACATCCAGATTTTGTAGTAGGAGATAAATGTCCATGCCTAAAAGCTTAAGATAAGGAATACAACTTATGTAGTTCTGCTGGGATGGCCGTATAGGTCACCTGACCTCTTTGCCAACAGAGAGGTCTGCAGCCCAGATAGAGCACTGTGTCCCAGGTTCACCAATCCAACCTCACTACTACCAGCAGCATTCCATGCCCCCTTTGGCATGGTGTCCACCCAGCAAGTACACAGCAATGGGCAGCATTCATCAAAATGTGCTTTGAGGACATTAGCTTTGATGAGCTAATGTCCTTGACACGTTTAGTACTGTAGCCTAATAATGACCTTTCATTTATCTTTCTCACTTAGATCTCAGAGCTGTCTTATGGGGAGGAGGTATATACAAAAACAGCATCATAACACAATT
>CM053759.1:37847054-37968480 GCA_028658305.1 Pachyuromys duprasi | reverse complement strand
TGTGTGTGTGTGTGTATGCATGTGTGCTTATGTGTGTAAGTGCAGGTGTGCTCATGCCAGGACACATGTGTAGAGGAGGGAGAACAAGCTCAGGGGTCAGTTATTCTTGCCTTTTGTCTTGTCTGAGACAGGCTGTTGACCATTCTATCCACACACCAAGCTGGCTGACCTGCAAACTTCTGAGGGGCTGTCTCTGCCTCCCTGCTTGCTGTGTAGCGCTGGGATTCTAAGGGGACACATGTGTCTGGCTTTGTGTGCTGTGGAGGATCTGAACTCGGCCCCTACATTTGTGTGACAAGTGCTTTACCCCTGAGCCATCTCCCTTGCCCCTTCACCCTAGAATTTGATCCAACTGATGTCAAGTCATGGAGAATGTCAAGAGTCCTGGTTCAGGAAACATGATTTTGGGGGAGAAAAGCCAGATGATAGCTGTCTGTGGGCTTTTTCCTTCAACATATGAAACATGAAGGATTGTATCTGCCCAATTAGCAGCAAAAAGGAGAGGAATCTAACAGCCTCTGAGTCAGTCACCTCTACCGGGTGAGTCCTAAAGTGCCTCTCTTGGATTGCTGACTCTGTGACGAAACCACTTGAGGGGTCTCAGAGGGATGTTCTTGCTGGTGACCGCTGTGGAAAGCAGCACCCTCCACAGGGAAGCAGCTAGAGAGACCGTGAGAGGCCTGTATTCTTCCTGTATAACCTGTATTCTTCCTCACCGGTGTGAGCCCAAACTAAGAGGCCAGAAGCTATGACACAGCAAATTCGGCGGATAAAACCCTCCCCCAAATGCTGTGGTTTCTAGTCATAGCAGAGTTGACCTCTCTGAACTAAGCTCCTTGACCAGAAAGTAGACTAACATAGACATTTTCTCTTGTTGTTTTGCGCAGTTGTGGGAAAAAAAGTGGAGTGTATGAGGACCCTCTAGCTGTGCTCACAGCTTGCCATCTATTTCTGCTGTGTTAGACTGCATCATCCTTATCAGCGCCTCGCCCTGCTGCAAACTGTGCCCTTTGCCCTATGATTTGTTCCATGGTTCCTCCCACTGATGGTGGATCATAGCTCCTGCTTCAGTTATTTATGTTGGCTTGGACCACATGACTACTTTAAGCAATGGAATGTTGGTAGGTAGGACCAAGGAAAGGCTCTCCCTGTGTGCTTACAGGGTTGGGCTTCTTCCCCTCTTCTTCAGACATTTCAGCATGCTAAGAGGATGTTCTGGAAAGCCCATGACTCCAAATAAATGGCTGATAAACAAAGCAGGCTTGGGTTAAACCTGTAGTCCACGGCCAAGCCCAAAGCAGCCAGTCCCCAAGAAACATGGTGGTTGTTCTAAGTCATTGAGTTTTAGAGTGCTTTCCTGTGCAATGTGAGTGTGGTACAAGTGTGGCTAAGACAGTTCATGGCACTAAAAGTTGGCATATCTCTATTATGTTTTATTCTTTCTCAAGCAATCCTGATTCGCTTGAATAAAGTATACTTATTTTATGGGCCATAATCCTTTGGTGTACTTCGATATAGGCAAAAAAACAAAAACAAAAACAAAAAAAACGTTTTGAGGAACAAATGAACAAGCCACCCCTCCTTAGTGCTTTGTAGATGTTTCTCTAAGGAATGGTTCCCCAGAAAGAACTGTTTCAGATACCTTCTGGAGAACCTGGGAACAGGCATTCTTCATGTGGCAAATGGCACATTAGAGGCAGCAACAGGAATGAGAACTGTGGAAAGGGTTAGCGTGTACCTTCTTCTGAGGCTCATCCGGTGTGTCCATGGGTGTGATGGAACCCTCCTCGGCCTCTGAGTGGTTTGACTCACAGGAGGACACACTGACTGAGTCCATGCTCTCACCAGAGCTGCCACTGGCTGTGGACTTGGGCTGATCTTTGGTGGGGGTGCTCCCAGTGATGAAGTCAGACCCCAGAAACAGTCTGCAGAAAACAGAATGCCAAACATCCAGGCTGTTACAGACCTAGACTCCATCATTGAGCGAATAACATGTCCTGATTAAGCCCTCAATGTTTTCTCAGTACTGAAGGTTTTGTTGTGAATACTTTAAAAAAAAAAAAAAAGCTATAATGTTTCCAACAAATAGCAGTGACTGTCTTGTCCCAGTAGATTATGGCAACCTTTAAATGATGTAGCCCTCCTAAGTCCCTGGCCCTCCTTCTTTCAGTAGTCAATGGACCACTGTGGCAGGGTCAGAATATCAGCACTCCACCCTCACTGCTTCCTACCCTAAAATGAACTTTGAACTTCCTGCAGCTGGAAAAGGTGGGTGTGCTCTGGATGAGAAACCAAAAGAAGAATACTTCTGCTTCGAGCCATCTGGCAAACTACAATTACCCAAACCCCTTCTCCATAAAACAACTAGGTAAGAGATATTAAAACCCCTTTTCAGCTGAGCTGGCAAGATATGAGGGAGATCCCCACAGCCCCTACATGAAAAGAGAACTGAAAATCGGAAGCTCGAGTGCTATTTCTGCAGCTGTTCTGATTGGGAAATAGGAGGTACAAATGTTGGCAAAACAGTCATTGTTTTGTTTTTTTAATTGTTACAATACTTTAATTATACATAATAAGCTAGTTCTGTTTGATATTTCCATATATGTATACAGAATGAACTGACCACGGATTTAGCTCAGACACAGTACTGTGAAATGAGGGTTCTGCTTACTAAAGAAAGGTTGCTAGAACCTAATCTCATATATAAAGCCAGACACTCAAAGGGCTTTATCCTCAATAAAGAGGTATGCTAGAAAAATATCTTCCCATGGGCACAGGAGACAACACGGAAGTCTGTCTGTCTGTCCTGAATTTGTACAAAAAAAATAATGCTTCCATGATTGTATGATCCTGGCCTGTGCTTCATTCTGACTTGCTACCTATGGGGCCCACATGTTAGGAAGTCTCAGGCCACCACTGAGAATGATGAATAGAATGAAGTAAAGGAGGAAGGGAGGGAAGGGGTAGAAAACAAGAAGGAGTGGATGAATTTATCTTTCAGGAAGGCTATAAACCTTTTACCCAAGCTGCAGAGAATAATTCCTTTATAAAGTTGAGCTCACAACACAGAATTACAAAATATCCAAAAAGAACCAATCTACTCAAAGAGCATTAACAGTCAGAATGGGCAAGAGACACCTGGGAACTCCTGGGAACTCCTGACATGGGAACAATCAGAAAGAAAGTAGCCATCCACCCAGATGATAAACAGTCACATATCTACCACAGGCCAAGTTTTATAAATATATTTTAAAACATTAAAGACATAAAAAAATAAATCCGTACAAATCAAGGCACGCTAACAAAGAGAGAATTGGAAAAATGCATGTAAGCATGTATAAGTGAAATTATAGAAATTAAAAACAGGAGGATTAAATAACTATTAAAGAAAAAAATCATGAGTAGCTCTGGAAAAATATCCTTGGGAACTGGCCTCAAGAAATACAGAGGAGGAAACAGAGGCTAGAGGATAGTGAAAAAAAGAAAGTCCTGCACAGGTACGGGAGAAGACAATGAGCCTGGGGGAAGGAACGCAGGCAGATACGTGGTTGAGAAGATTCCAGGACTGGTCAGCCACAAAAATCCCTGATCCAGGAAGCACTAGAGCCTCACATCGAATGATATCCAAGACGTCTGCATGACACCTGGCGGGGTTGGGGAGGACCCAGGGGACTGCTTGGGCTACTTGACCAGGGGAAAGCAATAGTCCCTAAGCACTGTTCCTGATTGCCTCTGGTCAATGCAGGAAACCTCGCCCAAAGGGCAGACTCAAGTTTATAAATTAAGGGATCTGCAGAAGAGGAAAGTTTCCTTGAATTAACAACCCCCTTCTCTGATTCCTCAAAGTCTAAAGATCAACTTTATGGAGCAGAGTAGGTCCTACCAAGCTCCTACAGTTGAAGCCCGGGGTCTAAAAGACATTTTTTTTTCATTCCCTTTCTCCCCTCCTTTGGTTCTCCCTCCTCTCCCATCTTTCTCCCTTTCAAAATGTAACTTCATAGGTCACCGTATGGTAAAGCTTCTGCAAACTTAACTTTGAGCCGAATATTAGGTGTGCATTCTGGTCCTACCATTATGAGCACATCATCTACCTTTCCCACTTCAGTCTCCTGGGCTCTGTGACTGGAGCTAATTATAGAAACTGTTTCCTAGACCATGTTGTAGATTTTATAAACTCATGTATTATTCTTATAACAGCCCTAGCTTCTGCTTCAATTTACTCATTCTAAACACATTCACTATCACTGTGGTGTTGGGGCAGCATTTAGATTCTGTGAACAGAACAACAACTAAAACCAAGGCTTACTTTCACGGAGCTTAGATTCTCTACAGACACATACAGTATATAGTATGTTGGAAGAAGTTAAATGTGATGGAAAAAACAAAGACTGGAGACAGCCAAGGGAGGGCGCCAAGGTGGAAGGTGGAAGGTCTGTAGTTAGTAGCCAGCAAGCCAGGTGTTCTACAAACACCTGAAGGAAGTAAGAAAGTGAGCCAGGTGGCTCTTTGGGAGAAGAGTTAGCAGAACAAAGGCAACTAAAAATGACAGCCTGGTGGCTGGAGCGCAAAGGGTGGACAGAGGACAGACAGACGGAGATGGGCCGGCAGGGCGGTGCTGGCGGTGCTGACGCTGCGGGGCAATGGGAGCCTGCAGACAGTCTAAGGTCTCTGGATTCTAGCCAAAGGGAGTGAGGTCTCACAAAGCTGACCACAAAAGGCCAAGTCATTACCATACACGATGGACAGTGTTTCTGTTGTAACACTGCTCACTCTAAACTGTGAAAAACAGCCAGCATGAATGAGAATGACCAGAGGAGACAGCACCATCAGAAGATCTCTCTTAGGAGACAACATCCCTGCCACCATCAGAGGAAGCTATCCAGCACAAAAGACCATTTCTAGGAAGGGCTGGTGTGAAGGCCCGAGCAGGCAAAAGCCTGTGTGTTTAAAGGATGGCTAGAAGGGCAGTGTGGTGGATCTTGGGGAGCCAAGGCACGTGTTGTAAGAGAGAGAAGGTTGGGAGTAGATCCCATAAGGCCTAGTAAACTAGAACCTAGAGTTGAGACTTCATTTCAATATAAAACCATTGGGTGTTTTTAAGAAGTGACATAATCTATTGTTCAAAGGATCACTAGGCCTTTTAGTAGAGAATGAAATGTCAGGACAAGAGGAGAGCCAGATGACTGCTGAAGTGTCCAGGTAGGAGGTGACATTGGTTCATACCAGAGAGGAATGGATGGATCTCATGAGCCTTTTGTTATGTTTTGTTCATGAGAGAAGATATAACCTTTAAGTGGGCATGCGTGCTGCTGAATATATTCCTCTGCCCTCTCTGACAGGGGCCTTCTCAGGGCCAGGACCCTGTGGTGAAGGAGGGGGCAGCCATAGGGTACAGGACTCACAGGCTCAGCCTCTTCACCATGCTCTTCCGAGGCTTGGGGGACGTGGTGTTGGCATCAGCAGCAGCTTCAATCTCACACGAGAGGGCATAGCTGAGGAAGACAGGGAGGTTTGAGGTCAAGGTTTAAGCACAGAAGAAGACTCCTGACTCCCATGACTTATTGGAATATTGAATTTAGAGGAAGCCTCTGATTACTCAAAGTACAACTGTAGACTGCGGTGTCCTACAGCGGATGTCAGAGGATGTTTGCTTATGGACACATTTGATAAATTTACATTGCATGCCTGCTCCTGTCTCTGGCAGATGGGCAGAGCCTATTCAGTTCTGCAGGCTTCAACACAAGGCACGTGACACTGACGGCAGCAGGAGCTGACAGCAGCCTGAGCCTTGATCATCCCCATCCCACCACAAGGCCTGGGAAAGAAACATCCTCCCTCTGTGAACCACACCACCATTTCTTTTCTGCCTCCTCCTTCCAATTACTTATTTGTGTTTATGTGCACATGTACATATTTTTATGTCAGGAAAACTAAAGAAGGTGTTTTTCTGAAATATCTAACCTTTGCTGTATAGACACACACAATTATATTATTTAAGAAGATATATAAATATAATTATAAACATTATCATCTTTTGTTGTTGTTCTTGTTGTCTTTCAAGACAGGGTTTCTCTGTGCAGCCTTGGCTGTCCTGGACTCCCTTTGTAGATCAGGCTGGCCTTGAACTCAGAGAGATTCTCCTGCCTCTGCATCCCATGAGTGCTGAGATTATAGGCGTGTGCCACTGCCCCTAGCTACAAACATTACCTTGAACTGCCCAAACCTCCTCAATTAAAGATACCCAGGCTTCAGATAGTGATATGCCAGGCAAATGGTAACTCATGCAGGCATAAGAGGAGGTTCTGGTTTGAAGTGCTTCTTGTGAAAGCCTGCAGCTGCTGCTAGCACAGGTACACTGTAAGTAGGTAAGGTGAGCCATGATGCCCATCATTTAGGGTCTCAAAGCTGAGGTGCAGTCAGGCAGCCACGTCATAACCAGTTATAGCATCCCTCAAAGACCCCAAGTCCTCACCGGCAAATACTTATTTTGCTGTCAGTTTCATTCTTTCTTATAATAAATCTACAAAGAAAATCTCAGGTCTACCTCAGGGTTCAGCAAACTTTCTCTGATTCAGACAAGATAGTAAGTATTTCAGGCCATGGGCCATATGGTCTATCTTGAATGCAGGAGGACAACCATAGATAGGATGTAAATGAATGGGCTATATTCCACTAAAGCATTATTTATGGATCCTGAAATATGAATTTCAAATAACTAATTTTCATGCCATATTCTTCTTCTTTTATTTATTTTTTCCTTCTGCCACTTAAAATATAAAAACAGGCAGCGGGCCACATACAGCCTACAGACTACTCAGACAACGACCAAGCTAGAGGAAAGGTCTGCACCCACTACACAAAGCATTCAAAGCACAGAGTCAACATGCCTTTCCATGCACACCAGCCAATGTTTTGAAACCTGCACCCTTGGCCCCACCCACACTGCCCTCCAAACACCAAGGCTGTCAGGACACCATGCTCATGTTCCCATCCTGCTCTGTCTGGAATGTTTTTCTCCAGCTCTTCTGGTGAGATCTCTCTCCACAGCCCAGCCTGCTTGGTAATTTCTGTAAATCTTTCCCATACCCCATCACTCCTTGGCCAATGAACTGCTCCTGCCCACAGGTTCCACAACACTTTAGTTTGTCTCCTCTTCAATTTCTCATGAGTTCCTCTTTTTCTTCCTCTCCCCCGCAACCTCTCTCCCTGGAAGCTAGCACCGTGGACTCGGTGCCAATGGCAGTGGCGATGGTGTACCTGATTAGCAGTTCTAATGGTGCTTTTCAGAATATGCTTTTTATGCTTTAAAACAAATATTTCACAAACAGGCCTCCTGAAGATGGGAGAAAAATAAAAGACTTGTTCAAGATTTCAAAGTAAGTGGCTGGGGAAGACCACCCACTAGTCCTGTCTAGTCAGTTCCCTCAGACAACCAAGGACCAGACTAAGAGCCACCGAGCAGATGGCCCAGAAAGGTCCTGGCCACCCCACAGTTCTTCCCTGACAGGTGACAGCCCAGCCCACCTCTCCTCCTCTGTTAGAAGCTGTTGCCGCTGGAACCACTGGATGAACTTCTGGTCTGGGCTCATGCAGTAGCTATTGCAAGCAGACTGTAGGAGCTTTATCTGGGCAATCACTTCAAATTCCTAGAGTAGACAGAAAACCAAAGAGAGACTGAATAAGAATATGAAACAAATATAAATCTTTCAACATGGAAATGTAATACCCTAAGGGGTAAAATATGGAGAAAACCATTCACGAGGACTCTGAAATTCTGCTACCTTAGAAAGTAAATGAGTAAATCTTAAAAGTTCTAACTCAGAGGTGGGAATGTAGTTCAGTGGTAGAGTGCATGCCTGGCATACATAAAAATAAATTTTAAAATACACATATACATCACTTTGAACTCCTTGCATGCTTTGATTCTTAATCCTCTTTTCTCCTTAAAAGAGAATTCATATGAATAAAACAAGCCATCCACAGAAGCCAGCTAGTCACCAATTCATAATGGTGCCTTTTCCTTCCTGTTTCTATTCTTGGGATTTTTTTTTCCTTTTAAGTGTAAGGTTGATAAAATACATGTAATGTTTTTACTCCTATTTCTTTTTTTAAAAGAAAGAAATGTTTCAAGTCATGATGCTTACAGCTCCACAACTTTTCCAACAATTTCCCCTCAATAAATGCATACTGGTGGGGATGACCATCTAAATAGTCCAGGGTGTCATAAAGCTGAATGTTTAGGTCTTCCAAATCCTTGGGATTTTTACTACTCTAGTAAATCATCTAACTAAACCTTGTAAAGCTCACCAGAGAGGCAAGTACATAATTATGTCCCAAATTATTTATGCCTCTTTGTATGCTTCAAGGTCCCCCCTTTAATGTCAGCAGTCGGGATAAACTGTAGCTTTAGGTTTCATACTTAAACTTTGCAAATGTTTAACTTCTTAGTCTTAAAAGGAAGGAAGGTAGCCTCCAGGCTTCTGCTGGAGTTAAAGGACCAAGCATGGCGTACTGTGGAGGCACAGTGGGACAGGACAGGACAGAAGTAACTGGAGAGCTGGCAGAGTCTTTGGGTCTCATCCCTCGGTCCAGTACCGTCATGGAATAGTTGCCAGCATGCCACAAGAGGCTTAGCAGTTGAGAGGCGGAAAGCTCCTGCTGGTCCACATGGCTGTCTTGTTGCTGCAGAGCCTAGCCCAGCTAGCTTCTCTGCAACGTGTTTGCAGAAAGCCCCATGTCCTTTGCTCCTGTCCTGCACAGTTCTCTGGCTTCACAGGCTGATACTAGACCAGCCTCCTACTTGTTTCTCTCAGACCTTCCACCTCTGCTTGGAGCTTGGATAAAGATGAACTGGGGCCACCTACTCATCTGCCTGTCTCCCTCCTGGACTGTGGACTACGCGAGGGTAGGGCTCTGGTTTCCCACTACACAAGTCCCCAAACTCCCTGTTAGGTACACAGCCAGTGTGGTAGAATGGAAGGATAAAGAGAAGAATAAAAGACTACTGTGAAGCACTACAGGCCAGTCGTCACAGTCACTCATTTTCCTTCCAAACGCTCAAGTGCCTAGCTCATGCCCATCTGTCACAAAAATTATAACAAAATTTACGCCTAGGAAAAAAACACAGTGCAGAACTATTGTATCCACAGAAAGATTCAAAATCGTGCCTATTCTGACGGGAAAAATGAAAGCTCACCACCTATATGTAATGGGAAACACTGGCAACGTCCTTTCCCCGTCCAGACGCAGCCATGGGAGTGGCTGTCTTTATTAATGTCATTCACTCTCAGAAACCTCTTTCCTTAACAAGTGACCTTTTGAAAATTTAACTGACAAAATAAGTACATATTCAAGGTGTATACAACATGGTATTTTGGAATAGGTATTTGCTATGAAATGACTAAACATAGCTTACTAACATGTTAATTGTTTCCCCTACTTCTTTGTAGAAGAATATTCAAAATGTATTCTCAGCAATACTTTCCATATGCATGATACATTTTTACTAACTATAAAGTAGCTGTTTCTCTAAAAAGTAGCTGTAGAGAAGATGAGGAGGGGTTAAGGAACGAAATCTCACAGTCTTTCTCTCTTTCTCTGTTTTAGAAATCAAATGTAAGACCTTCTGCACGCTCAGCCAAGGGCCTTGCCACTGAGCTACACCTCCATACTATCTTTAGTTCATTCATGAGCTTTGCAGCTGGACAAAATCTGAACTCTGGCTCATTACTAGCTGACCCTGGACCAGCTCCTTAATTTCTTCCGTCCTCACCTCTAACTGAAGATGAGGAAAAAGAGCTTGGAGCGCTCTTGTGGAGTAATGTATGGGAACATGCCTAACATAATGGTATATTTTAAAATGTTCAACGAGTGGTTTTTTTCTGCCTCTCCAAAAATAAACAAAAGAACAAAATTCATCTCCACTTCCTTCAGTTTTTTTTTTTTTTGTGCCTGGGTGAAATAGAATGGCACAGCACAGGTAAGATCTCTACTTACCCTTCTTCTTTTCTCAAAGTTGATCAGTCCACCCTGAAAGAAATGTTCAGAAGAATGTAAGCAACCAAACTGTAGGGCCCTGAACTGCTCCAGGCCCTACTGTGCAGGTCAAAGGGATGAGAAAGTTGTCGCTATTAGTGATCTTAAAAACATGGCTACCACAGAGCAAGAGAATCACCTTTCTCTTGGAGGAAAAAAAAAAAATGTCCCTTCATTTATGATAGAGCAGGGCTGGCAACCATCTCCTAAGATGTCTGAAACCAACCACAATAGTAATGATGGAGCACTTTGAGTCGGAATCCAGACACATTTATCTGCCAAGCTAGGAAAGACCAAACACTCCTCTCCACTCTTCCCTCTGACTGAACACAACAAAAACAGATGGCCACTGCCTCATGCCAACGGTTTATCATAAGAAAAGTCACTTCTCCACAGCACTGTGGAAATTAAGTTTCCATTCTTCATCGCCACCGTGCCTCATCCTCAGTAAGTTAAATTTAATTCCTCAGGATTTGCTCACTCCCTGCAGCTCCTCAGCACTGCTGGGTGTTTCCCGAGATAAGCTGAGGCAGAGGACGTGAGGAGACATGAATGAGCACGTCAACTTCACGTAAAGACTACTTGGGAGCATGTAAAAACAGCTTCCCTTTCTAGTTACAGCACATGCAAAGCAGCTTGCATAGGAGACCCAGTGACAGGTAGGTACACTTGCAGACGGCTTTTGCATTGTAGCATGCTGTGTCTTGTCTTGTCTGTGACTTGTTTACGTTTGGTCAGCATTGCTAGGAACGGAGCTGGGACAGCAGAGACGAAGGCCCTGAGTGAGAAGTCGAGCCCTCCCAATAACCTTTGCTCTCATTTCTACTGCCAGATCCTTTCTAGTTACCATTTTATTACTGCCGCTCACAATCTGCTTGCTTGAGTGGATTTTGCCGCTTTCTTCGTTGCAAAAGAAAGACAGTAGGTAGATGCCAGCGTATACTCCAGAGCAGCATGATACAACAATCATAGAAAGGAATGAGGAGAACCTACTTGAAAATTCACTGATCTGGCTCATTATTCCAGGGTGTATCATCCCTTCAGGTCTGTCTGTGGTGTGCTCAGACCATACCCCTCAAAAGGCACTTTAATCATGTCTGTGCATCTAACATGCTCCATCACTTTTTGCTGCATTTCTGCTCACACTGCTACCATTTCTATCCCCTGCTGCCTGTTTCGATAAGTAGTGATCTCTTTTGATAGCCTTTGCATGTCTCCTGGTGTTTGGTTTGGTGTGTTTTCCTACCACCTAGCCATATGCATTGTGGGCTCCAAATAGATACAGAGAGAAACGAACTTCTCCATGAAGCCAAGAAGAAAGCTGCAGGCCCAGATGCACTAGCTACAGAGAACCCACCTCAATGTGGTCCTGAAGAGCAGTGTCCAGCATGGTCAGGTCAGTCAGGAAGGTGCCGAGGTAAGGCACGGTACCCTGCATCACACCCTGAAGAGGAAGCAGAGCAAGGATGTCTTTACTGTCACTGAAACGTCTAAGGGCTTTGGTAACACACACACCAGAGAAAATGGACCTGGGTGAGACTAATTTGGAATCATTAGTGTCTCCTGCAGGACTGGAATTGTTTTAAAGCCCTACACAAACAGGACAGGAACTGCATGACCTAATGTCTAACTTTCATTCAGGGAAAGCAGGCCTCCGACCAGGAGATCATTCACATGTACATGCAAGTGTGCTCACAGTGGGGTCTGCTGTGCTTAAGCCCTGGCCAGTGGGGTCGGTTCTCTTCAGTGTGTGCAGATACCTCCAGCTGTTTGACGATGGCCACGGCATCATTAAGAGCAGGCCACTATTTCCCAATGAAAGAAGGAGTCCGGGCTATCAACAGTGTGGCTCATCGCTATTTGTGATTCACTTTCAGAAAGACAGAGAGCGAGCAGGGGCTTGACAACAGGTTAATCTGGCAAACTTTAACCAACCTAGTGATGGTCTCATCACCATCCGTGGGACAGCGGATGACACCACATAACTCCTTGAAAGAATGTGACAGGGGGGGGACTTCATCGCTGTGAAATTCTTTCCAAACAGGTGTGACCTCGGCTCAATCACTAGACAAACAAATACAAACCCAGACTGGGAGACCTTCTACAGGACACAGAGGATGGCTGGGGAGGTCATGGCAAACAAGTTAAGACTTTAAAGTTGCCACGGGCCAGAAGTGATTAGAAAATCACGACAGCTAACTGCTGCTGGTATCCTGGACTGAGTCCTAGAACAGACAGGGGTGACTTCCGAGTGATGTCTGGATTTTAACTGACAGGATCCTGTCGGTGTCCATTTCTTAGGATTCTCTGTTCTTCTACAACTACAGACGAGGTTAAAAGTGGGGAGAAATGGGTAGAGTTTTTAACTTTCATCTCACCAAATCTCTTTTGAAACTATCTCTGTTCTCCACAAGGCCAGAGGGGCACAAGCGTTCTTCAGGAAATAAAAGTGTGGACAGGGCATGGACACTTCCTCATATATCCAAGCACTTAGGGAAACTGGCCGGAAGACGGAGTCTGAACCAGGGCAAGACCAGGGCAAGGCAGGCCATGTCCTCAACCAGCTCATACCAAGCAGGACTTTGTCCCTCCGAAACTCACTGTCAGCTGCAATTTACTTTGCCCTTCCCTGTTGTGTGTACAAGGTCTTATCCTGAACTAAAATAATCTCAACCCCTCTCTCAGTAGCAGTTATTTTTAACTGTCTTTGAGCAATCGAAAAGTGTAAAACACTTTGAGTTTGATCAGCTTTAGGTTACAAAAGAGCTCTAGCTTTCAAAGGTATTGCTAAATTATGTCCAGCCTTAAGGAAAGTTCTCTCTGGGCAAGGATGAGAATATTCATTTGTCTAGACTCTAATTTAACACCCTATGCTAAAAGTTGGGGATTTAAGAACAGGGCCAAAGATGATAATAACTATCCTTTTGCCTTCAGAAAGGAGGCATGGTATTCTCTGAGAAGTGAACAACTAGAGGCAGTCAGGACTAGGAATTAGTACAGAGAGCTAGGTAATGATTCGAGAGCTTGTGAACAAATGAAATGATGGTCTCTGTCTACATCATCTTCCTAGCAGAAGACAATGTCTTTCCTTAGCCGTTACATCCCATGGAGGATGGAGATGGGTCCATTGCACACTTTCCTTCATCATCATCTGGGGTGTGTGTGTGTCTGTGTGTCTGTGTAGTTTGTAACTCTTGGTATTCATTTCTCACTGGGCCTAACACTTTTGCTAAAGGCCTCCCAGGTTAAGAACAAGTAAGGTAAAGAATGGAAGAGCCTTCCAAGCATGGATGCCCTGCAGATGGAAGATGCTGGTGTCGCGGGCCAGCTGCCCAGACAAGTATACAGGGCCTCTCTTCTTCGGGCCACCGGAGAACAGGGGTGAGCGTGCCACCTTCGGGCCACCAGAGAACAGGGGTGAGCGTGCCACCTTCGGGCCACCGGAGAACAGGGGTGAGCGTGCCACCTTCGGGCCACCGGAGAACAGGGGTGAGCGTGCCACCTTCGGGCCACCGGAGAACAGGGGTGAGCATACCATATCTTTCTGCAGCTGGAGTCGCCTCTGAGTCCGCTTCTGGTTTTCTTTCACACTGCTGTCCAGGTTTGCAAATTTTGAGGTTCCTTCCTAAGAAACAGAGCGTACACAGAGGAGAGTCACAAACAATGCCAATCTGGAGGGAAGGAAAGGGGTATCCAGGATCTAGAACACAATCTCTACCTGTGTCCCAAGATGTCATGCTAATGAAGACACCTCTTACAGGCCCTCAGGCTGTGTTATGGCCATGCTTAGGGACCTTGTTGCAGACCCCTCTCTGCATGAGGTAGTCTGGGATTATCCTATTCTTTCCCAATTCTGTAAAAGCAGAATTTGACTAGAAAAATCAATCATCACCAAAAGGTAGGTGATTCCCAACATGGGAGTTTTGTTTTTTGTTTTTTTTTTTTTTAAACACATCCCGGGCTTCACACAAATATTGTATCTTAGAAATGAAGCTTTCTTCCTGCACATTTTATGACTTCTTTATCTTGGCCTGGAATGAATGAGCCAGCACTCTGTGAAGGAAGGGCATCATGTGCTACTACATAGTGCAATGAAACCTTTGCACAGCAAGATTTTAAGGAAGTCCAGTGGTGGGGTACATCGCAATTAATGAAAGGCTAGCCATTCGTGGGTTTCCCTTAGTCCTCCTAAGATGACTCCCCAGTAGAGATTCTTACAAGTCTACTCTTCCTCTTGCAAAGAACCCTGAGACAGATGGCCACCCTGCCTGCTGCCTGGAACAAGAACCTAGCTTCCACAGAACAACTAATCATGGGTTTGCTGACTGAACATAAACTGTTTCAGTTTTGTGGTTTCAGGGTCTTGTTAAGTTCTCATTTTCCAGGAACTGCATGAATGGAAGGCAATTTCACAATTCAGTGTAACCTCTATATTAGTTTTTCCTAAGTCGGTTTCTCCGGAGTTTATTGCATTACCTTAGCATGTGACCTTACATCACTATACAATTACAAAAAAAGGAATCTTTCTGGGTGTCAGGCCCTGAATAATAGTGCCAAGGCATAAATACATTCTATCATTAACCAGCTGTGATCTTGTCTGGGACATGCCACTGGGGACAGAATCCATCTCAGATGTCCCTATCACAGATGATAAGAGAGAGCTATCATCTAATGACATTCCACACAGTTTGTCCTGGGAACACATGATAGGAGTCTAGTATGTGCCACTTCCTTTACCAGGTGGTTGCAAAAGCTCCCAGCTCCTTAACATTTAGTTTGGAATAATAAAAAAAAAAAATCAATGCTGCCTGATATGAAGACAAGCCTCCCCTCTTCTGAGAGTATACTTTCCAGGTCCTCCTCCTCCTCTTCTTCTTCTTCATCTTCTTCCTCCTCTTCCTCCCCCTCCTCCTTGACAGAGTTTAACAGTGTAGCCTGGATCTTGCTATATAGACCAGCTTGGCACCACAGAGAGTCACCTGCCTCTGCTTCCCAAGTACTGGGACTAAAAGTGTGTTCCACCATGCCCTGCTTATCTAAAATTCTTAGTAGGGACTTCTCAAAAGTTAAAACCTAAGAATCATAAAGCAACAGGGGATTCTTAGGAGCACTGCACTGAAGACTCGCCCCTATGAGCAGGAGAGTGAAAGACCTGAGACCAGGAGCAAGATCTGTTCATTTCTTGACTGTGGTTTCATGAGAATGGGATTCCATCTCTGGCCGCAGCAGTAATACAAACGCCAACAAGTCAACCATACACAGGGTGTCCCTGGAATCTGAGCACTTGGGAGGTCAAGGCCAGCCTGTTATAACACCATGAATTCAAGGCTAGCCTAGACCACATAGTGAGACGCTGTCCAAAGAAAAGGAAAGGGATAAAGCAGAGGCAACTGATCACAGCTAGCTCTTCCCAGTGGAAATCCATTCATTTGTCATATTCAAAATTTGAAGTTATATCCCTCCATGGACTGAAATTCTTTACATTGCCATCCCACCACCCCACCTCTTAGAACCTCCCTAAAACCTTCTGTGAGTTCCTATGATGCACCACGCTGGTTCATTCCTCCGATGTTCACACTCAAGACTCTGGGCTACTCTTCCTTCTTCCCAAGTCATTTTGTTTTCCCACAGGCTTCTATCACTGGAAGTGACTTCAAAGATGATCTCTGTTGATGAATTTCAAATTTCTCCCCTTGCTTCCTCAACCTCTCACATCCATCCTTCCTCCTCCTGCCCTCTCCACCTCTAACCTTCTCCCTAGGGCGTTTCTCCCTTTGTCTCTCTTTTCCTTTGTCTCTACATTTGCAGATTCCAGATGCCTTTATGTTGTTCCTGTGCCTCAGAGAGACTTACACTAGATCTCAAGTGACTTTTTCTGTGGGGTACAGGCTCGATTTTAAGATATGATGGTTAAATGCGGCTCAGAAGCTACTGGAAACGTCTGTTTGGATAGGTCTTCCCAGTGTGAATGGCCTCCTGCTTCAACCTTGATAGTAGTGCTGACCATTCATTTCCACAAGACCCAGATGGCTGGAATTTTTTAATAAGTTGTTTATATTGTTTATATTAATGCAGCCAGGGATATTGTCAACCACCAAGAGGCAAAAGAACCAAGATTTGGTGGTATTTTGCCTTTCTGTTGTTTTGAAATCTACAGATTCAGTGATTACTAATTATTTTAACTTTCAGAAATCATGAAGTTATAATAAATTTAAGACAGACTTTGAAAAAAATCTTTCTCAACCATTAGAAGGAAAACCACAAATGTTTACTAATTATTATGCTGTCTAGGCCATAATATTAGAGAAGTGGCATATTACGTTCACCCAGAAGTAGAAGATAGGTCGTTTTAAACTAAAATTACCCAACTATAAATCAGAATCTAGGAGTAACACATCAGAAACAGGGCCCAGTAGTTTTTCTTGGTGCTTATTCTGAGAATTTAAGTACCTTGATCTCATTATTTACAACTGTGCTGAGAAGTTACACCCAGAACTGAACGCTTCACATGAATAATGATCAACAGAGATGATGGGAAAGGGACCTACATGTACATATAGACTGCCCAAAGCACTCCACCAGCATTCGTGACAATGTACAGGCCACCTGAACTTATTGCCAAGTTTTTCAGTTCATTGGGATTTGAGCCTTATGTGGTGGATGTCTCCATTTGAGAAAGGTTTATGGGATCTTTAATGTCTAGATATAGCCTTGCCTCTAAGGTTTCAGCCAGAAGACTGTCACCAGGCAATGAGCTGCACACAATTCAGTTTATCTGCCTTCAGAAGGGTGATTCAGGGCTATTGGGATTTCAGAGTGTGGCTCCAGTTAGTCTAGCTCTGTGTTGCAGACTGGGAGGCCACTAAGCCACGTCCTCCCAGCCATATGGGTTTCCATTTAAAGTCTGCAAATCCAGAAAGACATGAAACAAGGAGGAACACAATCACATGAATCACTGTTTAGTCAGTGTGCAGTTAATCAGGTAGTCCAAAGCCGAAGTCGGACATCAGTATAAATATAAATGCCCACCCTGTATCATCTACTCTCAGAAGAAACCAGAGCAGGAGAAAGACAAAATCATGTGAATGGCAAGCCCCATTAATCCATGCAGTCAAACAATAGTTATGGATGTGTACTTCGTGCAAGGCACTGTACCACGCATTAGGGAAGCAAAGCACAGGCCTTTGGTTGTCCCTAAATTGGACTCACAATTCAGCTATACTATATGTTAGGTATGTACCTTAGGAATTAAAGCCATACTACATCCACCTATGGGTCTTGGCTATCTACAAAATAAAAATAACAAAATTTAGATGGTAAAAAAATCTATGGAGATAGTAACTGACCTATATTAACTGCACATTGATTGTACATAAAGTTATTTGTCATTATGTGAGTAATTATTGTACAGTGCCCACAGTCAACAACTATGGGTGAACTCCTAGACACAGAGGCTGTGTTATAAATCCTCATGTTTCTAAAGACAGGTCCAGTGTTTTACAAGTATGAGGCATTTAACACATTTCTAAAGAAGCAAAATGAGCCAGGCTATACCTTTGACCAGCAGGCAGTTCAGGAGCTACCACTTCTCTGGTGTTCAATAGACATTGCTAACTGAAAAAAGATACTGTGCAATTTGGTCCAGAAAAAGGATGTGGCATTTCAGGCTGGCCTCTGCCATCTCTGTTAGGCTGAGAAGGATATTCCAAGGCTTCACATCCATACAACTGAGAGCACTGAGTATCTGCTCGTTAAAGACATATACATTTGAGCCCAGGTCTTGATTTCAATTATGTGGGTGGGAAGGAGGAAAGGGTAGAAGGGGAAAGATCAATTGGACTTTGAATTCTCTCAGACCCAAGTTTCTTAGATTATGCATAAAAGTTCTGCTTCTCTGGAAGGCTGAAGGAACTCAAGCAGCTGTAAAACCACTCTTCCCAGAGTTCCCAGCGGGGTTCCCCGGGCACCTCACCTTCATCAACAGTTCCCGACTGGTTAGATGGTTATTATGATCAGAGAATATATCTGAAAGTTCTTCAAACATCAGCATTCTGTCCCTATGAAGAAAGACAAAGGAAGAGTAAACAACAGCAATGTGGAGAATCTGACACCTAAGCTTAGCCGTCTTCAGTACTTATTGCCTTGAGAGACTATTTGGACCTCAGGATCAGTGGGTATTACAACAAATGGAGCTAACAAGTGTCTTCATGTAGAGAGTCTCTGGGAAAGATGACATGGTTACTCAGATGACTGGAGCCATTTTTCTAATCATACCTATTTAATTTTTATTTTACAAAAGAATAGTTTACTTGGGGCATCAAGTTCTAGAGAGATGTTCCCTTAAGAAAGTTTAAAAAGCACATATCTACTAAAACAGAGTCCTGTGAAGGTTATCTTGGCCAGACACCTAAGTTTAGAGAGAAAGATGCCATGGCCAAGAGCTTGCTCTAGTTTTCACTAGTAACTGTTAACAGCTGCATATACAGAAGCCAAATGTTCTGCATCTTGGGCCAGTGTTCTTATTCCTGGAGTCACAGTGGACTCATTGTGGGTCTACAGCATTGATAGATGGGTTCAAACCTTAACTATGCTACTTACTTCCTTAGTGATCTTGGACAAGTTGCCTAAGTCTCCTAAGTTTCGATTTCCTCATCTGTACATAGGAAAACAAGTGCAGGATGACACATGCATGACCTATGAGGCTCCAGCCTTTCCTGTGCACTGGCCCCAGGAGCACCCTGCCTGTCTGTACACACTTTTCTCCACAGCCACTGAATGGATGATTTGGAAGCACACAAATGATTAGCAGCCAAACTACCATGTGTCATCAAAAGGCCATTATTAAGACTTACTTGCATTATAATGAGTACAATATTATTTGCATAACAAATTCATGAAAACTATTTTTGTTTTAGAGAAAGTAATTAAGAACTTAATTATACAAGTGTCTCAATAGAAAGAAATCAGTAGGTAGCCTCTGTCGACTGAAAGCTAAAAATGTAAAAGATTATGATGAAAAGTGGTAAATAAGATATCTTGACTTCACTCTCTGAATGTAGCCACGGAGAACACGTAAGACTGACCTGGAAAGGGCTTAGGTATATTTTATGGCACCTTTCCTAAAATTAAACCAACCAAGCCACAAATCCATGTCCACATGTCCAACAGGATTCAGTTTTGAGGATTTTTTTTCCTCTTTTGTTTTTGAAAAGTTGTTTTAAAAGCCAACTGGAAAAATGGATCTTCTCTTTGGCAACCAGACAAGGTATGTATTTTGTTGACTACTATTTGAAAGACTTATTTTCATTACTTTTCATTATGTGTTCATGTCTGTGTATGTGAAGTGTGTTTGCTTGCTGCCCTCAGAAACCAGAGGCATCTGGTCTTCTGGAATTGAAGTTACAAATGAATGTGGGTGCTAAGAACTGAACTGGGGTCCTCTACAAGAACATGGGGTGCTCGTAAACATTCAGTCACCCCCAGCTCCGATGTATACTATTTTTGAACTTGTAGTTTAAGATTCAGACTTGCTGTAAAAGAAATCCTAGGCTAGCTAGATGACTTCCTATACTAGCCAACTGTACTAGTTAGTCAACCACTAAAGAAAGTCATGATCATTTTTCACTGAAGTCAGACATGCTGAATTTTAACCTCTGAACAATCCTTTGTTTATGGGGAACAGTGATGAGGGGAAGGGAAGGTCATATCAAGGTATGGAGGATGTAGGCTTCTGATTTTCCCATCCTACTTTACCAGGGATTCTCAACTAATGATTCTTTAGGACCCATATGTTTCGTTAAAAACATGTTCAGAGGGAAATGTATCAACTAATCTCTCTCATACAGAGTAACATGCACTACTAAAAATAAATAAATAAATAAAAGAATTTGGGGGAGGAAAAGAAGAGTTGTAGTTCACTGGATTTGAAAAGTCTATCTTCCACTTTTGTCCTGGCAGATAATGGTGTCATAAGCACGGCTTGAGACAAGTAATTAGCATATGCAGTACCAGGCCCTTAGTGTTTAATCAGTCCTTGCTGACAATGGAACTTGCTGACAATGGAACTGAGCACCTCAGCCTGACAGCCTGAACACAAACCTGGAACAGTCATGGCTGGAGACACCACTGACTTCCCTCCTGAGGGACAGTGGCTGTGCTGCATACGGGGAAGATGGGCGGTCCCCACAACCTTCCTGATACAACTTGACGGCTTCATTTGTGCAAGCGTGGGAAGGTCTGGATGGAGCTAACTCAACTGGTACCCATGACACAAGGCTTGCCCTGAGGGCTGGCTAGTTCTTATGTTATCTTGACACAAGTGAGGGTATTATGGGAAGAAGGGACCTTGATTAATAAAATGCCTCCGTTAGGATTGGCCTGTAGGCAAGTTGGGGGGGGGCGGCATTTTCTTGACTGATGAAGGATTCAGGAGCACCCAGCTCACTGTGGGCAGTACCATTCCGGGTAGGTTATCCTGGGTGGTACAAGAAAGAAGGCTGAGCAAGCCAGTAAGCACCGTTCCTCCATGGCCTCTGCATCAGTTACTGCCTCTGGGTTCCTGCCCCGACATCCCCTGGAAGATGGGCTTGGAAACCGTATGGTGAAGTAAACCCTTTCCTCCCGATGTTGCTTTTGGTTATGGTGTTTTGTCACAGTAGTAAGAACTCTAAGACAACCTCTAAATTGGAACTAATGTGGGAACAAATTATCCCTTCCTTAAAAAAAAAATCCTCTGGTCCACAGCAAAGTACCAGAAGTGGAAGAAATAGCAATAGTGACAGAATAAGATCACTATGCAACTAATTATTTCAGAGGGTGGACCAAGAAATATGAAGAAGACAGCACAGAATGTTAGCAGTTAATAATCACAGTCAGGCACTGTGGAAGAAGCCCCTCCTCTCACTAAGTCATTTTAATACGCTGAAGTAGAAATGGACACAACCTCTCCCTATTGAACAACAAGAGCTGAGATCCTAATGGCACACATTATCCCTCACATCCTGGAGCAGCTCTGGGCTTTGGAAGAGGCTAAAGAATAACCAGAAGTCATCATTTCACGACCTCATCGCCCAAGATCCAGATGATAAGCACACCCTTCCAATCATCCCCGAGGCTCTGGGGATCATCATCATGGCTCTGGCACACACTGAGGATGGGTGTGATTTCCTCAGCTGCCCTCCCTTGAAATTCACTAATGCACCCTTCCTGGAACACACAGAGGGTTTCAAATATGTTTCTCTTGTTACCTAATATGCATTCTGGTGCTGAGGACCCACGATACGGAAGCAGCACCAGATCACCCTCGCCAGAAAAACAGAGCAGGCGCTGGGGAACTTACTTCGGGACGGCAGCCCATGCCTTTTTCAAGCGATAGATAGAATTGGACTGCAGTGCAGAAACGATGGCCCTCAAGGAGGAAAAATTCTTCAGGATTCTACATTCCTGTACGGGGAGTGACGGAGACATAAAAGGCATTTAAATATCAGTATTACAGCGAGTTGCTGGCTTCCTGTGTTAGCGGTATTGCAGCTGCTATGAATTCTTACCACTAAATAGGCAGCTGTACAAATACTGGACATCAAAAAGTGGCTCCTTCCTCCCGCCCCAGTCACCAAAACACTTTATAGATTTTGGCACTGTAAGCTTGTTTTTCCCCCTCTGATATATTTTTTTGCATTGTTGTTACAGTTTTATAGTTTCCAGCTTTCCCAGTAAAAACAACACGAGGAGGTGAACATACACCGCTAGGCTGGAGAGCACAGCTTTATTCAGCAGAAAGCATACGCATGCCTTAAAAATACACATAGATCACTTAGGCCTTTCACGTGAGCTGGGCTGCAGCCACTGTAAGTTCAGACGGTAGAAAGAGCTCGTGGCCTGAGAGGTGTATATAACTTGGCAATAAAAAGTCACCACAGGTTGAACTTCAGCTTTCATGGTCTTAGCCAAGGGGGGAATATTTTTATACACATTCATTTGGTTTCAAATTGGCTTGTCCCACAATCGTAAACATTCAGAAACACCTTGGTACTTCAATGCTTTCAAAATAACTTCTGCTTTGAAAAATAAGATTCATCTTGGCAGAGTTTTAAAAGAAAACAGAGAAAGAACAGGCAAGATCCTGGCTGTTGTTTTCTGGGTAAGGAGAGAGGCTCCTTACTTAAATGTACCCTACCCTAGGGAGCCAAGCCCATGGTGTGGGCAGTCAGTGGCCCTGGAGGCCAAAACCCTGAAGATCGTAGGGCCAGTAAACAGGAAGAGGGTCGAATTGTTAGCTGGCCAGGGGGCGTGCCCACATCTGGTGAATTGCTCTATCTCGGTAGGAGGACATACTTTACATACAGGTACACAGAACTGCAGTGCATCCAGGTTCCACAACTGAGTGGGGACATGTTCAGCTTCATGCAGAACATCTCAGGCAAGAGGTGCCAGAGTGGTTGGGCATGAGTGCAAAGTACTTTCAAGAATCATTTTGCTAAGTTATCTTGCTCTGGACTATGAAGGAAAAAACAGAGTTCTCCAATTTGTCATGACAAAATCCTGCATGCCAACCAAACCCTCAAATGTTTTCTTCAGAGTAAATTCCACTGTACTTCATAAAAGTCATGCCCGGTCTTTTTAAATGTCTTCATATCCCTTTTATTTAAAAAAGAAAAATAAGAAGAAAAGAAAAGAAAATAGGGAGGGAGGCAGAGAGAGAAAAGGAGGGAGGTGAGATGTAAGAAGGGATGGAAACGCAGAGAGAAATAAAAAGACACGAAAGACAGAGAGGGAAGAGGAAGGAAGAAGGGAGGGAGGAAGTGGCAGGGAAGAATATAAGAACAGTGGGGGGGGTGAGGAAAAGAGGGAGGGAGAGAGGGCTTTGCAGTGCTGCTGCCGTCTGGAAACCTCACTCTGACAACATGGTTCAACAAAGGTTTAGCATCCCCAAATTATGTTCTAAAATTCAGGAAACTTGCAATAAATAAAGACACTCAGGCCCTGGTATATCACGTCCATCGTAATAAACATATGGAGCTCATTACTCATAACAGGCTGAGACTATGGCTTTAAGGGAACACATGAAACACCCAGTCCTTTTTCTTGAAAAAGAGGCATATTCCAAAAGATGCAATGCAAAACAAAAAATGCAGCACAGAGGACAGACCAAGAATACACACCCATATTAGGTCAGAAATAGTTTCTACATGTAAAATTAATATCATTTTTTAGGCCTTTTTTTTCCTCAATAGAAATAGACTGTGACTAATGAAGGAAGAATAAAAAAATCTTGGCAGGAAACCACCTGTGAGTTTCAGCGTTTTGTGAAGTTATCCTCCATGATTTCAAGAGACATAACATATTCAACACTAGGGAAAAGTCCACTGTAACTGCAAGACCGAGAATCATTGGCGTTGTGTACATGCTATGTGATGTGGAATACGCTTTGGCGTATCCACAGTTTCTTTATCAGATAAACACACAATCTATGTTTAACTTCAACTGAAAGTCATCATTTGACTAACACACACAGGGATGCTGTGTTCTAGCTGTGTTACTAGTTCAACGAATTTGGGACATAAAGACCATTTGCTTTTGAGACATAAACGTTGTGGCAAAAAAAAAAAAGTACAATTCTAAAAAGCAAGAGACGGCCCATGCTAGCAGCACATTCCCTCAAAACTTTTTGCAGTTATTTTTGTGGAGAAATAAGTAAGTTCTTTATGACTTCCATGCTTTGTTTCTTGCTGGTTTTTTTTTTTTTTTTCCAGATACTAGCATGTTGGAATAGTAGGTTGTCTTAAAGACTCAAAACAAGGCAAACTCTCTGGAACTATTGTGGCTTCGCTCTGTGGTCAAAAACAATAAAGGAAAATGTGAAAGACTTAGGCATTGTAGCCTATAAACAAGGCTTGGTGGAAAAAAATGTCCAATGGGACAGGAAGCAAAATGTGCTTTGGTTGAGGGTTAACCAGGCCCAGGACACAGACTAACAGGATACTTACACAACAACTAATTCCACAACCACTTTTCCTATAGCTTCTTCTCGCCTAGAAGAAAACTTTCACCTTCAAGTACCTAATATCCTACACTTTGATAAAGTGGAATTCATACAGGCCATCTTCCTTGATCATCCTACTCAAAAGTAGCCCTCCTCTCCCCTACTTCTATAACATTTAGATTGCTGACCCCTGTCCTGCACAGACTGAGGTCCTTTCAGTGAGTCTGGTTCCTGGACAGCTTAATCAGCTGCCATCTACTTTGTTATATCCCTAAAGTATTAGAACTCAAACACACGAGGAACTCACAAAGTAGGTGAAGGAAAACTTAGAGACTGTGCCTTTCTCTACATGGTGTTAGGTGCCAGTCATGTGGCCCATAAATGGAGGCTCATAGCTGAGATCTCAGGTCTGGAGTCAGGAAGGCCGTTTACCAAACACAAAGATATGTTTTTAAAAGACAATTACGTGAGCAATGTTAATCCACTTCTCGATGATCTTTGCTCTCTGCTGAGTTTTGAGCTCTTTGCTCCCCAGGATGGTGCTGACGACACATTTGGTGAGGGTATTAAACTGTGAGATGGTGGCGCGAATCGTAGGAGCCAAATGTTTGTTTTCCTTTTTATCCCTCCGAGACCAAATGCAGCCCAGGCAGTGGTGAGGCACTACTTTCTTGAATAGTTGCTGAAACAAAAGAGGAATTGACATTAAGGAAGATCCAGATGCTTTACACAACATGTCTTCTAGGACATCTGTAAATGGGTGTTTTGTAAGTGGACGAGGCCTCATTCTCTGCTTGACCTGCCACATGGTGTCCATCTCAACAAACAAAATAAATAAGTAATAGATGAATGGATCAGGAAGGCCCACATGATTTTTTTATTTGTTTGTTTTGTTTTTTGAAACAGGAGCTCTCTATGTAGCCCTCGCCACCCTAGAGCTCACTTTGTATACCAGATTGGCCTTGAACTCATAGAGACCTACCTGCTTCTGCCTCTCCCATGCTGGAATTAAAGGAGTGAGCCACCATACCTAGAACCCCATATGATCTTTCAAATTTCTCAACTCAGAAAAAAAAATGACCAAGAGCAAATTAAAATAATCAAAGCTATTTTTATTTACCCATCTTGTATCGAAAGATAAGCTGTTAGGGTATAGGCAGCCTGCTTCGGGGTTGCCTAGTAACCTATGATGTCATCATGTTTCACCCACCATGGATGTGGCAGGCGTGGTTCAGCTGCACAAGCTATAAAAGGACCAACTCGCCACCTTGTCTCTCTCTTACCTTCCTCTCTAACTCTTCTCTCTTGCTTTTTTTCCGGGGGGGGGGGAGGAGGAGGGTTTCCTTTTCTTCTCTATCTCTCCACCTCCATCCAATAAATCTCTTTCATATAATATCTGTCGTGTGCATAGGATAATTTTTAAATAAATATGAACACGAGCAACTCTAATGAGGTCTGTGCTACTGATGGAAACGGAAAAGTGGCAATGGTCATTTTAACCACTCACACTGAGTGTCCTGGACACTCAAGAACCACCAGCTGTCTCCCATGCAAACTGATGCTCTCAGGCCACCTGAAAAGAGGTCTACATGAGTACAACACATGCCACATTTCTCAGTGCAACTGTTTCTCATTTTTCAAAGCAGAGAAAGAAGCTAACAGAAGGGGGAGAAATCAACCTCACATACTACACAGGGGGACCTAAAACCTAGTTTTCAGGTCTTTTCCTTAAAGCAATAAAAATAAGATATTTTCCATCTCTCCCTCATTCTATCAGTTGTACAACAACAACAACAAAAAATGATTAAATAGATCAGATTCTCAATATAAAGTGTATAAAAGTTGGTATAACAACAAAGATGATTAGCATGTATCCCACGCAGACGATCTAATCTCTTTTCCACCCGGGATTTACTCCACGTATTCTATCTAATCTATTGTCCATACTTAATTTTCTTTCCCATGAATGGAAACTTTGGCCATTTCATATGCTGCAAAAGTGACAGAGCTCAGTTAAGTGCTGAAGAGAAAAACCACCATGACAATTGCTAGTTCTTTAATTATGTTTCCCAGCAAACTCCAGGCTATGAAATGTGACTAACACAATCAAATATGCACAGCGCCCATAGAAACAGTCACAATTCAAATGTGCAGGAAACACACGTGGAAACAGGCTGCCAGCTACAGTCACATGTGGATCCAATGAATTTACTTCATCCTAACTTGTGCTTTGACCCCTTTACAATCCTCCAAATAAACAGTTGGGCTCTTGAAATATTTATGAGTCCAGAGGGAGAAAACTACCCACAGAGGAGGGTGGATTCTGTTTCACTAGGATTAGAATTCTTACTTCCCTCTGTGACCTGAGCTCTGAGGAAAATGCACTTTCACCCAGGACTGCAAGAAGAGCTGGGGCTTGAATTATTCACAGGAGTGATTCACACAGCATCTAAACTCTCCCTTTGCAGACAAAGACTCTCTCAAAGACTTAAAAGGACTTCTAGCACATTACCTGGTGATGCCTACTGCCCTCTCTCCACTAGTACTGCCATGGGCCATGTTTTAAGTGGAGACACAGTGAGAAGACCTACCGCGTCCATGTAGGTTAGCTGTTCTGCCACGAGGTCTTCTGAGAAGCACGTGAATTCCACTGAGCCTCCGCTCTCAAGCTCCTCTTCCTCTTCCAGGCTCAAGGAGATGTTGTTGAGAAGTCCATCTGTCAACAGAAACAGTCAGTGAATGCGTGCCACGTAAGGCTGTGTTCATGGTGTCGAGCATACTTCTTTCTCATTTGGGAAGAAGAGGGCAAACTCTTCAGAATACCACAGGCAGAGATGAATAAGAACGATACATTGGAGAAAAACAGAGATCTAATCCTCTGTGTTCACATATTCTTACTAAGCTCAGAGAGGCCTTGAGCTATCCCCAAGAAATCATTCAGAGGCTAGCCTAGGCAAAGACTACAGAAGCAAAGCTAAACACAACCCTCATCTCGGCCCCCCCCACATCCATCATCACTTCTGGGACTAATCCAGCTAATACCTACACCCAAACATGCAATCCTTAGTCACTGGGCCACTGAGAACCAGAAGACCTAAAAGACTGAGCAGGCAGCAGGTCAGGATTTGGTAAAGGTAGGACAGGTCATTTGGGTTTCAGAGATGTGGATGAGACCTGTAGAACATTCAAAAATATTTAGCACTCTCAAATGCTCAGAGTTGCTGTCGGCTCCCATATAGAGTGTGTACAAAACGTGAAATAAGTTTAAAGCAAATCCATGGGAACCCTATGTAGCTGGTCATCAGTCAGAAAGTCACACAGGACATAGCCTGAAAAAAGTCAGAGGAAATCCGTACCCAGGAGTCCGTTTACAGCACTAACGAGCCCAGCTCCAGGAACCTCCAGCTTCCACTTCAAATTTCCTTACTGCAATCTTCCCCAGTCTCTGAGTTGTTTCCCAGCCTCATGCTCATCATATTCCTTCCTGTCCTTCTTGTCAAAAGTGTAGTTATTCTGGGGGGCGGGGGATCCTAGTTGCACACAGTAATGTCTTGGTGGAAATTCAGGTCGGTTTTACATGTTTACATTTTAAGCCTTTTCTTTCTCTCTAGGATGGGTGTTGTTGATGCAGCTTCTTCAAAGCTTCCTGTGAGAAATGGGATGCCCAAAGTGAGACCTATACCACTGTGCCACCTGCCCACTCTGGTGGCAGGGCTGAGATTTCAGGCCTGGCTCCAGGCCTTAGAGTTGAAGGTTCTGACGTGAATGGGATTGGGCTGTATCTGGGAAGGGTAGGAGTAACACCACTTTCCTGTTATCGTGGATACAAGGAAAAGTACCCCTTAAAGAGCTAAAATCCCACCATATGACTAACGTTAGAGCCTGACTTCAGTACTTTTCCCCCACTCAACTCTGATACTCTCTCTTTCAGTGAAGAAATCTGATGTGCCAGTCAAAGATTCAAAGGAGCCTTCCATCCCTCCTGACAGCTACAATGTACTTAAAACTTGTGAAACAATGCAGAAACTGTCTGACTTCAGCCCAGGAGAGTACAGGGTAAGAACTAACATCCAATCACTCAAACATTCATTCATTCACTCATTCATTCAGGTACTGCTAAGTCTGGCATGCACCTAAAATGTCACTGGGTGTGAAGACTATGATCCTTTCTCTCTGGGACCTGGGCTCTGCTCTCACTGCTCTAGCCCCTGACTCTCTCCTGGGGTTATGTAAAGACTCTATGCACAATTTTACTTTTGAGAACACACAGGGAAGTGCGCTGCTTTCCATAGTGTGAGCTGGGGAGAGGGGCCTCAGGGAACCAAGCTCCCAACACTCCTATTCAGGAATGGAGCCTGTACTTCGTGAACAGGGCCTGGCACATTCTTGCTAACAATTGCCCATACTTAGGAAAGGATTCCTTCTCGAGTGTTGCCTAAAAGTTTTTGTGGAGTCAGGCCATCTCCCTAGTCCATGCCTCCGCCTGCCAAAAGAGCTCGGCCCTCCAGTCCCTCAGCAGGAGACAACCAATCACTGGTCCCATCGGTTCCCCAATGAGGCATGGGGCCAGAGGCAGCCTCAGTGGGGAGAGCTGAGTTCCAGTGCAGCAGCAGCAGCAGCAGCAGCAGCATTTTCCACTGAGGCACAAAGCTGGGGGGAGGCCCTGAAGGGAGAGGAGGTCTGGCAGCTGGAGCTTCCCGGGGATTCAGGCATTCCTGGCAGATGAAGTCATCTGAGATACAAAGCCTTTGGCAATCTGAGCCAGATGATGCAATTGCATTCCCCTTCTCCGGTCCCCAGTACACACAAACCACTCAACAGGTACTGGGCGAAATTAAGTTACTGTATTTTCTTTGGCTCTGGGGTAGCATCCCTTATCTGTGTTAGGGCCCATTTCCTTTCCCTCACTGAGGAAATCCAGCATTACTTCAAGGAAGTACCCATTAGAAGTTCCAAGTGGGTCAGCTGCCATGGAAACTGTTACCCAGCACCTCAGTGAAAGGCTATAGCATCGTGCTGGAAAGCCTGATGGAACCTCTCAACTCATTTCTTCAGAGCTCGGTGGCAGTCAACACACTCCCTGGCCAGCAGTGGGGGGCCCTGTGTTTGTCCTTGGAAACTAGAGGTCAGCCTCCAATAGGAAAAAACAGCCCAGAAACCTCCCTTGATTAGGCCATTAGAGAGAGTAGATGACGGTAATCTACACTAATCTATGCTGCCGTTGGGGGAGGGGGGTCCTTACAGCAATGCTTTCCAGGGCAAAAGAGAAACACCTCCTCCAGGTTTTTGTAAGAGGAAAGTGGGCTTGAATCCTTGCCAGCCATATAGGGGTGGCTGCTTGTCACAGCCTTACAATTGATAGAACGTGTTAGGCAGAGAAGAAGAAGCCAAGCCATGTTGACAAGGGAGAGGTTTTTTTTTTTTTTTTTTTTTAAATCAAGGAAACTGTTGTTGGAGACAGAAGGAACCCCAGGCAATTACTTAGCATCTCTATGGCAGCTTCCCAGCTTAACCTTTAAAGCCAGTCTTGAAAGTCCTTCTTTTCACTCCAAAACCTTAGGGTTCTGAAGTTAACACTTCAATAACTTTATACCTACCCTAATTTTCTGAGGGTACCAGGGTTTCTTATTGAGACAATAAATGGGGAACCCCCATGTTGCAGAATCCCAATCTAGGTTTTCCCTGGGACCAAACAGGTACTTACTGTCGGAATCTACTTCCTGCTTCTGAAACTGTTCCAGAAGGTTCTGTGCTCTCCTCTCAGGGTCGGAGCCAGGCATCATCTGTTTGAGATATTCCAGCAGCTTCTGCAGGCAAGGGAAGTTAGGAGGCTCCCGGAAGTCTTCCGCACACTGGTCAAGCCAGGCCCTCAGGATGGAAGCAATGGCACTGGAAAAGAGAAATGGAGAGCTACTGAGCCCGAGTGTGGGACTCAAGACAAGCCCCGACCACCACAGCTGGTAGCTAACGAGGGTTTGGGAGATCGATAATGTTTTGTTGTAAGAAAAATCCAACCAAGGCAGACAAAAGATGAGAAGAGAATTTAGTGAGTTCCAAAAGTTTCCAAATAATCTGAACACAAGCCACTAACTGTGGATTTGTTCAAATTAAAGACCAGAACGCCAGGCTCTCAAGACAGCACAGGGAGGGAGGCACCTTCCACCAAGGCTGACAACCTGAGTTTGAGGCCTGGATCCCACATGGAGAAAGGAGAAAAACAGGCTTAAAAGTTGTCCTCTGACACCCGTGCTGCAGGATGCTCGGGCCACCGCTTCAACTCACACACAAGTAAATGAACAAATGTAATAAACCAGAAGAGGAACACAAAAGAAATCATATTGATATTTTAGAGATAACTGGCTCCAGTTTGGCCAGAAATCCATCTGGAGAAAGGAAGTGTCTGGGTTTGGGGGGAAATGCGTAGGTTTAATCTTATAAACATCACTAGAGCTTCAGGACCAAAATTTTCCTCATAAAGTTATCCCTTTGTTTCTCAAATTACAATGAGAACTTGTCTCAGGAACCACGGGGTGGAGAAGTTACATCTCTGGAAGGTAAATGGAAAAACAACTTGGTAGGCAACCCTACCACAACACCATTTCTTCTGCCGGATTCCCAAAGGTCCACAGGAGCCAGAGCACAAAGCCAGCCAGGGTCATTCCGGGTGCTTGGCGTGCTACAGACATATTCTGAGTAACACAGGGCGTTGCCTTTAAGTTGGGGGTAGCTCTTCCCTCGAGAGCAGAGTCAGAGCAATGACAAAGGGGTAAACTGTTTGGAGTGCCATTATACCATGCTTCATGTGTACTCAAAGAAGACTTCAAAGACTTTGGAGTCAGATCCTTGCCAGGCTGGCTCCCTTCTCTAAAAACCAGATACTCCGCCTCCCTAATAACACAATCTCATGGCAAGGGATGTTCACTGATGCTGGCAGGGGAAACAGGGAGAATCAACAGAGCCATGTGCATCCCAAGGCAAAGGGACCATACTTCGTCTTAGCTTTTTCACCCACCCAAGAGTGTGTGTGTGAGTGGGTAGGTCAGGTCACAAGTGAGCCTCCTGTGTTACTCCTTAGCAGCCATCTACCTTGTCTGTTGAGAGGGCTCTCTCCCTAGGACCTGGGGCTCACCATTGGGCTAGGCTGGCTGGCAGCAGGCTCTAGGATACTCTTGTCTCTGCTCCTCCAGCACTGGGATGACAATCGCAACACCATATCCAACGTCTCTTTTATACATGGGTGCTGAGGTTCCAACCCGGGTCCTAGCGCTTGCGCAGCAAGCATCTTACACACTGAGCTATCTCCCCAGACCACAAAATGCTTTTTAGAGGGTTTGGAAGATAGCAGTGGTACAGCGTTCGTCTAACATGCACAAGTACTGTTTGGGTTTGGTCACGGAATCACAAAAAAAGAAAATTATAAGTATCTACTGTACTGAAAAAATGTTTATATAATTAAAAACTAGAGTAGAAGTTACTATGAACTGTGCAGAATTGTGCAGCGGGCTGTTACGGTGTCTTAACTTTCATACTGTAATTTCTTACCAAAGAACTGAACTACAATCAAGGCGTAACTACCGCAGAAGTCCACTTAAAGTTAACTCAGCTTTTGGAGCTCAAGTACAAACAGCAGAAACGGTTACACACTGGCTCTTTTTCTACTGTGAATATCATCCTTTCACTACTGTGAATTATATGGCATCTAGAATTGCTACTATTTAATTATATACATGATGACATTAAACCATCAACAGTTCAATGTTCTAAGTCTTCAAATTAAATAAAAAAAAATAACAAAACCTTTATTTCCCTTCAGAAAGCTGATAGAAAGTAACCTGAGCCTAGTGATCCACGCCTTTAATCCCAGAGCTCAGGAGGCAGAGGCAGGTGCATCTCTGGGAGTATGAGGCCAGTTTGGTCTACAGAGCAAGTTCCAGGACAGCCAGGGCTACACAGTAAGACCCTATCTCAAAAACAAACAAAACACTGAAAACATGAGCATAATGAAACAGCTTTCTATTTTGAGAGCCTTCATACTACATTAATTACGGCTCCTTTTAGTTACCAAACCTAAATATAATTTTAAACATTTATCAATGTTAATATTCCAGAATTACACTAACTAGACTTAGTATGATATTAAAGAAGAAAAAGACTACACAAAGGCTAAAGAGAATAGGTTGAGAAGTGTTTGGTAAGAGTAGAAGAAGTATGGGTAAATGTGACAAAGATACAGTATATGCATGTGTAAAACTGTCAGATTAAATATAAGAAAAAATCAAGTTATCATTCTGACATTTATTTTCTATAACAGATATAATTTGTGAGAAATTGCCCTTCCTTTGGATGAACAGTAAGCACAGACTCACGAGGGGTTGCATAGTTGGGATGACACACTGGAACACAGAAAACCTGATATTTAAATATAGATGCCAGATTCTTACAGAATAACACTCTTATAATCCTTAACATAAAGGGGAATTGATCACTACTACTCCCTTCCCATGTCATTGAGAATACAGCCTTCCAAAGATACTGATGAACATACACACACACAGAGTCAAAAGGAGCACTGATCTAACAATGAGGTGAAAATGAAGAGCCCTTGGTGTCTCGTATTCTAAAAGGATGTTCACATGGAAATCCGAATTTACAAGCCCAGCCTGTATGTCCACGCCTGCATCCCAGCACTCTGGAGGCAGAGGCAGAAGTGCCTGGGCTCTGGACTGTCTGGGTTACAGGGCCAGTTTCAGGTAAGCCAGGGTTACAAAGTAAAACCTTGTCTCAACAATTCAAAGGGAAGGGCAAGGGAAAAAGGAAAAAAAAAAAAGGGAAAAATGAGCAATTAAGAAAAGAAGAAATCTTAACTTATAGGTAATTCAATAATATGACTGTGTCAACTACTGCTTAATGGATAGAAATTGCTCATTTTAAAATTTAGTGATCATTTATTGAAAATAGTAATTCTCAGAAATCTACATATACTAAAAAAACAAAACAGCTACTCCTACCTGGGTGTGGTGGCACATGCCTATAATCCCAGCACTCTGGGAGGCAGAGGCAGGCTGATCTCTGTGAGTTCGAGGCCAGCCTGGTCTACAAAGTGAGTCCAGGACAGCCACAGTTACACAGAGAAACCCTGTCTCGAAAACCTAAAACCCCAATCCTCTGCTTCCAAAATCTAATCCCCCTTCAACCCAACCCCATCCCTATGATTTGTTACTAGTTTATAGAATATACTTCTAGGCATTTCTGTGGCTGTACACACATAATCACTACACATGATATACAAATATAAATCAACATTTCTTTTCACTTATCTGTATGTTACAGACACCTCTCCAGCCACTGCCTCTAGAGTTAATTAGTTTCTTCTGAACACCGTGTCCTACTACATGGGCACACATCTTATAATCTAAGAATTCTTCCACTGTCGGGAAGAAAGTTAAATAATTTTCAGGTTCTTAGGATTGTAAAATGTGTGCCTTTGCTTACATCTGTATACATGTGTGACTAATTCCTCAAAGCATTTCATGCAGTCTGTGTCCAAGAAAAGGCACAGCTTCAGAAGGACCACAGAAGGTTGGCGTAAGCATGGTCCCATCATAGCCACTGTGCCCTCGTCTAACATTTGAACTCACTCTGGTGAGCAACGTCCTCATCTAATCTACCCTAACAGTGACTGTGCCAGAGCTTAGCCTATGGAGGCTTTGAGAGTTCACTGCAATCTTAGTTGAAAAGCTTTTTCACACAAAAAAGGAATAAAGGGGGGAAAAGGAAGAAATCAGAGAAGAGAAAAACAAAGAGTATAACCAGAAGGAGCAGACCCTTGCCCTCTGATCAGCAGAGCTCCTCAGTGTGCCAGGGAGGGAGGGTTTCTGGAAAGGCCTGGACTCTTGCCCAAGGTTCACAGTAGCCTTATGTTTGCCAGGCCTGGGAAGAAACTTTCCATTCTCAATAGAACAGGCAGCAGATACAAATGTGGGGCTGTTAAGATTCCAAGAAGGAAAGCGACATTGCGAATATGACAGGGGAGAGGGGACAGCAGCTTTTCCATCTTCCCCAGCCTGGCTCCACTCCTCACCAAGGCTGACCGGGAGGACCAGTGAGGGAGCCTTGCGAGAGACGGAGATGATGGCTGCAGTCACAAAAGCACAGGCAGAGTATGCCCCTTGGACTGGAGAAGTCACTTGACCTGGGGAACAGAACAAGAAGAGGCTGGGAGAAGGGGAAACGCAGTTCCTCGCCAGCAGGGCCATCTGTCATCCTGGAGAGTTAGTTTATAGAGTCCCACTGACCCCTAGTTGGAGAGGGGACAGAAAACACCTGCCTGCATCTAGCTGACACTGGTCAGTGCTGATTTCAAATGACATAATGTCAATGGGCCCTTCTGAGATATAGCAAGAGAGACATAAATTGATAATGTGCTAATAATGACCTACTAAGGCCACAGGAAGGGACTGTAAAGGATAAATAGCTTGGTGAAATCAACTCAAAAAATTTGCCACCAATCAGAGAGAAACTGTGCCTCAACATTTGTGACCCCATCCCTGCAGGAAGAAGGCCATAGCTTTGAACAAATACTGTACACGGACATGTGGGCGGGACCATGCGTGCACACACAAACATGCATGCATGCACACACATACGATATCAAACTAGAGTACTAGCTGGAAGACAGGAATCTCCAACAGAGTATTAAAACAGGAGAAGAACTGAAGCCAGGTGGAAAGATTAAGATTGGGCCACAGTCTACCTCAAGGAGAAGTGCTGATGCACAATCCTCTTTTCCAAAGCAACTTCAATGGGTTAGAGAGTGCTCCTCTGTCCTAAAGGAAGGTGTGGGTCTATGTAGACATGCCAGATGGGTGGCCAGCAATAGCAGCCAGCCGTGATGGCAGAGGGGCCTACCAGGATAGTGTTTCCCACCTTGGGCATTCTTGTCAAGAATCACTTTCCCAGCCTGCTGCAAAAGCCTATGGGCAAAGGAACACTTGATCAGATAGATGTCAATGTGTGGAGCCTGCTGAGGTCAGGTCGAAGGCTCTTCCTTCTAGGAGAGACCCCAGGGAGAATCAATGTGACTAACTGAACTATCATTACTGAATACCTTTTATCTGCTATATCCACTTACTAATTATGTGGTAAATATCGTAGCAGGGGGTCCAGGGACCCATGGAAATCCTGACCTTTGGAGGGAGCCTGGTCAAGGCTTCAGGAGGGTCTCCCTAGAGGCTGAGATCTTAAGGATGAGAATGAATCAGGGTGCACGGAACCTGGAGCAACACTGTAAGCAAGGCTCTTGAGGTAAGACAGCCAAACATTGACATGAGACTCGTTTAACAAAATAATAGGAAGACGGGGGATGAGCACGTTGCAATGACACATGCTGTGCTTACGGACTTTTCAGGTCAGACTTGGTAACATCGAGTTAGCAAAATGCCTTGGTAAAGGAGCAAGCATGGGAAAATAGCCCAGTCACCCATAGGCTGCTGGGCTCCTGAAGTGCAGCCAGAAGACGGACAGATACCAAGGCAGCAGCCGGGCTCCAAGCACACATGTGACAATCCAGAGTCTGTGAGCAGGCATATCAAATTATCCTAAAATTCCAATGGCAACTGAACACACTACAATTAATAAGTTTAATGCAACATTTTGGGGCTCTATCATCTCTCCCTTGATGTGTAATTGCCAATCCCAGAAATTACCATTACAACAAAACGAAACAAAACAAAACAAAAACCAAAATACTGTCCATTTAGAAGCATGTTTTTCCTGCCCTAAGGTCTGTTTGAGATGATAGCTCATTATACTTAATCACCAGAAGATAAGACACAAAAACTTTTGGAAAAACAGCAGAATGTTTCTTTATTCTAGGACCTTCTCTACAAATTTGATCACCTCCTCCAGTTTATGGGTTGAAAGTGGGAGCTAAGAGCACGTTGCACCTTGCAGGGAACGTGGCTATACCTCTGCCAAGCCAGGCTGGTGGGCTGTAATGCACTTTGCCAACCTTGACCCTGACAGAGCTAGACCCAAGTCCCAGAATGGTTTTCCTCAGTCTTGGGAACATTGCCAGGATAGAGGCGGCCAGCAAGACGGTTTCCTTGATGAGAAAGAACAAAAGAAGGGACAAAGTTTCTTTTCTTTTCTCCTCCCCTCTTCTCCAAAGAATTGAAACATTACTATCTGAACTTGCCAGGGTCATCTTGCCTCAGCTTCCTGTACTTCCCATTGTCACGCTGTGTTGTTTGTGGTAAATAAGGATGAGAATGAAGGAGGGGCTGTGATAGGACCAGGGGAAATAAATGCAAACATAACCAAAAATCAAGATCTAAGCTCAAGGAGATATGGATGGGGCGGGGTGGGGCGGGGGAAGGCTGAGGACAAATCGCCTCAAGGCAAGACTGGGAAGAAGGAAGGTACACAAGACAATGGAGCAAATAGCTGTGGGGGCAGGGTGAGATGTGCCTGAATCCTAGTTCCCAAAGTCAACGTTCCTCACGCATTGGGCTCTCATTCCCACACTTAAAGGGAATTATTTTCGCTTTTATCATAGGGGAGAACTGAAGGATACATGAAGTAGAGCATGGCCTTGGCCAAGTCCAAGCATTCTCACTTATTCTCTGTATGACCCCCGCACAGTTCTTCAACTGCCCAGCCTACCCTTTGGTAGATGGAATAAAGGTATCATTTGGAGATTTTTTTTTAAGCACATACAGTGGGTTGCTCTTGCTAAGCACTCAATAACTTCTAGCTATTATTAGAAAAGCGCATCAGCCACTCAATAAAATTCTAATTTCAGGACCTCGATAACTTCTTCCCCAATTCCCAAGTCTGAGGAGAGGTTATGCATTATAAACAGGGGCTTCTGTTTAACACCTGCTGAAGGTCTCTATGGTTTCACCATGGATGGAGAGTCCCTCGGTGGTGTCAGGTGCTACCAGGTACCAACGACAGGAAGCAAGCCTTCCTTTGATGGACCCTACTGGCTTGGTCTTCCTTAATCTTTCCTCAGAGCCTTCAAACCATCTCCTCCCGAGGGAAACAAGTCTGACTGCCACACTTCACAGGGGTTGTTTGGGAACAACCCTTACCCCCGCTGGGAGTGCCTGTAACAACGAGAATAAAGGGCATGAATTCCAAATTGTCCAGGTTTCCAGGTACTGATGTGGCCTTTTTACTGTGAGGTCCTAGCATGCTTGTTCCAAATGGCAGGCCGGAGAACCAAAGGACCAGGTGGCAAGCCCTGCTGAATTTGACTCTAAATACTTGGCACTGAACTAACTGCTTGATCTTGGCCGAAGCACACAAAGTTGATGAAACTTCAGCAAATGAGCCTAAGAAGTGAGGGCAAGATCTCAGCACATTTGTGATGGCAAAAGAAAATAAGAAAATAAAAGGTAACTAAAAGAGTGCCTTGAAGCAAGAATACCAAAGATAGGCAGCATGAAATCATTGTCTTCACGGCCTAAACACTGAGATGAAAATCCACTGATGTGACTGGTTGCAACCTTTAACTAGGCTAAATTTGGAGGCCTTACTCTCTCACTGTTCTGTTGTTGCTGCATTTGTTTTTGTTGTTGTTGTTGTTGAAACTGACTCTTAGTGTGTGTCCAAGGATGAGCTAATACTTAAGTGTGCTGACATTACAGGTGTGCATCTCCATGCCTGAGTTTGGTGTTTTATGTCTGGTTTTGTTTTGTTTTGTTTTGTTTTGTTTTGTTTTGTTTTGTTTTGTTTTTCCAGACAGACAGGGATTCCTCTACATTCCTGGTTGCCCTGGAGTTCACTTTGTAAACCAGGCTGGCTTTGAACTCAGAGATCTGCCTGCTTCTCTGTCTCTGGAGTGCTGTGATTAAAGTTGTGTACCACCATGTCCGGCTTCACATCTCATCTTTGATGGGTTCTGTACTTCCCTGCCCCTCAAATCTCTTCTCCTTTCCCGATTTTCTTTATAATCTCTCAATTTCAATTTCCTTCTTAGGGCATGTGGATTTTCTGGAATGACTATTGATTGCAAACATTCCAGGAAGGGTTTTCAAATACTTTCCACTGTCATTTCCCCGGGCACTAATAACTCCAGACCTCAACTCTTCTCTTTTCTTTTTTTGGATTAATACTGTTACTAGCTCTCTTAACAGTCCAAACCTGGTGTCAGTACCTCTAGCATCTGCGAAAGATTACAAGAACAACATTTGTATCTTCTGAATGCATGGAAAGGAAAATAAAATGATTTCAACCCTTTGAAACACTCTGATGGTAAAGAGATCTGAGAAAACAAAACTTGGCATTCCAGAAGGGAAGGGACAGAATTCAATTAAAAAGGAAACAGAAGCTATTTCTACATTAAAGGGTACTGATTGAAAGAAAGCAATAAAGCCTCTTTGCACAGGGAGTTTTAAATCTCTTTAAATAAAGTTACACACACACTATCTTCCCCACCCTCCCACAGAACAATCTCATATATTTCAAAGATTCATGGTGGAAAGACTGAAGCCACCGTCTCATCTTTGCCTTCTGTTCACTGCCGAGCTCAATGGCTGCAACAAAATTTCTCCTACAAAAAGTTTCTTTTTCCTATCTGGTTCAAATTCCGCTCTTGGAAAAGACAGTACTTTATCACATGAAAATGTTGACAGGAAGGGTGAAGAGGGCACAGGTGAGGTGAATGTGAGTCAAGTTGTTTTCTTCCTTAATAGGAAGTGGATTTCCTGATTCCCAAATAATGGCCATTTTTAGGAGCCCTGGGATAAAACAACAAAACAAAACAAAACGGCCCAGTTTATTCTCTACATAGCTCTAGCCCTAACACCAGAAGCCACTGTGTGGCAACGGTCTTAAAAACTGAAAGTCGTGGATAGCGAAATCTTCGCAACTTAAGCCAGCTGAGACGGTCTGGAATGGCAGAGAGCGGGAATGAGGCACTCCAGATGTTGCGGCCACCCTGAGCCACTGGATAACTTTTTTTACACACATAAAGAACACTAGGCGGTTTGGGTTCAAGACACCAGAAACCAATTTTTTCATCTTAAGGCTTCATCTGTATTTCCACATTTTCCATCTTCATGGCCCTTTGTTAGCTTGATTGGATCCATATTTAAAATATCAGAAGTGACTGGCAACTTGGAAGCTTCTATAAAGCTTAAGGGTCCTGCTACAATTTATAGCAAAAACTAAAAAATCAAACCGTTTTGGGCATTTCTGTGTTCATGGTTAAGCCCTACAGTGACTCCCTGCCCCTGCCCCCAGTCCACAAAACTGAAGGCAACTGTCCTGAGGAGGGGTGTTTAGTTTTCAGAAAGTCACTAGATTCCTGTTGCGTGCTGCCCACCTGAAATCACAAGGGAACGGATGCACAGCGAAGGAAAACAGCAGGCATTCTACCGTCCCCTGTATCACCCTGCTGGACAGTGCTACAGCTCAGCTCTCCACTTACGACCACAGGAGACAGCTGTGATGTCATGATTTAACAACAAGCAAACGAGAGCCTCATTTCTTTTTCTGACAGTTTTATTCACTCTGTTACAAAGGCTTTCTCAGAGGGGGCGGGGGTAAAACAGTCAGGGAAACTTCTCAAAAGCTTAGTGTAGTATTTGGACCACATCTCTGGTTTTGGTTTTTGAAAAACTTAAACACATTTTATGTTAGCTCTCACTGAATTGAAAGGGACTCGGAGATTGTATGCTCCAAGGGCTTAATTTTCAGATGCTGAACTAAGAGAGGTAAAGTGACTAAACAGAAGCCACGTTGGCTGGTAAGGGACAGAATGGTGGGACAGGGCTGGGTCTTAAACCCTCTAATGTGGCTGGGCCTGGCCACCTCAGTATCTGACCCACCTGATTATAAAAAGGAACACAAATGGCTAAGCTTCCAAAAGAGTGAACCTAGAGGTGCACAAATACTGTTTAGCAGGGTTTTCTACGGGGGCACTGGTGATATTCAGTGCCAAAGCGCCGAATGGAAGGGACAAGCTTTGTCCTCTGCATTACAGAATGTTTACTGTCATCTCTGCTCTCTATCTACTACTAGATACCAGGAGCACACAACTTAGGCACAACTCAAGGGTCTCCAGAGGCTGGTCAATGCCCTCTGGGGGACGAAGTTGCCCCCTGAGGACCAGTGCCACAAAACCATGCCTTCTACTGAGCCAAAGTCAAGCAGAAGAGGCCACTCAGCGCTCTGGGTCAGGGGGCTGGAGATGTGGGGTGCCTGAGGGATCTGCAGTGTTACACACATCGATGGGGGGGTTCTTCTCAGGAAAACAAGGCAGTGGTCATGTAGAGATAGACACTGTCAGAAGACAGCCACAAGAAAAGACAGTATAAAACGGTAACGGGGACATGGAATACAAATTAATAAAAGGAGGGGGAAAAAAACCTGGAAGAAAGATGAACAGGAAATGGAAGAAAGAAAGAGGTCTCCAGAGAGAAGGCATTTTAACATTCCCGAGTCTGGGGGACAGAGCGACCTATTATAAAATGAAGTGCTATGCGTTCATCGGGTACAATTCTTTTAAAAAGGCAACTCAGTTTGAGCAAAGGGGTCAAGAACTTTCCACCAAGTCACTGTGAGGATTCAGGAAAGGACTATTGTGCCCAGATGATGGACCCCTCAGGGGAGTACTGTGTGAAGCTCTTTGTTAAGGTTTCATGTGCTTAAAACTCTAAAGCCCTTTAAGCCAGCAGAGCCTGGAGTTTCACCCACATTAGTGTTCCGAGTGTACAATGAATTTCAGTGGGATTCTGAAATAATGAACACGTCTTTTCACATCCAGGGTACAATCAATTTTCCTAACTGCTATTTCCCCCAAACCTATTTAGTCCTGAAACGCCCTCTGGGGAGCAGAAAGACTCTGGGTATGTTTCAGGCTGTACTCTTCTTGGCTACTTGTGACTGCTCAAATGTTAAGAGTGCAGACTTGATTGGCGTCTAACACTGTGGGTGACCATGCACCTCTCTCACTGAACCTATCATATGTCAACACACTTACTTTGCCCGTCACTGGATTCTTGTAGTATCTCTTCTGAATATTCACACGCACATGCACATTACAAAGAATAATTCTCTTGCGAATCATATTTGAGTGACTTTTCATGAACAAGCAAAAACAATTTAAACACTCTAATTTCATGATTTCTAAACTCTAAATCGCTCAGGACTCACTCGGGGATTTGAAGCTGCAGGTTATAGTTCATTAGGTCAGACAAAACCAGTGGTTCCCAACCTTCCTGATGCTATGAGCCTTTAACACAATTGCTCATGTTGTGGTGACCCCTACCCATAAAATTATTTTGTTGCTACTTCATACCTATAATTTTGCTACTGTTATATTTATGTGATGTCCAGGATATCTGATATGTGACCCCAAAGGGTTTTTGACCCACAGGTTGAGAACCACTGGGCTACAGGAGCATCGTGGATGCTGAGCTGTGGGTCCCCAGTGCCAGGGGATAGGATGACTCCACATCCAAGCCACCCTGAAGACATACCTTATAATGTTTTCCACCTACACAGACCTTGACACCTGTTGGCCCATGGCTCACAGAGGAAATCCAAATCTGTTTGTGAACGATTAAAGCCCTTCTTGGTGTGACCTCAGACTAGCTTCAGCCCTACAGACTCTCCTCACCCACACGTAACATCATAAAGCAGCCCCCACAACTCCTTGATGCGTCATGCACTGACTTTCCCTGAGCTGGCTCTGCTTGCCCCTCTGCCTGGACAGTTCCACTGCCCAGGGCTTGATGGGCCTTCAAATGTCAGCTCCTCCCATTTTCTGAAGTAAGAATGGAATGGTTTTTCCTACCATAGCTTGCCCTGGACTTTTAAATATGTACATTACTATGTCTACTTTTCTGCAATAAAATTATCAGAAAGAAAAAGAAAAAAGAAATGTAAGGTAATATAGATGCTACTTAGAGTTAAAAAGAATGTTTTTCTGACTTTCACACCTCTGGTCCCTAACGCCTGGGAACCATTAGTAAATCTTTTGGAGAGTTGGAGAGTTTAAAACTCCACAGAAAAGCCCAAATATGTCCCCACCCTCTGATTTCTTGGCCCCAAATGAGTATTTAGCACTACAGATTATTTTTGGATCCCAGAGTATCCATCCCATCTGTTCCAAAACATAGCCGTACAGTGGCCTCTATCTCTAACTGTGGCTATTTCTTTAGCATCTTCTAGATCATTCTCATCAGTGTAAACAACTACCCACTAAAACAGACCATACCTGGTCCACAAAACCAAAATAGCTTCCTAATCCCCAGATCACATGCCATGATATTTCTGAATCCTCCCTGTCTACATTTCAACATACCTCTTCCCACCACAACCTCTCTCCCTCATCACTGTAACCCACAGGACTGCAGGCAGGAAGTCACCTCCCAGAACCCTCTTCACTTGACATATGGCAGCATTGGACACAGTGGATAATCCCTCTGGAACCCCTCTTCACATGTCTTCTGGGATAAAGTATCCCTTCTATCTTCTCCCCTGCTTTGGTCACTCCCACAGCTGTTCTAGTCTCCTCACCAAACCTGCTACTTTCACTAACTCAAACCAATAAAGGGAAACAAGGCCCATTCTTTTGACCTTATCTCCTCTCTCCCTTCCCCTTTAGTTCCCAGGAGAGCAAAGCCAGCATCTGGCTTTAAAACACCACCAAGGTTCTGTTATAGCCCTTGGAGGCATCCTAGCCACTTCTTAGATATGCCTTCCAGATATGCCATCTGTTTCAGACCTAATCCGCAGAGTACCCCCAGCCCTTGCTTGAGTCCAGACTCCCATCACCAACCCTGTCCAGGACCCTTGTAAAGGTGTTATGCAGGCTCCCTACCGGCACCCTTGCCTCTATCCCTACCGCTAACCTACTTTCCACACAAGACCACAATGAGCCTGATAACTTAGGTTACGGTGCTCTTCTCTAAGCCTTCCAAGAACCTCCTATCATCCTTAAAACCAAATTCAACATCCTGCCTCAGGTCCTTCACATCCTCACTTTACCTGCGCCATCAGCTCATGAATTTCATCCTAAACATCTACCATGCCATTCACTGTATCTTCCCACTGTTTCTCAACAGTGCCTTAGAACCTTTTCCATATTCTCTCTGCCTGAACATCGTGGGGCTTGACTCACACTACTGTGCTCTGGTGTCGTCAGATCTGAGAGCCTCCTCTTGGTAGCCTGTACTAAAATCACACTCCATTGGGACCTAGACACTCCTTTGCTTCATTTTTTTGCTCCCGTGTTTATTCTTTATCTCTCTCTGCTAAAATACAAACTTCATAATAGCCAAAGCTATTTACTGTTGTGCACTTGATCTGTTTGTTTATCTTAAATCCCTTCAAACAGTACCTGGTAAACTGTAGCTGCACATGCATCATTCCTGCATAAATAATTGAGTATCATTAGAGAATTTTCTTCAAAGTGTAGGCATATAGGTAGTTTTAAAAAGTTTTAGATATATTCATTTTATTTGTATTTGTATTTGTATGAATGTTTTGTCTATGAACCATGTGCATAGCTGGTGTCCTCAGAGGTCCAAGAGGGAATCAAATCCCCTGGAACTGAAGTAACAGATGATTGCGAGACACCATGGGGTGCTGGAAATTAAGCCTCAGTCCTCTACAAATGTAACCAGCGCTCTTAACTGCTGAGCCCTTGCTCCAGGTCTAGCACACAAGGGGAAATCATGGCAACCTGGCAGCACCCATTCCAAAGGAGGAAAAAAAAATTCTGTTAAACTACTTTCTTTTTGTTTGAGACAGGCTGGCCTCAAATTCATACTTCTCCTACCTCGGTTTTCAAGTGCTGGGATTACAGGAACACACTGCCATGCCTATGCACCAAGCTTGATACTTCAAATCAGACACTGTCCTGACTGAAGTCTAGTGACGCTGCTAATGAGAAAGAGGAAACACTCACTTCCGGATCACAGCTTTGGACTCCGATGAATTTTGACTTCCATCATCTTCACAGTTTGGGCCTGTCAGGTTTCCATACCTTTAAAGAAGAAAACAGGCAAATAAAATTAGTCAAAAGGCTGTTCTTTACAACTTCAAGCATAAAGTCACGTCAGGTGTAATTGAGAAAATGTATTCAGGAAATATAAATGTACATGAAGTAGCAGCAAAATGAAGCAGCATTAACAAAAAACATGATGGATAGACAAGGACCCTAAGAAACAAATCAGGATTGAACTGTCACACTTGTTTAAAGTGTTCTCATAATACTCCACAGTTCCCGGAATTCCTTCTATAGGACAAGGTTTCATCTCAGCAAGCGGACCAGATATTACATACTACAAAGAAGGCAGATTCCTCACGAACTCTCATACACAAGCCTATATTAACTCTCTGCTGTCTGTATACCAGGGAGACACAGCCGTGTGGGCACACTTCTGAAAGTGGGCCATACATACATGGGCACAAAAGCGATGCACACTTGGGAGTGTGGTCTCCTTTTGAGCAGATGAGTGTTGGAGTCCGAAAATCACCTTGGACCCTCAGAGGCTGGGATGGAGATGAGGGCTGAAGCATGGAAGCTCATGCTGTGGATACCGGCTGCTATTGTGGCTGTATCTACACCAAGCCAAGCTGATCTAGACACAGTGGACCTGAGAAGTGGGAAACAGGGGTCTGATTTGGGGAAAAATAGTCAGCGCTTAGAACTTAAAATTCTGCTTGTCATAGACTCAATGTATTTAAGGGCTGGAGAGGCGGCTCAGGATTAGAGTGCCTTGCCTAGCATGCCAAAAGCCCTGGCTTCAATCTCCAGCTCTGCAAGCAGCGTAAGAGAATATGTATCTAGTAAATTGGCACTCAGTCCTTAAGGAAGACTTCACTAACTCAGAAAGGCTGGACTATTTCTACAATCTCTCCTCCCAACAAGAAAAAAAATTTAGAGAGTCCCTGGAGTTTGACAGGCTGTTTGCTGCCCTAAGGTTCTGACAGCAGAAATTCTCTGTTTGGTGGGTTTACATTTTTAAAGAGCACACTTTGTCTTGTATAATAGGATTAAAAGCTCCAGTACCCTATGGCTCCTTGTTCCCAGGATTTACAAATTCTTTACAAAATAAAAGCCTACCATCTGCTTTGACTGACTGTCAATCCATCTGCCATACCCATCACCCCATCCTGACAAGTTCCAGGCTGTGCCTTTATGCACGAGACACACACACTCACACACACACCTGGTCCTTTCTCCAACTCATCAGCCTTACAGGGGTCTTGGCCTAACGATGGTATTTTCCATGATCTCCTGGCCTCTTCACCCTGTGCTGCACCTGCTAGGTGACAGTTTCTAGGGCTGCCCTCCGCTTTTCCTGAGACAGGAGCTCAGTCAGATGAAGACTTCCTCAACCCCACATGAGCCAGGCAGGGATGGGAAATGAAGCTTCTAGTAAATAAACAAAGTGGGATTGTTTTTGGCTCTTCCCTTTGGCCACCATCATAGTGAACTGTGTCCTCCTGCTGCCTCACAGGGGATTTCATGGTTTGCTAAAGTAGGAGAGACTGGGGAGGGTGCCGGAAAGAGGAGGCCATTTGCAAGGCCAGCAGGCTTTCCTATCTCTCACTTCAGCCCTCAGTTACTAAATAGGGCTCTTGATCTTTGTTTTGTTATGTTAATTTGTCTGTTAGTGTTCTCTCTGGAAAAGTCTTTTATCTTCCAACTAGGAACCCTGAGAGATATAAATAGACAGGGCGCACACTTTCAAGGAAAAGATTCACATTTTACCGCTCTGATAGTTTTCTTTTCAAGGAGGTTTTAACTCAGTTTTCAGATCTTCCCATTTTGTGTCTCTAGTTTCTCCTGCTTTCATGCTTCTTTTGGTTCCTTTTGGAACTGAAGCGGAGGCTGGCTGGCACCAATACCTATCTAGTTCTTCGCCCAGAATGTGATGCCACAATGTACTGTCAGTTGGTGCCAAGAAAGACCGAGCATTCTTGCACATTAATTAGCCCCTTACCATCAGCAATGGCTAAAATCATATAACTATTCATTCTCTCCACTGCCAGAGTGTCTGTCCACAATGCACAACTGAGACCAAGGTGATGGTTTGAAAATAACTCAGAGGCCTCCAGGAGCTGGCAATTGCAGGCATGCATGGGTTGGAAAGGTACAAGGTCCAGTTGTTGCTCAAGTCTTGCTCTATCAGACCCATGCGGAAAACCTCCAGCTCCGCATTTACCACATACCTGAGTTCAAACCCTTCTCATCACTTCTGTTCCTATCCTGCCTCTAACGGCCACCACTTTTGGGTTAAAGCAATGCAACAGCCACTTAACCAATCTGCTCTTTTGGGGTCTGCCCGTTCATCATGACACTTCTCTTCACGGAAGTCAGGTCATGGCCCTTCTCCCTTGATTCCAGTCTGAGAAAAGACCAGTTTTGCCTCTCTTACAAACCATGAAATCTTCTGCTCACTGTGCTCTATCCATAAGGCCCACATCTCCCCTCACTCACTCCTGACTATGACCTCCGCCTGTGTCATCAATCTGTCAGTCTCCCCCCCACCCCCACCCCCCCACACACCCTACAGCCCTGCATCACAGCTGTCACTTGCCTCTGCTGCTTCCCAGGGCAGGTTCCCTGGGCACCTTGGGTCTTTGCTGTATTAGCCACGAGGCCTTCTCTGCACATCCTGTTTAAAATGTAACCCAGTTCTAACTCCATCCCCTTCCATATCCTGTTCTCCACAGTGTTCAGTATCTTCTAATACGATATAAAGCCAGTGTTGCCGCACTGGGGATCTACTAGACCATACACTTGGGGTGAGATGGTTTTGACTCTGTGCTCACTGCTCTGTGGAGCTTACAACAAGGCTTGCACCCAGCTGGTGGTGAGCAGTAAGTGTTCCAGTGAGGCCAGAGCAGATGTGCTAACAGCCTGCTCCAATAGTAGGTTCAGAGGCTTCAAAAGCACCATCTGCCCCCACTCAGTCTTCACCTGTCTGCACTCCCATTTCAAAGGGCTTAGCACAGTGGTTCTCAACCTTCCCAACACTACAACCCCTTAATATAGTTCCACATGTTGTGCTGACCCTCAACCATTAAATTATTTTCGTTGCTACTGCATTAACTGTAATTTTGCTACTGTTATGAATCGTAATGTAAATATTTGGAGATAGAAGTTTGTCAAAGGGGTTGTGACCCACAGATTGAGAGCCACTGGCTTAGGAACATAAAAAGTTTATTTTAAATTTGGCTGTGGTTATTCAAAACATCCAAAATTAACATGAAAAGGGGCTTAAGATTTTTAAGAGAGATCTTGGAGGTATCGGCAGTATGAAAGCCCAAAGGTGTAGATACTGTTATAAAGGAGACAAAGGGTGTGACAACCTTCTAGACTTGAACGCTCTAGGCAGGGTGACTGTCTGCTCTTGCGCCTTTCTTATCATTATGGAGAATTAATACTCTACGCGAGCATTTTGCTAACTGTATCTAGCTTGGGAGAAGAGAGCTCTTTAATGTTCATGTCAGAGTTGGTTTTCCCAGACTAGAAATGCCTCTTTGATGTTTCCCTGAACCTGCTCACAGCTTCCCATCAAAAATCAAAGTCAAGTTCATGTCTTTTACTCCAAGGGGATGGAACAAAGAGTGTGCATGTGTGTGCTTAATTAGTGGCACCAGAAAAGCTACAGACAAACCTGTCAACAATGTCATCTCCAATTTCCACAAACCCTCCTTAAGACTTAAGATCAAAGCTCAGCCCCCTTAGGCTTACCAAGGAACAAGTGCCCTTCTTTATAAAACTTAAATCAAAATCCACACTGCCAGATGACTTTTGACATAGGTTTCTCTGTTGTCAACAAGCAGAAAGATTTACAAATGCTTTGTATAACACAGCTGCAAGCAATTCTTTACTGAAGCCTAAAAATCACATGAACAAGAGAAAGAAAACATACACATACATGTTTAAATAAGGAAGAGCCATTTCCAAGGGGTTTCTCTGAAACCCATCCAGGACAAAGTGTTTAAGTGTCTGAAGTGAGGGATGACCAGGGCATTGGTACTTCAAAGAAGTCCTACGTTGTCCACAGTACTGTCTCTTGTAGTGGGGACCATCTCATCTCTGTGCCCCAACAGGAAAGTCTCAATAGAAGCAGGCCAGGACAGGGTCATCCTGAAGAACCTTGTGAGTCCACTTGATACTGGCAAATGAGCCACTGGTAATAACAGGTAACGTGTTATATGACAGAAGCTGTACCAACAGCTTTTTGTGGATTGTTTCGCTCAGTTACAATAATAATCCTACAGGGTGGTATCATTCTTCCAATTTCACAGAGGGGGACAACGTGACCCAGAAAGCTTACATAATAAATCCTGGACGACATCACTGGTAAGTGGAGCAGGGATTTGAACCTTGACAGGCAGGCTCTGGGCCCAGTGCTAAGTCACTGACCTCCCACACGTGCTGTAAGGCCCTGTCTACTTAATCATTTGATGATGTCAGGACCCTTTCCATTCATTCACGAACTCATTCCTGGACCCATTTAGTCACCACTGGATGAGGACTGTTTATTAAGGATGGTTCCCAGGTACTTACTATTCTAGACATTAAGAATAACACACTGAGGCTAGGGGAATGGTTCAGGGGGTACAAGTACTTCCTAAATAAGCATGGTGACCTCAGTTGGAATCCCTATTAGCCATGTATAAAGCTGGGCATGGCTGCATACAATGAAAACTCCGGTGGAGACTGATTACTGGACCTATCTCCAGGTTCAGTGAAAGGCACTGTCTCAAGGGAATAAGGTGGACAGAGAAGGACACCTAACATTCTTCTCTGGGCTCTGCATGCCATTACACATGCTTGTCAATACAGGACACATATACCTGACACATATGAGCAACACGCGTGCACACACACATACACCTGAAAAAAAGGCGGAGAAAGAGGCACAACCTAAATCTGTTTTCATGGGGCTGTACTGATGGGATACAGAAAACACCGATGTACTTATCTGAAATATGCTCAGAATATAACAGGCAACGGTAAAGCTCTCTAGGGGAAGAGTGATGCAGAGACCTCTCAGGAAAGAGCCAGTACAGAGGCCTGGGCACAGAGACAAGATGGTGGTTTTTTGAGGAGGACGGAGAAGTGAGAGAATGGCAGCAGGTGAGGTCTGAGGCAAACGCGCAGCTCAGGGTGGCCTGGCACACTCTCTGGCTTTCTACTACAGCCCTGGGCCTGGCCTAGTAGACAGCCAACACAATCAAGAATTAGCTTGCCTTTACTGCTATGAAGAAAAGCAAGCCTGGGAAAGGCAGAGAATTAAGGGATACAGTGAATGACAAAGAGGAGGAAGTGAAGGAAGGGGACCACACAGGAAGCTGCTGACCTGAGGATCTCCGAGAGCCTTTTGAACGACTCCCAGCTTCGGAACACTTGGGCATCCTTTCACTGACCCACAAGAACATAAGTCAGGCATAGAGAAATGTCCAGAAGCCAACCTTGACTCGGGAGAACGCTGTGTATACAGCAGCCAGCAGCTGTCTGGAACACCAAATGAGGCCCAGGAAGGCTTTGCACTGCTTCCCACAGACCAGCCAGGGTTGTTTTGAAGCACCCTGAATAATGTCCTCCACAGAAGGTGCTCCCCCCCTCCCAGGTCTGACAAAGACCTGGGTCATGGTCACCTAGTCTACTTTAGAAGAGTCTGGTTCCCACTGTGAACTTGATTACTGGAAGGGAGCACATAAGTCATAAAGGGGGATTGGGGAGAAGGCAGGAATATATTCTAGGCATCTTCTGCTTGGAAAAACAAAAGCCAGAATCCTCAAGTAAATTTACAAAAAGTCTGAGAATCCCCTAAATTACATGGATAAGTTTATTATTGGGTTTTTTTTGAGGGGGTTTGCTTTTTTTGGTTGGTTGGTTGGTTGTTTTTGAGACAGGGTTTCTCTATGTAGCTTTGGCTGTGTTGGACTCACTCTGTAGAGCAGGCTGGCCTTGAACTCACAAAGATCTGGATGCCTCTGCCTCCCCAAGTGGTGGGATAATAGGCGTGTGCCATCACTGCCTAGTGAATAAGTTTATTATTAGTAGTACATTTTTCCTAAAGAAAGATTCCAGTGTTAGTGAGTAGATGCTTGTGAGGGAAGGTTATGTATGCATTAGTGGGGTGTACATGTGTAGTGTATGCACTTATACGTGTGCAGGTGCATGCACTCATGCACATATGCAGAGGCCAGAGAGAACGAGGCTTTGGGGGGTAATCATTCTCCATCACTCTCTGCCTTATTCCCATGAGACAGGGATTCTCCCTGAACCTGGAGTTGGGCTGGCAGCGCACCCCAGAAGTCCTCTCCTCTCTGTGCCCCCACAGCACTGGGGTTAGGAGTGAGGGTGCTCACTCTGATGTTTCAGGAGAAGTCTGGGGTTCACACTTAGGTCCTCACACTTGGGAGGTAAGTGCTCTGACCCACTGGGCAATCTCTGAAGACCCTTAGCAGATTCTTAAAGGAGTTTGTGATCAACTTTTTCTACCAATTGCTAGAAAATAGTCAAAACTACTGCTTTAGATTATGAGGTAAATTTAAAACCTTCCAGTTGCCACTCAGAACATATCCACATTGTCTTTCAAGTCCTTGTCAGCTTTCTAATTTCCAAATATATACATACTTTAAAACGAATCATTCAGAGAAAGTCAATATTCTTCTCAGATTAAAAAAAAAAAAAGTAACTGCATCCTGTATCCCACATGGCCTGCCTCCTCTGTTGCTAAGTTGGGGAGGAAAGCAGGAAAGCTCAGCTCAGCTTAAAGGAAAGATTTTTATCTCTTAGGTCTTACAAGTGCTATGTCAGGGAGAGAAAGCCTGGTTATCACGTGAGACGAAGCTTTGACAGCATCCCTTCAGCACCCGGGCTAGCAGAACCCACTACCATCCCACCAAGCAGGGCTCTGCTGTCTCCTGTGTGCCCACTGACCATTCCCACCGTTCAGCTGAGTGGGAAACAGGACAACTTGGAAAAATAAAAGATCAATCGAGTTACCAAAGGCAATCAAAGCAGCCAGTGAGAGAACTTACTTCGGTTTCCCTCCTGTGGTTATGGGTGGAGGTAATTCTAAAACAGTACCAGATTCCAGTTTTCTGGTTAACTGGCATAGACCCGGGGAGAAAAAAGCAGAGTGCCTGTCCAGTGCTGAGGCTTCTGGTGGTGCTTTCTGAGCCTTGAGAGCACAGAGGACCAGGGCATGTGGCCCTAAGAATGAAGACAAAGGGTAAACACCTGACCCTTGGCATCCCTGAGTCCAAGAGCAAGAGATTTTAGGAGACAGTCTCCCTAACATGTCCTTGTTTCTTAGCTATGGCCACTACAACAAACTGCAACCGATTCGGTAGCTTCCAATCAGACTGCTTAATAGCTGGTTTGGTCTGAAGTCCAGCATGGGTCTCAGAGCTGAAAAGCAAGCTGTCAGCTGGACCGTGTTCCTTTCTACAAGCTCTAAGAAAGAAGTAGCTTCATTGCCTTTACTAAGGGCTCATGCCTCCTTCTTCCATCTCTCTACCTGCCACAGATAGATGCACAAATTATTACAAAGGTCTATCTTCTGTTGTTCAGTGAGCTAAATATCCATCTGAGAACATGAACACATCTCTAACATGAAACAGCAGGAAAATGAACCCTTCATAAACAATGGACCTACAAACTTTTTAAAACTTTTATTACGCTAGAGACATTTTGATGCCCACAGTTTCTTGTGGTCCTCCTCATTTATACTACTCGATGATCTCATCTTTCTCATAGTCACAGGACAGAAACTCAACCTCAGTTTGACTTTTATGAACATGGTTTTTTGATTTGTTTTGTTTTTGTTTTTTTTTCTAAGTGAAAAATACATCCAAAGGCTTTAACTTCAAAACCCAGACCTAGATATTTAAATTTATCTGCTATAAACAAAATCTTTAAAAAATGAAATGAAACTGCCATTCTCATCAGGATAACCAGGACATCTGCATTTTAAGCTGGAAAAGAAGCAAAGCAAAGGTGGGATTTCCTGAGAGCTATCGAACTCTAGTCTAATCTAAGACTGCTTGTCAAGTGCATAGTTGAACTTCAGGATGAAATGAAAACTTGACTATTTGTAAGGTTTAATAAGAAGCCATTTGAGACATATTGCATGCATTGTGAACATGCTTAGCCGGCTTCTTCTAAGGAGGCATTTGAGAACTGAATGGAATTTTGTGGTGTGCTTTTTACAAAATCTACTACTACCAGTTCGTAGCCACCAAGGGCAAAATCAATCTTTCTTTCTTTCTTCCTTTCTTTTTTCTTTCCTTCTTTCTTTCTCTTCCTTCCTTCTTTGTTCTTTTTTTTTTTAACTAAAAACATATTAGTCCTCACTGTACTGATAGGATGTACACTCAACAGGTGGGTTAGACCCTCTCACTTGCTATGATCACAATCTGGGTGGCATCCAGAGCTACCCAGAACACAGCACGTGAGCGACTTACATTTGTCTGTCAGGCAGTGTTCCTACACTCCCACCGCAAGCATCATTCCTTTCCACGGAGCTTCAGCCCAGGAATACGCAGAGTAAACACGAGAATTTGGATCATCACAAATGCCACAAGGAAAGGAAAACACCACACACGTTTTGTAGTTGTCAGAGTAAAAATTTTACTTGTACTATCAAGTCAAAGTTCAAAAGGACCCTACAACCAACGTGTTAATTTACATTACTTTACACACACACACACACACACACACACACACACACACACACACGCACGCACTCACGCACGCACGCACGCACGCACCATGGCTAAGGAACCTGACTCTCAGAGGATTTAAAACAAGGAGAGGAGTGTGTGTTAGCCAGCTGGTCAGCTTTTTCTCACTGTACAGATATCTGAGCTAATCAATTTATAAGGAGAATAAAGTTATTTCGGTTCAATTTCGGTCCATGCATGGTTAGCCCTGTTGGTTTTGCTTCCTTGGGCAAGGAAGGCACACCATAGTGGGAGACATGGCAGAGGAAACCTACTCCATAACTGAAGGTGTAAGAGCAAAGGGAGACGGACTGAGGTCCCTGTCCTCCGAGAGAGCACATCCCAAACTGTCTGGAGACCTCTCACTGAGGCTCACCTGCAGGCCCCCTGCCTCCCAGCAACACCACACTAGGATGTAAACCTCTAGCACATAGATTCTGAGGGACACTTAAAAGTATTACAGAGGGCAAACTGGAAATAAAGCTAAGGGTTTATTTTTTTTTTATCTGTATGTGCCAATGGATATGCCTAACAAACGAACCTCATGACTGAAGAAGTTGCTTTTTCTATAAAATATCCTAAAACTAAAAAAAAAAAAGTGGTGGGAGCCTTTTTGGCCTAAGGAAAAACCCCCAACCCCCTGAAGTAAATTTAAAACATCTTGGTGGCGGGAGGTTGAGATGAGGTCTCACTCTGTATCCCAGGCCAACCTGAAACTCATAGTGATCCTCCTACCTCATCCTCCCAGGTGCTGGACTTAAAGGAATGATGGTCACACTGGTTTTAATTATCTACATCCTTTTGTATGCGGGCTTGAGGAGTGCTACCCTCTACCAGCACACACTACAGACTCAGGACAGGGGGACCATGGCAAGCTCTGGCACCGGAGTTCACACGGTGCCTTGAGAAGAAGGCACTTTGCATTAAACAGCTGGTAACTACCCTGGGGTTGGCAATGAGAACACTGATGGTTGTAGTGCATTGTTCCCCAGTTCGAGAAATGTCATTTCCAAGGAAATGAAATGAGGAAGCAGCGAGGACGATGACTAAGAAGGGTCCCGGTCATCCCTTCTTTGTGAGTTGGCCTTCGAGGTGCTAGGGCATACTGGAGAAGTATCTCAATCTCACAGGGGCAGCTTTTCCCCATCTTCTGCTTGCTGACTGAATGTTTTTTGAGTTACTGGTTTCCCATTTGTAAGCACAGAGTTGTAATAAATAAATTAACATGAGATGAAGTTTCTGAAAACACATGGCAAGCAGACACAGAGAGAAGTTCATTCGAAGACCTACTAATTAGCCTTGTGTCTGTGACATAAACAAAATTATCATCTTAAAGCATAGGTTTATAGAAGGCCTCAACCTTTAAGCTTCCCAGGAGTGCTCCTCTGAGGGAATTCACTTGCAATGCAGGAAAACTTAATGCTTTCCACACTGACCTGAGGGCTGAGAATGGCTTGGCCAGGGTTTCTGGAGACCTGGCTTTCCCTGTTCTGCATGAGGTTGACATTTTGCTAACTTAGTTATCAGGGAAAATGAGAATGTCTGAGAAAACAGCAGGATCTGCACCACTGTAGACCATTCCCAGCACTCACTAGGATCACTTGCTGAAGGGGGCTTCTGCCAGCATTTGAGATCGGACATTTTCAGTGGTATCTACTCCCCTGCTTCTTTACACAGTGGAACGAGGCTTTAACCAGACCTCTCTGAGTCAGTTCTTTCTTGACATTAGAGAAAATAAAATCTCAAAGCCTCAACACAGTCAACCCCCAATTAAGTAACTTCCTCTTACATTAAAAGGAAGCAAAGAAAATGTTCAGTCCGGGCCATGGCGAAAAGCACAGCAAGCAGGAGCCCTTACAGAGAGGCCAATAAAGAATAAAGTGAATGTGGAATTAGCTAGTCATGACTTCAAGCAACTGTCTATTTATCAATCACACAGGCCCATATTACTAAGAAAAAAAAACATATGCAAAGATTAAAAATAAATTCCAAAAAATAAACAGTTCCATACAAGAAAAACCACAACTGGAAGTCTTAAAGGAAATCAAAGCTTGATTTCAAAAAGCCGTGCTCTGTGGGAAATAAACACTGGAATATCTACATGAGTCTATTTTCGTCTGGTTATTACAGGATTAGCACCTCTGCAATTGGCTCTCAGTGTTCCTTCACATTCCACTGCAGACACCAAAAGAAATACCTTAAAGATTCGATCTGAGGCTCACAAACAAGTCTGACAACCTATTATTGTGAAAACAGTATTTCAAATACTAATCTTCAGAATAGGTTGCGTTTACACAGGCATAAAAATTCTAACAACCAACTGAGGAGCATAGCACTTCACAGAATCTACATCTGGATTTCTGTGGAGACTGAAACATGGCCACACGATTTCAGTGTGAGCAAGAAATGGAGTGAGGAAGAAATATTCTCTGTTGAGGTTGGCACACACAGACACAAGGTTAAATTTCTGCAGAGAAAGGAAAATAAATGGGATTTATTTCTCTGAACTCCTAAACCAGCAAATGTTAGAACTGTATTTTATACCACCTTGTATGATAATTTGCTTAGTACATGTGTGTCAGCCTTATCTTTTGCAGGAAAATATTAAGTCCTTAGAGGTGGATCTAAGTCTGACGGAACTGGCCTTTGCAATTTGAGGGGTTCTCCCGCGGGAAAGGAATACAAAACGAAGAAGGTAGAATCATGCAGAGATTACTGCCGAGTGAGGAGCACCAGATTTTAAGCCCCATCAGCTCATAGTAATCCATCTCTGAATGACCTCAGGGTAGAAACTAAATTGTTTCTGAGTTCCATCTTTGTGATGTCTCGCAGAGCACTTGCTGCACATTACATTACACAGGTATTTAGTGCTTAATCCCCTCATTTCAGAAACAAGCAGTAGATTGAACTCTTGAGATCACACTCAAAGCCAGCCTAAAGCCTACTCACATGGTACAGACTAAATCTTAATTCTTTATCCGGCTATACTTCAAATGATAGTCTGAATTCAGTGCAATCTGAATTCATATTGGATCTAGTATTTAACCATTGTTATCCAGTTGTTTTTTTAAAAAAATCCTAATTTGTCTATCAATAGAACAAAGAAAAGACGTAAAAAAAAATCACTAAATAAAAGTCATAGACTAAACATTCTAATTCCTGGTGTGTGTGTGTCCAGTCTTTAGGATAGACAGCTGGAGCTTACGTGCACGCCTTCACCCACTGTGGACATCTGTGGGCTATTAGCAGTGAGGTTACCTCCTATGGAGAAGAGGTCGCTGATCTCAAAGTGAACTTGTAAGAGATTTTCATTTCCGCATACTGCCTACCAACAGTTACCAGGCTCTATCTTTTCACAGCTATTAAGTATTGAGAAGAGAGAATTCACATAACTCTCAAATTTCTACATATACATAAAGACTATTACATAAGAATGATTTAAAAAAGACCCAAACTCACATGTTATTCCAGGCTTAATATTTTGTCATGTACTGTCCTGCAGAAAATGACTGATCCTTACACTGTAGCACAGGACGCCAAGACATGATCGGTGTACCACAAAGCATATATGCTTCATGAGTGTCCTTGAATGTAAACATATTAGTGAATGCTGACCCAATAACTTCCCTGAGTATGCACCCACAAATACACTGACCCAGTGTTTAGGATCTTGTACCCCACAAATGTCTCTGTGTCAAAAGCTGGCTTCCCAGGAAGGCAGAGGATCCTTCACGTCGCTGTACCTACTGGCAGTCTTTAGTCCCCTTCAAGAGGAGATGGTAAAACCTCAACTCTCCTTCTCTTTACTCTGTATCCAAAGGTGAGCAGCTGTGATCCCTGGTACATTCCCACTGACACACTGACTTTTGACAGAACCAAATGACAACAGAGCTAAGTGACCACAGCCTGAAACCTCCAAAACTCTGAGCCTAAAATAAACCTTTTCCCTTCATGCATTGATTATGTGATGTCTGTGTTATGGTCACAGAAAGCTAACAGACACTTTGAGGACAAACCTAATCTTGTCAATAGCCTTTTAACCTGGAATAAAAAGTTGTTTATTCAAAGCCTTTCTGAAGACAGACAGAAATATTACATAAAATAGTTATATACCAATACTTAATGAACAGACTTTAAAATCAAAGAAGAAATTAGGAAAAATATTCCCAACACAATTATAGGCCATAAATCTAATTTTCTTAATATACAAGGAACTATAATTTGGTGATTAATAATTAGATTAAAGTAGTTCAAAGGAAAGGAGTATAGGATAGGAAAAGAGTTCAACACAACAAATGGTGAACACTGTCTTTTGAAGTACCAAACTCTACTCTTAAACACAAGAAGCATGAGTCCCAAACCCATTTTTCAACGGCCAGATCACAGTGAAAGCAGCTCAGGGGAAGAGACATACATCACCAGCTGGGGGTATTCCCTGTGGCAGGGCGTGCCCAGAAGAGCAGCGTGGCTACTGCGGCCTCCTGGAGGCCAGTCTGCAGGCTTCCAGACCTCTACAATGTGCTGCATTAGTAGCCCTTCTATGAGATCATTGTAGGAGTCTCAAAAAGCATTCAGAAAACATGCATGTGTATAAAGATGATCCTTGTGATATTATGCTCGTAGGTTCTTTTTAATTTAAAATTTATTTATTTTACATATATGAGTGCTACATCTGAATTTATACCTGCATGCCAGAAGAGGGCATTACATCCCAGTATAGATGGTTATGAGCCATCATGTGGTTGCTGGGAATTGATCTCAGGACCTCTGGAAGAACAGACAGTGATCTTAACCACTGAGCCATCTCTCTAGCTTGCTCACAGATTTTTAAAAACTAGGAAGTTCTTAATTCTCTGTCCATGAACTTATCAACTCAGTAAGTACTAGAAAGCCACTAAAAAAATAAAGAAGCTAGAAAATTCACATATACTTGCTTATTTGAAAGAATAACTAACATTTCTTGTACTTTAAATATGCTAGCCACTATTATAAGCCTTTTACAAATGCTGGTTCACTGAATAAACAAAAATATCTCTAAGACAGAAAAACATGTAAAAATGAAAATTGTAGAATACACTGTGTTCTCTGATTGATTCAGTTTATATACTGTAGTGCTGTAAGTCTATACAGGCAGGCAGCAGAGTAGCTACTGCTCAGCCTGGTGACCTCCCACAACGTACACAATAAACTCTTCTAACAAATAAATAAGCCTGTGAAGACATTGTATACTATTCATTGTATATCAAGAAAGTATATGCGAAGTTTTTCATATTATATATATGAAATCTATATTTTAAAACTTAGCGTTACTTGAGAAAAATAGCAATTTGAGAAAACTTTAATATTTCTTTTCATACTTTCCATGGTATAGGAATTTGTAACATTTTCAACATGCTTTGCATCCACTTTTAAAATTAACACACACACACCAAGCCTAATAAAAACCAAAAAGCATTGGCTCCTACTTCCTTCCTTAGGCAGGAAACTCCAGACTACAAGGACCTGAAGGAGAAGTCTCATGATTCTAGAACAATTGGCTGACAGTTTTCTTTGTCCCAGGACTAAGTCAACATAACAAAGTGTTTATAAAATAGCCAAGGTTTACTATAAATAAAACAAAGTAAGGAGGAAACAAAAAGGCTGCCCATGTGTGAGTTAGTGTCCACTGCTGAGTCCACATGCTCCTTACAACATAGAGCACGGACATCACTCATGCACACGTCCATTAAGCACTGAAAACATGGTGAATGCTGACTGTCATTGCCAAAGTCCTAACTCATCAGCTGCTTCCTATGAATCTCGGAATGATCATATGTGCTCATCATACAGACGAGCACATTCAGTCTCCAAAACAAGGAGATTCCTAGCTGGTTGAGCATTTGGACAGCAATTACAAAAATTAAAAATTAATCTGTTTCCAATTTGAAATTAGGGGCAACTAACAGAAATTAAAATTTATAAATAGTTGAATCTATGTTTATAATGACTACTTTCAACTCTTTTGTTTAAATTTAAAGATATCAGTTATTGCTTAACTTTTCTTTGTTTTTGCTTTTGCTTTTGAAACAAAGCATTGCTATACGGTCCAGGCTGGCTCAGCTTCCTGAGTATTAAGATTAGAAGCATATATCACCATATCCAGCCTTTATGCTTTATGAATGCTTTGAATGAGATTTTTTACTCTAGAAACAGACCATATAATTGACTCTCTGCATGCCACTCGTTCCAAAGGTTGGCTTTTCCAGTTAATCTCTCCTCCCTCCCAGCCTTGCAAGTGCCTTTGATTCTGAGCCACACTCTGGTCCCTGGGCATGTGCCCTTAGATCTCACCTGTCCAGCAGCAACTCCAGAACTTCCTTGGTGGACGCAAAGCCTCTGTAAGTTGACAAGAAGATGCTGATATAGGTAAAGTCATTGTCCCCAAAAGCCGTCAGCAGGTTCTCCACGAGCTTCTCCAGTGTGCCAGCTTTGATGGTCCTGATCTTACATGTCTCATACTGAGAGACTGTGTGTCCTGGAGGCAGCTGGTCCCCTTCAACCTATGGGACAAATTCATTATTAGCATCAGATGACAGACTTCCCTGATGTAAAACTGAAAACACTGAAATCATTAGTCAGTGTTTCAGTCTATTCCCACACCACTTCTCTGAAAGTCCTGTAAGGCAGTTTGTTCTCCTGTGAGCACAGTGTGGCAGAATGGTGGCCACCGAGGCACCTGTGTGTGTGTGTGTGTGTGTGATGGCTTCCCTTTCACTCTGGAGAAAGAGAGATTATTACTTTATAGCTATACAATGGCTTCTCCTTGCATGCCTAGTGACAGCAAGGGTGATGGCAATACTTTATCAAAGATGTTTTCTATCACCCAGATGGAGTTTAGCAATTGCCAACTATCTGATCTTCTTTTTCCTGATAAAGATAAGTCTCAAAGTCATTTTTAAAGACAGTGTCTGCTAGGGTATGCCAGAAGAATCAGCATATAATGGTTTTGGAAAGCTGACTGTTTCAAAATTTTATATATATATGTATGTTTACATATACAACAGGACATACAAATATACATATATAATATATTATATACATATACACATATATACATATACACACACACATATATATATATACTACATAGTGTTTATGCAAGCAGACATGGTCACAGCTTGAAAAATCAGCGAAGGAGGAACTCTGTTTTAGTGGTTCCCTGTGGAGACCTAAACATGATCTGACAGCCATCAGTCCACACACAGCAATGTACATTCTACTTTCTTTTTTTTTTAATATGTTATTTCAACTTTATTCAAAGTTGAAATGTATTTATTATCAATATCCCAGAAGTATTTAACATATTCAAAAATAAGTTTCATGCTACCAAAAGGTGATGTTCACTTTAATCCTGTTTGCCTTCACGCCACTGTCGTGACCCTTCATTCCAGGCCACATAGACAAACAGGGCCAGAACCACATGAACAGCAACAACAGCAACAATTGCAGCATAAAAGTAGCTGTCTCTATTGGACATTCCAAGGGCACCTTCGAATATATAGGATTTCATTGTAAAATACAACCCAATAGGAAGTGTGATCATTAAAGCTGTGAAGAAGATGAGTGTCTTCAGGGTTGAAGCAAAAGAGTTTTCATTTCTGAACTCTGGAGGATGCAGTGCATTCAGCGCCACTTTATCAAGGCGGTCCATCGGGTGGCCGCGGGAGAAGCAGCAGGCGCTTGGTAGTTGGCAGGGCTCAGCGGCCGCTGGGAGGATGACAATACTGAGCCGGTCGCGCCGGAAGTTCCCAGGTCGATGGATCTACATTCTACTTTCATATAACCAGCAACCAAGAGAAGGGGGTAAACAAACAAACAACAACAACAACACCTGTTCTGCAAAGCACAGGGCTTATCCCAGGAGAGCAATGGAAAAGATGATGGGTGCACAGCCCTGCTCTTGGTAAATTTGCAAACAGAAAAGAATAAGCACATATGAGAAACAGCTAGCACCAAACAGCAAACCTCCAGTTACCAGTAGATATCATTGCACATTAACACACATAATCCATAATGTGTAAAGATTGGTGATAAAATATGAAAGGCTTGAAAACTGAGGTTGAAGGAAGAGCCTCCAACTGCAGGAAAATAAGGGTGTGCCTTGCACGCTCAGTAAATCTGTGCCTAGCAAATTACACACAGATGTAGTTTTCCAAGCTGAACTCCTTTATGGGTGCTAAGGAAACTGACCACCAAGAAGAATTCTGCGATAAATCTGTTTCCAAAGCAAATAATTAGTCTCACTGGTGAAAAGTATTGGTGAAAAAAATTTAAAAAACAAAAAGAGAAGAAAAGAAAAGAAAACTACCAGGCAGCTTATCTGAATTATAAACTGAATTACTTAATATTGACTGTCTGAAGTCCTAAGCTGAGATAGTCATACAGACAGGAATCAGAGGGAGAAGAAAGACATGACTCTCTAACGTTAACAATGGTGGCTCCTGAGTTGCTTTTTCTTCGCCTGCCCTGTCAGAAGTTAAACTACAATAAGGAAATCAACCCAGGATTGCTTTCAGAAAGACCCGCAGGGTGGCAAGCACTTTTAGGTTAGAATAGCTTAATATCATCATGTCTAGCTGCTGATAGGAGCAGACGGAAGGACGCGGTGCATGGCTTTGTTTCTTTACCTAACTCTTTAAGTTTTCTCAGGATGAGGCTGGAGAAATGGCCCTGTAGTTCAAGCTTCCCGCTCTCCCAGAAGACTCAATTTCATTCCCCAGAACCCATGTCAGGCAGCTCAAAACTGCCTGTAACTCGGGCTCAGGGGGTCTGATACCTTCTGGCTTCCTCAGGCATAAACACACATGTGACACACATGTGGGCATCACATACACAATACTTATACATAAATAAAAACTAAAAAAAATTCTAATAGAAAAATTTCCAAGGATACAGGTCTGATTCAGGAAGAAGGGCAAGCAGTATTTCTCTAGGGCTCTTCGGACTGTTGGCTCAGGTCAAGGCCCAGAAACAGTCTTTTTCACTCTGTACTAATTTTACAACAAGCTGAGCCTCAGTATCCATCTGTTCCCCAGAAGTTCCAATTAACTTAAAACAGAAACAATGAGTGAAAGATGTATGGTCTCAAACTCTAATTACATTTTTAATTACTGGGTCCAGCACTGCTTTGAGTATGTACTATAAAACACTAGGTTGTTTTGTTTTGTTTTAAGAGGGGGTGCTATGTCAAGTATGGAGACTACAGAATTCAATAAAGTCAAAGATTTCTTTCTTGCTGACTTTCTTAGCCTTCAGTGTGTCCATGTATGACCATAAACTCTAGCAGGTAGGAATGCCACACAGCATTTCCAGGTCATTCCCTTTATTCTGAGAACATCTTATACAACTTCAGAATGAACTGCAATGCACTGAAGACCTAATTCATATTTTGTTTTGCTTTTTTAGTTTTTCGAGACAGGGGTTCTCTGTGTGCCCTTGGCTATCCTGGATTAGCATTGTAAACCAGGCTGGCCTTGAACTCACAGAGATCCACCTGCCTCCGCCTCCCTGAGTGCTGGGATTATAGGCATGTGCCACCGCGCTGGGCTTCCTAATGAATATTTGCCGCTTTCTACTTTAATCAAGAAAAATCTAAGTGGAGACATTATAAAATATAATGCTAATTGGTTAGGCCTAATGGCTCACATCTGTATGCTCAGCCATCCATAGGCTGAGGCCAAAGGATTGCTGTGAGTTCAAAGCCAGCTTGAACTACACCATAAATTCCACACCCATATATTTGGGTATATAAAGTGAGGCTGCTTTTTCAATAAACAAATAAAGAAGCTAATAAATAAAATTTTAAATACAATAAAAATTTGTATCTAAAAACAACTATATCTCTTTAATCTCTTTCTTAATGTAATACAAAAAAATGTAAAGATGTTTTATAGTTTTTGCTTTGTACTTCAAAGCAAATACTATCTGCCTACACGATAATACAGTAGTGTTACCAGCACAAGGCATAGCTTCTCCCTTGGTAGGAATGGTCAGGCTCTAATTTTAGATTAAACTTCCTTACTTTGCGATATATCAGGGCTCCTTTACCAAGCGGCTTTGTAAATGGATGAGTCTTACCTTACCTTGAAGTGCAAACTCCACTCTAAAACTAGACGTTTCTTACTGAAAGTAAGGATGACTTAAAAGAACTAAAGTTTCACTGATATTGATGTGGCCAAGAACTCAAACACAGAGAAAAGTGCTTGCTGGAGAACTTGACCACATGGGGCCCTTTTCCTGCCAGAGAGCAGATGTGGCTGGGCGCCAAGGCACTCCCTGGGGAATGGAATGGCTGTCCTAGCCAGGCTCTTTCTCTCAGTCTGCATGCATGATTCTCTTCTGTGCCTTGAGTGATTCCTGCTCCTCAGTGTTTGTATCTGTACAACAGGAAGAAGCCTGGGTGACCTGAGAGATGAGCTAATAAAATATGCTCAGATTTAGAAGACGATTTGTGAATGCATTGAGCAAGCAGCAGTTTCAGAAAGTGGAGTACAGAATCGTGCTGTTGGCTGGAATCATTCTCACAAAACTCAACAATGGGTGCTAAGTGGTCGTTGCATTTGTGTAATGTTTTCTATAGAGTTTCTATATTCTTAATAAATGCCCTCAAGGTTGCTTGCTGTCATTGGACAGACCAGGATTTTGTTTGGCTTTGTTTTCAGGTGGTTCAAACTGACCAATATTCAAACAGAGTACATTCTCAAAAAACAAGCAAGCAAGCAAACAAACAAACAAGCAAAAATGTAGAATTATCAGCTGACAAATGAAATCATTTTGAAATGAGGTTGTAGAGAAATGAAATGAAAAAACAAATACACTGTACCAGCAAGACAGCTCAGTGGGTACAGCAGCTTGCCATCAAGACTGAATTCTAACCCACCTAAATCCAATCGCATGGACCTACGTGGTAGAAGAAGAGAATTGACTTCCGGACATTTTCTTCTGATCTCCTGATGTATGCATCATATGCACACATACATGCAAGCACACACACACACACATCTAAATAAATAAATAAATGTAAATAAACCATTCCTTAATGCCATCTGCCATCTGCCAGCCTTGATAAACTACAAATGTTAAAGTTTCATTTTTACAGTGAAAGAGTCAATTGGTCCATAATCCTTTTTAAGAGACTTCAGAACCTATTTTTGTTTGTATTATCTTAATAACTTCTAATTGAAGTTTAAAAGAAAAGGGTGGAACCCTTGGCAGACAGTATTTAATAAGTCAGACTTGGAAAGCCAGACAAGGAGGCCTGAGCCTGCCCTGTGGGTTAGCACGCTAACAGGAAACAGCTCAATCTGGGTTTAATCAGAACCCATGACTTTGCTGACAAGACCATGATACCAAGGCCAAAAAAAATGCTGCATGGCTGTTTCTTTGGTCAACTATTTTGCTACCAGAACTCAGCTTCTTCTAGGACAGCATGCCTAACACCCACAGCATAAATATCTACAATTCTGTCCAAGTAACCTAGCTGTGTGTGCAAGTTCCTAATTGCCAAAGCTCAGGAAAAGTCTGCGTCCAGGACTGCAAGTTCAGCACCAGCTTCAGCACGGGGTCAACATCTACTTGGGTATAGACTCTCTCATTTGCTAGGTTAGAAGTGCCAGTTAAAGGATGATAAACAATAAATAACTAAATGATTTGTGAACACACAGAAATATCTCATGTGGTATTTGGGACCTATTCACAGAACTAAAAAAAAATCTACTCCTTATTTTAAATATAAACATGCATGTTTATATACATATATATACTTATGGATAGTGTGTGTCAAGACATATTTATAATTCGAAGTGAACAAATCAGGATAATTAGCATTTCTATCACAGCACATATTATCATTCCCATGTATTTCCAACCTTTACGTTCTTCTCCAGCTGCTTTGAAATGCATAATTAACACAATTGTCTATGGTCCTAATTACATGCCTTCTCACTAGCCACCTTCCCTCTTCCCTTTCTGACTTCTAGAAACCTCTGTTCTCTTTCACATGATCAACTTTCTAAATAGCCACAACTGAATGAGAACAGGCGGCATTCGTCTTTCTGTGCTGGCTTATTTCCTTTAACATAATGTCTCCAGATCTGTCTATGTTACTGCAAGTAACAGGATCCTTTTAGGGATGAATAATATTCAACCGTGCATATATCCACTACACTTTTACAACCCACTCACCCATCAGTCCCACACCCTGACTAATGTAAATAGTGTTGCAGTAACAGGCAAGCTCAGGTTTCTTCTCTGAGTAATTAAATTATTTCACTTCCTCTGGCGATGTGTCCTGTCGTGAGACTGCTTGTATTATACGGCAATTCCCTAGTGGTTTGTTTCGGGATTTCCATACTGATAGCGTGTCCCATGTTTTTCTTAGATGAGGTCAGCAGCCCTGTGCTGGCAGCACAGAGTGAACATGGAGAGAATAGATGCCTTTACTACCTGTTCACCTAGTTACTGACTCAGATATTAACACAATAGTACCGCAAAGGCTTACAGTTTAAACATCCAGGCCATTCAGGACAATAGAGAAAGCATGAAAGGAGGCCATGAGAACCACAGAAGCAGAAGGTAAGCTACTGTTTCTCACCCATCATACGGCCACAGGTTACACTCCCACAACGGAAGACAGGCTAACAAGCAAAGCCTAGAGCAAATTATATATTCATGGGTTCCGTGACCTGTGAGTGCTCAGAAGAGAAGGCTCAAGGGAAAGTACTGGTGCTTATGTTCAGTGCAGAATGGACAGCCACACAGAAACTAAACTGCGCAAAGGGACGTGACCTGACCTAAACAGAAGAGCACGAGGTGACGCGGCACGGCCCGCTGCGACTGTTCCGTGTAGTGTGATGCATTCTACTGCTGTGACAAAAGACCATGACCAAGGAAATGTGTAGCAGGAAGGCGCATGGCTCCAGAGGGACAAGAGCCCATCACCTCACTGGGGGTGGGGGTGGGGAGGGCATCACAGCAGACAGATATAGATGGTGGCTGGAGCAGCAACTGAGAGCTCACATCTCAAACGATTAACAGGAAGTGGGAGAGCACTGGAAACAGTGCATGGCTTTTGAAACCTCAAAGCCCGAACCCAGTGACAGACTTCCCCCAGCAAGGGCACACCTCGAAAACTCACCCCACTAGCCCCACCAACTAGGGACCAAGTGTTCAGATGCTCAAGAATATGGGGAACGCTACATTCAAACCACACGTCTATCTTCTCTGGGTACAGAGCAGAATCCCTTCTGAGATGAGGGTCTTAGCAGGTGATACCAGATGACATAAGTCAGGTGACTTATTTATTGCAAGTCTTACATGAAAAGGTGGAATGAGTTTTGAGTAACATTTGAGATCTTCCAACAGCTTTGGGGAAGAGGTGGTTTAGTTTCTGTTTGAAGAGATAAAGCGGAAGAGAAGTCAAAAGGTCAGAAAGAGCTTTCTTTTACACCCCTGTCCTTCAGTTCAAAGCATACCATATGCCAAAGCACCTATTTTGGGGGATCAACTTCTCATCCCCAGCAAAACTCAATGTGAGTGAAATGTGGAGAGACAGACAGCATGTCTCAGAAAACACCGAGAGGGACCCAGTGTGCTGGAGGTGCCAGGAAAGGCTTCCTGAGCAGGCGGCGGCCACACTGCACTGCACGATGTTGGCAAGGACATAGCAGCACAGAGCCCAGCACAAACACAGTCATGAAGGAGGAGAAAGCATGAGGGGAAAGACAGTTTCAAAGGCGATTTGACAACAGGATGATGGCGTGGCTAAGTCGCCAGCTGGGTCCTACTTGACTGCAGGGGACTTAAATGGTATAAGGGGTGAGATGCCAGGCCCTCTAGGAAATGGAAGGCCAATGGTGAGGGCGTACCCTATCCGTGGTCAGAGGAATAGGTGCTGAGGAGAGAACGGATGAGGGGTGCTTTCCAGCTGGGAAAGCAACTGGTGAAGTGTTGCAGTGCAGAGGAGCATGTAGGAAGGTCTTACCTGATACAAAGCAAAGAGCTGGTTAGACAGAGAATGTTCAGAAAACAAGAAAACCGTGAAGACTTGGTAAACAATATATGCAGAGGTAAAAGATAAAGGCAAAGAAAGAATCCAGGATATTTGCCTCATATCCAGCATGGCTGATTGTACACAAATGGTGTTAGCATAAAGAGAAAATAGAAAGGGGGGAGGATTGTTAGAGAAGTCCTGGATTCTGCTTTAGAAATTACGAGCGACTCGGGGAGCCGGAGGCGTGGTTCCTTGTTAAGGTGCCTGCGGAACAAGCACCGAGGACCTGAGTCTGAGTCTGGACCCCCCAACACCCGTATAAAAGCGGGACACAAGACATCTGTAACCCTGCACTAGGAAGAGGGGTGGCAGGGTGGATTGCTAGAGCAGGCTGGCCAGCTACCCCAGCCAATGAGTGAGCTCCGGGTTCAGTGAGAGACCCTGTCTCAAGAAGTAAGGGTGGGGAGAACTTGAAAAAGATATCCTGATGTCAACCTCCAGCCTCCACATAAACACACATGCATATAAAAGACCTGCATATATACATGTATATAAAACACACATACACTGCACACACAAATTTAATTAATTAACTAAAAATAGAAATACACAACCAGAGTTGACCAACCCTAAGAATCCCTATAGTGGTATGAACTAACTTGGAGGCATCCAATAGGCATCTAAGAGGCAGTTTTTAAAAAAATCTAAAAGTGGGCCACAGAGATGGCTCAGTGGTTAAGAGTGCTTGCTGCTCTTCTACAAGACCCAAGTTCAGTTCCCAGCATCTATATCAGGTGTCTCACAACTGTCTGTAACTCCATGTCCAGGGCATCTGATACCTCTGGCCTCCCCAGACACCTGCATGATGTGCACATACCCACATCCAGATAAACACATAAACAAAACAGGAAAAGGAAATCTAAAAGCAGCCAGGCATGGTGCACAGCTGTAATCCCAGCACTCTGGGAGGCAGAGGCAGGTGGATTCTATGAGTTCGAGGCCAGCCTGGTCTATACAAGAGTCCAGAATAGTCAAGGCTACACAAAGAAACCCTGACTGAAACAAAACAAGATAAAGCGAAACAACAGCAGCAACAACAAAAAAATATAAAAGCTAAGAAGAAAGGTTGCAGAGGGAAATCTACTATAACTAGACAAGATTTCTTCTTCCAGGCAGTTGTGTAAAACAGAGTGACGGGGTGACAATGGCAACTGAATGAATGTTAAAAAAAAAAAAATAGAGGCTTCACAAGGAAAGACAGCAAGCTGAGATGAAGCACCGCACATGTGCCAGATTCCGTGGTGGCATTTGTGGGCAGAGAGCCCAGAAGACATCCTCAAGGCACTGCACATACACATATGCACATATACACACATACCAACAGAGTGTCTTCCATCTAATCATGCAAATACACCCAGGCCTAGCTGCCCAAGTCAGCACGAAACTGCCTGCCAACAATGCAGACTCCTCCTTGACTCTAGTCAGCGGCATCATGTTAGTATGACTTCAACTAGGCTGGCAGTGTGTGTATCAACTGTGACAAAACAGGCCTCTCAGTGTGTGTCGACGGCAGCTCAACACTTTTCTCTTTGTGTCCACTCCAAGTCAAGTATTTTGTTGCCACTCTAGTCCTTGACCTCAGAGAAGATAGAAAATTATGCCTCTGGAGTCTAGAATATAATAATGATGATAATAATAATAAAAGAATTGTAGAGGAGAAGCCCTGAGCATGTTCACAACAATGAACTCAATCAAAAGAACCCTCAGGCGTTGACCTTGCATGAAGACACCAGTCCGAATGAAGCCCCATGGCCGGGCCTCTGAAATGAGTGTCCTTCACCCTCAGGAAAAAGCAAAGGGAGTCCTAACATGGAACAATAGCCGGCCTTTATCACACAGAAGCCTCAGCCCCTCCATCCTGCCTCAGCAGTGTTTCCTAGATCGCCCCTAGAGAGCCAGGAACCGTCCCTGAGGAAACAGGAAGTTGTTTTTCCACAACAAACTACTTCTTTAATATTTCTAACACAAATGACTATTTCTAGTCATCTTTCAAGGGTCCGTAGTTTGCTGTGAATGGTCTCAGCCCTGCCTCCTCTGTGTCTATTTAATTTTTCTTTTCTTGAAAGCAGGTCTTGATGCCCGGTCTAGCCTCAAATGGCTAGCACTCCAGTGATCCTCCTGCCTCAGTTCCCTCAGCACCTGGTACTTGAGATGCCTCTGACTCCACACCCTGCTTCTGCTGCTGGGGTTAACTTAGTTCAGAAACTAGTGCTAAACCTCAAAGTCCCAATGTTCTGGTCACCTACTTATAAAGAGAAATCATCTGTTACCCTGGGAAGTCTAAGGACTTAAGAGTTTGAACTAGGATAGCTCCCGCTGCTCTCCCTAGAAAACGCTGCACACTGTCCCACAGGGAACAGTGTGGGGCAAACTTTCCCAAATCACAGTCCCCTCCCTGTCCTCTCACTGAGAGCTTCCGGTGTCCAACATGAGCAGATGCTGTGGTCCCAGGCTCACGGAAGTCCTTGCTGTCTGTACTTTCCTTTGATTGGTGACTAATATCTGTTTGTAACGGTAGCCAGATGGTAGTGAGCTTCTGTGTGACCTACTATTCTTTGTGAATGAAGCCAGCTATGAATGGAAAGCCTTCTCCACAGCCCTGAGCTTTCCCACCAACCTATAAATCCCATAGACAGCTTCCTGGGGCTTTGTAATCTTGAGAGAGTTCTAAGTTTCCATTCACAGATCCTAAGCATGGGGGACTGTCTGACGTCCCCAAACTGAAAGTCATTAGCTTGGTTCTTATTCTGTATATCACACTAAGAAATCTCTCTTCTGCATCTTCTTATGGGATTAGTTCAATTTTAACCAAACTAAACATTTTCCGCTGAGAGATGGCTCAGTGGTTAACAGAACTGCAGCTAACAACCATTTGTTATTTCAGTTCCAGAAGATCCAACACCTTCTTCTGACCTCATGGATGCTCTAGACATGTGCACAGACATGCACAGAGGCAGAACATCCATACACATAAAATAAAAATAAATAAATCTAAAAACCAATTTCCCACTCTTACTATCATCTATTACCAAAACCAAAACTCCAAGCTGGGCATGGCTCAGTTGGCAAAGTACTCACCATGCAACATGAGGACCTAAGTTAGGAACCCTACCACCCACATAAAAAAGGGTCCTTCAAGCACATGTCTGTTATCCCAGCAGCGGAAGGTAGAGAAAGTAGGATCCATGGGACTCACTGAGAGAAAATAGGTAGGGATCATCTCACAGGACTGGTGAGCCCCATATTCAGTGATAGACACTGTCTCAAAAACTAAAATGATGAACAAATGAGAAAGACATATGACCTCCATGTAGCACACACAGGTTCATGAATATCCTGCCACACATGTACACATACACATGAACACACACACATCCCCGGAGTTTGGAATTCCAGAAATGATATTGTGTAGCTTGTTTCTTTTCCTTTTCAGTATGACGATGTGATAAAGTTGATGCGTGGCTTAAAACTTCAACTATAAAATGCAACTTTATTGTTTGCACAAAGCTGTGGGACACAGGGTCTCTGGCAGGTCCTCTGTGCCTCAGTGCTGTGTTTACCATAAGTAATATCCAACAGTGCAGGCTCCCTCACGCAGCAAACAGGGATCTTCCAAGCATATGATCAGACAATCAAATACAGAACCTAATTCAATTTCTCTTGAGCACATTTCTTGGAAAGAGACACTTTCTCATATTGAAAATCTCTCTTCTGGCACTGTAAATTAATTCTAAGAAACTTGTTATTGCTCTAAAGGCAGAGGGAGGAGAAGGAGAGCAGGTGTATACTGTCAAGCACTTGCTATGGATCAGATACCCAATCCACACTACACCCTTCGCTACAGGAATTGTCACTGCTTCACCTGAGGAGAAGCGAAGACGGTTTGAAGAGATCACCCAAACTAAGCAGCAATATCAAAACTTAAAAACAGCTCCCTTTCCCCATGGTGATGTGTTGCCTAGCAACACAAAGCAATACGGTATTGTACAGTCTCCATGTCTGAGTATTGTAGACTATCAAAACCCAATAGCCTAGAATCTATAAACTTCAAATACTCCTGTAAGAATATATAAAATATAATAGACCCAAAGACAAAGTGCAAGCCTACACATTATTTCCTGTCCACAAAGAAAATATTGTATGTGAAATACTAAAATCCCTTTCATTTTTTTCTCTAGCCTTACTACTTTCACTAAAAATTGGGTCTTATCATCTCAAGTGCTCTCCAGTATTATTTCTAACTCCTTACATAGACTGAAAAGTAATATTGCCTTAGCAGTCATGGCCTTCTTTGGCGGACAAGTTCCCTTCATTATTTTGTGTTCTTGGATAACTAAATCATGTCTAAGAAGGATGAACAGCTTCACCAAAGGGTACGAGAGAAGCTAGGAGAGCAAGAAGCGGCTGCATGGAGACTCCTGAATCCTACAGCAGCTGAGGTCCCTAGGGAGTGCCCACCTTCTGTATCAAGTTTAAAGTTGCTAATTAATTTGCCTACATGTTAGGTTTAAATCTATTCTAGAGTCAAAGGTTTTTAGGGAATTAAAAACAAAGCAGTATTATAATTGAAAATAGGACATAGATGAAAAGATAGGCTTACTGTTCTTAAGTCTGATACATATGAAAGAAAAAGAAGGTGGATTATCAAAAATACATGCTGGGAAGAATACAGGCAAAGCTTCTCCAAATGAAGAGAAATTGAAAAAGCAAACATCTTTGTTCACTAAATATTAATGGCCAAAGATACACATGTAAAAAGGTGTCGGCTATAAAGAAAAAGCTTATCTGCCTAATAACATGCTTATCATTTCTCATGGCTCATGATGCACTCTTGAAATCATTTAGTGAAGACAGCATTAAAATATTCTCCATCGTGCAAGGGACCTAAATGAGACACCAAGGAAACCTTAGTATATGGGGCTTCTGCTGTTTAAAAAAAAAAAAATCTAATAGTACAGATTATAGTCTGAATGTGAACTTTTTTTACTTAATGACATGAAGAGATAAAGCTTAACACTAATGCATAACATTTAATAAATGCTAAGTGAATATGCAGAAACTTTAAAGGCAGAAAACTATACAACTCTGAGATTAATTGATAAGGCTTATAAGTCATGGATTAAAAATGCAAGAAACTAGATTTTATTTCTAGTTCTAGTCCAATAAATCATTGAGAACTTGCTAGCATTCCTTATGCATCTCAGCAGTGGGTTAATTTATAATTTGTTTTTGTTTGCACCTGAAGTACTTAAATCAATTAATTCATTCAACAAATACTTGTTGAGTCTCTGCTGCACGGTTGCTGGAAGTCACAAACGCAACAGAGAACCAGGCAGACAAGATGCTGCGACATCATCCAGAGGAATACACCTCCTCGACAATTAAATATGATGAAAGCAGATACCTGGGCACGTCTGTCTAGTTGGAGTCGATGGGCCCCTGTCCCACAGAGGCAGGGTCTTCAAGTCGTGTGAGCCTGTGAGTTTTATGGGAGCACACTAGAAATGCCAGAGAGGTGTGGCCTGCCTCTCTGTCATATGCACAGTTCTTCCTAATCACCCCCCCCCCATCAGTGTGAATAGTGGCCCCAGATGAGCTGGAAGCAGCACATAAGCAGCAGCCCTCTGCCATCACTGCTCGGTGCTGTCTCCAGCACCGTCAGGGACCCTACCCAGGGTTCTAATATTCACTTAATCCTGTTAAATGAAGGCACCACTCAGCTTTATAAAACAACAAAAGTTCAGAAGAAGGTTCTTAACTTTCAGTCGGAGTAATGATAAGTTTCTACATTAAAAAATAGTTGAACTTTTAAAATTTTACCAAGAGACAATGAATACTTGGGATTTACTTGTCTCCTCTCTCCAGCACTACAAGAAAACCACCTCAGGTTCTGGGTGACAAATCGGACTTCTCACCCTGTGCTCCAGAAGACCTAAAGGAAAGCCCAAGCAGGTTTGGTGACTCCTCTTGCAGAAGGTGCACTTGTTGCCATTTGAGAAATAAAGTGTGACAATGTGAAAACAAGCACACATAAGGCTCAGTGAAGGGACAGGAAGAAATTAACCACTATAAGCTTGGACAAGGCCACCTGACGTCACTTACTCTTTAGTTTTCTCATAGGCAAAGAACAAGATCGTTGATTCTTCCCCAACTCTCCCTGACATTATGAAGATGGCTTTTCTAACTGTGGGATGAAATTCCAAATACTTGAGATTAAAGAACTATGCAGTACGTGAAGGCTTTCCTGACACTCAGGCCAACAGCAGGAGACACTTTCAAGAAAACCATGGTGATCTTTCTTGAATGTTTACGCTGTAAAACCCAGTGGGTTTGGGGACAAGGAAAGGCGTCACGACAGCCTACAGAGTTGGCCTCTGCTTTCATTTCTCTCCCCGCTGCTTGTCCACTCTGGGAAATGTTTTAGCACCTACTTCCCGTGGTGACCAGGGGACTGGCACTGTGAATGTAGAACTCATTGACCTTTTTTCTCAAGAACAATAACAGGTTATAAATGGTACTCTAGTTGCTGCTCGGCCCTTGCGGTGTACTCAATAAATCTGTTTTCTTCGAAGAAAAACTGACAATAACAATTAAGATCCTAAGAATGTTGTGTATAAATCTAATAATAACCTTCCATAGCAGATACATCTATTATTCCCTCTCTATAATTCAGGAAACTGCAAAGAAGCCAAACAGCTTGTTCCAGGTCACATGCTAAGTGGTGAAGCTAAGATTCAAATTCAGGAGGTCTAGACTCGGATTGTGACTTTGCCACAATACTATCTCAGCACTTATAAAGTTCCTCTGCAAATCCACAAGTTCCCCACTAGTTCCTCATCCTGTATTTAATGTCCCTCTGTTCTACTCTTCCTCCCTAGTCCCATCGCCTGGTCCTAAGGTAGACCCCATACCTTAACTGAGCATGTGTAGTAGGAGCTCATTAGTCTTGCTCACCTGCTTCCAACATCACCTTTACCTGTGACCTGTGGCCACGAGGGTGCCTCTAAAGTGCTTGCTGTGCTTTAGAATAAAGTCCAAGGATCTGCAAAAGCTAAATTTATCCTCAGTAGTTCGTCCTAGGTATGTCCAACAGTAATGCGTATGTCCACCCACCCGAAGATGAAGACAGATGAATTGCAGGTTTATTCATAACAGCCACGCTGTTTCCACACCAGACTATTTATTGACAGGGATCCTCTACTGCCCAGAGGAATAAGATTACCTATGTACCAGTCCCCCTAATGTGTGCTCCAGAGGAGCCAGGAACTTGCGAGAGCACAGCGCCCACACAGAGCAATGCCCCTTCTGTCTCACCTAAGCCCTGGCTGTGCACGGTCATCACAGTGTTTGCAGCATGAATTGCTACGGCACAGCCAGCACCCACTTCTTTTTCTTTGTTTACAATTTTATGACTAGAAGATTCATTCTTCTTAAACCATTCTTAGGTTGCGAGTGACTTTTTAAAAACACAAATGTCGCTCTCCTGCTTAAAACCTCTCTTTTGCTCCATAACACTTGGAAAAGATCCAGCCTTCTGCTACAACGCCCAAGGCCACTTCCAGCTATTCCCTTGACCTTCACCACCACAACCATCCACTTCCTTCCCTACGCCCCAGCCTTACTCACTGACCTGCAGGGAGTTCTGAAAATGCAGCAGGTTCCATCGTGCCTACAAAGCTCTGCATTAGCTCTGTCTGTGCTGTGCTGGCCAATCACCGTCTCCTGGATGGCTCCTTACTCATTCTTACCAAGAAGCAGCATTGGCACCAGTTACCCCACGGCCCCCCATTCTCCTGCAGTCACAGAGAACCCACGTTCCCCACCTCATGTACTATCTATAAACAGAAGAGCAGCAACCCTGTCTGTCTTGTTCCAGGATCTGTCTCTGGTCATAAAGGGTCCACCATGCAATGAGTGCTCTATAAATGTTTGCAGTAATGAACGGAGAACACATATGTAATTAAAGTAGGCATAATTTTTAAAATATCTATAAAAGGCATATGAGACTCCACAGATGCCATGAAAAATACAAAAATCTAAACTAAAAATCGTAGGTAAACAAAGTAAGCTGATTTTTTTCACAGCAATGAAGAACTGTAGTGCAGCTGCTAAAATGATTATTCTGAGCTTTTCTTTTTATTAAGACTAGTCAGGTCTATAGTTCATTATCATAACTAAAAATTACTAAACTCACGAGATTTTTTTTTTCTAGAATTCCTTTCCTATCAAGATGGAGATGCTGAATCAAACTTTTGGTCTCTGAGAGTCGCACTGTTCTCGTTGTTCTATCAGCTGGTAATGCCACAGAGCTAATGGCTAGATCTGAAAAGAGTGTGGGAACCTGCATTTGCTTAATTCCTTAGTTCCAAGTGGGAGTGTCAGAGAAATGAATGCACAATCAAACCCACCAGCCTCAGAATGTGAGTGTGAATAAACGCGCTGCAAGAAATGTAATTGTGTGGTGTCAGTCCACCAAACAGCATTCAGCACTTCACACATACAAGACGTCATACAGAGTAAGTCTGCATTTCATCTGAAGCCTTTACTTGCCCTCTTCCCCAGCCAGGGTCTAAGCCTGAAAGGCTGTTTGAGGCCTCAGGCCTTGCAGGGTCTTTATAACTGAAACAACACTGCACCCAAGCATCTCCTTCTGAAATGTCGGCCAGGAGCTGTGTTAGGGGAACAGTAGAGGGCTATAAGCAGACGAATATGTCAGGATGAGCGCTATGTACAAACCTCAGTCTGTCATGGTCAAATGGGTCTACACTGTAGACTCTACAGGGAGCATGAACTGCAGACAAGATGGGTGCTATTAGAGAACAAGAGATGACAGGAACAAAGAACCTCAAAATGTGGAATAGCACAAGTACCACAATCTCTAATGTTAGAATCACCGTGGGTACTTGTAAAGGGCGGGCTATGTGCCTCACCTCCCAACCACTATATCCAAATGCCGTAACTGAGGCTGTGCGCTTCAGCTGACATCACTGTAACAAGCATTACTGACCAGGAATCACAGTGCCAGGCCTAGGTGAATTCCAAGGACAACGAAAAAGAAACCAATGACAAGAGAAATCCACTTTTCCAGGGCATGGTAGCCACTTCTAGAATTTCAGTAACCTTTTTCCTTTTTCTTCCTTACACTGAATAAGGGGCCAATTTGTTTTCTTATAAGTCACTGTGTGACAGCAGGGTTACTCAGGGTAGACATGTATGCTTGCTTTGAATTGTTCCGAACTGGAGCGGATGAGAAGGCATGCACATGAGCTGACTCTTCACACAGGTTTGCATCTGGCTGATACACTTCAGATGATACTTTTATTCGTGTGGCCTTTTCAAACATTCTGAGACTCCCTCTATACGCAGTCTCATCAGAGCCTCACGTCAACTCCATGTTACAGATAACGACACTGCTGAGGTCAGAGCCCTCCTGACATATCAAGAGCCTGCTCCGTGTAGGCAGATGCTGTAAATGAAAAATAAATTTGGGTCGTATACAAAGTTTCCCCTCTTGTGGGACTGGGAGAAAAAAAAAACAAACCAACATTTGTATCAGCTAGTTTTTCATTATTACAACAAAATGGCAAAGGCAGGCTAACCTCATAAAGAAGAAGTCTGCATTTAGCTCAAAGCTCTGGAGATCGGAAGGTGCTAGCTCTAGCGAGGACCTTGAAAGCGAGACACCAACATGGTGGCAAGAACCATCTCTAAACAGGAAGCAAGAGTGACTCAGAGAGCTGGGCTAGCTCTTGCAGTGGTTCACTCACACAAGAACCTAGGGATCACACAACAGCGACCTTAACCCTTTCAAGGGGAGGTTCCCTCAATGAGCTGCACATCTCTGACTATTCTGCTACTTCCCAACACCAGCACCCTGAGGAACCAAGCCCTGAAGGAACCCTATCTAAACCAAAGCGCCATCGTAGGCAAACTATGAAGTACCTGTTCTGTGTTACTAAAATTATTTAAAGATAAAATTTTAATTCCTTTGGTATAAAATGTATTTTGATCATATTTAACCCTATAACCCTTTCATTTCCTCCTCACTCCCACTGAGACCCTACAAATATTTACATCTCATATTAACATGACAGAGGGTCATGAGACGGAGGAAAATTATAACTGTCTAAATCTAACAAAACACAAGTTGTCTTGTCAAAGAAGTGTAATGGCCATGTCGCCAGCAGTAATTGCATGTTTGGATTTTCAAATAGGCATCCTCCCCTCCCACTTAAAAAAAGAAAAGAAAAAGCAAGAAAGGAAAAAAGAAAAGTTGAAGCATTTTCCTTTCCAGGAATGCGATTTAACTTAATAGCTAAGCTAATAACCACGAGTTGCTGACTTGCTGCAAACAAAGAAAGCCCTGTCTCTGCAAGCGGACACAATGGTCCTGGGTGATGGATTCCAGAGTCTGTGCTGAGTGACCATTCCATTATGTAACCGATGGGGCTGCAGGACTGTCTGCTACCAAAGGCCGCACGGCTGTCATTCCAACCAGAGTGCGGACCCCTCCCCTTCGCATTCAAAACCTTCCTGTGGTCACTTCTCTAGCTTTTAACGTTAAAAAGCTGAAAATATTTTGAGCCAGAGAAATCACGTACATGGCCATTGTGCCCCACATAAATAATGACACGAAAAGAAAAAGCAAAAAGAGCTGTTTTTTTTTTTTTAAGGCTTAGGAGCCTGCTATGGAGAAGAGTAAAAGGCACAGAAAAGAGCCAGACTCAGTCTGCTAAAGAGCTGCGTCTTAATCGAGGAAATCATAAACATTTTCCAAATCTACTTGTGTGACTTGATAGACCCTCTGCAGACACTTATCGATTCATTTTTCCAAAAGTCTCAAGAGGCACAAATGGGCCATTGACATCGCACAACAAAGCACAGAAAGTATAGGAACCCACAGGGCTAGCCAGGGCACTTCCACGAGCAGCTCGGAGCCAATCCCACACCTTCTAGATACAGGTCTCTGAGGTAAGAAGGGAAGTGTATCTTTAAAAGGGCTTTCAAGTAAATCTGGAAAGATGTTGTTCAGGGTGTGAATAAAGCTGAGGGGGAAAAACTGTTGAAAAAAAAGAAGTAGCATTCAAATTATGCAACGGGGGAATTTAATGTTCGGCAAGCAGTTATTTTCCCACAGGGAAAGCCCTTCAAACACCAGTATTTTAAAAGTTTCATTTCTTTTGATGGAAATGTTTCAAAAATATGTTCTTTTTCTGCCCTCAAAAGTAGAATATACTGAGTGTGACTTAGCCTTTCATTCACAGCCCAGTAGGCTGCCAATTATGAACAGAACTGTGGTATGTGCCTCTGACACAGATTTAGCCATCATCTCTTCCTTGCACGTATTCATTCAACATATTCCTACCTCCCATCTGCCAGACACCTATAGCAGTGCCGCAAGGGAAGGGATAAACCCCATGACCTCTGGAATCGAGATTCTCATGGAGGAAGGTGAAAAGCCACCAACAGCGAGCCAGCAGAGGAAGAAAGGAATACAGCAGTGAAGGCTCTTGGGGGAAAGTGAGGCAAAATGGGGTAAAAGGAGCTCGGGGGCAGGAAAGGATTGGCCTCGCATGGGCAGATAAAGCCTCGCTCACAGGGTGACAGGTGACCACAGCCTTCCCTAGGATTACCAGGTGTTGCTAAGAGCATGTCAGAGTCCATAACCCGCTGTCCTCACACTTGCTGCTTCCGGGTGCTGAGGAAGCAGCAACCTGCTGTGCGGTATGGTAAGAGCCTGAATGGTGCCCATCAAGAATGCTACTCTTCTGACCTATCCTCTGAGCTGACTAGTCTAGAAACCCTTGTGTTAGTGTTAGGTTTGCTTGTTTTTTTGTTTGTGTGTGCGCATGTTGGTGTGTGTGTTCATGAGTGAGTGCATGTGTATAGGGAGGTAGAAACTGGAAGTCAATGTATCTTCCTCTATCATTCTCCACCTTATTTATTTCGTGTGTGTGTGTGTCTGTGTGCTGTGCATGTATGCATGCCATATAGTACCAAACAGCCACACTACAGCTTACAGACCCAAAGAAAATTTACAAGGAGGACCCAAGGGAGGATGCTTAATTCCCACTCAGAAGTGGAAATGGACTAGAGAGAATGGAGACCCACGACAGGGTAGGGTCCTAGGAGGATGTGGGGGTGACTCTAGCTGAGACTCCTAGAAACAGGGGTCATGGAGACTGAAGAGGATACCCTCTAACCAGACACGATTCCTAGTAGAGGGAAGGGAACACCAACCCACCTACAAAAACTTCAACCCAAAATTTACCCTGCCTACAAGATGTGCAGGGACAAAAATAGAGCAGAGATTGAGGGAATGTCCAACCAATGACTGGCCTAACCTAAGACTCACCCTATGGGAAACAGCCAACCTCTGACACTGTTAATGATACTCTGCTATGCTTGTAGACGGGAACCTAGTATAGCTGTCCTCTGAGAGGCTACAGCCAGCAGTTGATGGAAACAGATGTAGAGACCCACACCAAACATTGAGTGGAGTGCAGGGAGTCTTGTGGAAGAGTAGGGGGAGGAAGGGGAAGGACAGAAGGACCCAGAGGGGCCAAGAGCTCCACAAGAAGACTAACAGACCCAACTAACCAGGGCGCAGGGTAGGGTAGGGGGCTGTGGAGACTGAAGCACCAACCAAGGACCATGTATAGACTAGACATAGACCCCTACGCAGATGTAGCCAATGGGCAGCTCAGCCCTCATTTGGGTTCCCTAGTAAGGGGAATGGGGGCTGACTCTGACATGGACTTTGTTGGCTGTTTTTGATTACTTTGCCCTGGTGGGGCCACCTTGTCAGGCCACAGGGGAAGAGGATGTGCTCAGTCCTGATGTGATTTGATATGCTGGGGTGGGGGAGTCCCCTTCCCTGAGGACTAGTGAAGGGAGGATATGAGACACAGGGAGGTGGGTAGGACCAGGAGGAGAGGAGGGAAGGGGCTATGACTGGGATATAAAATGAATAAATTAAAATTAATAAAATTAAAAAATCTTTGTCCACCCAGGGAGACTTTGATGTTCCAACTACATCCTTTGTGACGCCTATACTAACTGCTCTCTACCCTTTGGCCCTCTGAATGTAACAGAACAAGCTCAGCCCTTCACCCTCTGCTAGTTTTTCATGTCATTCTCTCATTCATAGAATTAAAACTACATGTTTAACTACACCCACAGTGCTTCTGAGCTGGAAATCAATCCAGTAAAATAAGTCTAAAATGCAAATAATAATGTTACTAGCACCACAGAGAAGTCCTGTCCAACTTCTCTGTTGCTGGTAATGTTCCTCCCTGACCCCTTCTTTCAATTTAGGCCCAGCAGCAAGCACCCTGTCAAGATGAGGGAGAGACATTTTCTTTTGTTGTGTAGCCTGGTGAGATGCGGATGCTCCTGTAAACAGACGTGCCCAGTGATGCTGTGAACTATTCTGAAGACTTAGTGGTCACCGATAAAACAGAGACATGAAAGGAGCTGGTTGGAAAGAGAAAGTGAATTAGCATGAGTGGGAGGGGACCCAGAGATGATAAGGGGTGTGTGCGTGCGTGTGTGTGTGTGTGTGTGTGTGTGTGTGTGTGTGTGAATATGACCAAAGTATACTATGCACATGTATAAAAACACATTATTATAGATTGCCTAGATATGTTAGTACAAACATTATAAGCATAAATAAATACATATTTTTAAGTTGACTTGCTCTCATATTCTCTCTTTGGAGTAATAAAAAACAAACTTAATACAGTGATTATCCAGGTTTCTAAATTATGAGATAAACAGGGATTATGCAGAGATGCTCAGTGGTTAAGAGCACTGGCTGCTCTTCCAGAGAACCCTGATTGAAATCCCAGAACCCAGATGATGGCTCACGACCACCTGTAACTCTAGCTCCAGAGGACCCAGTATCCTTTTTTGGTCTCCTCAGGCACCAGGCACCTACAAGTAGTGTAGAGACATACATGTAAGTGACAGCAATACACACAAGTGAACCAACTAATTGAAGAGGTTTTTAAATATGTGATGAAAGAAGGTCCTCTATGAAGACTTGCTTAGAGTAGCACGTACCCCAAACACAGAAATGTGAACATTAACAGTCACGATGACAATGAGCACTGGGAAAAGTATAAAGCCAGTTAAAGAACTTTTTTCAACTATTCTAGAAGCAAGAATAAGGAAGGGAGTGGCTCATTGCTGATAGATGGGGTAATTTGGGCTGATAATGCAAGAAAGCAGAACTATTCACCCCTATCTCTGCTTCCATCTTCCTTATCAAAGAAAAGGCCTTTGAACTAGAAAGGGTAGACGAAAACAGCAAAAAAGAAACTGGAGCTCAAGAAAGAACAGATGAAAAAGAGCATCAGTCCTTTAAGTGATTTCACCTCTCTGGAGACAGGAGGCACTGACAGCCTCGGCAGAAGTGATCACAAGCCCGATGAACAGGACAGAAGCAGAAAGTCCTCTGGGCGTCTCAGAGTGGCACCAGCAAAGGAAGCAAAGGCAGGTGAGTAAGTGTAGACCACAAATGATAGGCTGCTATTCCCACAACTGGGCCAGAACTTCAGATTTGGTTTGCAAATAATGATCACAAGTAGCTAACATGATATTATGAGCAAAACAAAGTCATACCAAACTAATGATCTATCCTTCCTTTGCTGACCCACACCGGTGTCCCCGTGCCCGTTCACAGTCCTCAAAGACACCAAGACTATCCCATCCTTCTCTCCCCTCTGATCACTACAGCAAGATGGAGACGCTGTGGAGCCCACAGTGAAGCCTGCCCAGCGGGGATGCAGCGTTACTGAGTGGGTAACACAGGGACTCTGTAAACTGAACTGCAAGCTAGAGCTAAGCCATTGTTTTACGATCAGGATTTCAAAAGATCACGAAAACAATCAGGGGAAAAATAGCTAAGACTAATAAAAACTAAACTTAGTGAAAGTAAATATTTTCCATATTTAGATGTTTAAAACATCCATTCTCTAGGCACAGGCCTACTACAACAGTTTAATGGGACTTAATGAGGATGCCTATTTTAAAAAGATACCAAAGAATTTTTGCTAAATATTTCTTGAATGTAACACATTCACAGAGAGACCTATCAAGTTCCATACAGAACACAGCTAATTTTAGACAGAACTACATGAAAATTGCCAATATTTGACCATTGTAAAGCTAAAACTGATGACAGCATGCAGAGTGACCTGGAAAAAGATTATATAGAATATCCAATAGCACAGCAACTTTGGTATGCAGAGAAAGGGCATCTAACGACCTTTTGGGAAGCTGAAGCAGCTTCGTGGGAAAGCAGCATGAGAGCTAGTATGAGTGGTGGAGGGGTTTAACCTCTGGGAGGTGTGAGAAAGGAGGGCACTTCAGACATTGACATAAGAGACAAGAATGCAAGACAGGAACGCAGCCCCGCTGGCTCTAGCATGGAGTGTGCCAAGGGAAAATAACCCAGAGAGTGACTTGACCTTTGGTGGCCTTCAAACCAACTGTAGTAAAAGCTCCAAAATCGTACAAAGCCTTTACAGAGGCTCGGAGCTGAAGTAACAGGTAAAACAAATGAACGCTTTTGATCAGCAGCCATTCAGATGCTGGTGCCTGCTCGGTCTGTCCTTGGGACTCTGGTACTTCCTATCTCTAAAGAAACTTGCACGTCTTTTAACCCTACTCCCTTAAAAATCCTGACCGATTTCTGTATCCATTCCTCAGCTGAGGGACATCTGGGTTGTTTCCAGGTCCTGGCTATTATGAATAAAGCTCCTATGAACATGGTTGAGCAAATGTCCTTGTTGTATACTTGAGCATATTTTGGATATATGCCCAGGAGTGGTATAGCTGGATCTTGAGGAAGCATTATTCCTAATTGTCTAAGAAAGCGCCAGATTGATTTCCAAAGTGGTTACACAAGTTTACATTCCCACCGGCAATAGAGGAGGGTCCCCCTTCCTCCACATCCTCTCCAGCTGAGTTTTTGATCTTATATTCTGATAGTTGTAAGGTGAAATCTCAGGGTCATTTTGATTTGCATTTCCCAGATGACTAAGGACTTTGAGCATTTCTTTGTGTTTCTATGCCATTTGATATTCCTCTATTGAGAATTCTGTTTAGCGCTGTATCCCATTTTTTAATTGGATCACTTGATTTGTTGGCGTTTAACTTTTTGAGTTCTTTATATATTCTGATATTAGCCCTCTGTCAAATATAGGATGGTGAAGATCCTCTCCCTGTCTGTAGGATGTCATTTTGTTCTGACAACAGTGTCCTTTGCTTTACAGAAGCTTTTCAGTTTCATGAGGTCCCATTTACTGATTGTTGCTCTTAGAGCCTGTGCTGTTGGTGTTTTATTCAGGAAGTTGTCTCCTGTGCCAATGAGTTCAAGGCTCTTTCCCACTTTTTCTTTTAACATAGTTAGTGTGTCTGATTTTATGTTGAGGTATTTGATTCACCTGGACTTTAGTTTTGTGCAGAGTGATAAATATGAGTGGCTGGCTCTTTGATCACCCCCAGAGGGGGAAGAAGCATTACCAGGTCACAGAGGAAGACAATGCAGGCAGTCTTGATTGAGACCTGATAGGCTAGAGTCAGATGGAAGGGGAGGAAGACCTCCCCTATCAGTGGACTGGGGGAAGGGCATAGGGAGGAGAGAAGGGAGAGAGGGCAGAATTGGGAGGGGATGAGGGAGGGGGTTACAGCTGGGATACAAAGTAAATAAATTGTAAATAAATAAATAAAATGTTTTTTAAAAAATCCTGGGTGATTACCATCAAGGCGAAGGAGAAACACAGCCTGGCCCTGTGGATGCCTAGGGTGAGCTAACTCTCCAGGGCAAATGCTCCGCAGACAGTCCCGGTTCAGTGACTCCTAAATGCAGTGCTTTAAGATTCCTTCCTGGAGACAAATTCCATCTAAATCTACAAGCTTCAGGAACAAATGTTTGGTGGCTTTTGTGGGCAATTGTTTTCTAAAAATCAAGCGTGTCTAAGACATAATTTTAAAGAATTTGGCTCCAGGAGAAAGAGCTGAAGCATCACGTGTTTCACATTTCTTACTCTTGCCTGCCAGATTTTTTTTTTTAATTAAGAAAGGAAAAATGGGTCAACTCGAAAGAATTTTTACAACTGTCAGAATAAATACAAGGCCATGTAAGTTCATAAACTTTATTATAGGGGGAGGACTTTGCCTCCTCCCCAAGGCTGTAAGTATCCTTTGTTTAGGACCCAGGAAAACATAGCGCCCTAAGGCGAAGGCACTGTCCCTGTATCTAGTGTACTGTAAGACATCCTTTCTAGAAGACTGACTGACCCTGGGTGAGAACAAACAGCCTCTTTGGATTCCCAGCCCCAGCCGGCTTCTTCAGATGTCAAGAGGGCACAGAAAGGAAAGACTCTGAACTCACAAAACAAATACCTACTAAACCTGGCTTGAGTCCAAGGTCACCAAGAAACATCTCACTTAGGAAGAATCATCATCCACGAGACCATGTTGAAAAAGGTTATAATTACAAAAAAAAGCCCCTTCTAGACTCCTGGGGCACCTTAGAGACTGAGTTCACAGACAGGCCTTCCACAGTCAGTCTGCAGAATCCTTGTTCCTTTCACTCCAGACTCTCCTGGCTAACTGAGATGAGCGTTGACACGCAGGTTTATGTTCATGTAGGGTCTGGTTGAGCTGAAGAGTTCCAGAGCAGCTTCAGCCTCTGAGACCTCAGCACTATACGATGTTCCTGGTACCAAGCTGCCCTCCGGTAGAGCAGACCAGCTCTTCTGGGAATGCTCTGGATGAAGCCAGCCACCAGAACAGTGACTCCTAGACATTCTTCACAGGTTTTGTTTTTGGTTTTGTCTTTTTGTTTTTCGAAGGCACATCTTATCTGGTGTCTACTCTAAACATATGTATTATAAAAACAAAAAGTCTCCCAATAATGCCATTCTGGTATTTCTATTCCATTCTATCCTAATTTAAAAACACTATTTTCTTAACCACAGAATTAATTTGAGACCCCATAATCTGCGTTTTGAACACTACGGTCTGAGAACAACACTGCCAGAGTAAATACCCTGCCAGCCATAGGTAACTTCCATTAAGTGTCATGTTTAAATCGGTTAAAAAAAAAAACAAAAGAAAACACAACATGTTTTTATGAATTTTAACAATATTTTATGTAACCTATCATACCCAGAATGTGATTATTTTACCATAAGCTCACTATAAGAAATCACGGCGATATTTCATATCATCAAGTCTTCCAACTTGGAAGTGGGCTTTGCAGGGGCAGACATTCGGTCCAGAGAAACTCATTTCAAGAGCTCCGGGGGCTGCCACACAGCCCTAGGGTGTCTGCTCCCATATTCCCCAGCCCATTCCCCACAGCCCTATGCAGGATAGAAGGAAGGCGTGGTCCACTCCTGTACCCCCTGGGCCTCCAGTCACAAGCCCTCGTCCCACCCTGCTGCTGTCAGCCTCCCCCTCCACGGGCTCCAGAGCTCTGACAAAGGCAGCAATTTCATGAGGAAAAGACAAGAAAGGAGGCTTTATCACCTTGAAAAGCCTCAAACAAGAAGTTGGAAAGCATTGCGGGGTGGAAATGAGGGTCCTGTAGTATCAGAAACACAGTAAGTCTCACAAACAAATCGGAGAGCACATTGTCAAGAACTTGTTCTGAAAATAACATTTGCTGATCACAAAGGTGAATAGAAATCATATCAGCAGCTATCTCAAAAAGTACCAACAAGTAAAGGCCAGATGGCAATAAGCAAATCGGAAGAACTGTTACTGGTGGGGGATGGAGGAAACATGCCCTTTAAGCCCAGTGCTTGGAGGCAGAGGCAGGCAGATCTCTGGAAAGTCCAAGCCAGCCAGGGTTACACATGGTAAAACCTGGGTTACAGACAAACACCCCACCCCCACATGATAAGATTATGGAGGATATCTTCTCTTGTTCCAAACAGCCGCAGCACTCCTTTAAAAGAAAGATGTCCTAATGTTTCCTTCTTTTCCAAAGCAAGTACATGCCCTATCGGCTATTGACACAGAGGAAAGGCAAACACGCACACAGGGCCAGAGCAGCCAGAAAGCCTGACTGTGGCAGAGCAAGTTATGGTCAAAACACTCTGAAAGCACCTAAAAATGGGTGGAATTAAACAGACAAACAAAAAATAAAACTTCAGTTTTCCATGCTGCTGAAAGTAGAAACTTAGAGGTAAGACTCTAAGCTGATAGAGGAAAGCACAGGGGTTCAAGTCTCACTGTGAAAATGAACTATATAGAGAACATTTCATAGTTTATGTAGCTTATTTTTAAGTTTTCCCCTCTCTCTCAACCAAGTGTCTAGCCCAAGCTGGGCTCAAACTCCCATAAAACCCTGTAACGGAGGAAGGATGACCTTGAACTTCTGAGCCCTGTCGCCACCTCTCAAGTACTGGGATTACAGGCATGTGCCACCATGCCTGGCTTGCACAGTGCAGGGCACAGAACCCAGAGCCCTGAGCACAGGAGGCCGAGGCTCCACCAGCTAAGCTGCATTTCCCTTTGTCTCTTTTTGCCAGCGAGTCCTAATGAGAGGAACACCCCTCAGAGAACAGCCGCACAGCAAGCTGAGAGTTCCGTCTCAGCATCTCCGTCTCAGCATCTCCGTCTCAGCATAAGAGGCTAAAGGACACACACATCCTGCATCCTGCACACAAAGGGTGCCTGATCCCTCTGAATAAACACAGTCAACAGAGTAAAGCCAGACCAGCTTGATGCTGGGAATATAAATTTACAGAAAATTACAGAGCTCAGGTATCAGATATATAAGACAGATGAAAATTCTAAGAACTCAGAGAAAAAAGATCCTAGAGCTCCATTCCTGGCTCATGACTCAAACCGTTATATCTCTACGAAGTCTCTAGGTGAAGTCTGAACTCCATGCCAGCCCATGCATCTATAAGGCTCACCATCACTTCACAAGATCATGCAGTAAAGAAATGAAATAGCAGTAATAAAATGAAGCAAAGGCAATATTCCCTTCCCTGTTATACAGCTAGTTGGATAGTAAGTTGTAAATCAGATCTAGCTTATTTATTCAATGTTTCCCTTTTATTTCAAAAACTGATGCCAAGCATACCACCACTGAGAATAAGTAACTTATCATGAAGTATACATGTTTTAGTTCCAAGACAACCTAGGCTAGGTAGAAGGACCCTGTCTCAAACTAACATGAAAATAGATGCTACTGAGTAAAGGTAATATCTCAGACAATGTCCCAGACTTTGGGAATGCAAAGATTAATGAAATGGGACCCAGGCCTCAAGGCACTCACATGAACAGGGTAAAAGAAAACCAAAAATATACTTAAGGGCCAAAGATGACGGTACACATCTGTAATCTCAATGCTCAGGAAGCAGAGGTAGGACAAATACAAGGCCATGACCAGCCTGGGCTACCTAGTAAGTCTGAGTTGGCAAAAACAGAAAGACCATGTCTCAAACAAACAAAAATTATCAGTGTGACAAAGTGCTGCAATAGAGATTTTGGTAAGTGCTAAAAACACTCTGCACCCCTCCCCTCAAAAAAGTGATAAATCCAGAAGAGGTCAGGAAACTAGCAAATGAGAGATGGTGTCTGAGCTGACTTGCAGGTAAGCAGAGTTGGTCATCGGTGTGTGCCTGGGAGCCCGGCAGCAGGCAGGGTGCCAGAGGCAGCCACAAGGGGAGAGTGAACCTGAAGCTGAACTTTACTCTGTGTAATGAAGTCTACAGCTTTTCCTGGAGCTCACCATGCACAGAGCTAGAGGGCCAGGTGAAGAGGAACCTTTGAGATCATGGTTTGCCTGGTATGGGTTCTAGCAGAACCTCTGCAGCCCACTCGCTAGACCTTACTGCGCGGGTTATGGGTAGAGGCTGTGAGTCAGCACTTCGCCACTAGTCCTCAAAGTCTGTCAAGCATTAATCCTAGAGCACAGAGACAGTCCCCGAATGTCAACAGTGGCTAGGAAGCTATTTTTATAAGGAATAGCATAGTCTTTGAACCTCAAGTAAAGTCAGCTCATGGAGGATCATTTGAGGTAACATGAGCCCCACCCCAAGAGACATTTCAGTGGGGGCAGAACAGCAGAAGCCCCTTCCAGGATGCCCTGAATAGCATGGTATCTGAAAGCTGGTTCCTAAGCCTCAACTGATACAGTGTTATAGCTTAGCACAAAGATGAATGTCACCGTGCGACCTGAGTCAGTTGGCCAGCCCTGTCTCCCTTGTGCACCACACGCAGTCAGCAGGGGAGAGGGAGTTCAGTGTTAGGAACAATGTGAGCAAGTCACTGATTAAGCATCTTGGTACAGGAGACTTAATTTTCAGCTAGAGCTCTGAGGACAAGGGTCAGCGAGCTCCACAAATCAGCTGAGAACAGGCACAGATTAACAGCATGGGTCCTGGGGTGCCACTATCTCAAGTGGTCAGGACAGGACCGCAAGATGCTCAGGAGAGACCCGTTTGAATAGAAGGAAGGTCATTGTGGCCAACCAGCTAAAGACCCTGGAGACTATTTTGAACCCAGAAAGGACAGGAAGGAACAAGAACAAAAAAAAAAGGAACTCACCCGGGAGAGATGGAAAGCAAGAAGGAAGCATCTGTGATAAGCAAGTGGGAAGGAAGAAGGAAAACGGGCCTTTAGAGCCATGCTCCTGATGGGGAGGCCAGGAATGCTGCAGGAAAAGGGGTGCGGGTGGGAAGAAACCACAGAGAGCAGCGACGGGGCTGCCCAAAGGAAGTATTTCAAATGCCCGTGTTGTGGCAGGGTCGGTTCTGGGTGGTAACATTCCTGCCCCTGGCACTGGGTCATGAGTTCAAATCCAACACTGGTGTCAAACTGAGGGCTGATTTGGCAGTCACTTTACCACGCTCTGTACAACAAAACCAAGAGTACGAGCGAGAGAAGGCGCATCAAAGAGAAAGGGAGAAAGGTTTCCTATGCCATATGCTCATAACAACTGTCTCCAGAATCCTGTGAGGAAGGGTTATTTATTTATTCCCAGGGCGGGGCGGACACACAGACAGGCCCAGTGCTCTGTGCCCTTACCACACCCACAGCGACCAGAGATAACGACTAGGGTGGAGGGGTGGAAGATGTCATTAGGTCAGCAGCAGGTGGAAAGAGGAAAATACAGAAACCCTTTTACAGAATGAGGGAAGGGAAGGGAGATGGGACTAATGAGCAGAACATGTCTGTCAAGCACCTGGGTGGTGAGTAGAGAGGGGGAAAAAGAAATGTTTGTATTACAACTTAGTGGTATGCGTTAGCTAACTCGGGCGTTCTTCACAAAACCCAAAGGCAGAAAACAGGTACTACCCCGTTTGACAGATGAAGAACCATAAGAAAAATCATGTGACAGTTTCAAAGTCACACAGTTCTTTACTGGCTTGGGATCCAAGTGTTGTATTAACTGAACAGCAGGTGGCACAACGAGAGATTTCATCATTGTCGCACACAGTCCTTCAGGACCTGAAATGTAACGCTGCAAACACAACTTGCTAACACCCTAAATTTTGTCCAAATGAGTCTAACATAATGAGATAGAACTATTTTTTCCTATTTTTCCCATCAGAAAGATCAAATATAGAAGACGGAAATTAGTCACTATTGGGTAGTTATTTAAATTTATTATTATTTTTATTGATGTGCCTGTATGTGTATGTTTGGGGGGGGGTGGCTACCCAGAGGCCAGAAGAAGGTGTTGGATCTCCGAGAGCTAGAGCTGTGAGTGGCTGTGCGGCCCCGACATGAGTGCTGGGAACTCACTCCAGTCCTCTGCAAGAGCAGCAAGTGCTCCTAAGAACTCCAGCCCTAGTTCAGAAACAAAAATTAAACGTGAAAACAACACCAACAAATTAACTAGAGGAAAACTGCAGGAAATCTAAATGCAAAATGTTGGATCGCAAGGAGTAATTTTGTCTTTCACTGCGCAGGTGGCTGGACAAAGAACAGAAATAGATATTCTTGAGGGTTAATCTTGATGATCAATGTTATGGTTTGGGGTGTGTCTGAGCAGCTGTTTCCAGAAGCCTTGCACAGGAGAGCTCCAGCAATCTGGCCTTCACCTACTGAAGACCCTGACTGGCCTTTGGGAGGTGGGGACACTGTGCAAGGTGGAACCCAGCTGCATGGCAATGCATCATTGGGGCTATATTTGATACTCCATATCTCTCCTGTCACTTCTTGTCTCTCATCCACAACGCCACAAACTGTACTTCTGCCCCCTCCCTCCCAGCAAAGACTGAAGCTCACAAAACAATGAACAAAATAAATCCCTTTAAGCATTTACATACAGCATTCTGTGCAAGCGATGAAAAAGTGGACGCTGTATTATTTGATTAAGCAAACTTTACTAAACCCCGCCATGGTTGGGTCCACTACTGAGTGCAAAAATGAGAGGCCAAAGTTGAGAATGTACTTAATATCACTTTCCTAAGCAGCCTGGGGTTGCTCATAACCCTAAGCTTCAGGAGGCACATGGAGCAAAGCCACAAATCTCTTCGAGGTTCCATGGCTGGGCACCAAAGGGGGTTCTGCAGTGAGGAGTTGACAAGAGCCTCCACTCAGTGAGCAAGTGTACACCAGATCCTCCTCCCTCTGCCGAGCACCTTCCACGCAGGAGTCATCTGACCCACAGCAATGCAGTGGGAAAGCCGCTGGTAGGACCTCCACTTCGTGGCGAGGAAATCCAGGCTTAGAGGGGACACAACCTCTTAGCTCTAGGCAGCACAGCACACAGGAGACAGACATTTCAAAGCAGTCTGTCTGACTCCACCAAGCAGGCTTCCTACTCCAGGTCCCCACAGAAAACATCCCTGAAAGGGAAGAGCAGCCAGGAGAGGCCAGCTCCTAGAAAAACCCAGCGGAGTTCAAAGACCAGTGTGCTAATCCTCCAGCCAGGCCTTGACAGCGCTGAGGTCTCCCTGCTAATGCTTGCCTAAGTCATTTTTAAAAAAAGAATTTGTTTATTGTGTCTGTCATTAGAAGTCAACCTTTGGACAGAGACAGCCAGTCTTTTCCCTGTCCTTTGCAAACTAACCCAAAGCTTCCGATTTCCTGGGTTTTTCCATTTAGAGTTATCAGTTATCTCAATAAACAACTTCAAGTGTTGCAATTTCAACTGGGGAAAGGAATGACCATAAAGCATTGTATTTTTAACCAGAATCTCATCCAGCTTCAGTTCTTTTTACTGGTATCCATTAAATGTTCTTATATTTAACTTCGTAGATTAAAAACTGTCCATAGACTCCAACCCCACCACTGGCAGCAACAGAAGCCGCAGGCACACAATGGCCTACTACAAGGGAGGAGTCACTAGTAAGAGGGTGGCAGAGACATAGTGATGATCTGAGCACCAGCAGCCACTTAGCAGAAAAGACCTGGCCTGGGCCTTCTGTCTTTAGGATTATGAAATTAAAGATTCAGGCTTGGCTTCTCTTTTATAAAAGATAAAAATATTCAATCAGCAAGAAATAAAACACACACACAAACATACACACACAGAGAAAACTGGAGTTTACGTATATGGGATAAGATTAATTGTTGACATGAATTCAAATAAATGAGCTATGCCAAACAACGAAAAGCCAGGAGGTGGTGGCCCACGAGGTATTTGTTCGTTTGTTGTTTTAATGAGAGTTTAAAAAACTATCTGGAGCCACTGACATTGTATCTCTTCCCAAGCTACCACCACTGGTACTCTGAAGAATCAGATTTTGAGTTGCATAAAGGAAAAAATGGGTTTGCAAAATGAAGGTAGCTAGAGCCCCACATCACCGAGCACAGCACAGGGCCACGGCAGTACTGAGACACAGCACTCCTACAGTGTGGGGCAGGAGGAGCCATGAAGAGCAGAGTTTTCTCTATGTGCACAGACAGCTTCCTGCAACAGGCAACTAAGTGGCGGCCTGCTGAGCACTGTGGGCCTGTTCTGTCTTTATTCCTCATGTGCTTCCTCTATTTGTAGTCTTTTTTTTTTTTTTTAAACTAAAGGTGGTTCTTGGATTAAAGTTAGTCAGGTGATCTCAATAACCACACAGCCAAGGAAAGGGTATCAGGGTCAAGCTTTGATCAGTTATCCAGAAGAGGCTGTACAGTAACAGTATAAATACACAACAAATCCTGCAAGGTAAAATGTGAGGAAATATGTGAACATGGAGGCTGAGAGAGAGAACTAGCAATCCTAGTGAGCCTCTGAAAGCAGGAATGCCAGCAGCCAAGAAGTACAGTGTCAGGGAGGGCTAGACACTGAGTGGGGACAGAGATAAAGACCAGAACACCTAACTGCAAAATGTCTTGTGTCCCTAACAACATGATTATTAGCTTAAATGCTGTTATCTACAATGCAGCTCTGTGATCACAGTGCAGTGAGCTCTGTATTTACTCTCCCTCCACAGTCTACAGAGTCTACGTGTTCCCTTTGCAGGGAAAACCAGAAGACCCAGAGCACAGCGTCCTCTGGAATCTGGGAAGCTACACAGAGCTTTCTGCCTCATTCTTGGTGAGCTTAGGCTGATGCTAGGTCTCTGGTGGTGACATATCAAACACACCCAGATCTGGAGTTTCTCCTCCCAGGATAGGAGGCATTGCTGGTGAGGTTCCCTAGTACATTTGCCTGAAGGAGAGGAGAGTGATACTGTCCCGGGAAAGCAGGCCAGTCTGCCAATGGGACCCCATTCCAGCACCCTTCCTCCCACACAGACACCCCCGCTCTCCACCCCACCCCCTTCCTCTTCACTCTGCTGTCACTGTCTCCCTTCAGGTCTTCATTCCTTTCTTCACCACATAACGACACAACCCTCCTCTGGGGTCCCCTTGCTATAGTCTGGCTTCCTTCCAATGTGTCCTCCCTCAAAGTCTGTCATCACTCTAAAATGCACTTCCCCATTTAAAACCCTTCACTGATTGTCCCTGTAATAGCACGCAACTCCATAGCTTACTGGCCCCACAGCTGAGAAACATGGCTCCCAGTGCCAGGGTCCTTGTTCTCCAGCCCCATTTTTTGTCACTTCCCCAGCAACTTCTGGCCTCTTCCCCAGGCTGGGCCTCATGTGGAAATCCCATTGCTGGCCTCCCTGCTTCCTCACAGGCTGAATGAAGCATGTCAGGCCCTAAGAGCAGCTTTACATTCCTCCTGAGCCATGACCCTCCACTGAAGAAAAGCCCTCTCTGCAATGCAACATGTCTGGACAGCCCGCTGTCCCTGGCTCATCCACGGTCCCCAACGGATCACATCTAATACAACGTACTGGAATTGGTTTGACTTTCTGTCTCTCCCACTTGTAAGCCCTTTTAGAAGAAAGACATTCACTTAACTCTGTATCCCCATATTGAGCACATTATCTGTGAAGTGATGGATGCTACCAAAGGTACAGTTACGTGCTCAAATACACACAACAGAAACAGGCGATATACAAGATCAGCAAGAGATCTCACAAGGATTGTGTTTTCCCACAAACGACCCAGACACTCCAGAGAACTCCATATCAACTCTGTGGAGCTAGTCACACCCATTGACCAGCCAGAGACAGGCTGCTGGCTTCATCCCTCTAAGAGAATGAAGCAACTTTCATGATCCCATTTCCAATACTTGCCTTGCTCTGTTTATGGAAAACAGCCAAAACAGACATCATGGCGGAGATGGTTCACTAACTTTTTTGCATACTCTAACATAGCATATGTATGACAGTTACTGTAAAGTCATCATTTAGAAGGGGGAAGTCTAAAAGGAAACGTATGCTGGGGTTATATGAGATGGAAACAAATAGGCTGTACTGCAGATTCCAACAACGAGCTTATGTGTTACTCACCTCTCTTCTTTAATTTAGAACTCCAAGGGGCTTTTACCTTATAGCTTTAGAGAAGAAAGAAATGTCTGTAATATAAATAGGATGTATATGTTTAAGTATAAATGAAAATTATTATCCATCTAAGGTCTATACTGCTCTTATTTGCTAGGGTTAGATGTGTTTTATTACTTGTGAACACTTTATTATTTTTATGTATGGTTTGCCTGCATGTATGGCGACCATATGTGTGCAGTACCCTAAGAGGCCAGAAGAGGGAGATGGATTCTCTAGAACCAGAGCTACAGAGGGTTGTGGGGTACCATGTGGTGCTGGGAACCAAACCCAGATCATGTGGAAGGGCAGCCAGTTCTCTTAACCACTGAGCTGTCTCTCCAGCCCCTAGACATGCATTTCTTTAAGCTAAATTCAGTATTTTCTGGATTGACAAACTGAAATGGATATTCTTAATTAGGTATCACATAATGCTTACTCAGATCCCAAGAGATTTTGAAAGCAATGAAAGGCAATGATGAGATACCAGTATCTCCGGCAGTTCTAATAGCCTGTCTTTTCTTGGTTGGCACAGGCTACCATATTATTGGACTAATTACTTGAGAAACATGTTCCCAAGGTCAAAATGAAAAATACCGGTTGCTTAGTTTTCAGATGGTTACTAAAATTTGAGCTTTACTTTCTAAAGCCTAAATTAAACATTCCAACAGACATGAACAGCTCAACCCAAGGCCTGTTTTCCTAGATGAAAACAAGGATGACCAACAGTAAACCATAGGCTCCTCTGGGGCTTATCTCCTTTCAGTTCTAAAATCCCACTCCTGTTCTGTCCAACCACACATAATTGTAACGCTTGCCAATACTTTTTAACTCATGTGTTGCCCTTCTTTCTTCAGTAGTCCACAAGTAGGCAAGTGCAATCACAGCTCATGGTTTTTAAAAGGCACGGGGAAACTTTCTTGTTGTTGCTAAAAAGAATTGTCACTATCTTTGTGTGTGCCTTGCTCTGTTCCAGAAAGAATGTTGAGACAGCTACAATTATTACCTGATTGATTTTTCTCACTCCCATACCCTCCTGCTCCTCCTGACATCTTCACGGTGATTTAAGTGAAAAGCCACTATACATTCATATTTATCAGGACAATATGAGTTCCCTAAAGAAGAATGAAGCATGATCTATCCATTCAACAAGCATTTATTGGCTGCAGTAACAAGATATTAACCAGTGTGGAATATAGACAAACAGGCCATTATAGCAGCATGAGGTAAACACACAATAAGAGACCACCTCTGGAACACCAAGAGGCACAGCTCATCTGCCCTGGGAGGTTCAGAGAAGAGTCCCAGAAGCAAAGGTGGCTCACAGCTCAAGAAACTTCCCCATATGAGCAGTGTATGCACAGCAACACCACTGAGTTATCAGGTAGAGTCAACGGAGATGTTTTAACAGAGAGAAGGAACAACTCCATCCAGATGCCACGGATATTTATTTACCACGGCACTCCAAAGCCCAAAGGTGGGCCACAGTTCACCTATATCCGTGGATCTAGATAAGCTTTCCACGTCTTTTTATTTCTATAGTCCATCCTCTTCTGTTTAACTGTTTGTTTGGGTTTTTTGCCAGTCTCCTACCTATCAAAAATTTCAACTCATCCTAACAAAAACTCGCCATCAGCTAGAGTGTCCAAGAGTATGACAAGCACTAGACACTGGAAAGGGGGCACCAGGGCCCTGCCTCATGGTCACATAACTACAGAAGTGAGAAAAACCACGAGAGGATCCACTCACCCATTCCACTCCCCAAAGGCCACACAAAGTGAACCCGTTAATAACAATCCAATGTTAAGCGTAGCCTAAATGTGATACATTTTTGTGGACCATGAATCTGTCCTGTTTTGAAGACTCCAAAGCTCCTTCCCTGAGTTCTTTTCTTCTGTCCCTTCAAGGACTTTGTCTAACCTGTACTTTTCCTGCTTCAGAGAACACTAGTATTTTTCAATTTATTTATTCCTGTCACTGTGGATGTATGCCATATTGCTGGTATCAAAGACAAATAACACAAGTTGACTATTTGTCCTTCCAAAATGCTGAAAACTAAGAGAATAGTTAGATGAAATTAATTTCTAATGTCTCTTCCAGTCTCGGCTTTCATGATTCTGTGACGTAAGGGAGCCACTTTCCTATGAGAGCTGAGCCTCGACAGAATTGTCCGACTTTAGATACACGCAGAGAGAAGGTAGGTCAACATTTCAGTTCTATTGTTGAGATGGCCACACTGCCAACAGGCAAGACTACTATCGCATGTCTGAGCAAACCAGGCCTGGCTCACACTCGGTTATGTACTTTCAGGACCATTGTAGTAGGGTTTTCCTCAAATGTACTTTCCTAAATCACAAAGTAAATAAAATAGCATGAGTTAAGTGTTTTGGCTTATGTACTTCATGTCCAAGAATGTGTAATTATTTAGAAGTTGTTTTATTTTACATGTGTGAGTGTTTCCCATGCAGGAAAGTATGTGTATTACATGTGTGCCTGGTACCCACTGAGGTCAGAGGAGGGCACTAGAACCCCCTGGAACTGGAGTTACAGATGGTTGTGTGCCACCATATGGGTGCTGGGAACCAAACCCAGGTTCTCTGCAGGAGCAACAAGTGCTCTTAACAGCTAAGCCATCTTTCTGCCTGCAAATGTGTATTTAGCTATACTTCCTAAAACTGAACATTAATTATCTTGAGATCTTAGCACTAGAAAATAGAAAAATTGTGCTCCATCTTTTGAAACTTGGTTTGGTTTGGGAAGTTTTGTTGTGCTGTTGTTTTATGTAGGTTTTTCTGTATGTCAGGCTGGCCTTGAAATCATCATGTAGCAGAAGATACCCTTGAATTCCTGATGTTCCTGCCTCTACCTCCTAAGTGCTAGGATTACAGGTGCAAAGCTTTCTGAAGAGCACTACAGACACACTACCAAGACTATGCCTACACTCACATGCTACACCATCTCATTCATATGTTTCATGTGCCTCACTTTGCATAACCTAAGTAGCAAGATTATCAATAAGATATACATTGTCATAATACACCTTATAGTTTAGAAGCTCAGGTTATCATTGAAAGCATAAAGAAGACCAGAAGGCTACATTTCTAAAAACCCTGCACCAGGCATGAACTCTAGGGAAAGCACACTGTTAAGTGCCCTTGCTCTTGTGCACCAATGTCATCTTCAAGTACTATGGAAACAGACTTAAGGCCCCAGGCAGTTCTTGGGAGCAAAGAGCTAACCACCTGTGCACAAATCCAGTCTCTAGTATTTCTGAACCATAAGACCCCACCAGCAAATGAATGAATCAGTCTGGGTGCTATTTTCCTTGTATATAAAAGAAAGAGAGCATCATAACACCACCTTCCCCATAAAGTTGTTGTCAGATTCATTCAGTATGCATAAAGCGTCTTCCTCACCTTACCTCAACCCCATTAACTCTAAAATTGTTCACTTTGAAGAATTCTGAATAGGTTACTGGAATGCAGGAAAACAAACACAAGGAAGACAGCTGGGTCCCAAAGAGAAAGATTTCATAATTGCTATGGCTCAATTGGTTGAGTCATATTAAATTAAGTCTGGGATTTTCAAGGACAAAAAAACAGAGCTTCCCCACAGGATACCTACGACAAGAAAGCAAGTGGCATTCAAGGCAGAGAGTTCTAAGAACTGACTTTTGATGGTGCCCATGAGTCACTTGTTCAAATGGGAGGAGGGCAGGATTCCTCCATGAACCAGAAACAACCTTACATGATCCTTCTTCTCCATATTTCATATCTACAGATTAACTCAGAGCCAACCCCTCTGAACTCTGAATAAGGCCACAGAGAGAGGCAGAATAAGAAGAAGAGTCCAGTGACCAGAGTAGCTGGTAAGAATTACTAAGAGGCTGTCAATATCTAAGCGAACAACAGTTTATTTGGGCTGAGGTCCCCTCTGTTGCTCACACTATATTTATTGTTACCATATCTGGCTAAACACTAACACTGCCACCCATGCAACATTTGTGTCATTAGAAAGATGAGAGCAGCCAGGTCGTGGTTGCGCACATCTTTAATCCAAGCACTCGGGAAACAGAGGCAGGTGCTTTCTGAGTTCAAAGCCAGCCTGGTCTACAGAACTAGCTCCAGGAATGGGAGGGCTACCCAACAGCAGAAAATGCAAAGGCTATTTGGAGACAACTAGTTCAGAGCTTATGAATCATTTAGAAATAGCCACACAAATTAAATAAATAAAATAAAACAAAACAAAAACACATCACATTTAAATAATGTGTATATACACCAAGCCACCAAAAGCAACACAGTGACTTGTCAGAACTCTAAGCACGTGTCAGGATCACGTCCTGAGTAAGACACCTGCTTGGTAAGTAAAGACCTCTAATTTTCACCAAGAAAGTTCCTAACTTTGTAGACCACATTTTCAGTGTCATCAACACCTTCCTGCCCTAGTTAAAAGTATCCTGACCCAAGCATAGTATCTGGGAAATCCCGAGCTAAGGCAGGTTGGGAAGGTCAACTGGGAGAGCCAGGGGTGGAGAGGATCCTGTGTCAGCAGCCATGGCGGAGGAAGATGTGGCTCCTGGCTTCCTGCCCTCAACTCTGAGACTTACAAGTCATATTGCCTCTCCTCCTCCCAGGAAGCCCTGGACCCTCCACACTCTCCTGCAAACACTGCTCCGAACCTTGAGTGCTCTGAAACAAAGTTCAGTAGTTGCAGTGCAAGGGCATGTTCCTCACTGCTTTGCAGGCCATCACCCACGAGCCCTAGCATGGCTCTAACGAAGCCAAGTAAGTACCTGTTCCACTTTGTCTCTCTCTCTTCCAGCCCCGCTCTGCTCCTTCTCAGGTTCCTATGTCACCTGTAACCACTTTCTCTCTCCAACTGAAGAATTCCTTCATTCTCCCACATGTTCCTGTTCGCCCAAGTAGTGACCCTGTTGCCAGGCTTTCTGTCTGGTGTAGTCCCTTCATACTCTACAGGCAAAGTCCTAGGGCTAAGTAAGCATCTGCCAACTTCCACTCTGCAGGAAGAAGGTCACAACCGGAAAACCTGCTACCCCTCAAAGGAAGCAGGTTTGAGCTGCCTGTTGCCAGTGCATTCTGAGTTTATGGGAGTAGGGGCTGGGCTTCAGGCATCAATACACAGGGGACAGAGAGGGGGAAAAGGTGCCTTCTGGGCGCGGATGCTTGTGGCCCTTGTAGAAGCAAGCAGTGCTTTCTGGCCAGTTCTCTGTGTGTCTGTCATCTTCTGCCACACCGCCCCCAATCTGTTTGCCAAATACCTCAAGATGTTTCCGGAAGGCTCTGAATTATTGACAAACTTGGGGAAGATACTTTGGAAAACACCAAGTTCTAAAACAGACCTGTACAGCTAGTGCAAACACTTGGCCATCAGCAGTTTCCTTTTTAAGACCAAAGGGGAGAAAAAGGAAGGGGGGAGAGGCTGCCTTGGCTAAATAATAATGATATTCACAGAAGAGCAGACACTGAAATTCCAAAGTTCAAGATCTCAGAAGCTCTACTCACCCCTAGCCATCTCGCTCCTTTATTGGCCGCCTGTTGAATCTGGACTCTTTTGAGGGTGACATGGTAAACAGCTCCTTCCTCTACCTCTTCACCCCAGTCCTGAATCGAGCTCTGCCAGGGATGGGATAAGGAGAAAGAAAAAGAGGGTCGTTGTGTGTGTTGTTTTCTTCCCCCTCTGCTAAGCACAATCTATCCCAGCTGCTTCCCTGCTTCCAACAGCACTCCCAGCCCAAGACGGGCTGTTCGGAATAAATATTCCAACCAGAGCAATACAAGGCACACTGCAATAGACAAGGCTGAGATTTTCTTGGCCCACAGCCCTTTCCTGCGGTATCAGGATCCTCCGACTTCTCCGTTAGGTTATTTTTCATAGGCTAGCCACATACTTAAATCGCCTTTTCAATTTCTTTTTCTTCATAAAGAAACTGTGGTTTAGTCCTGATCAGCTCTGTCCCTTTAAGTGAAAGGGGGAAAAAAACTCATTTGCAAAAACAAAAGTTTATCCTTCTCTAAGTACACAAACATTTGAGCAATGTCGATTTTAAACTCCTGCAAGCAAGTGTTCTAATGCCAGGAGCCCTCTTTGGGAAGTAAAGTTGTACTTCTTTTTCTCTTGTTACTGTTTTGGAACCCCCAAAAAGTTCGGGGATGAGGAAAGTTTTTATTTCCGTTTAAAAAAAAAAAACCCACAACAACAAAAAACACTCTGGCAAGTGCAGAGAAAGCAACTCATCCTCAAGCAGCTTCCACTGAAAGTTACAGCGACCCACTGGATGGCCATGTCGCCAGCTAAACCTCAGATCTGCGTTAATGGGCTGCTGCTGGGAGGCAGAGCTAGGCGCCGCTCCCCCAGACTGCGTTCTGTCCTTCCAAGTTCTGCTCTCCTGACACGCATCTGTTTGTTCCAGACACCCCGCAGGCGATGCCTGAGACCGCATCGTTTCTAGGGCGAAGAGGAGCGGGGTACAAAGCAGAATGAGAAAGCTCCCCTCGGGTGCGGGTGGTTCCGATCACTTCCATGGGACTCCAAAAACCCGGCCCGAGAAAGCGAGAGGTGGGAAGATCCCCCTAAGCAGAGAAGAGTCCGGGGGAAGGCAGGGAGCTCGCGTTACCATTTTAGCTCGCCAAAGCAATTTCATTCTCAGTTTTCTCTCCGGTACACGGACGCTGCATGGTGCGCCCTGCTCCAAGGCGGCCGGGGCGTCTCTCTGGCCGGACTCCGGGTCCCCGCGCCTCCCACGCTCCCCGCTGCCCTACCGGCCACCGCCGCGCGCGACTCTGCCACAAAGGAGCGCGGCTAGGGAGCCAGCGAGCAGCCCCGGAGCCCGCGGCCGCAGACTCCTCCCCACCACTCCGTGATGTCAGGCTTTCCTGTTTGTGCTTGCGAGCACACTCTCCCTTTCGGAAGCCCCGCGGATCAAGGGAGTGAGCAATCGTTTCTCCAGCTCCAGAGTAGTCAGGAAACGATGCTTTCAAGTGGACCGGTTCATCAGGGTTTCCCGGTGGCCACCAGGTGCCAAAATAGAACCATGTGTATGTCATGGGGCATGTGTGCGCAGCCTGTGTCTGCTTCGCTGAAGGAAACTGGAGTAATTCAGAGCGAGGGACACTTGTGTGATCTGCTTGCTATTTGGAATTTAGAGCAATTAAATCAGAGTGCCCTCCGTTTCAGGGAAGATTTTCATTAGGATAAAATCAGAAGATACCTGGGTATCTAAAAACCTAAAAACCGTGGCTAGGGGCTCTACCCTGCCCTGCACCTGCCTGGAGTTGTTCCTAGCTCCCATTTGTTGGCTTTCTTGCTTCTTTTTTTTTTTTTACAAAAGGTGGTCCTGGCTGAACACTGGGAACTTCTATGGCAATCCTCCTGCCTCTGTCTCCTGTGTGCCAAGAGGACCGGCACTCATCAGCTCCACCACCCATTCTAAGAAAGCTTAGTTACTGCTTACTGTGGGTTAGAGCAGACATAGCAGGGTTTGCAATATCCGACATGGGCATAAGTGGTCCTGGGGATTCTGGAATCTCTGTGAGTAGCCATGGGGTGTCTGTACTATGGGGACACAGTGGAATACTTATTGCAGGGAAAGCCTTCCAAAGGACACTGCTGGTGAGATTTTTATCTTAACACAAAGGTCTATGTGGAACAATACATTACATTTTGAAAGATCTGGTTGTAATAAATTAACAGCAAGAGATAACTGATAATAACGTAGCCAAAACTACAACTGCCAGAATTCTGCACCAATTACAAAAACCTTGAGGATCAAATGATTTATAGGTGTCGCTCCTGATCTATTTGAAAAAGACGTCCTCCTAACTGTCGTGCTAAGCCATGGCGCTGAGCTTTGATTAGTGATAAATATATCATGAGCTGAAAAGTCAGGGAATCAGACACACTGATGTCTCCAGAAGAAATGACAGCAAGGGCACACCAAGGAGGCAAGGACCTCTGCACACCCCATGACATCTTCAAGTAACTCAGGCAAATGCTTCTCAGACAGCCCCAAGCTTTGGGGGTCCAAGACTGTGTAGACAGAATATTCTTTACAACCAAAAGTGGCTGTTTCTGTCATTTAAGTATTAAACACACAAACAAACACACACATTCCTTCTGCCATGCTCAGTACTCAGAACGGTGTCTCAGAAGCCAGAAAGAAAACATGTGGAGACCCTAGCTAGGACTTGTTAGCCTTCCTCAGGGGCCCAGGTCACACCTACAAAACTTAACTGGTGATTCTGAAGACAGCGAGCCAACAGGTAAGCAACCCTTGACATTAACTTCACCACCACTCTAACTCAGTTTGCTTCTACAGCATGGGACAAACATCTACCTCATAGAATTTCAAAAAGCGTTAACAAAGTAAAATCACCTAGTGCACGGAGAGTTCTCCGAAGGATCAAGCCTTTCCCTACTGCCTGCCCACTAAGCACTGGCCCAGACTCCATGAGACTGTCATGTCTGCACTGTGGAGAAATCTGGAATGACATCTTCCAAATAAAAGTTCCAGAGAGGCTTACCAAGAATGATTATTTGTGTTTATTCCCAATAAGGTGTGATTTTTATAAAAAACCCTTTCATGAAGGACTGACTTTATGTGATTCAGAACTATCCAACGTTGACATCAATGAGAACTTAAAAATTTTATTTCTAAATATTTCAATGATATAATCAATACTAGGTTCTTAAAGTTCTAGCTTTAAAATTTAAGCTTCTTAAAGTACTAGTTAGTGCATACAGAGAATAAACCTGCTCATTAGTCAGTGTGAATTTACTTACCTGGTAAATACCCTACCTACACCCTAACAGGCCAGCAAAAAAGACAGCTTTGCAGTTTCGGTGTTGGCTCTTTTGTTTTTTGATAAGTTTGTTTCTAAGTATCTTATTTTGTTTGGTGCTATTATGATTAGGATTACTTTCCTAATTTTATTTTTATCTTGTGGTGTCTAAAACCACAACTGACATGTGCATGTGCACAAACACACACGCACGCACATACACATGCACACACACACAGGTCAGGAGAAGGTCATGTTCACCTGAGCTGGCACATGTGGAGACCAGAGGTTGACCTCTGGATGCCTTTTCTTAATTGATTCTCCAACTCACACTTTGAGATGTGGTCTCTCACTGACTGGCCAGTGAGCTCCCAGGACCACACTGTCTCCACACACCAGCCCTGGGGTCACAGCTATGCGCTGCCATGTCCAGCTTTTATGTGGGTTCTGAGGTCTTAAACTTAGCAAGTACTGTACCACTGAGCCACCTCTCCGGTTATTTTTGCCCCAGTACTGGGGTTTCATAACTAATATTTGAACTTTGGCTTTGTGTTATGTAACTTTAATGTATTTGTTCATTGTTTTTAATTGTTCTCCTGTTGACATAAGTAAATAAACAAATAAACACATGTTTGTGATTTTCAAGACCTAATATGTTAGATGTCCATGCTAACCAAAACTACCAACCAATAGAAGTTATGAACAGATGACAAGTAGGACTACATCAAACCAAACAGCCTCTGCCCAACAGAGGAATGTAGCCAGGGGGAAAGGGCAACCTACAGAATGAGAGAAAAAACTTGCAAATCACCTGACCAATAAAGAATTAACATCCACAATAGGCAAGGAATTCCTATACATCAATAGCAAAAGAATAGCTATAATCCAATTAAAATGGCCAGCATACCTGGGTAGACATTTTAGGAAAAAAATCATAAAAAACACCCACAAAGTATATGAAAAGATATCTTGTATCATTCACCAAAGGGGAGAAGAAAGGAAAAAAAGAGAAGGGAGGAGTGTGCGAGGGGAAAAGGGCAATGAGAAGTATTGTAAAAATACTTTATACACTAACTAGAGATAAATTCTTGAAGGAAGGCTGGAAGGGAGGTGGGGAAGGAAGAAGAGAAGGAGGTGCAGGAGTTGAGGTGCGTGTGTTGATGAGGATGCAGAGAAAAGGGACCTCGAGTCCACTGTTGCTGAGAACGTAAGCAATGCCCACTGTGAAAGAAAGTATAGATGTTTCTCAAGAAAATAAAAATACGTAAGATTGAGTAATGCCAATTATGGTATTTATAAAAGAATGTAATTCCAGATCTCTAAGAAATGCCTGCACTTCCATGATTATTGTAGCATTATTCATAATTGCCAAGTTACAGAGACAATCTGGATGGCAATCAATGGATGAACACATAAAAAGAAGATGTGATGCAATGGAATATTATCCAGCTTTTAAAAATACAAAAGTCCTCTTAAAAAGACCAAATGGATGGACCTGAAAGATTCTATGCTAAGGGAAATAAGTCAAGCTCAGAAAGACAATGTAAGATCTCACTTATGTATGTGTTTGAGTAGTCAGTCAAATACATAGAAACAGAATAGATTGGTGATGCCTGGTGGGTGTGGGAGTAGAAAACAAAGTTTCAGTTATACAATATAATCTTTGCACAGGGCTGGAAGCTACTGTACTGTGTGTTTTAAGTTGTCTTGAGTGTAGGTCCGATGTTAATATTATAGCAACAATAATAATGGAATGGGAAGAAACATGGAAGAAGACGCATCTGTCCCTAGCCTTGATGGTGGTGATGGTTTGTTCCATGGCTGTGTTCTGATCTCCAAACTCATGAAATTATAAATGTTAAATATATACAGTATGTCACATCACTCATACCTTAATGAAGCCACTGAAAAATCTTGTCTTGAAGATGACAGTGCCAGCATAAGATAGCTAGAAAGAGCAAGACCTTTAGCTCTGTCATCCCTAAACTCAAGGCTGGATTACAATGTCCTATACCCAGTCCAAAGTTTAGAGGAAAGCAACTCTGAGAGAGGAGCGCTAACAATAGCTACGGAAGGAAAGGAGGAGAGCACTCTCCGATACCTTCACACCTGCCCCGTCACGGCTGAGTAGCAACTGTCTCCACCTGCCCACAACTACTATCTAAAGGGCAGCCTTTCCTACACTGCTAATAGACTTGAAATGAAACTGGCAATGGTCATTTGCAATAATTTTATTAATAACTATACCTTTAGCTTTCTCTAGATCCCTAACAGCAATTTTGGAGGAAGCTATAAGCAAATAAATCAGACACTTCTAAATTTTCACCTCCAGTAACATGTAAGCATGGCTGAAATGCGAGCCACTCTATCCTGCAGACAACCCATGACTGCTTCTCCATGATCTTCAGGTTTTCGGGCTATGTTGCTTAGCAATTCCACGCTCAGTTTCGCAGTGACAGCTAGGCATTCTGTTACTTTGTTTCCAACTGTGAAAACTTGGTTTGGCCTGGGGGGGGGGCACAATTCATTGATAAAGTGTGTATGTTTAGCATGTACAAGGCTTTCTGTTCGATCACCAACTCTGAAATAAAAAAAAGAAAAATCAAAACCCTGGGGGTGCTCCGAGCCAGTCATGCTTGGTTAAAGATGAATGGTCCTTTAAAGACTTTTTAAACAATAGACAGTTGCTGTCATTTTCTGAGCCCAAACTGACCTTATTAATTGTCACGAAGATACAATAAGACATCAATTAAAATTTTCAATGTTCTGCTATTAGGTTATCCTATTCATGTAAGCAAATTATGAGCCAATTTTAGACAGTCCTATTGTAGCTGAATAAAGGCCTGCCCTAAGGGATGGAAAGTAAACACAGAAGAAATATGAGCAAACATCATTCAACAACTGCCAGGCCTGAGACAGAGGGCGCCTATGGCCATGACGAAAAGTATTTTTCAGCTAATATTTCAATCATTTGTTGGCGGTTACTCTTAATTGTGGGTGATGCTCACTTACAGAGGAAGTTATAGAATACTATTTGTACCTGGGGATAATGTCCATTCTTAATGCCTCATCTAATTATAGCTTTCTGTAAAAGAAGAAACAACACAGCCAGAAATATGTCCACAGAGATGAAAAGGTCAAAACATAACAATGAGCTAAGACATATTGCCAGGTTCTGTGTGACACGTAATAAAACAATGCAGAGGGCAAACTGAGTGAGTGACTGAACCTGAGCATGAAAGGTTTTGGCCAAGATTCTGGAAAGAGATATTGGACAGTTAGCCAGATCGCTTTTTCCCCCAAAGCTAAAGGAAGCTTCTTTTGTCATAAGCATGGTAGTGAAATAGCAGTAACCCTCCGGTAAAGGGGACCTGCTGTGACAAAGTGGCAAAGAGCAATGGCTCTTCAGTCAGAGACATCTAGTGTTGAAGTTAGCCTGACCACTTCATTCTGAGGCAAGACCTTCATTTCAACCCACTTAGTCCTATAAAATGATAGGGATATGGATACTTTCGCTATTGGTTTGCGGTAGGAATTATCAAGATAATCCACATCACGCCTTTAGCACGGTACCCAACACTATGGTCACTACTCAATGCTGTTAGCAGGAGGAGCTGCATGTGTTAGGATAAAGAGTTGCAAAATAAGAAACTAATGATGTTAAAAATCAGGCCCCTCGATTAAGTAGCTCCAGAAGACAGACTTTCATGATACAAAGATCCCAGAGCGAGCCCTAAGTCTTACACACTGCTCAGTCAGTGAGCAACATTTACTGAGTTGCTACAGACCCAGAAAAATGTTCCTGTCCACTCCAATTCATTCTCCTCCTGGACAGTGTGGGCTTTTCAAATGACATCTCCCCCTGTCTTTTACCCCCTCTAGTGGCTCCCTATTGCTGAGGATAAAAGCCTACCTTCTTGCTATACCCCATTTAGCCTGGCTGAGGCTGGCCTCTGCTCACCCCTAACTGCCTTCCCCTCACCCCTCTGTGCTCTGGTGCTCCATGTTTTTTGACATGTTGTGCATGTCTGACTGCTCCTGCCAGAGGACTTTGAAGACATCATTCTCCTTATGTGGGACATCCTAGCTCTTCTTCTTGCTCTGATTAAATACCCTTATCAAATTCATGTGCAGTCACAGCACCACATTCCTCTTTTCTTGTAGCTCAACCACCATTGAATGCTCACACTGATAGCTGTAAGATTTTTTTTACTAGACTGTAAGGCAGAGATGATGCCAGTTTCCTCTCACTGTTCTGTGCCAGCACCTCTCACAGCCAAGCACACAAAGATCTGCAATGGTTAAGAGCATCATAGGTGCCAAAGATAACTAGAGGGAGAGAGAGGACCCTACAGGTAGAGAAGGGTGCCATGTTATAAACCCAATAAGGAACTAGTAAATATGGTTGAATGACCAACATTAGATATTGTCACTATCTTAAAGTCGTTTATTATACTTTAAAAGGAAAGAAAAAGTATAAAGGAAATGGGTGAAATAATGATTTTCGAATGCTAGACACCAGCAAGTAAAATTAACAGATCAGCTGAGCAAGGAGGCCTGAGAGGATGAAATTCCATCAGGCAGGGCTTACTCTTGGAAAGCCATGTGGGGGCTGGAGAGACGGCTCAGCAATTAGCAGCACGGAGTGCATTTACAGAGGACCCAAGACTAGTTCCCAGCACCAGCGTGGGCAGCTGTGACTCCAGCTGCAGGAGGGCATAGCTCCTGTGACCCCTGCGCTTAAACACAGAAAGGCACACACATATACGCATGAGTTTAAAATACACCTTCAAAAAGTTATAAGTCTTCCTCCATGAGGGGCAAGGGGAGTGTGGGGTGGATATACACCATATACATGTATGAAATTGTCAAAGAATAAACAAAACTATTCCTTAAAATTCCTTGGGTAATAACAGTTTTTTTCCCCCCAAGGTTGTTGTCACTTACACTTTTGAAGACAAAGCAAGAAAAGGGAAGAAAAGGGAGAGGGTAAAGAAGACCATATACTCAAAGGAGACAGAAATAGGTAAGATTTGGACCATGTAGTCCAGAAAAACATATGTAGACAAAGTAGCCCACCCCAAAGCCAAGAACCTGTTTGCAACTGAGACCTGCTAGCGGAGTGAAAATCGGTTTCTCCAAAAGAGTGTTATCAATTGTAGCAACCACATGCCAGGACAAGCCCATTCCCAGCAGAAGATGGCCAACACAAAATGGACTCCAAGTTTGATTGGTTTTCTGTCTGTCTTTCTGTTTGTTTTTTTGTTTTTTGTTTTTGCTTTAGGTTTGCTTGTCTGTTTTTATTGTTTGTTTTTCTTTTGAGAGAGAGAAAGTATGAAATTGTGTGGATAGGGATAGAGGGAGAATCTGGGGGAAGAAAAATATGACAAAAAATTTTGTATAACAAAATAATAAAAACCTTAAAAAGATAATTTGAAGTGATAAAAGAGGACATCAATCAGATGATTCTAACACTGGTCTGTAAATTAGCTTGTTAGGGGAGAAAGGACCAAGGGAAGGTTGTAGAAGCAATGTCCTTCTAAATTAGCAGCTACACTCACAGGGACAATTATAGGAGGGCTCTGAAAGAAAGGAATGAATCCGAGTGGCGTAGAAAGAATAAAGGCCGCAACCTGATGGTAGGTGGCATGCTACAACAAAAATGAGAAAGCGAAGCAAAGAAATAAACAAAATCAAGTTTTAGGACTAGAACTCTGAGAATGTAGGGACATGTGTATCATACAACTAGTCTCATAACATGTGCCTCACGAGAAAAAACTAAAAAGGACCAGAGATGGGAGTAAGATGGAGAGAAAAGAGCTAGAGCTATGGGGAATAGCGATGAAAGGAAAGCTCTCTGCACTTAGAAATTCTCAAACTGAAGTCAGTGCTGGAAGACAGTCAAGGGACTTGTCAATATTTCAAACAAGCTGTGCCCTCTGCCATTGTTGCTAGATGCTGCACGCATTTTAAAGAGAGCTCTATTTTAGAAAACCAACAAGTGTTTTCGAAAAAATTATCGCAGTTATTCTATGACACTCTTCAATGAAATGTAACCAAAGTTAATTGAAAGTCTCAGTGTGGTCAGTTACATAACAGCAGAATTGCTGAATGGCTTTAAACACTGTGTTTTCCCAGAAATATTTGTCTTCTGGATGAAACCAAGAATGGAAAGTTCCTGGCTTCAAGAACAACGTCTGAGAAGGTGGAAAGAAAAGAAAAGCCTACATGTTTGGAAAGAAACATTAACAAAAGTTAACCAAACTGCTCCAAGTGTGCTAACTATTCACACAGGGAAACAGAAACCCAAAGAAACGTGGGTTTTCACACTTTAGAAAGCCATTTGTGTAGCCATTAGGTAACCCCTACTTTATTAAAACAAAGAGAAAATAAAACAGAAAATGTTTCATACATTGCATTGCCAAGAAAAATTTTAGATAGACCTTTGGGCCTTGGTATTTACTTGTCTGTTAAGTTGATGGAATCAGTGCCCAGTGGCTCATGTTGATCCTGCTTCTTTGAAAGCTTAGAGTGAAATCTTGTTTTAGTTTGTTTTTCTGTTGCTATGCTAAACATCAAAACCAAACCCAACTTGGGGAGGAAAGGGTTTATTTCATCTTACAGTTTACATCCTATCATCCAAGGAAACCAAGGTAGGAGCTGAAAAGGCCATGAAAGAACACTGCTTAGTGGACTGTTCTTAAACTCTTACTCAGGTGCCTTTCCTACACAACCCCGAACCACCTGCCCAAGGTGACACCACTCACGGTGGGCTGAGCCCTCCCATGTCAATCATTAATCAAGAAAAAACATCCTACAGATTTACCTACTGCCATTTTCTTAATTAAGATTATGTCTTTCCAGATGACCCTATCTTATATCTAGTTCACAACATATTAGACAGCACAGGCCTATAAAATGAAAATTGCCCTGCTTGGTGTAAGGGTAGGAGGGAGAGTTATCTTGGCTCATTTGGCTTCTTCTAGGTGATGGAAGAGCTGCTGCTCCTTACAATCGTTACACCTCATGCCCACCTATCTGGTTCTCCCTTTGAATACCTTCTCCAGGGGTCGTGTGGTGGTGGGGTGGTGGGGTGGTGGAGTGGTGGGGAGGTGGGGTGTATTTGTCTGTCTGACTGTGGCAGGGGAGGAGTGAATTGATAGAGGGGACTGGGTTTCATCTCAAAGCATAGACATAAAATTTAATGATTTCTCTCAACATACAGTCAATGGGAACACTATGCAAAGAACTGATGCAAAGAACATCCAGGCCTGGAGGTATGGCCTGTAATCTAGCTTTGTAGGAGGCTGAATCAGGAGGTTCATAAATTCCAGGCCTGCATGGATTACAGATGAGTGTAAGGCCAGCTTGGGTAACTCAGTGAGGCCCTGTCTCCAAATAAAAAAGGGGAGGGGGTATGGAGGGGGCCCTTGGTCTCAGCGTGATAGAGTGCTCACTGAGTATGTGGGAGGCTTTGAGTTCAAACCCTAGTAATATAAATAGGAAAAAGTAAAGAAAAAAAGAATAAGAACCAGCTAGCCCAATAAGCGACATAAGCATTTGTTCAAAGGAATTTCTCACCTAGATCTTGCCAGGCTGCCCACCTTCTGGGCTAGTATGTCATTGCCTTGGGACACAGCATTGCCAGGTTGCTCACCTGCTGGTGTGTCATGGACCTTGGGACATGGCACTGTCCAGGCTTTAGCTCATAACTTTACCCGGAGAAGCAATTGGCAATCTTGGCACACATGCCTGATCTAGACAAAGTTTCTGGTCTTCCCATGGGAGGAAGCTCAGGGTGAAGTGGAGGGGGAGGGTGTGAAGACTAGCAAGTTCTTCTTCTTGGCTCTAAACATCCATGCCAAATTCCAGTGGCCCCAAAGGACCCAGAAGGTTTAGAATCAGTTCCCAAGTACCTAAAAGAATGATTGGCTTTGGGTGCAGGGTTCAAGAATTCCAGGACATAATTACACCTTCTAGGAAGGGTCAAGGAAACCATTTGACAGGGAGCAGTAGATAGAAAAGGCCTGTTGCTGACTCTTGCTTCCCAGAATGGCTGCCATGCAAGTTAGTGGTTGCCTATCTCTGGGAGAGAAAAGAAGATGTTTGTAGTTGTTTAGCGTGTCAAGACAGCCAGACCTACACGCCAGTTAATATACCTATTAAACAGAACAAAACTCAGAAAAGATAAGAGAACCACTTTGCCAGAGCAGATAACATCACCAAGAGTCGCCTAGAAGCAGCCAGATTTGAAAGGCCTCTACCTAATTAGCACTTGCATTAAAATCTTTCTGGTGTCACTGGACCCTTTGCTACACATCCCAGAGCGAACTCAATCACCCAGCTGTGATGCCTGTCTCACAGCACAGAGGACCGAGGGGACAGACAAACAGAGCAGTTTTGCCAGTAGTTTAGCTGGCAAGCACTGGCTAAACGTACAGCATTGAAGTTCTCCAGAGAAAAGGATCTCTACGGTGAATCCTGCCTGTTGAAACACAATTGCTCAGATAGAGAAAAGGCAGGGAGGGAAGGAGCCATCTAGACACGTGGAACAGAAATGGTGCTAGCCTCAAGAGTTAGGATGTCAGATAAAAGAGAATTCGTGGGCCACTACGAGGGCAGCCTCTCAGCCAGGGCAGTTTGTCGTGGAAGCAGTAGGACCCGAGTTTCATCCCACAGCATCTATGTAAAAATGTCATTTGTTTACAAGCCCAGGGCTGGAAACATGAGACAGGAGGACTCCTGAGGCTTGCTGGCCAGCCAACTTAGCCTTATTGTTGACCTCCATGCCAATAAGAAAGCTTCTATTGAAGGGAGGATGTGGCATTCCTGAAGAAGACATGTATACACAGACTGACACATGAACACACATAAACACGTCAAAAAGACTGACATGGTACAATGTCCCTAAAAAGGGAAACAACACACCGACTGCTCATGAGCACTAATGTCTTTTACAGGGCACAGTGAGAGGTCACTGATAATCAGCGATGACTAATACTATAGCAACATGTAACAACACGCCATCACAAAAGGTTTGTGAAAGTGACTTCTTTCTCTCTTTCTCTCTCAAAAGTTGAGACAATAAAGGAAAAACAAAAATTTTTTAAAAAACAAGAATCAAGACAAATATTAATATGCCCACACCACAGTTGACTTCAGGTAATTGAACCATGACTTTTGGGGGACTGCTTGCTATAATATACTAACCAGGTAAATGTTTCCTAGAAACATAAAATATGTTTGTATTTTGTGTAATCCCATAATTCTCTGTGAAGGATCAGGTAAGAAAATAACCCTTTGGCCTTAGCAGAGTATGTACCTACTGACCTGTGTGCACTGGTCCTGGAGCTAAAGGAAGGGAGGTGGTGAGCAATTTATGCATGGAGAACCTCGACTGGAGATTATTTGTGGGTTGTCTGTGAGAACACTTAGCACCCGGAGAGATTAGCATTTGAGACCACAGACTTACTGTGCTCTCTCCTCTGTATGTGGACCATTGTAGGCCTGAGCAGGGCAGAGTAAGGACAGCTTGCCCTGTCTCACCACTTGACTTGAGATACCACATCTATCTCCTCTTGAGCTCAAACTGGACTTACATCTTTGTTTTCCCTGATATTCAGGCCTTTTCCCTCAGAGAGAATTACACTGCTCCTTCCTGGGTCTCTCACTGACAGATGGCACATCCTGCAACTTCTCAGCTTCCATGATTGCATAAGTCAGTCCTTGTAATCTGATATAGGTCTTAGATACTATTAGTTCTGCTTTGCTGGAGAACTCAGCCTGATAGAGGAGACAAACACAGGAATGTAGAGTGTATGCAGCTGGGAGGGTAAGTGCGGGCTTGTATGGAACCATTCAGACTCCAAATTACAAATTACAGTGCTAGCATCTACTGTGTTCCACTTACCAGTGTACCCTTACACATCTCAGGTGAGACACAATTGGGACAAAACCCCTGCCTTCAGGGAAAAGCCTCTTTTGTTCCTTACCCTGGAAATGCTCAGGTGTCAGGATAGCCCTGACCAACAATTGGGAGAAAAAAGACCAGCTAACAGCATCTCTTGAAAGAGGAACAAAGGGTCAAGAAGGGCTGACTTCTGTGAACCTGCAAAAGAAAGAGGGACATTCCCAACCAAGGCATACTGAAGCAGTTGTAAGTCTCAGCAGTTTCAGGGTACTGGGGAGAAGTTCTGGGGTCCTGTGCAAGATGGAAGGTGAGAGTATTCCAAGCAGAAAGAGGTGTAAGGCAAAGTTAGGGGTCCAACGTGGAATCATCGTAGACCGGAGGGGGAAGAAGGCCACTTGTGGCAGCCACTGTGCCCATTGTGTCCCAAGGACATTCCATGAGCCATACTGAGTACTCAGAAAGACCGCCCAAATCTGTGTTAGGGCAGTGGTTGAGGTTAGCACCACCTGGATAAGTCATGACTACTTGGCATTTAGTCCTTACAATGTGAGACTGGCTTGAATTATACCTACCTGCAGGTATAAATGTTTCAGTATTGGTGACCACTGCTGCTTTCTGCTGTATTGCAGCTTATAAAATCTGCTGCATCTATCCCCCTTGATCATCTCTCACTTTCAGAGTCGAAGTATCGTTAGCTCCATTGATGTCACAAGAAACAGAAACATCAATACCACGCTCAACATAAATGCTGGACCACAGTCAAACTTCCAAGTCTTTTGACTTCAAACATAGCAGTTTCAAAAGAAGGCCTTTTTCCTTAGGTCATTTATGTAGTAACACCTTTGCTAGTATATATTATTTCCAGGATTTGTGAGCTACAACATCTTAGGGAGTACATTGGTACTTCATTCCCTTCAGGGGCTGGAGGTGTGGCCATGTACTTCCAGAGTTCAAGAACTATGTTCTCAATGGCTCTCTCTCTCTCATTTTCTCTCTTCTTCCCAGTACCACTGTCCTAGCACAGGCATATAACTTCCTGGGGTGACCTATTTGTTCTCTCATATAGGAACGCAGGAAGCTATCACCAGAGGTGTAGTGCTAGCAACTTTGTGTTGTCAGAAGCCAAGCCTTCCATCTTACAAGCTAATACTGGGCATGCCTCTGCACATCTGTAGGCTCCACAGGCTGAGGTAAGAGTCTGAGACCAGAGTGAGCATCATAGCAATACCCCCATGTCAAAAAGAGAGAAAGAGAAACAAAAGGAAAGGTGGAATGGAAGGGATGAGGGGAGGAAAAAAAGTAAAGAGGAACTTACAGTCTGAAGGGAGAGCAAGCCGAGTGATTGCCCTTACCAGTCATGTGAGAAATGCTGTCATGTAGCACAGATTCCCCTCGCTTCCAGGAGAGGCACCTCATTCACAGTCAAGCCGTCAGACACATCTACAGCTATGACTGTAATGGGAAGCAAAAGTCAGCAGATGACAAGAGGGGACATGTTTAGTTCAGCAAAAGAACAGCATAGGCGAAGGCCTGAGTGCCAAAGAGAACAAAAGCAATTTCCCAGCTAGAGCAGAAAGTCCTCTGACAGGCACAAAGGATGAGAAAGGCCCCACAAGAAATATGGGAAGAGCCAGAGGGCAGCTAGGGAGCCATGGCCTTCAGTGCAGATCCCTACAAGACTTCATGCAGAAGAGCGTGATGACAAAATTGCATGTTGAAAAGACCTGACCAGGGCTGGAGATGTAGCCCTGTGGAGAGAGTTCTCGCCTAGCATGCACAAGTATTTCCGCTGTAATGGTACTGGCCTGTGGTTCCAGTATCTAGGAAACGGAGGCAGGAGGATCAGAAGCTCAAGACAATTCTCAGTTACATAGTGAGCTCAAAGCCAGCCTGGAGTGTATGAGACCTGTGTCAATTAATAAATAAATATAAACAGCTAGACAGCTAAGTGGGTAAAGCCACTTGCTGTCAAGCCTTATGATCTGATTCTGTTCCCAGAACCCATATGGCAGGAATAGAGAACCAACTTCTGCAAGTTGTTCTCTGATCTCCACATGCTTGTGGCAGCAGGAGAAAACACATACATGAGCGTGTGCACGTGCATACACATGTATGCAAAATAAATGTAATATAACAAATATAAATAAGCAAATGAGAATGTGTGTGTGTGTGTGTGAGAGAGAACACTGACCACAGTGTGACAAATGTTAGAACAGCACTCCAGAAAAATGCCTTGGAAAGGCACTTCAGTTCACCCTTTTTAGAAGGCCCACTTAAAAAGCAAACGAGGACAGATAAAGCTGACATTTTTATGAATGACTTTTTAGTGATCTTAATGTGATCATTTTTCTGCCTCATGGGATTTAAGGAGGCGCAAAGGGAATCGGCCACATGGGAGAATGACTTAGGAAGGTGTGGTGGTTGACTTTAATGTCAATTTGCCACCAATTAGAATTCCCTGGGAGAATTGTCCTGATTGCCCTCGTTGATGTGGGAAGGCCCACCTCAAATGTGCACAGTGCCTTCCAGTAGCAGCCCAGAAAAAAAAAAAAGACGGCACAAGAAAGACACTCTTCTTCTGCTGTTTGGCCTTCCCTCTCATCTTGTTGATTTTCCCTGTTGCCCCTGTTGTTATCCCTTCGCTGCTATCAAAACCAGCATTCCCAGGCTTCCATCAGAACCAGCACTTCCAGGCTTCCATCAGTGACTGAGTAAGGGCCAGGAGGAGCTTTCACCAGGGTTTTGGTGTCAAATTGGGACTCCTAGCTCCTACCTTTGTTGACTGAGCAACTAGCAAATTCTCAGCCTCTCCAGTATGAGACCATCCATTTGTGGGAATGCTTTAACTACCGAGAGTCCAGCCTCTCAGGTGTGAGACAACTTCTGTTGCTATTTCAGTGTAAGCTGATTCAATAAACTCTTCATGTGTTTGTGTGTGTGTTTTCATCCCTAGAGAATTCTCACTAATATGGAAAGGCAAAAATCTGTCACAGGTGAAGCTTCATTTCATTCCAGTTCACTCTCCACACCAGCTCAAACTTATCTCTCCAAAACACTCCAGTTGAGATATTTCCTGTGCTCCTTTTTTTGCTTTTCCTCTTTTTTTACCAAACAAAGCCCTATCCCGAGCCAGGAGTGCTCTCTCCACACAGCTGGACCTCTTTGCTCCCACCTGTAAGCTGCCATCTAAGATTAGTCATAACCTTAAGCACAAGGAATGAAAAGCCTTTGGCTCAGCACTCTGGAATGGAGCATCCAGCCATCTTTTCTGTTAGACAGGCCCCTTGTTCCAGGCCTGACTCCTGGCTTGGCATTCTGCCTGGTCCCTCTGTGGGCTGGGGCCCAGCTTCTCGCTTTCCACTCTGCCCTCTCCTCCCAGAGCTTGGAAGTCAGCCCACAGACCTGAGCAGAGTGTCTGGAGCCTGCTAACTGCTGACACACATTTTACTCCCTCACTCCTGATTACATTTCCAAGTGCCACCTGTTCCCACAGTGCCCTGTCCCTATTCGTTCCTTCCACCTCCCAATGCCAACTCCATTTGCCTGGGTGATGGCCTGTCATCTTGCCATATATTTCTGCAACCCCTTCCAGTACCTGGCCTTCCAGCTTAGACTTCCTGAAGTTTTCCTGCCCCCAAATCTGTGCAGATCTAGACTGCTGCTTGTAGTGAGCACAGCCATTTCTAACAATAGTTAAAACTCCAGCAAAAGACATCCAAAACTTCAGAGGCTAGAGCCCCAGCATGCCACTAAAAATTCTTTCATATGTTTCTATACCCCTTCACTTCAGCCCAAATAATCTCATTGTTATTCATCCTCCCATTCCTATGCTTTACAGATTCCCCAGTTTAGTCCTGCCAATCCCAGAGTCTAGAGTGGGCTTTCTTCTGTCCCATCCCACTTAGACATTCCTAATAAATAGTAAGCTCAATGACAAGACAGACCATAGTACATCCCTATCCAGGCTGGAAATTCCATCTCCTCCAATCTCTTGTGACCCATTATTCTAGGCTTCTACTTGGAATTTTATTGCATTCTTTCTCATTTTACATGTCTTATCTTGCTAAGGATATAAATATCATGGGAATAAGATCCATGTCTGATTACTTAGCAGAGCAAAATATAGGAGTGAGAAAAGAGGAAGATGGAGAAAGGAGAGGAAAAGGCAAAAGAGACTTGGCTTAATTTCCCAGCCTGAGTAACAATGCACAATCCCTGTCTGAACAGCTCACGCTGAGTGTCTGCTTAGCATTCTCTGTCCAGCCACTCCTGAAGCAGGACTACACAGCTCTACCTTTCCTCAATAGCCTGTAGAAACTGGACAGTAGGAAAAGGCGTAGAAGGAGACCCAACTTACTAATACAAATGGAGGCTTCCAAGTGTGAGTGGATGAAGTTAGTCCTGGCATCCAGCACAGAACAACTTCCTGTTCCTATAGCAATGAGATCTAGGCTTCTTATTTTGTCAGTGTCCAGGCCACTGTGTGAACAGGGAGCATGATGAGCATGATGCTCACTGTGTATCATTATTCTATGCTTTTCCCCCAGATTTTCTTAGAATTTCCAGATACTTAAGAAACTATGAAAGCAATCCTACCAAACCCCTGGGTAGAGGCTGGATCACAAACCCAGCAAAAAATAATTATAATTCACCAACCACAGGTCTCTGTCCACATTATTCCATAATACTGACATTCAGGTGGTTTTCATGTGTCATGTTGTTATTTCACTGTACATAAAAATACACAGCGCCCAAATCTAGTGCATGAGCTCAAAGGGCTATCTATGGTTAGGAGTCCTACGATGCCAAGCAGACATCAGGAATCTGTTTTATGGAGGAACATTTATGACTGAACGTGCTTCAAAGTGCCCTCAAAGGATTACTCATTGTTCTCAGCGTCCCCTTCCGGAAGATGAGCCCCACATTGCTGCTGAAGCTGCAGGGGCTGTGCTCCTTTGGAAGCATCAGAGAAGATTTTTCCATGCTCACAGATTTGATGGAGCTGTGTGACAGAGACACAGCTGGTGACAGCCATCAAACCCCCTTCTTGGGGTTAACATGGGGTACTCTGATGTTCTTCCTGGAAATGCAGTCTTTGTGCCCCAGAGGCCAGTATATGAGGATATTTAAAGTATGGTGATGAAGATATTCTTGTTGGCTGCAAGCTAGATGAAGCTTCAAGGCAGGGGAGAGGGAATGATTTGAACATCATTTATTTAAATATCAAATATCTAGAAGCTAAACCACAGAGTTCAAGAATAAAAACAGAAACCAATGATATGTATCTGAGAAGGCAATACCTTTTCACCTATTCAAAATGCATGTTTATACTCTGACAATGAAAATGGGCACAAGCTTTTTGGAGTACAATTTGGCAATATTTACCATATTTAAAGCACATCTTTATAGCATCCTTATCCTAGATTCAATGAAAGCTGCTTTCTATCTAAACATGAGAATTTAGATCTCTCTAGGGTACAAAGAATCCTTAATTCAGAATGCTTACCTGGCTTGAACATGGTCCTGGGGTCCATCCTCAGTGCTAAAAAATGTGAATAAATTTTATAATAAAATTTTTAAAAGCTACATAAAGGAGTCAGATCACTGCCAGGAATTTATCCGATGGATCTACAGAACATTTCAATAATATATACAGGAATAGTTATTAAAGCACAATTTGTCATGGCGTTTAAAAATATATCAAAATTTCTCCCAGCCCTGGGACTGGTTAAATAAAAATAGTATGTCCATATAATGCACAATAATCCATTATACAGTGGTTATAAGAATTGGTCTGTGTATACCAATTTGAAATTGTTTCTAAGATACATCACTGAGGAGAAAAAAGTCAAGTACAGAATAACATGTAGAAAACGGCTCTTGGATGTTAAAATCAGCACACGAATGGATGGAGTTGAACTACTGAGATATAGAGATGCATGTTCATGTTTTTTTTTTCCTTCTGGGATGAACTTCAAGGAATTATTCTTTCCTAACTTTAAAAAAATGATTTATTTATTTTATGTGCATTGGTATTCTGCTTGCTTATATGTGTATGTGAGGGCATCAGATACCCTGGAATTGGAGTTACAGACAGTTGTGAGCCGCTGTACCCAGGTCCTTCGGAAGAGCAAGCAGTGCTCTGATGTGGCCAGCCCCTAGCCTAGTTGTTTTGTTTTTTGTTTTAAGGGCCTTGAGGTGAAGCTCCAGAATAGCTCCATAAGGGGGGGCTGGCTTTGGAGAAGTTGTCATGAATCTGTTCACCTCTCTTCTTATTATCATCCAATAATTCTCTGCGGAGATGAGTCAGTGAACAGTGTGTAAAGCTGAGGACCTAAGTTTGCATCTCCAGTTCCTGGGTGGGGAAGCACCTGCCTGTAATCCCATTGCTTTGGGGAGTAGGCGGGGGTGGGGCAGACACGAGAGAATCCAGGATCCCAGAGGCTGGAAGAACAGTCAACCTAGTCAAAGTGATGTGCTCCCAATTCAGTGAAAGACCTTGTTGAAAAAATAAAGTGGATAGAAAGGGAAACAGAACAGATAGCACCAGAAGTGGATGAAATGAGGGAACTGGATAAGAAAGGGTGTTGGGAGAGGAATGAAGAGGGGATCATATGTGGTGGGGAGAGGGTAGGAGGTGAGAAGGCTGGGAGAGAGAAGAGAAGCAGAGAGAGGGCATCTCTGGGACAAACTGGAGATCTGCTACAAGGTAAGCTCCTGGGAGGTTATGGGGGGGTGACTCCAGCTTAGACTCCTAGCAATGGGAGTGAAGCGGCTACCTCCCATTCAGGCAGGACTTCCAGTGGAGGGACGGGGCCCCCAACTCACCTACAAACCTTCAACCCAAAATTGATCCTGCCTACAAGATGTGTGAGGGTAAAGATGGAGCAGATTGAGGAAATGGTCAAAAAAAACGACTGGCCAAACTTGAGACCCACCCCATGGGAGAGAGCCCACCCCTGACACAATTAATCATACTCTGTTGTACTTGCATATACCTAGCATAACTATCCAATGAGAGGATACACCCAGCAGCAGATCAAAACAGATGCAAAGACCTACAGCCAAACATTAGGCAGCACTTGGGGAGTTTTGTAGAAGAGCAGAAAGAAGGATAGAAGAACCCAGAGGGGACAAGAACTTCACAAGAAGACCAACAGAGTCAACTAACCTAGGAAGTCCATAGGGGCTCACAGAGATGGACACACCAACCAAAGAACATACGTGGAATGGATTAAGGCCTCCTACACATATGTAATTGATGGGCAGCTTGGTCTTCATGTGGGCCCCCTAGGAAGTGGAGCAGGGAATGTTTCTGACATGGACTCTGTTGCCTGCTTTTGGATCACTTTCCCCAACTGGGCTGCCTTATCAGGCCTCAGTGAAAGAGGATGCGCTTAGTCCTGATCCGACTTGATATACAGAAGTAGGTTGGTATTGGTAGGGATCCCCTTTTCTAAGAAGGGGAAATAGGGTGGGAGAGTGAGACAGAGAGGCAAAGAGGGAGGGGCCTGCAACTGGGATGTAAAGTGAATAAATAAATTTAATAAATAAATAAACAAATAAATAAGATAAAGTGGAGAGCAATAAAGAGTCTAGACAACTTCTGGCCTGCACACACAAATAATACACATGTGAGAACACATATGTGTGTATACACACATACAAATCCTAACATCCTATTATTTTAATGAGTTTCTAAATTGATGCCTTCAGTAGTAATTTATACAAACAAAGAGGAAAGAAAAAAAGATTTTTTTTAAAGAGTTATTTATGTACTATGTATACAATATTGTGCCTGCAGGCAAGAAGAAGGCACCAGATCTCATTTTAGATGGTTGTAAGCCACCATAGGGTTGCTGGGAATTGAACTCAGGAACTTTGGAAGAGCAGCCAGTACTCTTAACCTCTGAGCCATCTCTCAGCCAGCCCTGAAAAAAAAAATATTCTTAGCAGATAAATTTATAATACTCTCATTCAGCCAGGCTAAAGAGGAAGAAGCTAGCCTCTGCAAAAAGAAATTCACTGTGCATCAAGGTGCAGGAGGAAATAGAAAGAAAAAACCAGTAGTCATGGCCTCATCTAGGTTTTTTAATTGACTTTTTTCTACTTTTTCTACTTTTCTCCACCTGCCCCATGTCACTGGCCATCAGGGAATGCTGACAAACTTTGTGGCAACAGGCCTGTGGGGTGGAAAATACAAACCAGCAGCAGACAATAGGCCTCAAGAGCTGCTGATGACTCAGTCTCCACTAACGGCATGGTTCCTTTGTTTTGGGGAGTCTTGGCACTTGTATACAGAGTCAAACTGCAGCTTCATTGATCCACTGCACAGCCAGAATCTGTGTAGCGTATGCAAGTATTTATCTAGATGATATGAAAGTGTAAAGCAAGGCTAAAACTGAAGAGGCCATTATGCTGAAGAGATTACACATTTGCTGTCCATAATGCGCACTGATGTTTTCTATTGGTTTAAACCTACTTTCAGGATAAAACGAAGTTACCAACATTTATCTAAGTGAAATAACCCATTGGCACTGACTTGGAAACAAATCCTGAAACATAGACATGACTAGTCTTCTTTTGTCTGCCTGACAATGGTCCCCAAATACCAATCACAGAATCTCCCAATCTCATTCTTCATCCAAGCATTCCTCACTGGGGTGAGAAGATAGATCAACAAGATTATAAACCCTGTTGGATAATTTCTAAATGCTGAAGCTTCTTCAGGGAAGGTGACCTGCCCTTTGGACAGGTTACTTCAGCTAGTTACAGCCCAGAACTAATGAGGCCAAGGTCATGAGCCTGCTTACCCTACGGGCCAATTAGTTTTGATCTGTTTCATGGCCATGTCCAGTATCTCTAACCCAAACAAGCTGTTTCAAAAATGGATGCCTTTCATATATCCAAAAGATGCTCAAGTACACAACAAGGACATTTGCTCAACCATGTTCGTGGCTGCTTTATTTGTAATAGCCAGAACCTGGAAACAACCCAGATGTCCCTCAGTTGAGGAATGGATACAGAAATTGTGGTACT
>CM053759.1:37795844-37838155 GCA_028658305.1 Pachyuromys duprasi | reverse complement strand
GAAGGGAAGGAAGACAAGGGCACAGCTGCTTCGTTGAGACAGGGTAATTGCTCAGCCCTCCCTGTCTCAGTCCCCTGAGTGGCAGGACACAAGCAGGAAGATGGGTGGGCATTACTGCGTGGCGGGGGTAGGGGGGACATCCCAGGGTCTAAGTGAAGAGCCAGCACTCCAGCAGAGAGAAGAGCATGGCGTGCAGAGCCACGGTGATGCCAGTAAGGAGACAGCCTTGAAGACTGTGACTCTTTCCCACCAGGGCTCTTCCTTACCCCTACTCACCCAAAACTTTGCCTTTCTCAAATTGTATTCATTTACAAGTTTTCTAAGATTTCTAGACCAGGAATTCTCATTAAAAACAACAACAACAACAACAACAAAATACACACACACAAAAAAACAGGCAAATCTGATGTCAGATTATGGGGGGAAGAGAGTCTAGTGAAGGCACTGCAGGCTCTACCATACCTGAGCCTGAGGCTTACCAGCTACTCACTGTGGTGGGGAAAGTGCGCCCCGTGCCAGTTTCTTGACTCAATATTTGTAAGGCAGAGACAAATGTAAATAATGCCATCCCTTCCTTACACTGGCCCCTTCTGAAGAAAGACAAGTTGGAAACACAGAATGGACTAACTTACTTATTTGCCCACTTTCCAGAACACCCACAGGAAACCAGTCAGTCTGTGAGCCCCCTCTCCCCATCCCCTGCCTCTTCATGGCCACATGTCAAGAGTGTCCTGACATAATGGACTTCCTGATGAAGCAGAAGGAGACCCTGAAGTTTACTGCAGGCACACTTGAGAAACAAGTGCCACAAGAATTGCTTCAAAGTCTTTTTCTTAGCAACTGAAGACATTCAAGAATGAATTATTTCAATAAACTGGTTGCCATGCCCTCCCCCGCCCTGACACCATGCCTTTTCTTTAAATGGAATTTTCTTTCTTTTCTACCTGAAAATTCAAAGAAATGTCCATGCCTAGTATAGCAAAGGAAAGACTCAATCCAGGCAGGGAAGAGCAGGATAAACTGACTGCAAGTCTAATGTGTTTTATAGGAGAAAGCACTCTGCAGGAGAATGCTGGCTTATTATGGCCTAGAGGGGTTTGCCTTTTCCCATTACCTGACACCTGGGCAACCAAACTCAGCAGCCAGGATAAAATAAGGTTATAAGCCACAGAGGAGGGGCAGGTGGGAGACAGCCAGAGGCCCACCTGTAGGGGGAGGGGGAGGGTACTATGACAAGCAAGTATGTGGTGGAGAGATGGGAGAGCTGGGTGGTTTGTGCACCATGAAGAAAGTCAGAACTAGAGGGCTTGGTGAGAAGAAGCCTGACGTGAGAGGCCTGCACGGCCCCCTGAGGTCATGGTGCTGTCTGGGCCAGGGCTGACAATGAGGGCCATGTCTGGGTCTGTGTCAGTATCTGTGGCCTATGTTAACACCAAAGGCCATGTAGACATCCATGGTCTAGCACTTTCTGAGGCCATGATGATGTCAAAGGGGGCTGCACTGAGCTGGCCATGCCCCTCACTGGCCACTGCACAGTAGCACCAGCGATAACATGTGTGTGGCGAGGGAAAGCTGGTGCTGTGCCTCACATGGATGACTTAGAAGAGCTGACCTCTGCAGCATGAGCACAGGAGAGCACACCTCACCTATCTCCCAGGCCCAGATCAAGGGCTTTGAGCTGGCCCACCCCAGCATCTACACCATCTATAAGCTGATGGAGCGTGTGAAGGGGCCGGTGCTGCAGATCCAAAGCTGCAGGGTCTCATGTCTCAAGGCAACAACTGGATATCCGAGAAGAGTCCTGGTGAAGATCCAGTATTGATATCTAGCAGAAGCCAGAGGCCTCAAACCAGGCCAATGACTCATTGCAATGAACACTTGCAAGTAAAGATGTTTGGGCAAATAGGTACACTATGTGACAGAGCAATTTCTGTCATCGTTGTTTTGTTTGTTTGTTTGTTTGTTTGTTTGGGGGAGAGGGCGGATACAAGGATGGAGGATAAGGAAGGACTGGGAAATGAGTGAGACTGGAGTACATAGCACGAAATTCACAACAAATCAATAAAAATTATAAAAAAATAAAAAATAAAGCACCAGGGAGAGAATTCATCTACTGAATTCAAGACCACTGTCCTGAGGAGCACATTGCGAAAGCTGTTAGTGACAGAAGGCCCAGGGTGTCTGACACACCTACATCTGGTTTCTCCCAGCCGCCAAGATAACTTGTGTATCTCAAGACAGTGCCATTTTACTGGGTCTTGGTGTTTTCCTGAAAGATGGTCCTCTGTGAACCTTAGGAAGGCTACTCTCAACAGACGCAGGCAAAGGTACAGCCAGGTCCAATACAACAAGGCATTTAAGGACAGAAATTATGGTGGGCTAGGAAGACTTCCAGAATCTAGGAGACAACTTGAGTTCAAACAATTGTCATTCAGTTGGATGGCTAGTGTGGTATAACCATGTATTTTTCTATGTTTTAAATATAGTTTGTCCCCTCTGAAAGTCATATAGAGTTTAATCCTGTTGCAAGTTTTTAAGAAGGTGAGGAAGCTGAGAAGGTGGTTCAGTGGTTAAGAGTGTTGTGCAGGCATGAGGAGCTCAGTTCCCATCTCCAGAGCCCATCTAAAAGCCAGGGTGGCTGCACATGCCGGTAAGCTCAATACTGAAGAGCTGAGACAGAAGAATCCTAGGAGTTCCCTGGCCACTTAGTCTAACCAAAACAGCAAACTTCAGGTTCCATGTGTGACCCCCAACTCAAGGGAATAAGGCAAAGAAAAATACAGAAAAAGACTCCCGATGCCTTCCTCTATTCTCTGTATGCACAGTCACTCACATATAAACACACTCACACTCACACATACACACCCACACCCGGCTCTTGAAAGAAATGGAGGAAAGAAGGAAGGAGTAAAAATTTAACCTAAATATGGTGTTTAGAGACAGGGCCTTTGGGAGATGAGAGATAAGTCACCAAAGTAGAAACTCGGTGACTAAGAAAAAAAAAAAGAGAAGAAAAACACAATAGTTTATACTCTCTGACCTCTGCCAGGTACAGCCTTCAGCCTTTTGGGGACTCAACATGAAGAAAGCCACTGTGAGATATAGCCCTGCAATCTTGGACCACAACCATGAGCCAAAATAAACCTCTTTCCAGTTGACAGCATTGTGAAATTAGCAACAGGAAATGGATGAGGGCAGTGGTACCCTTCTCCCAGAGATGCAGTCAATAGTATTCTGCCTGCCATGTATAACATCTGAGGCTCGGTCCCAAGAATCCCCATGCTGTAACTCAATTCTCATTGGAACCCTATCTCTATGCCCAGCTTACAAATAAGGAAACAAAAATACAGATGAAAGAATTTGCTGAGGTCATAGCCAGTGTGGCTGCAGAATAATGCTCTCAGCCCCTCCCTGCATAATCAATATTCAGTAAGTAGTAGGTGTCTAATATGCACCAGACACTGAATAATATTTTATTTCATATAGATGAATATAACAGAGGCCCTGCCTTGAGGGACGGCAATGTACAAACGTACCCTTCATGTGATGAGTTTTAGAAGATGGAAAAACATGGGAGTGTCACTAACCTGACCAGAGGAGTCAAGGATATCCTCCTTAAAGAAGCAATAAAGAGGGACCATCTTAACACCAATGCAAATTTGATAATAAGGGAAGTTTGACTTCCTGGGTGTTTCCTTTTACTTTGGACTATGGAACTGATGGGAGATATAAAGGAAAACTTGAGACTCCAGCAACAAAAAATGATAGAGAAAACGAAAGAGTCATAAAGTGTGTGTATTGGAGCTAGAGAAACTTCCTTGACTACAGTTGCGTGTTCATGGTGATTAACTGTACTTCAAGAACTTCACTGTAAACACTGTACGTTTTTCTATATATTATGATGTATTGACTTCTTTAAAGCTCTTCCTGGCCATGAGACTACCTCTCTCAGGGAAGCTAGCCAATTCTTAAAAGTAAAAGGCCCACAGCAAGTCTTGCATGGGTTAACTCACCACTCCAGAATGGCTGGCTCTACCTGATCCTCAGTCAAAAGTTGTTATCCCCTACATCAGCCATCCATCTGGGGCTGTGTACCAGGTAGCTAAACATCAGGCCCAAACCCACTGAACTTGCTCACACTAGTCAATCCTAAACTGTTCACTTGCCCTGCCCTGTCATGGCAGCTGTAACTCACCCTTTGCCTCCTGTGAGCATGACAAACTGGTTGTTTTTCCCCATGTTTCTCATGTCCCTCTTATGACCACACATGACTGCCTAATAAAAGAGCACAAAACAAGGGCATATGATGTGCTTCTGGGTACCTTCAATGTCCAAGGAAGGAAAAGACATTAAGGGAGTCAGTGAAACATAAAAGTTCCAGTCAGACTGTTCATCATCATAGCCTAGTCAATAGCTTAGAATATAGAGCACAGCTCAGTTATACAGACAAGGCTACAAAGAGCTTAGTATTTCAGGATGCCACTTACAAAGTGTGGAGAGAAAGCTATATCAGCATAGGGATAATAATTGAATGTGTTCCCCAAAGTGTGTACCCTGGAGGGCTCTCCAGCTTCTTCTGCCACATGCAACACAGCAAAATATCTGGAAGAGGCCCCTGACTAGAATCCTGTTCTTTACAAGCTGGGTTGTCGGAGCTGCTATCTCATAGCTGCCTAAACCAGCTAAGAAAGATGCTACATGGTGGGAACCTAAACAGAGACTTCATCTGCCCAAAATGTGGAGAGTGGAGAAGGTAGTGGTCTCAATGGGCCCATAGGTGTCTGTTTACAAGACAATGCAGAGCCATGCTTGCTGAAAGCTGTGCTGGTGTGTTAGGAGCCAGGGCTGCTGCGTGAGCCAGCACTGGCTAAGGTCTGCACAGGGAAAGCAAATGTAGAATCAGATTGATTCTGAAGCTTGGAGGCAGCATCACGAAGAGATCAGAGTATAGAACTGGAGAGAAACAAACTGGATTTTAACTTTATTCTGCCACGTGCCAGCTACCTATCTTTGGGCATTCACCTTCATCTCAAATCTTCAAAATCCTTATGAATAAAATGAAAATTTCCTGAAGCTGTGACACTTGAATATACTGATAAATATCGAAGTACCAAGAACAGCTCTTTTTTGTTTTTATTTATTTTTTGCATATTTCATACATGATATTCTGATGATACTCTTTGCCCTCCCCCAACTTCTCTGAGATCCTCCCCACTTCCCTCCTCATCCATCTTCATGTTCTTTCTCTCTCTCTCTTACAAGACAAAACAAGACAAAACAGAAAGCCACCAAAAAAGCATTGGAGTTTGACTTGCCATATCCAGTTCTTAATATAAAGGAGGTGCTCAGTACATTATATTTTCCCTCCTTTACAGACTCCAGTTGAAGCACATTTAATCTCAATATTTTACTTCTCAGTGCTGATGACGTCAACTTTACTCATCTCAGAACTCATGCTTCAAAGCATGTTAGGCATTAATAACTTCCTAGCAAGTAAATTTTTGTCTCTTTGCCTCATATGAAAATTTTGGCAGACAGAAAAGAAATTCCTAAGAACTGTAAAGAAGAGTCTGGGCTCTGTCATCAAAGCCCAGCCTTTAAGTCGCTGGCTGAAGAGCTGGCTCCTCAGAATTTAGCACAACACACTCCCACAGCTTGTCCAAACTGTCATCCAGTTTTTAAAAGATTCCCCTCTTCCTGTCCCTCGTGAGTATGATTTAATTCCCAAAGCATGCATGATGAACACATTACTATTTCCTCCTCCAGGAATGTGATGTGACAATACAGGGTGGAAAGAGGTTGTTCTGGGGCTGTACAAAGAGAAAAGTCACTTCCTGTTTCCATTCAGGCAATCAGTATTTCACTTTCACACAGAGAATATCTCTGCCCCACAGCTACAGAGAATATTGCCTGTTAGTGGCTTTTTTTGTGTATGCAAAAACTGAACACAGATAAGTCCAGTGCTTAGTGACAATCCAATAAAGTGTCAACCAGCAATACCACAAAAATCTAATTTAATAATTAATAAACAAAATCACTGTAACTTGGTGCTACCTCAAAAGCACATCAAGTGACTTTCCCCACACAGATTGATGACAACATTTTGGTTGACATTACCAGTTGGTGAAATAACATATGACCATTAAATCATGAAAAAAATCACCAGCCAGTCAGGCATTTATTTCAATCCATGTCCAGCAGGGAGCTGATGCTTTGAGGTTTATGAATCAAGTAAGTTTAAGACTGAAGGACACAGTCTCAAGGAAAGACAGTTGTGTCGGGAAAGGAAAATTACCATCCTGCAAAAAAAAAAAAAAAAAAAAAAAAAAAGAACATCCCCAAATGATCCCTAGTTTAGCATTGACTCTGACAGCGGGGCCAGAGAAGAGAAAGGGTAGTGTAAGCATAGTGGCTTGGAAGCATTCTGGGCCATTCCACACAGGTCTAACACAGACCTTCTGAAAAATAAACCTCCATGCCTGAAGCCCTTCATTGACTCCCCTGGCCCACAGGATAGTTTCCAAATTTGGCTTCTCATTACCAAGTCACTCTCTTGCTATTCCTACTATAGGGCGCTCAAAGTTCTAGAATACTCTAACACAGATTCCCCTCTCCTAGGGAGAGTCAATCTGATTCCACTTAAAATTCTATTTGCTGGGCTGATTTCCACTTTTCCCTTAAACATGAACGCAGGTACGGCCTGCTATTGCGCTTGCTTTCCCTGTCACCCACACCCACACCACAGTGTTTCATTACACTGTCTGCTCTCAGAACACCGGTGGGTATTTTCATCACCGCACCCACCACACTGCCCTTTGGACATCAATTTATTTATTTAACTCTGTTGCTCCATCCCATGCCCATTTTTCAAGATCAACTTTATTGCATATGATGAACATATAACAGAAAAAGTCTGTTTGATATGTATAGTTTGGCCAGGCACCGTACTGCACACGTGTAATCCCAGGAGTCAGGAGGCTAAAGTGGGACAATTGTGAGTTTGAGGCCAGTGGGGGCTACATAGCAAGTTCCAAACAACTCTATTACATGGCAAGAAAAAAGAATCAATTAACAATAATAAGGTACTGTGGTGGTTTGAACAGGTTTGGCATCCCGTAGACTAATACGTTTGAATGCTTGGCCATAGAGAGTCACCCTATTTGGAGGTGTGGCCTTGTTGGGGGAAGCACTTCACTGTGTAGGATGGCTTTGAGGCTTCCTGCGCTCAGGCTCTGCCCTGTGTGTTCAGGGCCTCCTCCTGGCTGCCTGTGGAAGACAGCTCCTGCAGATCCGCTACCCTGCTTCCATCATGATGATAATGGACTAGATCTCTGAAACTGTAAGCCACCTCCAGTTAAATGGTTTTCTTTATAAGAGTTGCCTTGGTCATGGTGTGTCTTCAGAGCAACAGAAACCTAAGTAAAACAGGTGTATGGTTTTGATAATATATGAGTTCGTGTGTATCATCACCACGCAGCCAGGCCAATCCTCCCGCTGCTCCCTTGTTCATCTGAAAAACTAAAACCTACAGAGATCTTATAAAAACATTCTTCATACATGAACCTTCTATGAAGATTATAATATGTTTTATCAAATATGCACTTTATAAATCTAAAATTAAACATTTATATTTTAAGAGCATTATATGGAATAGTTATGACTAATCACTACCTTGAAAATCAAACACTCTAGCTCCAAATATATGACAGACACTAGTTTATGCTTACCTAAATTTAAATGATTATAAAGTTCAGTAATGAGTAAGTAAATGATTATAAAGTTCAGTAATGAATAAGTTCATTTGACCAAGTATTTAACTGACTACAACAAAGAATAATAAAAATGTACATGACCTAAGCTGATACTTGCTAAGTGTAACACATCTTAAAAGGTGTACGCAAGGGACCCATGTGTCAACTGGGCAGCACAGTGGAGGTGACTCTAAAGGCCTGGGTGCAGGAGAGCGGACCCTCCTTCTGCTGCTGACGGCACTGGGATGGCCTCGCTGGAACAGGATTGGAGAGCTTGCCCTGGTGGTGCAGATGCAGGAGAGCCAGCAAGCTCATCAGCTCAGCTACCACCCAGGCCCAAATCCAGGGCTTTGGGTTGGCCCACCCCAAAATCCACATCTGTGAACTGCTGGAGTGCATGAGAGGGCCGGTCCTGCTGATCCAAGCTGCAGGATCTCCATGACACAGGGCAACAGGATAACCAGAAGGAATCCTGGTGAGGATCCAATATTGTGGTGTCACAGAAGCCAGAGACCTCGAACCAGACCAATGGCTCATTGCAATGGACATTTATTTGCAAGTAAAGATGTATACACAGAAAGTATACCGTGGGCCACACTGTGACACACTACAGCTTCCACAACTAGCTGGTTTTATGCTTTGTTTTGTTTCTTTTTATTTACTTATTTATTGGTTTTTATTTTCTTGGGAGTAGGGAGGTTGCAAGGGTAGAGAGCGGATCTGAGGGCATGGAGGATGAGTGGGACTGGTGTGCATGAAGTACAACTCATGAAGAATCAACACCAAGTTCTCTTTTAAAGATATACTGTTAAAACATAGATTTTTTAAATGTTATATGTTGATTTTTTTATCCTAGTAAGTCATCAATAGCTTTATGATAAATTATTTATAGACACTTGTTAAATCACTACCCCTCAAAGCAGAGGCAACTTCAGTAGCTAACACACACATCCTGTTTTTATTATTGTCGTGTGAATAAAAACAAATGGTAGGAACACGCCCAGCTAAGCTAAGTCACAAACCCTTCCATCTTAAATATAGATTTTTTAAGAGCATACTTTAAAATAACTCATAAGTCTGTACGCATAGAGCACTGAATACGCTAATGGACTATCTCACTGAAGTCAACTAAAAAATGTTTGATAAAACATATCTTCAGCTGGTGTGGTGCCACATGCTTTTAATCCCAGCACTCTGGAGGCAGAAGCAAGGGGATCTCGGTGACCTCGCAGTCAGCAGCATGGTCTACATAGGGAACTCAGGGACTACATGGAGAGAGCTGCCTCAATAAAACAACAACAAAAAATAAAGTATCTTTTTCACTTCGTTGATAGGCTGGAAAGAAAGTCAGACCTTACCAAAGGCAAAGTCCAAACCAAAGCAGAACCCACAAAGATGAACACTGATCAATGGCCATCCATTAGAGAGCATTGACCAAGCCAGGTGAACCTTGGCCTTGTTCTCTGTGAAACTTCCTTAATTGTCAACCAAACTTCATTTGGACTTGTCTTGTCATGGTACTGTACCTTCACTCTAAGTACCCGCGCAAACAGAAAGTATCCTCCCCATCCCCTCATCCACGTGGGGAAGCTTAGCTCTCAGCAATAAAACACAAACTCACATAGTGCATGGCACAAATAAACTAAAAGTCCAAAAGTCAGCATTTCTTCATCAACTGCTTTTTTTGTTTTGTTTTGTTGTTGTTTTATTTCCTTAGTTTTCATTTTCTTTGCAAATTGCCAGCTAAATACAGAAGATTCCAGGCCCTACTGGATGGAGAAGCTCAAGAAGGAAGTAGCCTTGGGTCGTGAATCACCCATATGGGAGAAAAGCACCACTCTCACCAGATGTCAAAATGGATTTGATATGTGATTGCTGCGTTAAATTCTTACATTTTGAACTGTGTTTGTTACAGTCCAGTGGCAGTCTAACCAATGAGATTTCTATTAACTTTAGATATGCCGAGGACAAAATGCAAAGTGCAGCACAGCTTCAGAGGAAAAACTCTAGAGAATTCCCAGTGCATAATACCCAAATGCAAGCCCCTCAGCGTTAATGTGAGCTGGAATTAATTGTAATCCATAAATGGCTGGGCACAACTGGGAGGGGTTTTTCTTTATTTGGTTTGAAGTGGGTGGATCCATTGTAGTCTGGACCCTTGAGGTTGGAAGATACATGCCTTTGATCTGGATCTTGAGGCAGGAAGAAAAACTTTTCATCTGGGCCACACCTTCCACTGGAAGTCTATATAAGCAACTTCTAGATTCTTGGACTTTCTGTTCATAGTCAGCCACTGTTGGATTATCTGGATCATAGCCTGTAACTCATTGAGCTGGGAATTGAACTCAGGATCTCTGGAAGAACAGTCAGTGCTCTTAACCACTGAGCCATCTCTCCAGCCTGCCTGTAAGTCATTCTAATACATCCTATATATATTACATATAAAATATGTATTATATAAATAAATCCCATATATATTCTAGTAAATCTCATATATATATGATATATATATATATATATATATGAGAGAGAGAGTCATTCTATAAGTTCTGTTTCACTAGAGAACCTTGACTAATACAAATGATATAGCTAAATCTTGAGGTTTATTGATTCCCATGTTTCTGAGACTGCTACACTAATTTCCATAGTAGCTATACAAGTTTGCACTTCTACCAGCAATGGTTGAGTGTTCCTCTTACTCCACATCCTTGCCGTCAAGAAGTAAGAAGAAATCTCAAAGTAGGGTGTTTGAGTTGTTTGGGTTTTTTTCCCCACCTGAGACAGGGTCTCTCTGTATAGCTCTGGTTGTCCTGAAGCTCACTCTGTAGACCAAGCTGGCACTTGCCTCTGCCTTCTGAGTACAGGGATTAAAGTTTTAATTTGCATTTTCTTGATGACTAAAGATGTTGAACATTTCTTTAATACTTCTCACTCATTTGAGTTTTCTTTTTTGAAATTTCTATTTAAGCCTATACACCATTTTAAAATTGGATTGTTTTCTTGACTTTCAGTTATTGAGTTCTTCATATGTTTTGGATATTAGCCCTCTATAGGATATGTAGTTGGAAAAATCTTTTTGAATCCTTTAGGCTGCTACTTTCCCCAAATGATTATGTCCTTTACCTTGCAGAAGTTTTGCATCTTCACAGGATCCCGTTTATTAATTGTTGTAAGCACCTGTGCTATAAGTGTTCTGTTCAGAAAGTCTTTTCCTATGTCAATGAGTTCAAGGCTATTTTCCACTCTCTCTTCTATCAGGTTGAGTGTATCTATGTTGTTATAAAAAGTAAAAATCCCAAATCCTGATCCCAAATGACTCAGGAATCATATGCTAGGGTAAAAACCTGCCAGTTAGAGGCAGAGGAAGCACCCAGCTGATTTTCCTACTCAGCTCATGTCTCAGAAGAAAAAGGCCTGCTTGCTCTCCCGACAGCCCAGGAGGAAAAAACCAAGAACTAAAAGCCAAAGAGCCAAATTGCTAAAGAGCTCCTTCTTCTCCATGCTGTCTTAAATACTCTTCAACTCAATGCCCTCCTTTCTGCTTAATCTCTGTCAGCTGGTTACTTGCTCTGCCTCTTGATCTAGGATTAACTTTTTAAAATCCTGAATACAGAAAGCCCTTGAATTAAAGGTGTGTGCTAGGGCTGAACAACACCAAAGACAGGTTTTTACACTGTCAAACATTTACAAAATCTCAGGGATCACAATGGGATTAAATACCCTGCAACAAATCTGGTTGTTTGTTTTTTTAAGATTTATTTATTTGTTTGTTTGTTTACTTTCTAATATATGACTAGTCTATCTGTAAGTACACCTGCATGCAAGAAGGGAGCATCAGATCACATTATAGATGGTTGTGAGCCACTATGTGGTTTCTGGGAATTGAACTCAGAACTAGAAGAACAGCCAGTGAGTCCTCTTAACCTGTGAGCCATCTCTCCAGCCCCCAGAGCATGTTGAGTTTTTTGATACATTTGGAGCTCAGTTTTGTGTAGGGAGATAAGTATGTATCTATTTGGATCTTCTACATGCAGCCATCTAGTTTGACCAGCATTATTTACTGCAGATGTCTTTTTTCCAGCGTGTATTTCCCAGATCTCAATCAAAACTCAGGTATCTGTAATTGTGTGGATTTACTTCTGGGTCCTCAATTTTATTTCATTGGTCAATGTATCTGTTTTTGTGTCCGTACCATGCTGTTTTTATTACTATAGCTTGGTGGTACAATATGAGGTCAGGGATGCTGATATCTCCACAGTTCTTTTATTATTCTGGAGTGCTGTTTTAGCTGTCCTGGGTTTTTTGTTGTTCTTGTTTTGGTTTGGGTTTTTTGGTGTGTTGTTGTTGGGTGTGTGTATAAAGCTACTGTAAAGCCAGTTCTTAGCTTGATATTTTTTTTTTCAGACTACTCAGTGTGAACATGATAGGATGCACATGCTTACAGAAGTGAATTTTTCTGTGTGGGGGTAAGCCTCTCCATACCTACCCAGCACCAAGTTTCAAGATGGCCAGTTTTCCCCATGCTAGTCAAGTTAATAACCAAGAATACCATCACACCACTCTTGGACACACCCAAAGGACACTTCATCCTACTATAGAGACACTTGCTCAACTATGTTCATTGTTTTTCTATTCGTAATAGCCAGAAATTAAAAACAGCCTAGATTCCACCAACAGATGAACTGATAAGGAAAATGTGGTACATATTTACTTAATGGAATATTACACAGCCATTTTTTAAAATCATGAAATTCATAGGTAAATATATAGAAAAAAAATCATCCTGAGTAAGCTAATTCAGACCCAGAAAGACAAATATGGTATGGTATGTATTCACTTATTCACTTATATTTGGATGTTAGCTGTTTAATAAGTCATCAAGAGGCCAGCTACCAGCTTTACCTAACAGGACTTAGGTAGAGAGAAGGAAGTGATGGGGAGGGAAGGAGCTCCATAGGAAGGGGAAAGAGAATAGTCATGGATGAATGAGGTCGGGGAGGGGCCTAGATAGGGAGGATCAGACAAGGAAAAGAAGGGAAAGGGGGGAATACTGGGAGAGACAACTAAACTAAGGGCCATTTGAGGTGTCCTGAGGAGATCTAATGTTCTAAAATATATGCATTTTAAAAATCTAAATTAAGTCACCAAATAATGGGGGAGAGAGCACCCCAACTGACTATGTCTTGTCACCAAATGAAGCTTCCAGCACCAGGAATGAGTTACATCTAATTGAGTTCTTGGCCTAACAGGTCTCATGGGAGCCTCCAAAGGACCCGAACTATTGCCAAGATGGTTTCTCCACCAACTGACAGTAAGGCTAAGGTTGCTGAAGACAATTCCTACACAATTTATTGAACATGAAGAGTTCAAGCTAGTGCCTACCTAGAGTCTTTACAACTATGGACTAGTGTTCATGGTACTACAAGGTATTCTGAATGATATGACAGAAGAAAGGTAAACACCAAGCAAGCTACAAACACTTTGATCTACAACTGTTACCTTCTGGTGTAATAGTGGCACAAGACTTGTGGGAGCAATCAACAGTATCTGATTGAATTAAGGCCCACTTTATGAGATGGAACCCACACCCAATACTGCCTGGGTGACTAAGAACCTGAGATTAAATAGTCCAGGGACCAAAACTACTGTTCTGCTAAAGGAACATACCAATAAAGTGACTCCTAATGACATTCTGTTTTACTCATAGATCAGTGCCTGGCTCAACCATCCTCAGAGAAGTAGCAGATGTGAACAAATACAGAGACCCACAGCCAGACAATTCACAGAGAGTGAGAAGAGGCAGAAAGAGTGTAAGAGCCAGAGGACATGGAAGACACAGGAATCAAGGCCTTCTAAGCACAGCAGGACCAATGCCCATATGAACTCACAAAGACTAAAGCAGCATGTGCAGGGCCTGCATGGTCTGCACAGATGGGGTCCTCAAGCTAAAGGAGAAGCAGACACACACCCTCATCCCTAACCCAGAAGTTCTCTCCAACTGATAGCCACTTGCCAAGGAAAACTTAGTTCTCTCCAGGGGAGTGTCAACTCACTGGGGAAACAAACCACTCTTCAGGGTAGGCTGCATGCCCAGCACTAAATACCAACACAGAAGGACTGCAACAGCATCTCAAAATGTTAAGTTAGGGCTTGTTTATGACCTTACAGGTCCTGTACATATATATTATGGCTTCCAGTGTTGTGTTTTTATGGAAATCTGATGTGCATAAACAGTGTGTCTGTGTCTATACCTGTTTTCTGTGCTTTCTCTTGTTTGATTATCCTGTCACATTCCAAGTTGTTTAGTTTTGTCTTATTGTATTTTATTTCCTAACAAGACAGAAAGGGTGTGAATCTGAATAAGAGGGAAGAGGAGGAGGCATCAGGGAGGAGTAATAGAGAGAGGGGAAACTCTAATCAGAATATATGAAAAACATCTATTTTCAATAAAATAAACAAAATGGCTTTCCATTGGTAGTGCTACAAGAAACAAATGGCAATCCTCCTTGGAGGAAATTTCTTTCATTCCCTCCCCACCAAAGTAAATAAATAAATTCAGTGAAAAATCAAACCTTGTGTGAGGGCAAACAAACAGATCAGAGAATAGAATAACACACCCAGTTTTAGAATTAGAATTGGAACTTTAAAAGCATTATATTTAATACTGTTAGAAAAAAAATGTTTGCAGTCTTCCCTTGCCTCCTGTGTTACTGTGTGTGTAAAAAATTCAAATTCCCAGATAATCTTTACCCAGACCACTCAGGGCTGACCTTAAGCAGGACGCACCGATGCTTTCCAGTAAACCAAAGTACAAGCCTGCTTACTGCTGCTAATAAAAACAAGACTCCCCAGATCAACACTTATACCCCGTGCAGGTATGCTGAGGCCCCTCTGTCCCTCTTGTAGGAACTGGGACAAAGGAACCAAAACAAACATATACACACTGTGGCTACAGTTTTAACAGAGTAATAAAGTCATTTGTTCTGAACCAAGAAGTTCATACTGTCTTCCAGTATCTGCGAACCCTATGGCAACTAGAGCAAACGTCTCAGGTCTTAACACAATAAAAATAGGAATGAGGGGGAGAAAAAGAAGCAAATAAATAATGACACTTCATAAAACAATAACCAAAAAGGAGCTTCCAGGAATAACAGTATAGGTTAGTGGTTGGAATATAGACATGAAATTAATTAGAATGCAGCACAAAGAGGAATAAAATACAGTAACTGAAAGAAGTTAGAGAGGATGAATGGAGAATGAAAAAGGAAGCACAAATTGTGTAGATAACTGAAAGAAGTTAGAGAGGATGAATGGAGAATGAAAAAGGAAGCACAAATTGTGTAGAGCTCACAAGAGAAGAAGGTGGAAGATTCTGAATTCTGAAATTCTGGAGAGATTTATAGACCAAGGAAAGACATCAATTCACAGTGTGTGTGTGTGTGTGTGTGTGTGTAAGAGAGAAAGAGCCACTCGTTATATTATAATCCCCAGAAAAGTAAACACTAATGGAAAAATAAAAGGAAGCTCAAACTGGTGAGAGACATTGATGCACAAAATAAACTTACAGAATATAATAAAAATGATTTAAAATTTGTGATTCAAAGCAGTCTCAAATAAAGCTGGGATGCAAAAAAAAATTTGGTGAGCAGCAAAGAAAATTTTATAACAACAATGTTAGAAAAATTAGAAAATCTAATCACTCCAAGAGTTGACAGGCATGTAGAATAGTGGGAAATTTTGCATACTATTGGTGGGAGCATAAATTGGTACCACCACTTTAGAAAAAAAATGACAAGTTATAAAATAACTCAAAAATTCACTCGATAAGTACTGAAACGGAAAGATTCTTACATGTGTACATGTATATGCTCAGAGTCGTCCCCTTCTGTTATTCTGGGTTTTGTGAGCCTGTTAGATATATGAGAAATAATATTTCTGAACTTGCAAGCTAAGGCCCAGACCCTGGGCGCTATCTAAGGTGCTGAAAGACCCCCGGTGAGCCCTCTGAAGATACTCCCTGCCTTTGCAGTACCATTTACCAAGTGTTCTGTGTTTTTCCTATCATGTCCAGACCATATTAGCTGTTTTAAAGTTCTAATTTTTGGCTTTCCCCCTATCTGTTACACCCTAGCCTTCATTTCAGTTCAGAGCAATCACAATGGGTCAATGCCAAGGTCAGTGAAGTGAGATTTACCAGGCTGGGGTTATCAACTCCATCTAATCTTCCTGTAATAGTTTCTCATTCCCGTGTGCCTTAGGGAAGTGCTTATTCCGGGCCTCCGCTTTGCTTATGAGCTTATCTCAAGCACATAACAAAAATAAGAGCCATAATGTATCATTTCCACTAATGAATAGGTTTCTCCCTCTTTCTATCTTCTACACACACAGTTACTAGCATTTGTTGAGACTTCAATAAAAGGCTTGAGAAAGAAGAAAATCACAGAAGAGCAACCCTGGGAGAGAAGACAGGAAGAAGAATGAATCTGAGGCCACAAGGCAGGTTTCATTATTGCACGCTTTGGTTGTTAGTGTTATTAGCTCCTTTACCTGAATCACTGTGTCATCAATAATGTTCAAGGGACATATCTCTGGCTTATTGTTCTCCAGTCTTGGCTGCGCCTATGATCCCTAAACAGACTTTCAAGCTGGCATGGGGTAACAGCTACACAGGGAATTTTCTAGTCTCAGGACTGAGCAAATCCATCATTGCACAGCTCTGTCATTTAGCATTGTCTTACCTCTTCTGTCTTTAAGACTTCCCATATTCGAGCATGATCTTCTACCAGCCAGTGGCCTGGGTTTTCTACTTTTGTGGAAAGTTTGACTTTAGACACCACTTGAGTAGGCTCTCCCATAGTTTTCTCCTCCATCTTGAAAGAGGCAAGCAGGAGGCATTACGGATCTGGTGGAAGAATAAAATACAATATAGATTAAAATAAAAAATAATATTTGAGAACTCCTGCACAGATGTAGCTCATGGCAGTTCAGTGTCCAAGTGGGTTCCATAGTAATTGGAACAGGGACTGTCTCTGACATGAACTGATTGGCCTGCTCTTTGATCACCTCCCCATGAGGGAGGAGCAGCCTTACCAGGCCACAGAGGGAGACAGTGCAGCCACTCCTGATGAGAACTAATAGACTAGGATCAGAAGGAAGGAAAAGAAGACCTTCCCTATCAGTGGACTTGGAGAGAGGCATGCATGGAGAAGGGGGAGGAAGGGAAGGGTTGGGAGGGGAGGGAGGAGGGAGCTACAGGGGGGATATAAAGTGAATAAAGTGTCATTAATAAAAAATAATAATAATAAACTAAATGTAGGTAAGAACTTAAAATACATTTTACCCTACATGCATTAAAGTATACTGTTTAACATATATATATATATATATATATATATATGCTTTTGTTGGTTACCAAATACATTAAATTTAAGTTTATTCCGGGGGGAAAATGTTCTATGGATCTTTACCTGTCAATGATCACTGTAAACCTGAAAATAAAGAAGTCACAAAGTAAGTGGGAAAAACAAAAAAACAAAACAAAATAATAATATTTGGAAAGATATGAAGCCAAATTACTGTGCTCAGTTTTTGGACAGTAAAACCAATGAAGACAATACTACAGCAGGCATTACTCCTATGGCCACTTTTTATCTTCAAATATTTACTACTGGAATTATAATGAAGACTTCTAGAAGAATAGGAATGCATCTTGATAGTGGGCAGTAACCTAAACTTTATTTTTTAAAGATTTTATTTTTAATTATATGGAAGGATATGTGCACATGGGTGCCAGTACCCTTGGATGCCAGTAGAGGGCAATAGACACCCTCGAGCTGGCGCTACAGGTGGTTTTGAGGTGCCAGAGATAGGTACTGAACTTGAGTCCTCTGCAAGAGCAGTAAGGGCTTTAAATAGCTGAGCCCTCTCTGTAGCATCTGTGATACAAATGTCATAGGAAATAAAAATATATATATGCTTATTATATTTCCTGCCATTTTGCTCTGGACCCTGGGGAGAACTGAAAATGGTCTTTTCATATTCTGTATTTCACAGACAGTTTGAAAGAAACGTTTGCTAAAGCATTGAGAGTTTTACTCCTCAAACGCACCCTGGCCAGCTGTGCATGCACAGCTCTGTGCTAAGTATACACAAATAATTCAGTCATTTTGTTCTCAAATCACTAAGGCCTAAGGCTCCAGGGCAGAAAGGTTTTAAACAAGCTTTAATAATGTGGCATAGTGCAATATAATGTGTGAAATGCCACAAGAATGACATTCCAAACTGTGACGAAGGGCTGGAGGGTGGCTGAGCACACACCTAGTATGTGCTACCTTGGATGAGAGCCCCACCAATAGCTAAAAGGAGAACAGGAACAGCTGTGATGAAAGCAGAAGGAGGAAGAGAGATTCTCACTAGGGTTCAGCAGCTACAATGCCTTCTTAGGCTCTGGGCTCATTGGTAAAGCCAAACAAGATTTTTGTTTTTCAGTGAATCCTTATTCTAGAAGGTCTTCTTCAGCTCTTGTCAGAATCACATTACAACCTGCTTTGGTACTGCACTGTCCTATGGGACCTTCTTGCTTTCATGCATGCCCCACAAATATAGGTATTTACAAAAGGGATAGCTCTTCATGATATTCTGCTTACTTAAAATTTTCTTGGAGCATAAACCCAAACTCTTTCACATAGCAGCTGGGGCCCTTTTGCCCGGTTCCTTTCACCTCATGACCCCTGACTCACTACCTAGGCCATACTACTTTGGCCATTTAAAAACACATTTAAAAACACATATGGATCCCAAAGACATCCAATCATTTTGATTTTTGGTTTTGGTTTTTTGTTTTGGTGTGTGTGTGTGCGTGTGCGTGTGCATGTGTGAGAGAGAGAAAGAGAGAGAGAAAGAAAGAGAATCTGTTCCCTCCAGCCCACACCCCAGGAGATTTAATGGGAACCCTCTCTATGTGTGGATAGACCTGCAAATTGTGTCACACATATGAGGCTTTATTGTATTTACCTGCTTTCAACTCCATTTCCACCTTCAAGTCCTTTAAGTATCTTGAGAGTATAGATGTACCCTATTTAGAGCATGTATATGTTAAATGAATGTCAACCCAATAATTCAGTAACTCATGACAATCCAGAAATAAAAAAGAGGCAGCATTTTGCCAATTCACATAAGAAATAATAAAGTCACTTATCTCCTCCTTAAGTCTCATTGGCTTAGTGGACTAACTTCATAATGAGGGAACAAATACAGATTCAGCATGTATTCCAAGTGGCTGATATTACAAGATGGAAATGATCACTAATTAACACTGGGTTTTGTGGCTCTGGCTTCAGAGAATTGAGCATAGCTGCAAAAGTCGGGTTTTATGCTCATGTAACCAACTGACAAACAAGATTAAACGGAAAATGAAGTCAACAAGAAGGTCGGGTGACATCAGGTCTTTCTCTGCCTTAGGCCCTCATATGCTCCTTCTGGAAGCTATGGACAACAAGCCCATCTGCATGCTGAGAGCAACCCTAAGTAGAATGGCAGCCAGCCCCTTCATGCTGAAGCACATAACATACTCACATTAGGCCTCAGGAAAATGCAACCTACATAATTCAGAATGGACAAAGTTCCTCCGAAGGGACATGCTGATAAATGATGCTGACACATGCAAGGAAATAAACAAGGCAGAGTCAAGGGGAGGTTTCAAGCCAAGAAAAAGGAAATTAAAAATAAACAGGCAAAATGGAAATAGACCAGATTAGTGGGGAAGGAAATTCCTTGGTTGTTACTGGAGATAATACTGTAAGCAACAAATAAAAAATCAAAACAAAGTGAGGAAACCACAGAAGATGGCTTTGGCTACATTTTCCACATGCCATGGAGATGTAACTGGGGAAACTAGACGAATTACAAAATCTCAGAACAGACACTGTACATCTGTAAGTACGCTGCCTAGAGACCCCAACAGCACGGACTCAGCCGTCTGCCCCCAGCTGCTCTCTCATCTCCGCAGTGTGGGTGAAAGTTGGCCCATTTTCAGTGCTGGGACTGAACTCTGCTGTGAACTGACTTCCCACAGACTGCCCCTTGCCCTGTCTGGGGAAAAGATGCATTTCTGCATTGGCAACAATCCCAAAGCACCCGGCAGCTGAGGAGGGTCATGGAGAGGCAGCCAACTCTTAGAAGGTTCGACCAGCTTTGTAGATTCTCTACTGCTGCCCCACACCCTAAACCCTGCCAAACCCTGACACTGGAGTCTTCCCACCCATCCCCACTGTATTTACTCAGGGACAAAAACGACGCTGGGTACTAGGCACTGGGCACTGTATTTTTCCCCTTGAGCTCTCATCCACATAATAACAAGGTGCTTGCCACCATTTACCATGGTAAAAAGTGGGAGTCAGAGAGGCTAAGGAACTGTAATAAACTACAAGAATGTGGAGGTTCCCAAGTTCATCCCCGCCCCATGACACCCCTTCTCCAGGTCATTTAAGAAGGCATTGCCTCCACCCCTCTCCTGTTCTCCTATCATCTCTGAGAGCCCCTCCTCCATCCCCTCTCTCCCTGGCTGACTGCCCTCCTTGGGGCGCCCCTCCATCTGCTGGTGTCGCTTTCTCCTCTGGCACAACAGCGCCCCCTTGAGAGAGGCTCACATCTCAGTACACAGGTAAGAGCAGGATAGCTGGAGAGCGGAAAATGTCATCAGCAACAGATTTTTCCTTTTCCTCTTCACTGCTGTCTTGTTTTGATGGGGGTAGGCTTTACAGGTGCGTGGCTGACAGACCTGCTTAGTCACATGGGACCCCTTGCTCAGCGGAAGCCCGTGTGTTTGGCTAGAGGCGTGGCTGCCACACCTCCAAATTGCACAGCCACTGACTTGCCTGTTCCTCTTTGAGCATAAGTTATTTTATGCCTTTTAATTTTTCAAATGTATGTTTTCTTTCAACAACTAATGAATTAAAAGTATCCTGCCGATTTTCCTAAAAACCAGCTAGAAGTTTACATGGTAGCTTTACAGTTCGTAAACTGAGGACAGGCAGCATTTGCGTCCCTTCCTCTCATGTGCCACAGCTTTCTTAAAACACAGGATCAAAGGTTATAAACCAGCCTCTGTACAGACACCACTGACCTGAGCCACTCCACAGCACCGTACATGATGGAATCGCTATAATGTTCAATGGCAATCTTCTTTTCTAGTTACAAGTGAGTGTAAAGTGCCATAACCCTTATGAAAAATCAGCTCTGAGGAGCTGAGATCCTATCACCCACTACCCCAAACAATCATTTTATCAAATTCTTGGATGGTAGAGCAGGCTTGGGGAAAAAAAAAGTGGAATATTTAGAAAGGCAAATATGTAATCAGGGAACACAGAAGCATTTTTGTTCTCAGACACTAAAAAGTAAAATTTCTTGAGAAAAATTTCCTGCTGTCTCCACTGCAGGAAGCAGGAGAGTAAAATTAAAACAGGAGAGCCAAGTGTGGCCGAGTGGGAGACGGATGGCCCAGGTGACACAGACAGAGGATTTTCCCGTCAGAAGTCACACAAGGGTTTCCAAGGCCACCTGGACTCAAGTCCCCAAACTCTAACGTGATTTCATGTATTACAGTCTAAGTATTTAGCTCTACCACAGCTAAACAGTTTTGTTTTTTAAATTAGGATTTTCTAACGTTAAGTTAGATACAAGAATCAGTCTAATCAAATTGATTAACTAAAGAAACTGACAGCAGTTTAAAACTGGCGAAACAACTATTCTTAAAATATGATGATCGCTGGCCAGATGGTGGTGGCGCACGCCTTTAATCCTAGCACTCCAGAGGCAGAGGCACGCAGATCTCTGTGAGTTCGAGGCCAGCCTTGTCTACAGAGTGAATTCCACGACAGCCAAAGCTACACACAGAGAAACCTATCGAGGAAAACCAAAATAAAACAGAACTATTATTGCTAGAGAGAAAGATGCATTTCCTTGAAAGGGAATATTTCTTATAACTGAACCTTTGCTTTTAATGTCTGAATTTGTGTGTGAGTGGTATGCTAGCATGTGGTGTGAGGGAAGATGTGCACATGCATTTATTTGTGTGCATACATGCAAGCACACACATGTAGAGGCCAGAAAGTGACATGGGGTGTCTCCCTCTATTGTGCCCCACCTCATATATGGAGGCAGAGCCCCAACCCCATAGCCCAGCAGGTCCAGCTCGGCAGGCTCTCCTCCCCATCCCTCCTCCTCATCCCTCCTCCTCATCCCTCCCATTCCCCCATCTCCCCACCCCACCCCACTCCCCATATGCCTTTTAAGGTGGGGGATTCAGGCAGGCCACCCAGCATTTACACAGTGTAGGAGAGCCAAATTCTGGTCCTCGAGCTCATTTGGTAAGGCCTTTTCCCTCTGAGCCGTCTGGCTAGCCCTTGCATATGCTTTTTAAAATACTTCCTAACACTATGCTTACAAGTATGCTACCCATATATGTAATATTAATAACCTTTTCTTTTCCTTCAAAACTAATTACTATCTGGAGATCATCACATTTTCCAAGGTTATGAAAAAGGTCTGAGCTGAAGGCTTCATCCCCAAATGACCGTTATGCATGAAAGCCAATGAGCAGAGGTTAAGCTTAGAAACATAAATATCGAGCGGCAATGTAAGCACACAAAAAGTTGCTATTATTAGTGTCCTTGTCACTTGATAAAAGTTATATGTGACTACCATAGAGAGATAAGCTTTTTGAAACATGGCTTTAAGGTAAGTGCTGGGGCCTGACTGCACTCATAAATCTCTATTTGTATTATTAACTCCATGCTAGGCTTTGTTTGATAAATCAGTCTGCACTTTATTGAATTTCACTTTCTTCCTGGGGTTATAAATAGGGCATGACACATTCCTCATCAATTATCATCTTCTTCTCTTCTCCTCCCTCTTTTCTTTAAATGTTTTTGGAGGGGAAAAAGTACTCCAAATCCAGGGCCTTGCTGGAATGCTTGGGAGGTTCTTGCCTTCCTCTGTCAGAGTCAGACTTGTCTTCTGCCTCTGCAGACTCCATTACGTCTATTAATAATGTACAAGTTTTTCCTTCGTGTCTTTTATACACATTGGTACTTTGCTTTCACGTGAAGAAATCTCTTTATTTTTTCGAATTCAACCAAGAATTAATCTCGCAAACGCCTGGCATCTGCCTAGTTCCACCCTCTTCCCGTGACTATTTGTCTTTGTGCCATTTCATTCTCCCCGCCCCCTCCTCCTCATCCTTCTTCCTGATGAGCTGAGGTCTTGTCCAGACAAGCCTGTTTGTTTATCTTTATCTTCCACTATCTCCAGCTCTCCCATCTATCAGGAGCAGCCTCTGTTCTTCAGTTTGACTCACAGGCTCAGAGTTAGTACAAAGAGCAGTGGCTGTGTCGTCAAAAGACCTGAGCCTGAATGATGGATGATTCAATAGTTCTTTTTCTTTGTACCTCGGGGGTAAATCATTTCACCTTTCTTAGCCTCGGCTTTCTCATCTTAAATATGACTTGATGAAACTGCAGTGATCTGCAACTTATAAAATAATGCTCGCATCACCTCCAAAAGTGGGAGAAAAACTAATATAAATTATTATTCTATATTAGCTAAGGATTTATATTGCTAAATATAGACAAGGATTTTTATATTGAGATTTGGTTCATCACTTATTTGTTGTACTTACTTCCACATTGTGTATTCACTATGCAGAAGTAAAACAAGAAATCTGCCATTGCAGAGCAATGTTAAATGTCAGTTGTGTTTGGACATGAAATGATAGGTGAGTGTAGGTCAGCTCATTAGGAAGCATGACAATGCCAGAGCCACACAGGCTTCCTCTGTGGAATGTCAACTGCATTTCTGCCCTATATAAGGCAGTTTGCCTACATTCTGTAGACTGCTTTTGGCTTGCTTTGCTTTCCACAACTTAATCTGACCTCCACCGTCAGAGTGCCAACTCATCAAGGGCAAGACAGGGCATCAGCTTTTTATACTGCTTCAATTTCTTAATAATCGCCAGCGCCCTTTGGAAACACTTGCTTTTAATTAAAAGCACTTCACTAGAATAAAGGATTAAGCAGCTGCCATCATGGCGCATTTTGGAATAAATGTCAATCATTGGGCAACCATTTTCAAAGGAATTTTCATTACATAAAGGTCCCCTTGGAGACTGGGCAAGATTGCACAATGGAGTCTGTAAAGTTAGAACAAACTCTGAGAATAACTATGTCCAGTTAAATGCAGAAAAAAATTTAAAAATGTGAGGAATTCCATTTTTAAAAAGATTTATTTATGTTATTGTAAGTGTATGGATGTTTTGCATGAATACCTATGCACCACATTGTGCAGTTCCTGTGAGACCCAGAAGAGGGCGTTGAATTCCTTTAGAACTGGAATTACTGATTGTGAACTGCCATGTGGGTGCTAAAGACCAACCTGGTTCTCAGCAAGAACAAAAGTGCTCTTAACTGTTGAACCATCTCTCCAGCCCCCTCAAGCTAAGAATTTTTAAAAGCGGGTCCCATTAGACTTCAGACTTTGTATATTTTCTCTGAGTACTGATAGAATTTGGCAGAACTTCTTGATAAAGGAAAGAAACATCCAGACTGATCTTGCACTACCCCCGTGAACCTCCCCAGGGAATGGCTGCTCTGTGTACAGCAATTCCTACTGAGTACCCTGCCAGCACCAAGAAACAGTTGGGCTCCTCTCCTGGTCTCCAATCAGTGGAGCAATCTGGCAACACATCCACAAAGACAGACGTGGGGGTTGGGACGGGAGAAGATACCTAAGCACAACTGAGGCTGAGACTACAAGAAGGCTTCAGTGTTCTAGGCCAGCTAGGAAATTCTAGCGGACTGTGTATTTTATAGCCTGATATGATCCAAAGCTCAGCTATTACGAATTATGTGTTTGAAAGCTTAAAATGAGACAGAACTGTAAATCATGTGATCGTCGTTGGCATGAACGCCACAATTCTGTGGACTAATCGAGCTCTGACTGGCTGAATAAAGGCAAAAGGCAAGAATCCTTAGGGGAGCAGATGCCGTCAACTTTCCCATCCGTGTTGAAATGAGGGCCATCTTTCCGAGGTCTCAACAGTTCTGACAGCGACATGGACCACGTAACCGCCCACAGGCACCGTGTCACCGCAGCAGCATGGGAGCCTGAGAAGGAACTCCCAGTTTTCCTAAGGGTCTGTATCTCTTCACTCCAGACCTCTCTTCACAGACCCCCATGTGCCACTCACAACCAGGCTGGCAAGATGCCTCACCGGGTGAAGAGACTTGCTGCCAAAGCTGATGACCTGCATTTGATCCCTGGAACACACAGAATGAGAGGAAAGAAGTCCTCCGCTCTCCATACAAACACTGCTGCAAGTACACACACACACACATTAAATCTACTTTAAAAATAACAACAACAACAAAAACTTGCCAGCCAGGCATGGTGGCACACGCCTGTAATCCCAACACTCAGGAAGGCAGAGGCAGATGGATCTCTGTGAGTTGGAGGCCAGCCTGGTCCTCCAAGCGAGTCCAGAACAGTGAGGGCCACATAGAGAAACCCTGTCTCAGAAGAAAAAACCCAAGTTCCCAGGAATGTGAGTCTTTAAAAAATTCAGAGGCGGGCTTCTTTTGAGAGGAATGTAATATCTAAAATGTGGGGCCACACAAACAGAAGAGCCTTGGTTCAGTTTTTTTTGTTGTTTGTTTGTTTGTTTGTTTGCATCAACGTAAAAAGCCAGGCGTGGCATTGGCAGCTCGTGTCTAATCCCAGCACTGAGGAGACAGAGACAGGCTGGTCTCTGGAACTCACCAGCCAGGGTAGACAAATCAGTAAGACACAGACGCAGTGAGAGACCCTGTCTCATAGTGTGGAGAACAAGTGTCACCAAACTCTGGACGTCAGCTGCACTGGGAGAAAGATGTGTGCACACGCATGCACGTGTACATGAACACACAACCTAAAATGTTGGATTCTGTGCTGGAAACATTTACCAGTTAATGCACAGAATCATTTTAACTAACCTTCAGCCTTTGTTAACGTTTTAACAAACCTACCGCCTTCTAGGCTAAAGGCCCATCTGCTTCAGTCTTTCATTTCCGATAAACAGAAGTCAAATCTATTTAATTACAGGCCACCGGAACATGGCAGGTGCACAGGGGGGAAAACACTTCTGGGAGACGCATGAGGAGGGAGTTGGTTGTCAAACTTTATCTGCGTCCATGGTCGGTAGGCAGTAAGGGCACACAATATGTCATGTGCTGCTAATGTTCATTTCTTTTCATTTGATCAGACAACACTGTGTCCCACACAGAGGGCTCTGTCATTAGTTACCAATACTGATTATCTAGTTAGCGCTGCACAGTGTGCAGACAGCCATTTGATAGACGAACAAGGTATAAGGAATGTCACTTGGCAGTGAATTTCCATGTGACTACGTTGATGCCTTCCTGACTCTGCCTCTGGAATAGGAATAAACCTAAGACTGGGTCCAATCTCCCCCAGGGAGGGGTCTGTAATGTCGTGATAGAGTAAGGTCTCTGACTAACTTGGATTTTAGGCTTTCCTGGTTTGGGAATGTAGCATGGGTCTAACAGGAGAAGCCCATCCACCATGGACCCAAAACCTCAACAACCTGGGTGAACACAGAACACAGGAATGAGAATTAGAGGAGGCCTCCATGCAGGCTGCTTTGGAGCCTGCCTGCTGCATTGCTCTTCTGAGCCTATCTGCTCATACATTGTGTGGCATGAAGAGCAATAAAGAAGTCTACCTTCTTTCTACTCTGTGTGTATATGTGTGCACACGCGTGTACGTGCACACATATGTGCAAGCGTGCCACTAGTCATAGTTTTGGAGTCAGAACACACCTCTTTTATAAAAGAGTCTGTTTCCTCTTTCCACCATGTGTTCCAGGGACTGAGCTCAGGTCATCAGCCTTGTGTGGAAGTGTTTTACCACTGAACCATCTCACCAACACCATAGTCTAGCAGCATTCTTTTCTTTTTTAGATTATGAACTTGCTATATATGATATTGTGGCATTTTTACCCCCCAAAAAATGCTGTGTCATGATGTGAATTGTGTTCCACATACACTGGGAAAGAATTCAATCTGTTTTTGATGAGCCTCTCATTTGCCTGCTAGTGAACTAGAAATACTGCAGCTTGGGCTGGAGCTGGAGAGGTATCCCGGTGGTTACAAACACTGGCTGCTCTTCCAGAGGGCCCAGGTTTGGTTTCAGCACTCACGTGGTGGCTCACAGCTGTCTCTAACTCCCCAGTTCTGGGGAACTGATGCGTTGTTCTGGCCTCCAGGGATACCAAGCACACTTGGTACACAGACATACATACAGGCAAAACACCCATACACACAAAATAAAAACAAACAAACCTTTAAAATTAATACTTCAGTCTTTCTCTTCCTGCATGCTTTCTCTTCCTGCATACTTTTCTCTCTTCTTAAAGCTCTGTGTGGGCGCGCTGCCCTGGGGGGAATGCATGCAGTGTTCTTTGCATATTGGGTGGAGACACTTTAAAAATGTAATTTCTACAATCCATAAAGATGAAACGCACTGCCTTGAAGTGAACAAGGCAAAACAAAAAACCTTTAAGCCTAAATGAAACAACCTAAAACTAAATTTTGCTCTCAAATTTTAAACAGATAGGCTAAAGTATGTTTGAAAACCCATTTTCTATAGGAAGAGCCAGAGTGCTTTCAACCCAGCCTATGGAGAAGAGCTTGCTGGAATACACTAAGTCGATACCGACAAGGAATATGTTTTCTTTAAAGCTGCGCACATTGCCAGCAGGACGGTGCCTGGGCTTCTCATCAGCCTCAGCTCAGCACTAGCACAGCCTGCTCAAAAGCTGCGTTAAGTGATCTGTGTGCATCTGCAGGACTTCTGTTTGATCCTGGATTGTGTTTTCACCAAGGGCCAGGGTTATAGTTTGGACAGATGTTGCCACAGTCTAATTGGCCAGTTTTATCTGCCCATTTTCCACACACATCACAGTATTTGATAACCAAACTGTGAAATGCCTCGATTTCTATACCAGCAAATGAGAAATGAGTGGAATGTGGGGTTTTGTTTCAAGGTTCTCTTGAAATGCATTCCAGCGTCCCTCTGAAGGGAAAGATCATTTCATTCCCAGCATCACTTCATCCCAGCTAGGCCGCAGTCTTTTTCTTCTTTCATTTGGTCATACCTCCTTAATTTTTACAGGAATGTGAGACTAATCTTCATCGTCAACCTGACTGGGCTTTGAGTTATCAAGGAGACATATTTCTAGGCATGTCTGTGATGGTATTCCAGACCAGTTCAGATGAGGAGGGAGAGCCACCAGACATGAGGAGGCATCATTGCATAGGCTGTGGTTTCAGACTGAATACAAGTGCATCATAGAGGAAGCCAGCTCGTCCCTGCACTCAGCTCTTCTTTCTGACGGTGGATATGATTGAACCAGCCACCTCAAGTTCCCATCACCGTATCTTCCAGCCATAATGCATCATCTTCCCTCAAACCATGAGCCAAGACAAACCCTTCATTCTCAACTTGCTTTTATTGAAGTAATGTAAAATGCCACCCCTCTTCATTTTTTCAGCACCACAGACGGACCTTGCTATTTCCTGTAAACCAAAATAAAACCAGGGAGAATGTTCTGGATTCTAGCAGCAACTTTGTGAAACCAAGATTGAGCTGTCCTGCTTCCTGGCTGGATGGTCAATAGACCAATCTGACTTTTGGCCTCTAGAGGGTAAACATTCAGGGCCATGGTAAACCTACATCTAACAGCATGCTGTCAAGGGGAGGGAAGGAGAAGTCAGGACATTTTACTTAGCTATTGACCAGCCCTCACATTAGGTGACTACGGCAGGGGCGACCAAAAGTAAATAAGGATGGTGAGATCTCTTAAACATGATCAATGAGCAGTCAACAACCAAATGAGGAGGAGACACATTTCCAAACAACAAAGAGGGGGCTGGAAGGTTCCACACAGAGCAGTCCCTGCAGTACAAAGTGATTCCTTCTTAAACGGAAACTGGAGCTTGGAAAATGTGGGTGATTTGTCCAAGGTCACACAGCAGAGTCCAAATTTGAAAATAGATCTGTCTGACTCAGAACAATTCTATTCTTACACCGCCTTTCTGTGACCTTCACTTGCCACAGAATTGTGGTCATGTTAGTTCGGGGCTTTGCAAAGAAAACAATCAGCAAAGTGAAGAGTCAGCCTACTGGGGAACAAGGAGCTGGGCCAACTATACATCAGACAGGGGATTACTATCTAGAATACATAAAGAACAGGAACAACTAAACAACGAAAGAACAAATTAGTCGAAAATGGGCTATTGAACTGAGATGGTTCTCAAAAAGAAGACATAGTTGGGAAAGTATGCAGCATCCTTTGTTACCAGGGAAATGCAAGCAAAACTGTTTGTGAGAGTCCATCTCACTCGCCTCACTCCGTCAGAGTGGCTATCAGCAAGAAAACCTCAACCAATGTCAGTAATGAGTCAGCAAGAAGAGAGTCTGAGTGACTGCTGGCCAGAATGTGCACTCTAACAAGCCACTGTGGAAGTCGGTATGGAGGCTCTGACGTAACCAGCTGTACCACTTCTGAGAAGCGATCTGCAGATCCTAGGTCAGCACACCACAAGGATGCGTGCACATCCATATTTATTGCTACACTAGTCACAATCGCCAGGAAACAGGACCAGCCTAGATGTCCAGCAGGAGGTGGCTGGTAAAGAAAGTGTGGCATATACACACACACTGTACTTAGCCATAAAGAGAAAAAAATGAAATCATGGTGCTTTTTTTCCCCAGGAAAACAGGAGCTGTTGTGTTAAGCCAAATGAACCATACTCAAAAAGAAAGCTACTCTGTTTTAGGAGTTTTTGTTTTGTTTTGTTTTTGTTTTCTCATGTCCAGAACCTAGATTTCAAGTACAAAGGGGAATTTGAGAGTGGGGGAAAAAAAGCTTAGAGAAGGGGATGGCCAATGGACTTGGAAACATGCAGCTTGACAAGTGGGAGGACTATTTAAAGAAGAAAGGGCTTGCTAGGACAAGGAAGTGTTCCAGGTCGGTCAAGGAGAGGGGAGCAGAGGAAGATGAAGTATTGCAGCAGGTAGGAATGTAATTAATGGCCTGCGCTCTGGCAAACTACCCTGAAAAGTTAATGGGAAAAATGACTTTGTAACTTTAACACTTAAAGAAAAGTCCTAACTCTTCAATGAAGTAGAAGGGGAAAGGCCAGGAAGGTTATGGGAACTGTGCTCTCGCTTATCTGGGTGGTTGAATCTACCACACTGACAGTGAACTGCTTTCAGATTCTTCGTGGTTCCCTCTGTCAGCTCCTCCCAGATCCCTGGCTCCTGTCAGCTTCCCTGCCCTTCCACTCAAGATAAACAGTCACACCACAGAGTCAGAAAACAGAAGCAAAAACTGTGACAGCCAGCCCTTCTGCTCCTTACTCACATTTGTAAATTTTCATTGCAGAAGGACACGATCTGTACACCGAATCGTTTGAAGCTGTTTCTCAAGCCACATGTGGCACCTATTATAGCACCCACTTGCTGTCTTGTCTTCCCTGCTGTTCCTGGGGGGATGGGCTTGTGATTCGCCTGGCCTTAGCTCCAGCTGTGCGTGCTGCTGATTCTGGATACCAGAGAGATCTGCATTGCTGGCCTCACAGAGCCTGGAGATCCATTCACACACCGGCTAAGCTTAAGCAGATGCCGTCCCTTCCTTACAGCAGTCTGGAGCAAAAGGAGCCGGAGCATTTCGTGTTTTCTTCTGTTCTATGCCATAAAAGGAATCGCAGACTCAGGACTTTGTGTATATAGTATCAGAGCTAGCACGAGGGAGAATAGAATATGGTCCAATCAGGCCTCAGGTCTTATCCGAGACTTAAGTGCATTGATTAAGTCACCCTGGCACTCTGTCAGGAAGCTGCCTGGGGGGGCAGCTGATGAAGTCTCCCCCGCTTTCCTTGCCACAGACCCCCAGAGCTGTTTCGTTCCTACTGGACCAATTAGTCAAAATGATGTTCTGTACTCTCCAAATTGAGATCTGGCAGCAGTAGCCCTCCATGTTTATCAGAACGTCACAACTGGCCTGAGATAACCACAGAGGAGACTGCAATAGCAAGGCAGCACCATGACAGACTTGGGATAACCCTGAGCAGTATGCTAGCAGAAATGTTTATGTTAAATGCAGAGTCCTGAGTTTCACTCTGAGCTGTAGGAGGAATGGAACATACTCACTATTATCTTAAGAAGAGGTCATGGACTCCTTTATGCTGGCCAGATGGTGGAAGCATCTCTCTCCTGGTTTGACTTGGTTGGGACTCCCAGCAGAGAGGCCCTGTTTCTCACTCTTGACATTTTTAAGGAGGAAAGGTGCTTCATGTCACAGGCAGAGTTTGTGCCAAGGAAGTTAACACTTGCTTGTTTGAATTACAATGACCTTTTACGGCAATGCACCATGGACACTAAGAAAAGTTCACAGCCCGGTGGTAGTGGCGGTGGCGGTGGTGGTGCACACCTTTAATACAGGTAATCGGAAGCAGAGGCAGGTGGAGCTCTGAGTTCAAGACCAGCCTGGTCTACTAAGTGAGTTCTAGGACAGCCAGGGCTACACAGGGAGACCATGCCTCAGAGGAAAAAATCATAGAGAGAGAGAGAGACAGACAGACAGACAGACAGACAGACAGACAGAATGTTTCACAAGCATTCTTAGCATAAACTCAGAAAAAAAATTAGGAATATAAAGAGTACGCGCTTTCCTCAGGCTGAAGGCACTCCAGCACTTCCCTTCTCTGATTGCTGCAAATAACCTGACCCTGTTACTCTAAAACAGGAGGTACCCATCCTTCTTGATATTCAAAACTATGTTCTGATGGTTTGTGAGGGGAAATTACAATTTTGATTTAATGTATTTCTCATTTCATCAGATTTTTTTACTTTGTATATGCTTTATAGTATATATGAATATTGGAATATTGTTGCACGTGTGCACTTTCTGTTAAGCCTAAAATATATTTTGGTATATGTGTGGGAGTGATTATTACATGTGTATGTGGTTGAGTGGACGTCTACATGGAGGCTAGAGATGTCTCCTTTGACCAATCCCTACCTTATCTTTTTAAAACATGCACATGTATGTTTGTGTGTGTTGGTGTGTGCACACGCTCTGTGCTTGTACAGGCGAGGAGATGCTTTCAGATCCCCTGGAGCTGGAGTTACAGGCAGTTGCGAGCCACGTGATGTGGATGCTGGTAATGAACCCTGACACTCTGCAAAAGCTCTTAGCTGTAAAGACATAACAGCAGAGCCATCTCTTGAGCCTCCATCTTCATCTTATCTTGAGACACGGTCCTGCCTCTTGAGCCTGGAGCTCATCCATTTAGCCAAGCTGGCAGGTCCATGAACCCTGGGCATCTTCCCCCCAGCCCTGAGCTTACGGATGCACACCACCCCGTGGTCCACCACACCTGTGCTAGGGATCCAACCTCAGCCCTCACACTTGTGAGACTGAGCCATCTCCGCAGCCCCTCCTTTCCTTTACATATCCATTTGCTTTGTTTCTGGAGGCTGTCCTTGGATTCCTGATCCTCCAGCCTCCTCTCCCTCAAATGCCAGGATTACTGGCCGGGATCTCCAAGCCTTTCTCTTATTATACAAGCATGCTGGCCGCAAGCTTTCATGATTTTTCTTGCTCTGGGAAAAAAAAGTTTAATTTTACTTTTATCTTTAAATGGTGTTTTCACTGGATGTAGAATTTTTGAGGTGTTTATTTATTCATTCATTCATGCACTTTTTCATTTTTCTCTAAGATATTGTATTCTGACTATAGTTTCCCATACCTCCTCTTCTCCCAGTCTTTCCCCTAACATCTCCCCTCTCCCCAAGATCTACTCTTCCTCAATTTCCAATCAGAAAAGACCAAGCCTCCCAAACATAACATAACAACCAAACATGACATAACAAGATTACAAGTTACAATAACACTAAGCACATACCCTCATATCGAGGCTGGATGGTTTGGGTTTTCTGGATATAGAGTTCTAGATTGATAGAAATCTTCACAACACTTTAAAGATGGTTTGTTGTCGTCTAACTTGCAGAGTTTTGGGAGGTGGGGAAGAATGTTGAAATTCTTCTCTCCTCCCTATGTATAAAACACTTCCGCTTTTCTCTAGTTTTTCTTTCTTTTTTTTTTTGGCACAGTAAGTGAGCTGTTGTGATCTGATTGTGAGAATTTGGTGTGGTCTTCTTTGTATTTTAAGCTTGTTCATCTTCTGAAGGCTCTTATGTCTATCCAGTTTATATTCTTTACAAAATTTAGAAAAATGTTTGGTCATTTTTTGAACATTTTTTCCTGTTCTTTTATTTCTCCCTTTTCTGAAGACCATATTTTACATGTTTCTTACTGCCTCACCCATTTCATTATTTTTCTGAACTTTTTATAACTGTAAGAAGGCTTCACGTGAGATGGATTTTCTTGGAGAACCTCCAAGCACCTTTTTAACACCACTGTAGGAGAACTGTGTCCTCTAGCTGCATATGGTTCCTGACAGTCTCAAAATCAGCAGCTGTGATCACTTACAGAAAACTCTCACAGGATCTGCCTATGTCAGACCCTCATAGGAGGGGATGTCAGCAGAACCCCACCTGTGATCCTAACCACTTACACACCTTGCTGACCCCTCACCAGGTACAAGGAACCTCTGCCCCATTGCACATAGTAGATGCTAGTGTCTGGACTGACTGGTGTCGGGACCCCAGACTGCTTTCATGCATTATCCTGCATGTATGTTGGGACTTTTGGGTGATGTAGATATAGACCCCAGTCATCCATGCTCCTGTAAGATGTCAACCCTTTTCCCATGATCCAGCAAGTAATCCAGATAATGGTTCCCCAAGCTGGACATGGACAAATAATTCCCTTGTTCTGTTGGTGCCTGATCTGAGGTGAGCGCATGTCCTGAAGTCTCCAAAGGAGAGGTCATGCTGTGTCTATCCTGTCATTGCCCCTTCATCAAGTGAAACTCATTTCAGATGATGGACTCTGTCTTTTCATTGCCGCTTCTCCTCAGCTGCACTCATATTCACCTTTTTACCAGCTCACCATATTGAGTATTTTTATGAGCATGTTTTCAGGTCTTTGCTAATTTTTTTTTTTTGCTCTGTCATTTTGGAGCTTGTGATATTGACTGATTTTTATTTCCCCTGCACTTTGAATGTGTTGCAATTTTTTTAAACATCAGATGCTGAGCACCGTGAACTTGGTATTAAGTGCTGACTTTAATGTCCACTGTTCTGATGGGAACTAAATCTTTCGTAGATTAGTTTTAATCTTTTGGTGCTTTTCCTAATGCTTTTTAGTGAGTGTCTAAATCACTGTCTACTCTGGGGCTATTTTTGCCCCATCACTAACAGGTGAGCCTCACAGGGTTTTCTAATGGATGTGCTGTGTGTGGCACAAGCCCTCTCTACCCTCACTGGTCGAAACTCAAATCATTTCTGGCCCTGTGCGGCCACTGGGAATGGCTCAGAGAGCACAAAACGGAACATGTTTCTTTACCATGAGTTTCACCCTTCTCATGGAGACCAAATGCAGGTTCTAGGAACGCCTTCCCAGCGGAACATTCACCCTCAGTACACTGTCACATAAGGTCTCGCTATCTTGGCTCACATGAAGGCTCACCTCTTGACCCCTATCATCACACCTCAGCAAAACACAGACTCTGCTTCACACTCTGCATCAAAGTTTAAGAGTTGACTGGAAAGAACAGGCCAGGACAATCTACTGTTGTGATGCCTCTTGAGGTCACAGATCTTTGATGTCTGACAAGGAATTGAGGGAAGAGGTTGAGAGGGGACCTTATTCTTCCTTGTGGCTAGAAATAAAAGTCTGTGTGGGTGTTTCTGCTTTAAAAAGAAAAAAGAAAAAAACTATATATTTTAAGTGCCCAAAATTTGCATAAAACCGTATAGCACAAGACAATTCCCAAAACACAACTCTTAACCAAGAAATCAAATAAAGAATGATATAAATTATTTGACATGAAAAACTCATACATATGTCTAACCACGTATTGAGGAATTCTTAATTTATTTACAAAATATAAGAGAAGTCTGCTATGCAACATAATTCTTATTTGTATCAGAATGCTACTTTTAACTCTTTGCAACAGACAAAGACCACTACAGAGAACTAAAAACCAAACAAAATGCAGAGCTGTGAAGCCCAGTCCCAAGATTCCTACCAAACACTCCCACATAGCTCAGGGAGAATTGCTGAAAAGGAACCAGAAAGTTAGAAAGAAGTAGATCAGAAAGTTTGTTGTGAGAGTGTGTTTCCTGGTAATGTCAGAAGCTATATCTGTAAAGTCCCACCAACATGACTCCCAAACGTGAGCAGAGCAAGGGCGACACCAATGGAAAAGCCCATGAGGCCTCAACCCTACACTAAGAGCAACAGACAACTGAAGAATGCTGGGAATGGGAGAGGCTATCTTCCCAGAACCAAATAGTCAGCCCTGAAAACACACATACAAGTAACAATATACAGACTGAGCAGGTGATAGTTAGGAATATATACGTATATATGTCTTGTGCTATATGGAATTGCAACGGAAATTATGGACACTTAAAATATATATGCATGCAATAACAATTAATAAAAAAAGGCCATGAATTTGAAGAAACATAGGGAGGGGTCAATGAGCACTTGGAGGGAGAAAAGGTAAGGAAGAAATGCTGTAAGTATATTACAGTCTCAAAAAACATTTTTTAAGTTTAAAAAAAGACAAGCATGAAATCTACAACATGTATCTATTGAAATGCTACAGTAATACTTTTAAAGGTGTAATAGTCGAGGTGTAGTGATGCACACCATTAGTCCCAGCACTTGGAAGGTAGAGACAGGTGGATCTCTATGAGTTCAAGGCCAGCCTGGTCTATACAGTGAGTTCCAGGACAGTAGGGGCTACATAGTAAGACCTTGTCTTCAATAAATAAATAAATAGATAGATAGATAGATAGATAAATAAATAGGATGTTAGTGATTTTTCTCAGCATTTCATCTGGGAAGAGTCAACTCCATAATTGTTTTGCTCTCAGAAAATTTCTCTGACCATCAGTCTGAACCTTCCTAATATTTTTTACTATTGTAACAAAATGCCATGACTAAGGCAACTTGTAGAAAGAAGGGTTTGTTTTGAACTTACTACACAAAGTATTTCTTGTCATCACAGGTGTCTATTTAAAGAAATAAATAAGTCCTCTGCTTGGTGGTGGTGGCACACACCTTTAACCCTAGCACTCAGGAGGCAGAGGCCTACCTGTAAGTTTGAGGCCAGCCTGGTCTACAGAGTCAGTTCCAGGACAGCCAAGGCTACATAAAGAAATGTTGTCTCAAAAAAAAAAAACCCAAAACACTAAAAAGTAAAACCTCGGGATTCATATTGGTCAAGAAGAAAGCATTTTACACCAAATATTCCTTCATTTTTATTGGAGACTAAAAGTCTCCTTCCCAATAGACATGAAATCTCACAGCTACCTGAGGAGCTATGGGCATTTGATGGCTCCTGGGACAAGAGTAGTCAGTGTTCTTTATTGATACCACCTCTGGTAGGCTGACCACAAACCAGGGCATGTCCCACTTCCATGACTAGCTGAGCAATGGGAACTAGACTCAAGTTATAAAGGCAAGGGGAGAAATCTCAAGTTGGGAAAGAAAGGATGCAAGGGTAGAAAATTGATAATGGAAGGAGTTGATGGGGTGAATATATTTAAAATAAATAAAATTCTCAAAGATTTATTAAAAACATCACCAAAAATGTCATCTTCATAGCTATCTATACACTACAGTCTTTCAACAAAACCTCCCTTGGTGACTATGAAGTTCCGGCTTACCTACAGGCTACTTCACAAATTACTTTCTGTAATCACTTTCTTTCTTTTCTTTTTTTTCCCTAGGCAGGGATTCTCTATGTAGCCATGGCTGTCCTGGATTTGCTTTGAAGACCAGGCTGGCCTCAAACTCACAGTGATCCACTTGCCTCTGCCTCCCTGAGTGCTGGGACTAAAGGTGTGCGCCACCATGCCCGCTCATACTTTCTTAGAATATTAAAACATCCCTTTAGGAGTGTTAGAGAGTTGGTGAGATTCTGCATTATGGGCCACACACTTTGTGTGGAATTCATACCAACTCATAACACATTCTTGTGAGAGAGAAAAATGCTACGCACGCTTTCACCACAACTGCCAACTATGAACACCGCTTCTCTGTTTTTCATAAATATTTTTGAAACTGCTTCATAAGCATTAAGGTGATTCCGGTCTTGGAACCAAGAGTGGGGATGAGATGGCATGTCGTCAAATTACTAGCCAGTTGTTCCACAGATGGCAAAGGGCAAAAGCGTGAGCAAAACTTCCCGCTGACGTCACCCTCCTTACACATTAAAATGACGTTCTTCTGACACCACAAGACTCGAGGTGCTGCTGTGCAGAGCCGTCGTGGCCTGAAGTTATCCTCTGCATTGGCCAGTTTACATTCTGATGCTGTGTCCCTCCGCAGCACACTAACCATGAGGCGGAAGCTGCTCATCACCAGCTACACAACCACCCTTCATCTTCCTGAAATTTCAGTTGTTTCACTTCTGCTCTAGGATCTTGTCTTAATACCAAAGAACTGTGAACATGAAACTCAATATTAATCAAAAAATGTTAATTTTAAGACTAAGGATATAGTTTAAATACTACTTTACTTAGTTATATAATTGATCTAAGCAACTTATATGAGACGTATTTTCTTAAGAAATTGTTAAATTCTCTGTCTGTAACCCCTTGGAAAATCTTCATGTACTTCAGGGTAGCAATATCCCAGTTGGAAGATCCCTGAAGTATAGTAATCTGTCTCCCAGAAGACAATGCCTACAGTGCCCATTAAGTAAGAATTTATCCAGTCAGGTATCAGAGTCCCTAGACCAGCCCCAGCTTTGCAACCATGTGTACACCATGAGAGATTCGCTGCCTTCACCCAGGGCTTTTTACTGTATCCAAGCAAAGAATTATCTGTCTTTATATAGAATGTGCAGAACAAAATGATGTCCTGGCTATCAACTAAATTCCTCCTTTCTGTTGATAGAAGAGCAGGCCTAGAACTCAGATTTCTGAATCTTTATCCAGGGTCTGGATGGATCCCTTCCTAAGCTCTGAAAATCATTTTCTTCCATCTACTCTATAGAGTCAGTTCTGGGAAATGCGCTTCCTGGTCCCCTAGCAGTTAGCTACAGTCTACAGTCATGTTAGTTCTATACAAAGGATTAAGATAGAAATGGCATGGCTATTGACAGGCTAGCTTGTAAAATCCTCCCATATGACCCTTCTCCATGATCTTTTCTACCCCAACTGCCTAAGATAGACACGACCTTGAGGTTGAATTCAGAAGTTGCATTTGGTGTGTCATTGAGAATGAAAAGATCACCCTGCTTCCCTGGTAACTTAACCAGTACATAAATCTGAATTATGCTTGAGTCAGTATAAATATTGGATCCCATTTTTTATAACAGTAAACTGTCCCTAAGTAGTATACATGCTTTTGTGACATACCATCTTCCCTTCCCTTTGATGTGTTGAGTCACTTCAGTCCTGTTTGAAGTGGGACAGGTAATAAATAGTTCTAGTATAACATAATAATTAATTTAACATATCAATTCAATTGGACCAAAGGATGTCCAGATAGTTAGTTTAATATTATTCTAGGGGGCTGGAAAGGGGCTCAGTGGTTAAGGGCACTGATTATTCACTCTCCCAGAAGACCTGAGTTCAATTCCCAGGACCCATATGGTGTCTTGCTAACATTTGTAACTCCAATTCCAAGGGATCCAATACCTTCCTGTGACTTCTGAGCGCACCAGGCATGCACCTGGTGCACAGATATGCATGCAAGCAAAACATAATACACATTAAATAATTTTAAACTATTATTCCAGTGTATCTCTGACTTGGTAGAGCAGACAGATTACCTTCCCTGATTTGGGGGAAGAAGCCTTCATCCAACCCTAAATAGAACCAAAAAAGGTACCCTTAGGAAAAGTTCTCTCTCCCTCTATCTTTGGGCTGGAACACAAACTACTACCTTCAGACTTGAACTTACACTGTCAGCTGGCCTGGATCCCAGCTGAAGGTCTCACACTTCTTGGCCTCCATAACTACACAAGGCAATCCCTTATAGTATTTCTCCCAGCACCCCCTCACACATACACACAAACATACACACCTGCTCCATATCTCCACAAATGTGGAGACGAGGGAGGGAAGGAACAACCCAGATCAACACATACATAAGGAATACAATTTGGTTTCATGGGCTAACAGACAAAACACTAGATTCTTGCCTCTTAAGTGTTCGAAGTGTCAACAGAATATGTCACCTAATTATCTGAGCTAGTGACAGCATAGTATCCTAGGAAATAAGGTTTGTACTCCAAAGGAACAAATCTCTGCTGTCTCCGGTGGTCATCTGAACACACCATCTTGGAAGACAGACTTATGAAAATGTAAACACTGGTTCACAATCTGAGGTGAAGGTAGGGGGAAGAGGGGTGGATTAAATCTTAAATATTAAAAGCTCAACAGCAATTATTTAAAATAAGATCAAATATAGAATCCAGATTTAGGGATGCAGAAGGAACTGAGAGGGAGAAATTAGGCAGGAACTTGGAACAATATCCCACAGGCTGAAGTGCAAACACCGCTGTGCCACTTGCTGGCTGTTGCCCTAACCTAACCACATTTCCAAACCTTCCCAAACCATAGCTTCTTCATCAACAACCACCATACTCTCCCAGCGGAGGCGGGAGCTGGGCTGGAAGATGCTAAAATGTAGAGAGCACGACAGAGGCTCTCTAAATCTCAGTTCTTTCTTGCAGCACAAGCAGAATGAGAACCCATGCTCCCTCACTTCCCCATCTCTCCACCTGCACCACACTGCCCCCAACTCCCAGTTCCTACTGGCAACATGCCATGAAGCACGTTCACGGGGGGTCAGGGCTGGAAAGATGCACGAATATCGTCTGTACCCTTTGTTCTGGTTTTGCTCATTTGATAGCATTAAAAAAGTTTATAAGACACTTGCTCCCTGTGGCTAGTTGTGGCAATATCACAAAGAAAATGCATTCTGAACTCCTTTAGTCTGAGTCCTTTGGTCCTGGGTTTGCTTGGTTACATATCACTGAGTTTAAACTCTTGCTTGCTCACTAACGTCTCATTGAGAGCACCATCTTCTCATAATCCTGGCTCGTGGTTCTTACTCCTGTGATGACTCTGTGGTCCTGAGTGATTCTGTGTGTGCAGGCAAAGCGGCAAAAAAAAGACAAAAAAAAAAAAGAAGAAAAGAAAGCTTATATCTGAGTTTTCAGAATTAATTAGTTCAGAAGCACAGGATGGACCACCTTGTTTTTAAAATCTTCACGCGGCCATTTGAAAGCTAAAATGCACTGCTGTCTGGCACAAGCCTAAGTGTGACTAAGATGAAAAAAAATGAAGAAGGAAACAGCATCTGGGTTTAGTTAACATCACAGGAGACGTCTACATGAAATAATAAATGAAATAAGAAAATTAATTTTTGTTCCAAAAGAAGAGGAATTCCCCACCCATGGATGATGTCCATTTATTTGAGAAATATTTTTGGAAAGGGGGAAAAATTATTGGATGGTGATTTCTAGCACTGTAGTAGAGAAAATCCCATATTTCTTGTGGCTTCCAATGCTAGCACTTACTTATAACACTTACATAGCTGTTCTTCAAAGGCAAGTTCAAGCAGAGACTGAGAGACTACCCATGTTAGCTTAGATCCCTTCCCGCCGAACCATTCGCTAAACAAATATGAAGTTGTCAAACTACACCAGAGTTAGTTCTAGGGCTTGAAGTCCAGCGGTGATAAACTGTACAGGAGGTCTTCATTCCACCGTGACTTCCACTCAGCCTGCCACAGGAAAACACTATCATCTAATGACTTCCACACAACAGGAACTTATTTTTCACAGTTCTTGGTAATGAGAAGTTCTAGGTCAAGGCAGATTTGGTGTCTAATAATCTGGTTCACAGATTGTACCTTCTGCCTAGATCTTCTTGGAGGTGAAGGAATGGGGGATCTTTCTGGAGCCTTTTTCTTAAGGATCGTGTACCATTCAAAAGGATTTTGCTCTCAGGATTTAGTTAGCCTCCAAGAGCCCCATCACCAAACGCTCTTGCATTTGGGGTTAGGTTTTAGTATATGAATCTTGAAAAGTCACAAACATTTAATCTGTAGCATGTCGAAACTACACTGCGGCAGCAGTGACCTCTTACCCTAGCATTAGTCAGATAAAGGTCCTCAACCAGACAGTCCTTAGAGAAACGTAGTGTGCTATACTTCTAGGTGTTTTGTGTGTGTGTGTGTGTGTGTGTGTGCTTATAAAGGCAAAAGTAGTCCTTTTGAAAAACTGTCCATCCCACTGGCATCTGGTCACCACATGACAATCATGTGTGTCACAGGTTACACGGAGTGGCCAATGACAACTGATACAAATTATAGGTTCACAGTTGCTTTTTTCATTAGGAAGTCAATCTGAAAACCTTTAATACTTTGCAGTGGCAAAAAGGCCCAACAGAGATTCCCCCAGCTTCTTATAAACTCCCTTCCATGCTAAGACGGACACAAACACTTCTTCATTTTAGACCAGTATATTTTAGGAACTGAGATTAGAATCTACATCTACCCCACACACATACACACACACACACACACACACATCTTCAATTATTCTTGCTGTGACCAGCTTCCATGGCAGTGAAGACATAAAAGAAATGAACTACATGACTTCCTGAGTCAGCTTCCTTATCCCGCAATCTGATCATCCCAGCGAAATGTGCCAACCCCAAACCTCGGCAACATAAAAATGTGGCACACTGAGGCTCACAAAGTGAGTACACAGGATTCATTCATTCATGGTTCATGTGCATGCTCTCCCTCGTGTTCTCTCTCCCCCTCCCCCAGCACATGTGGACAGTTGTGAAGTCAGAGCATTAAATCACCAGCAGGAGGTTTTTCAGAGGCAATCCTCCGGCCGCTGGGGTCTCCCTCCCAGTAGAGTTGACAATGGCAAGCTGTCAAGTGGATACATCACGGCTCCTCCCACTGTCTTGGGCCTCACACTGCAGCTTTACAGAGATAAAATAATAACTACGTGTCAATCAGGCTGCCTTAAATGAGCTCTGGGTAATGTCTGTCAAGGTCCCTCCCAGGCCAGTTCATGCCAGAAAATCACTAGCACCCGGAGGGAAGGCTGACAGTCTGGGCAGCGCCCCTCACTGGGTTTCCCCGTGAGTAGTTTTCTCATTTCCGTGGCTCTTCACATTTGGAAATGCTTTATGACCACTTTAATTACAAGACTTATAAGAACCTATAAAATAAATCTAATTTTATAGATGAGAAAGCAGATAGTCCTCTCAGTACCATGAGGCAGACTGCTGAGCTCTTAACAGATCAAGTCTCATCATAGCACC
>CM053759.1:37767643-37795744 GCA_028658305.1 Pachyuromys duprasi | reverse complement strand
CTCTGAGATGCTTCTCTGTCACACTTGTACATAACCCCACATGCCTACTGAGTGCAGTGAATGATGGAAGAATTGGAGGCATCCCAGAAAACCGTTCGATGGAGCTGGGAATGGCTACAGGCTCAGTGGACACGTGTTCAATTAACTTCATCCAGGGACAGCTCATGGCAGAGTGACAGAGATCTCTGTATATCACAGTTTGGGGCCTCTTCCAACTGAACAGGCTGACTGGAGCCCAAGTGCAAAAATAGAGTGAGGAACTAAACAGCAAGCTACACTCTCCACGTGGCGCTGTTTGCATTTCCCGGGGTCCAAGGAGACTGCGTGAAGAGTAATTCAGGCTGACTCACCAAGAGCAGGTCCCCAGGATAAAATTAAAGAATACCCGAGAAAGGCCCCAGAGAAGCCAACGGCAGCTCAGAGGGAGAAGACTTGTAAAACCACGTAACACTGGGTCAAAGGCCAGTACAGAGCTGGGGCCCAGAGAAGCAGCACTAAGATAAACCCTTTCCTGCTGGTCACCCACTTCTCAATGCTGAGGCAAACCAGGAGACAACAGGGATAAGAAAGGAAAGATGAGAACTTCCTCTTTTCTTCCCTTGATGCTTTGATAAAACACTCTGACCAAAAGAAACTTAGGAACAGTGCATTCATTTCAGTTTACAGGTCACAGTCCATCCTTGAGGGAAGTCAGGGAAATACCTCAAATCAGGATCATGGAGCAGAAACTATGAAGGAACACTGCTTACTGAATTGTACAAGCCTGCCCAGGAGTGGTACAGTCCTCTAGGCCCTTGTACATCAATTAGCAAACAATATCTCACAGACAAGCTGAAAGGCCAGTTAGGAGCTCCCCAATGGAGGCTCTTCTGTCAGGTGATTTCTAGGGTATGTCAAGGTGACAGTTACATCTAACTAAGCCACCTAGTCTAGTCATGCCTAAAGAGAGTCCAAGCATGACAGCCTCTTCTACATAGCCCTTTCTCCATACATGTCTGTCTCATACTCTTCTGGGTCTATACTGGGACTCAGGTGCATTCACAGGTCTTGGCTGGACTGGCTACTGAGAGAGGTGAAGGTGGCTCTCAGGTAGTACGGTGACAGTGAAGAGGTAGCTGAGCTCTCATGCCATCAATACCAGATGCTTCGACAGCCCTAGTGAACTACCTGCTTGGGTCACAAAGAGTAAGAACACTGTCAGCGGAGCAGCAATAAGGCCTTGCAGGAGGGCGGCCATGCATGATTCGGGAGAGCAAGAAAGAGAGAGAGCTGCAACTGAGCTGCATGGAGCTCATTAAAGTGGTGACCACAACCAAGGACAGAATGATATTCCCAGGGCTGAGGTGAATGTCTCTGGCCTGGATCTCATTGCCACGTACTTTGTTCTAGGTTGAGCAGCGGCTGACAGCCACAGCTGGAAGGGTAGGAATGGAAGGCCATGCTGGAAGACAGACTCAATCTACAGGTCCCCAAACATGCAAACATCTGCCCCAAAGCCCTCCAATTCAAGGGTGACTGGGGGAAAAATACCTCTCTCCTGGAGCAAAGTCTGGCTCATCAGCCATTTCCACAAGGACAACAAGCTCTTGACCTCCTTTACAAGCATGAGCTTTCAGTTCACACAGTCAACAATCCACAGTGCAGAACTCCTACCCCTGATTTTCAAAGGGATGCCATTTCTGCACATAACTGTGGCACATAAACAGAAATGCAGGCTCGTCTTTAAAACTCAACTTCATTTGGAGTGTTTAGGCTCAACCTCCCAACCCTACGTAGGAGACAGAAAGTTAGTGGGGAAAGAGGACCCCTTTACTTCTCCCGGCTGTTTAGGGGTTTGGGGGGCTCTCTATCATTCTCCATTAACAGCAAAAACAGCCAGTAGTCTCCTCCAAACCACTACACCCCAAAGGGTTTCTCTCTATCTGTCTTCTCCAAACCACCACACCTGTCCATCTCTGGTCTCTCCACTGCCACTCACCACACCAAGACTGCACACCACGCCACCTTCTTTTTCTGGGCTCTCAAATTTATATCCTCAGAGCCCTAGACTATGGCTCTCTCTGTGTCGCACATGGCAGGCTGTTACCAGCTGGCAAAAGCCATGACCCACACTAGACAATTAACAGCTGTGGACAAACTATAGCCAACTAAAATCCCACACTCGGGATCAAAACAAAAACATATTTACATGACATAACTGACTTTATAAAGAAACCAAAACTTCCTTTACACAGAAAAGGTCCCTTTCGGATATCTTTTTTTGGATGCAAAAGAGAAAAAGCAATTACGAAGATCGTGGAAGCTGGGGAGATGGCCCGGCAGGTAAGAGCACTTGCCGCATAGGCGTGAAGACAGGAGTTCAAAATCCCAGCACCCACCTAAAAAGCTGGGCACGGCCAAGTATGCCTGGACGCCAGCAGTGTAGGGGCAGAAACAGGTGATCACTGGGGCTTTCTGGATGCCATAGCTCCAGGTTGAGCCCACAGCGCAAGATATCCTCCTCTGGTCTCCATGTGCATACGTGACTTTTCACACCTGCACACACCTGCGTATCACACATATGTATACATACACGCCCACACACAGAGATGACGAGAGAACCTCAAGAGAGAAATATAGATACTCCCGAGCAATGGGTAGTTAATTCCTCTGTCCACCTACAAATCCCCACCACTGGTTTGGACTTCCTCCTCCCACTTCCCTCCACACAAGACACTGAAAGGACACAAGAGGATCCACCATTCATTCTTTCTCTTACAATATTCACATGGAAGCAATTCTCTGAGCACTCTTCAGCATTCGCCTGCACAGTAATTGTGCTCTTAATCTTTAGCAGTTGGTCCAGTCTTGACATGCCTGGCCACACCAGCATGCTCTCCATGTCTGATCACTTCTTGGACGGCCATGTAACTGTCTTCCATGTGAACCTAGGCCCTTGTCTTAGCTAGCTAGGCATGGTGGCTCATGCCTGTAAGATCAGATCTTGGGAGGCTAAGACAGGAGAGCCACCAGGTTGGGCTACATGGTGAGTTCCAAGACAACCTAAGCTAGAGTGACACCTGGTGTCAAAGAGAAATATCCTTGTCTTAATAGACGTTAACGACTTTTTGTTGTGGAAATCAGTGTTCTGTCACTGATCTACTAGGCAGAGAATAAACACCGTAGTAAAGTCATTCTAAAGTAAGAGGAGGAGGGCTACAGAGCTGGCTTAGTGGCTAGGAGCACTGCCTGCTTGCTCTTCCAGAGGCCTCAGGTTTAATTCCCAGCACCCACATGTATGTTCACAACTGTCTGTAGCTCCTGTTCCAGGGGACCCACCTGATGCCCTCTTCTTGCCTCTGTAGACACACAAACATTCAGATACACACACACAAATAAACAAACAAATGTTTTCTATTTAAAGTAAGAGCCCTGCTACCCCTCACACACAATTTATATGAAGCATTAGAGATGTTCTGGGTCACTTATGAGCTATGGGTGAATTCACATAAAGAACTATGATTAACTTCTAAACCAGTTATTTGCTAGGGTCCAGAAACTCCTAGCTTGTTTGCTTTTGGGGGATGGGGAAATTGATTTTTCAAGACAGGGTTTCTTTGTGTAGCCTTTGCTGTCCTGGAGCTCACTCCATAGGCCAAGCTGGCTTTGAACTCACAGAGATCTGCCTGCCTCTGTCTCCGAGTGCTGGGATTAAAGGTGTTCACCACCAACAACTGCCTTTGTTTGCTTTTTATTCAATATGCAGACACCTGTAGGACACAAGAATCTATGAACTCCCAACACTGCTACTTTAATCAAGTAAAATGCAAAGTTTAAGTCTCTTTCTTGTTCTCAAGTGGTTTGTGGGCCCTTTGGCAGGTGTCAAAGCACTGAGGCAGAATGAACACAGAAAAAGCACATAGATGAGGACAGCAGATTGCAGCCCAGTCAAAAATGTGACTGTCCTGCCATTGTGGTTGAGTGTGGGCGGCTGAATTTCTCAACTGTTAAACAAGCAACTGTAAGTACTAAAGTCAGTCAGCAAAAGGCATTTCCTGGAAAATAAAGACATGCCGAGAAAAAAAAAAAAAGGAAAATAGAAGAGTAAGCATCTAACATTCCTGAAGGTAGTGTGGAGGGGAGGACAAGGAACAGACTGCTCCCAGGTCAGCTCGCACTGGATGCTGCCCATTGAAAAGCTGCACAAATGAGTCAACTTCGCTCCTTTCCTATCGGATTGTATGCTCATCTATATCATCTCTCCTTGTCCCGGGTCCTGTGATATAGGCTGGAGACACAAGTTGGGAAATGGAGCCTAAACCTAGTCCCTTGGGAGAATCAGCAGCCATGTCCCTGAGGGCTGAGTTTATGTTCCTCCAACAAATACCACAACTGGTTAATTTATAAACAACTAAACTTTATTTAGAGTATGGTCCTGGAATCCCAGTATTGAGGGTCTCTGTGTATCTGGTGAGGGCCATGCATTCTGTGTCAGCCATGTCAAAAGGCAGTGGGTAGGAGAACACACAGTAGCCAACAGAAAGAATAGGCCAAACTTGTTTCTTTGACAACATATTCTCTAGGAAGTTGATGATCTCATTCCCTAATAAAGGTATGGACCCACTCAGACCAGGACATATGACCTAATCAACTCTTGTTAGGTCCTATCTCCCCACACTATTGAATAGGGATTAAATTTTCAGCACATTAACTTTGGGGGTCATATTCAAGCCATAGCAAGTATTCAGACTTATAACCAGGTGACCACCAAGGTCAATGCCAGGGCAGCTCTAATACATTACTTGAAAGCTTCAGAGAAATGAAAATACCCTCTCTTCATCTAAACATTGGAAATCTTCAAAAACTAAAACCTAAGTCAAGTTCCTATGTAATCTCAGAGGTAACAGCTGATGAATCCAAGTCTCTGTTTCCCCATCTGCTTACCTAAGAAATCCGTTTTCTGTCTTTCCCTGATATGGCTCCATGTGAGATCCATGCTAGTTGTGCACACAGATGCTCTCTAGAGAGCCTTACAAAGTTTAAACCTAACTGTAGCACCTTCCTCCCTCGGGAGCTACACCCAATGGCTTTAACTCAATAACAGACCACCATAAACTTACAGTTCTTTCTTCCCATAAAATCACTCACAATTACTAAGTGGCTAAGTACACAGTGCGGTTTATCATGGGACTTAAATGGCTGGCTCATTATTTTGCTCAGGTCTGAGCAGGTCGGATATGGGAGTGGGAAGAGGAATTAGAATGCAGCATTAATCTGACCACAGTTGTTGAAAGAACTGGCCCATCCGCCTGTGATCTGAGAAAGCTCAGTTTGGCAGACACAGCATTGTACCCAATATATTACGACAGCAACTGGAACAGCAAGGAAGGGGAGGACTCCATGCTCTAATGTGAGGACACAGCACTAGGGACTTGGCAGTTGGCCCTCCTAAGAACTTCAAGAAGGCAGACCTCCTAAACCTCAAAGAAGTCTGCCCACAACTGGTAAAACTCAGACTTTGGGTTAAAATTTAGGGCATCCCTGAAGGTCTTGGGGAAAGGGTGAGTACAAGGGCGGCTGGAGAGATGGCTCAGCAGTTGAGAGCGCTGGACTGCTCTTCCAGAGGTCCTCAGTTCAATCCCTAGCACCCACATGATGGCTCACAACCATCTGTAATGGGAACTGATGCTCTCTTCTGGTGTGTGTGAAGACTCAGCGTTCATATACAAGAAATACATACATACATACATACATACATACATACATACATACATAAATAAATAGATAAATAAATAAATAAATCTAAGAGAGAATAAGAAAGAAGCTGATGAACAGGGCAGGTAGGCAAGACCCAAGACAGTTAGAGGCCCAAATGTGGGGAGTATAAAAGAGCACATATTAGAGCTAAGCAAAGATTAAATTTCTCAAGCCAGGGCTAAATAAGAGAGGCATCCAGCTCCAGCAAAGGGAATAAGTCAAAAGAGGCCACCACAACAGATCCCATATAGGGAAACTGAGGCTGGACCTAACACAACCTATCAGGTTGGAGCAAACTCTGTAGGTGAGAAGATACAAAATCAAGAAAAATTTCACAGAACAGTCCATTATTTGCATCACTCTGAATAAAAATCTAGATATGGTGTTTCACACCTGAAATCCTACCAATTCCAAGATGGAGGCAGGGGGATTATAAATTTGAGACCAGCCTGAACTACAAAGCTAGACATTGTCTCAAAAGAAAGGAAAAGGCTACATATACAGGAAGGTGGGCTGACCAGAAGAGCCCTTGAGGGCTTGAAATGAAGCCACACCAACAAAAGATGGAGTTATGTCCAAATTCATGGCCTAGAGCAATTTTGGTTACTGACGCAGAACTGACAATTTCATTTCAATGAAGCTTAATAATTCTGAACTAATAGAATGAGATGCTGAAAATTAACTTTAAAATGTCACTTAGGACAAGTTACATGAGCCCTTGTGTGAGAAACATACTGGATAAACTCAATAAAATCTGAGCTACCTGCAGTGAATCATGAAGCCATAGACACAGCAACAGATCCTGTGGCTGTCCAAGCAGAGAACATCCTTCTTCACATCTGCCTGCCTCCTCCATCCCCTACTACGGCCTCCTCCTGGCTTGGTCTTACTGAGCCCCAAGATGATCACACAGGAGAAATGCAGGTAGCATCACTCCTCCCACACAGGAGGGGTAGGACGAGAGACAATGAGCTGAGGCTTTTGCAGTCTGGGGTTTCATACACGCTGTTAGACTAATTTGGCAATGCGGAGTTGAAATCTAGCACTTTGTATACTGTATTAGATTAATTTGGCAGTGGCTCAGCGGTTAAGAGTACTGTCTGCTCTTCAAAGGTCCTGAGTTGAATTCCCAGCACCCACATGGTGGCTTATAACCATCTTCTGGTATGTACGCATACATGCAGGCAGAGTATTGTATAAATAATAAATCTTTTTTTTTCAATGAAGGTAAAGTAGCAGTATGCAATTAAATGTTTAAATTTGACTGAGCCAGACATGATGATGGCACAGGTGGGGGGCAGGGGAATTTGAGACAGGAGAAACAGAAGTTCAAGGCCAGCCTTAGTTAAACATTGAGACCATGCTTCCAAAAACATTCAAATTTGGCCTCAGCATGCAGCATGAATGACGGTTTTGAATCTTGGAATTAAAAATCTGACAGGAATAATACTGAGATACTAGGTTTTTAACAGCTCCACTGAATAATTTTAAATGTTATGAGATATATCTTAAGGGAGACTTTATACAATATAATAATTTTAAATGACTATAATTCCATTCATCACATTCTGAATTTCAAATTGCTCACCATTCACCCACATACTCATTGATCAACTACTTACAGGGTGGGCTGTTCCAGACAGTTGGCATACAGTGATGGAAAAAAAAAACAGACTACGTCACTGTCTATACATTAATGGGCGGTGATAAAATAATCAAATCAAATAAAATACGAAAAAATGCCAACACAATGCAGAGAAACAGCAATGGAATGGGGATGGAAAACTGAAGAGTGTTTCCAGCTGTGTAATGATTGGGAGGGAAAGGCCTCACTGAGTCTCCTCTAGTCAGAAATGAAAGAAGCCTCTTCTGGGAAGAGGGACGTACGTGCTTCGGGGAGCAGTCTACTACGTGGCAGAAATAGAAAAACACTGGGCAGAAAACAGGCGACATGGTCACAACAGCTGGACAGTGTCCGGTTATTGTCCTTCGTGAACTAGAGAAACAATGACCTCACAAATGGCCACTGACCACTGTGTTTAGAAGAACTTGAAGACAACAGTGAAACCAGGAGGCCCGGGTAGGAGGCTAGTCAGTCAGGCTCGAGAGGACAATGCGGGTCACATCACAGTGGCAGAAGGAAAGGCAGGAACAGCCGGGCAGATGCAAGATGCAAGATGTAGCTGAAAGATTTGCACAACAGGACTGCATGCTGTGAGACAGAGAGAAGTACAAGGGCTGACCACACCCGGGGCCTCACGACAACTCTGAGTGAAGCAGCTTTGAGGATAAGAAGCAAGTTAGATATTTAAGAGAAAATATTCACTGGATGCTAGAACACTGTATTCACGTAGAATAAAAAAATGAAGACATAAATTTTGGACTTGTCAACATATACAGGAAGTTTCAGACTTGAAGCAAAAACCATTATAGAAGTGCTCTGTGACAACCACTGTGTGCGATGGATTCACTCTCTGCCTGAGCATGAAGAGCAGCACCGAGAGGGGAAAAAACCTGAGGAAATAGTGCTAATAATTGTTTGTGTTCAGACAGTTGTGAAGTGCTGATTATGTCTCTAACATAGTCAAGGGAGTGGGGGAAGAGCAGGAAGGGAAAAAATAGCCATTGAGGCTGGAATAAAGTCAGGTGAAGATCAAATAAGGTTAATGGGTCCCATGGGGAGAGAACTGAAGTTTTTGGGTTTTTTGGTTGGTTGAGATGGGTTGGGGTTTTCTTTTCTTTTTTTTTTATTTAACTTTTTTTTTTTAACATGAGTGCTCTATCTGCATGTACACCTGCACACCAGAAGAAGGCATAAGATCTCATTATAGATGGTTGTGAGCCACCATGTGGCTGCTGGGAATTGAACTCAGGACCTCTGGAAGAATAGTCAGTGCTCTTAGCCTCTGAGCCATCTCTCCAGACCCAGCTTTGGTTTTTCAAGACAGGGTTTATCTGTGTAGCCGTCCTGGACTCACTTTGTAGACCAGGCTGGCCTCGAACTCATAGGGCTCCACCTGTTTCTGCCTCCTGAGTGCTGGAGAACTGAGAATTTTGACCACATTTGACTACATGGGGGTCTAGGAACCTTGACAAGTACAGTTTTGGAGGTTGGGGTTGAATCAGCTTTAAGAGATGTTGGTGGGCTAGGGACATGGCTCGGTGGGTAGAGTGTTCACTGCACAAGAATGAGGACCTGAGTTTAGAGCCCCAGTAAACTCAGAAAAGCCAAGTGTGGCCCTGCACATCTATAATCCCAGCACTGAGAGGTAAGGACAGGAGGATTCCAGTGGCTTCCTGGCAAGCCAGTCTGGCCAGTCAGTGAGTGCTGGGCCCTGACCAGAAAGTAAGATGGAAGAGAATAGAGGAAGAGAGGAAGAGAGAGCTAATAACAACTTTTGGCTTCCATGGGCATACTGATGTGCATGCTCGTGCTCTCACAAACTCAACACACACACACACATCACACACACATAACATACACACCACACACATACAAACACACCACACACATACATCACATACATATCACACACACCACACACACACACACACACACCACACATACTACACATACCACACACACTCACACCAGAGGACCCAGGCATAGGAAGAGTGAATCCTTTTAAGTTTAGCTATATAGTGGTTCAGACTATATCTAAAGCTTCCTTTAAAGCATTTTTCCAGTATCTGGATCAATCAAGCTTACCAAAAAAGTAGTCTTAACTGTTAGGGACTCACTATGGGCTATTGCATAATATTCATCGACCAAAAGACAAAATCATTCATACAATGTAGCCCGTGTTTTTGTTGTTTGTTGGTTTGATTGCTCTCTGAGACAGGGACACACTATGGAGCCCTGTTTGGCCTGCAATTCACTATGTATACCTTTTGCAAGAATTCATCTTTTTGTTTTGTTTTGTGTTTTGTTTGTTTGTTTGATTGATTACTTTTTTGATACAGGGTTTCTCTGTGTATCCTTGGCTATCTTGGACTCGTTTTGTAGACCAAGCTGGCCTCAAACTCACAGAGATCTACCTGCCTCTGCCTTCCCAAGTGCTGGGATTACAAGAATGCACCACCTTGCCCTGCTGCAAGAATTTCTTTCTTTTTCAATGCTGAACAACCAAGAAAAACTTAAAACTAGACCAAATATTGAAGTTAAAATGAAGACCCATAAATCCAGATTTCAAATATTTATTTTCATAAATAGTTTTGTTAATATGACTAATTAACTATAAAACAGGTAACATTAGAAACATGCACCTCCCCAGGTCATAGTGGCCTTTGCCTTAATACTCAGGAGGCAGAGGCAGGCAGATCTCTGTGAGCTTAAGGCCAGCCTGGCCTACAGAGTGAGTTCCAGAATAGCCAGGACTACACAGAGAAACAAGCAAACAACAACAACAGAAGAAGGAGAAGGAGAAGGAGAAGGAAGGAAGGAAGGAAGGAAGGAAGGAAGGAAGGAAGGAAGGAAGGAAGGAAGGAAGAAAAGAAAGAAGGTAGGTACGAAGGAAGATGGATTCACCTCTAAAAAATATGCTAATAAAATTAAACTTAAGACTCAACATACTGGGTTATTGCATAGTGTTCATTGACCAAAAATACATTAGAAGTCACTGATATAATCTAGTTCTGCCATGGTTTTGTTTATTATTTGTTTGATTACTTTCTGAGACAAGGCCACTTCTATTTGGCCTGACACTCACTGTTTAGACAAGACTAGCCTACACCACACAGATCCACCTGCCTCTGCTGCTAGAGTACTGGATTAAAGGCGTGTGCACCACAGCAGGTGTGCCCAGAGTCTTAAGCATCCTTACACACATGACATATACAAAGAGCTTCAACAACTTGAAAGTTGGCAGGTGACAACAAAATATTCCATGATCCTATGGTTTATTCATGCAATTTATACAAATCACATAAATTCTCTGGAACCATTTTTCTGTAGATCAGGAATGATAACATTGGAACGACTCATTGAACATTCCTTTAGAGCAAACCCAGCTTGTTCTCATCAATGGTGAGGAAGTGACATAACAGCACTGGCTAACTGCAGCAACTAGAAAGTTTTAGGTGTTCACTGAGTTCCACAGATGGTCCCACTGACTCAGGTGAATAGAAAGAAAAATAATCTAAAATAATAGAAAGTATGAACACAAAGGTATAAAAGGTATAAATGTCTGGTTCAATTGTTGTCTGGACGCTTACTGCCTCTGTCTGCTAACCTAGGCCTAGCCCTGGAAGCTTCTAGCCTCCACACAATCTAACCTAGGCCTAGAATGTTTTCAGCCTGTGAGACTTACTGCTTAATAAGCTCACCTTTTTGTGTTCTTTCTCAGATCAAATTTGGCTGGTTCAACTCGGCTGTTCTGGCTCAAACTCCTCTCCCAACTGACTTATTCAAGCTGGCTTTTCTCTCAGCCTCTAAATTGCTCTGCTTGGCCTCAAATTAACTCCAGCAATCTACTCTAATCTCCTGGCTTCTTCTCATTCTCTGACTCATTCAGTCTTCACCTGAGTTCTCTCTCTGCAACCTGTCTCTCTATTACTGTCCTGGTAAAACTGTCTCCTCTCTCTCATTGCACCTTAAGTAGCTTTGCTTTCCTCTGTCTTCTCATGAAGGTTGAGCATATCCTATTTTGTCAAGTCTTTCCCTGATTCACCATTGTTTCTGCTGCTCGATCAGGCATCACTTTCAAACATAAATACCTCCTTCTACAAACTAACTTTACCTTCATTGTTTGGGATTAGAGGCATGTACCACCATGCCTAAGCCTAAGCTTTTCTTTACCTGATACTTGCTCTATTCCAAGCTGGCCTTGAACTCGGATCTGCTTGCCTGTCTCCTGGATTAAAGGCATGTTTATATTCCAGCCAGTTTACACAGACATAGAAGATCTTTAGATATGATCTCTTGCCTGAACAGCCATGTTCTGAATTAGTATTCCTCTACATCAAGATGCAGGGCTCCTTTAGAGGACTTTCTGGTATACAGGCGTGGTGCTGATAAGTCTTCCCAAAGCTTTTCAGTGCCAAAAGCATGATGTCACACGTGCAGGAGCAGCCTGCACACATGTCCTGTGTCATGCACACCTTAATTTGCCTGGTTTCAGCTCTTTCCACTTAAGTCATTCAAAAGCTTTAGTGATGGGGGATGGATGCCAGCAGTTCTAAGGACTCCTTTGCTTTTCATTTTGTGTGAGCTATGAAAACAGCTGCTCAAATACCAAGATCTTTTGGAAAGGCCTGTCATACCACATTTTTAGGCTGACTTCAAGCTGACAGATGTGGAAATATTATTTTCCTGAAAACCCTGCTAAAGCTGCTCCAGCGATTTCTTGGCTTCACACATGACCTCAAAACAAGAAAATCTCCCTGTCCAAATCCATCTGCTTTTTTAGCTTTAGTTCTAGCCTCACATTTATTTAAATATGCAATACAGTCAGAAACAACCACCCCACAGTCCCAACAGTAGCCAAACATGCGAGTCTGAGTTGTGATGTCCACAGGCTATTGAGAAATCAGTGAACTCCAACCACAAACCTGATCCCCCAGGATTCAACCCCAAGAAATCAGTTACTGGCCACAGTCTGCAGTCCTTCCTTTTCCAGACTAGCTGAAAGACAAATGCTTTATGTTAGGACAATCTTAAGGAAGGGCTATGACTTGGGTTGGCATGAATCAAGACTTTCAGCTGCTCTGATATCTCAGCTAAAAACTTAAAATCAAGTTTGGCCCAAAAAGAGGATCAAAAGCAAAAGTGGTTAGCAAGATTTCTGTGTAAAGAGCAGGAGCCAAGAACTTCAAGCCAAGTTTTCACTCTGTGTGTCTGGAATGGGCAGGTTCTAGAAACTGTGCCATGCATGCAGCTCTGCCCACAACTACCACCTGTGTGGAACTATATGCCCCAGCTGCAGCCAGCTCACGCTACACTCTCCTGGGGATGACTGCATCCAAGAATGGATGCAGCCAGTGTGCTTTGAAATAAAGGGTAAACATTCCCTTCCCCTACTTCTACCTTGAGCTCTCTGCAACAGTCCCTCATCTAGAGCTGTGTTCTGGGCAGATGACCAGAGTGATATCCATTCAGAAAAGCAGAAATAAGGTTGCCAAGGAGACAAAAAGTCAACAAAACTATACTGATGAAAGCAGCCATGTCATCTTATGCCTTAACAGCCCTCTAAGAGACATTTTGATTTTATTCTGGACCAAGAGTCAAATTTATTCTTTCAAAGGTACATAAAGATAACTTTGAATTAGAGTAAACTGAGAGGTTTAACCACAGAACTCTGAAAGGTCTTAAGATTTAAGAACATTCTGATCGGGGCTGGAGAGATGGCTCAGTGGTTAAGAGCACTGTCTGCTCTTCCAAAGGACCCAGGTTCAATTCCCAGCACCCACATGGCAGCTCACAACTGTCTGTAACACAAATTCCAAGGAATCTGACACCTTCACACTAATGTACATAAAATAAAAATTAAATAAAATTATTTAAAAAAAAAAAGAACATTCTGATCAACCCCCAACTTTGGGTCCTGTCTCAACTCTAATTCAAACTACATGCTCAGCTCCACAACACTGTGTACTATCTCAAACAGGGAGCCTGAAAGCTGGACAGGGCATCATAGGTGCCCTGGTGAGGAGGAAGGGTGCTGCTCTGCGTTTCATTCTAGTTCAACAGTCCACTGTTAGGACTGGAACAGAAAAAGGCAGATTCAACTCTATGTCCCTCCCACTAGAGTTCACTTGTGGGAAAAAATTCTGTGACCCAGAACGACACCTCAGCATGTCAGATTGTAGAAACTTAAGAAAGAGGGAAGGTCGAGTTTAAAAGAGAGGAGAAAACAAAACTGTACATCACATAGTTCCCAGCTGCCACCGCAGCATCTTCCAGGCTCTCCACAGCCCAAGGTGCTTAGGAACAGACCTCACTGGGACCCTCACTGGGACCCTCACTTTGCCATGGCTTCTCAGCACTATTTGTACAGCACTTACTCAGCTCCAACATTTTCTTTGACTAGGGAGATGTGAACGCAGACCCCCAACACCCACGTAAAAGCTAATGTGGCAGCACACATCAGTGGCAAAAGGGTCCTGGAGTTTGCTGGCTAGTCAATCTGGTTGGTTTTAGTGAATTCCAGCCTGGGCCAGTAAGAGATCTTAAAAATGAACTGGAGAAGAACAGTGAAACATCCAGGGCTAACAGCTGGTCTCCATGCAGGGAGACAGAGACACACCTCTGTATCTTTGTGCATACACACACAAAGAGACAGACAGAGAGCCTTCTAAGGATCTATTATTGGTTTCTGTTTTACAAACAAAAATAAAATTTAAAGGCAACAAAGTATCCCCATTTACATGCAACACAATTTTATCCAGGGGGGAACCCAAAGCCTCAAGAAAGGAGGAAGAAAGAGAAGCAAGAGAGGGGAGGGGAAGAAAGGGGAGGGACAGGGACAGGGAGAGGAGGACAGACAGGGACTAGGAGAGGAGAGGAAAGGGGAGGGGAGGAGAGAAAAGGGGAGGGGAGGGGAGGAGAAGGGAGGGAAGGGGAAGGGCAGGGACAGAAAGAGGGAGAAGATAGGAGGAGAGGGAGGAGAGGAGGGGACAGGGGAGGGGAGGGAGGGAAGAGGGACATGGAGAGGGGAGGAAAGAGGAAAGAAGAAAGAGGAAAGAGGAAAGGGAAGGAGGAAGAGAAGGGAAGGCAAAGAACTGATAAACAAACAGGTTGCAGGATATATGGTCAACATTGAAAATAAGTATTGGACTGGAGAGAGGGACCAGTGGCTAAAAGCACATATCGCTCTTGCCTGATACCTGGTGCGGTTCCCAGAACCCATGTCAGGCAGCTTACCACTATTCCAGCTTCAGGCCTCCTCAGTCACACACACACACATGAATACATTAACAGATACACACACACACACACACACACACATGTGAATGTGAATACAAAACATAAACCTAAAAAAATCAGTATTGTTTTTATATATCGATGATAAACTAGTTTTTAAAAAATCAATTCCATTCAAAGTAACTTCATAAAACAACAAGAAATATCTCGTGGGAAACTGAAGTGAGGAAGGAAATGATCCTTTAAAAATGAAAATTGCAAAACAGAAGAGGACACTTGTAAATACACAAAATGAGAGAACATCTCATGTTCACAGATCAGAAGAATCAGTATTTTTTAAATATCCAAATTATCCAATGTAATCGTCAATGAAATTTCTATCAAAATACCAATGACATTCTTTCAATAAACCAAAGTTGTATAAAACCAAAAAAGGCTCGGCAGTGGTGGCACATGTCTTTAATCCTTGCACTTGGGAGGTAGAGGAAGGCGGATCTCTGAGTTCAAAGTCAGCCTTGTATACACAGTGAGTTTCAGGACAGCCAAAGCTACACAGAAACCCTGTCTCAGAAAACTAAAAATCAAAACAACAACAACAATAACAAAAGACCCTATAGCCAAAGCAATGCTAAGCAAAGGGAACAAACCTGAGGGCATCACAGTATCTCCAGTGATATAGCTCAAGTACTACTAAAATCTATTATCAAACTCTACTAACCAGAACAATATGGTATTGACATACAAACAGAGGCACAAACCAGTGGAAGTCCACATGTATACAGCCACTGACTTTCAGCAAAGGCAGCGAGAACATATACTGGGAAAAACACAATACCAATAGAATAGTGCTGGGGAAACTGGACGTGAAGGATGAAACTATCTTCTTACCATTCATCACACACACACACAGTCAATTCAACATGTCAAGACTCAAGCGCAAGATCTAAAGCTGTGAAATTACTAGAAGAAAACACATGGACGTGTTTCAGGACATTAGTTTGGGCAACAAAAGCATAATTTGATAAACAGTATTACATCAGATTGGAAAGCTTTTGTATAACAAAGGGAACAGTCAACAAAGGGAAGAGAGGGCTAGAGTGCATGGAAAAACATTGGCAAATTCATCTGACCAAGGGATTAACACAGAATAAAAAAGGAATTTAACAACTACACAGTAAATAAAGTAGTAAGTCTATTTTTAAAAAAAAGGGATATGAAAATAGCCAACAAGTACCTGGGAGACAATGTTCAATAATGATAACTGTCAGGGAAATGCAAACGAAACCCATAGTGAACCACAAATTAACTCACAGTAGTTAGAATGGCTATTATCAGAAACAGAAAACATAGCAGAATTTGGCAAGGATGCAGAGGTAAGGAGCCTCTCCTGCGCTGTCGGTATGAATGCAAATCAGCTCAGCCATTATGAAAAACTCATACCATTATGGAGGCGCCCCAAGAAATGGAAACTGAATTACCACCTGATTTCAGCAGTTGCCCGACCATATACATCCACCAAGGAAATTAACTCAGTACATCTAAGAGACATCTTCCTCACATATTTATTGCAGCACTGTTTTCAACAGCCCAGATATGGAACCAACCTGAGTCTCAGCTGGTGGATAAACGGGGAGGTAAGGTGCTGTGTGTAAACACAATAGAATACTGTTGCTATGGCTTGGGTGAGGAATTTTACCCACGGGCTCATGAATTTGAACACTTGGTCCACAGTAGTGGTCCTGTCTAGGGAGCGTATGGAGCCTCTAGATGGTGCAGCCTTGCTGGAGGACGAGTGTTATTAGGAGCAAGGTTTGAGGGTTTATGCCTCACCCCCTTCCTGCTCATTCTGTGTCCCATGTGCAGTTTAGATGTCATCTTTCAGCTTCCTGCCCTGGCTGCCCAGAGCTGTGCCTCCTTTGAAACCACAAGCCAGCAGTTCTCAATTTGTGGGTCATGACCCCTTTGGGGTCTAAAGACCCTTTTCACGGGGTCACATATCAGACCCTCTTCATTCAGATATTTACATTACAACTCCTAACAGCAGCAATATTACAGTTATGAAGCAGCAATGAAAGAACTCTGTGGTTGAGGTCGCCACAACATGAGAACCATATTAAAGGCCACAGCTTGAGGAAGGTGGAGAACCGCTGCTGGAAGCCAAAATAAGCTCTTTCCTCTTCACAGGTTGCTTTGGGTCATGGTACTTTATCACAGAAACAAAAAAGGAACTTACACCCCTGTCCTTCAACAAAGAAGAGGAATAGCCTCTGTCGCTCTCACCGCTCCCTCATCAAAGAAGCTTCCAGCAGAAGACGACCGTTACAGAAAACCACGGCTGGCCAAGATGCCAAGAACGACTGATCATGGAAAGCCAAGCTGCAACGGGTCCATGTGAACCAGGCCTCATTAAGGCAACACCAGACACGCTAACTCTAGAGAAGGATGTCTCACATGGCCCAACCCAGGCAAAGAGCTACAGACAATGCGGGCAGATGGAGTGCCTTAAAGCAATGAAAGAAAAAGAGGCATGATGGGGAGTGAGGTGGGGGACATGGAGGGACTGGGGGGGGGGGATGGTGCCATTATATTTTAATTTGAAATCATTGCAAATAAAAAGGGTGTTACATATAATCAATACACTTATCATATTGAGATCATTCTAACTTTTTACACATGTATAAAGTTTTAAGATTTGATAAGTAAAATCAGACTGCTACAAAAATACATTTTGAACATTCACTGATGTGGCTGTTGATGTTTAATCTTTTTCTAAATTTTATTTTATTTTAAATTGATAATATATATTTATAGGGTATAACATACTATTTCAGGGCATGAACACACTACATAACGATCCAATCGGAAAAATCTGTGGGATCATCAGGAGCTGAATTGTCTTTGAAAAAATTACATATCTAAGAACTTTAAAGTTAAGATTCATAATTAACAGTGGTTATGCACTTTTTAGCTTTATATATACATACACACCACACATATACACAAACACCACACACACCACACACACAAACACACACAGAGACACATACATACCACATATACATGCACACAAACACCACACATGCACACACATGTACAGAAACACCACATACACACATGCATGCATGGACACATGTGTGCACACATGCACACACACATACACATGAGCACACCCCTATGGCAAATTACCAAGCACAGTTCATTATATTTAATTTTTTTTAATGAGACAACTCTAACGTAAAAGGACACACACAAAATCATTTGCAAAAAGTGACTAAAATAAAAGTGATTAAACAAAAGTGACTAAATAAAGTGATTAAATAAAGTGACTAAATAAAAGTGATTAAAATAAACAGTGACAAATTAAGAATCTCAACCAAGTCTGCAGAATTTTCTACTTTTAATTCAGTATGTTTTCATTTGGGCATCAGTAAGAAATATTTTCATTCATTTTAATTCAGTATTTCATTTTTCTCAATAGGCAGTGTTTGTTCCCAAATTGTATCCCCCATTGCTAACCACTGAGGAAGCCCCATGAAGAAGAAACAGTTTCCTAAGTACACGAGTATGTCATTATTTTCCCTTTCAAGAATCAGCCTGACTCTCCCTCTCTTTCCAATCTTTCTCCTGTCTCTGAATTCTTCCTTCTTCTCTTTCTTTAAGACCCTGGGAAAAGGCAAATATTATCAGTGCTACTGCAATTACAAGTGGTAACATGATTCAAAAATCTACATTTGCATATTTCAAGCTGAACCTTCTCCCTAGAGAACTGTTCTGAGAACTGCCCTACGCTGGTAGATAAAGCACTTGGCTAATTACTCAAGAGGTTCCAGGTCTCTCTAAAACCTGAACACAGTATACAAAAGGACTCTGGTCTCCAGAATAAACTCTCTTCTACAGACCAGTTCCCACACATTCAACCTTTAAGTACCACCTAGCCAATGGCTCGCCACCTTCTAGGCCCTTCCTTCTGTGGGTTCCCTAACAAGCTTTCCCCAACTCCTTTAACTAAACAGGGCTTTCCAGCTTTTCCTGGCTTCTGTGTTGTACATATAGTGTTAAGTCTTGTAATTTAGCAGTCAATTTCCCTGAAAATGATTCGTACAAGTACCATGTCTTTAAACCTAACTAGCAAGCTCCCAAACTGACACACTATTCGTCACACCTTTGTAGTCTAGCACAATGCTAGAAACTAGCACAGAAACTAACACAATGCTCGAGACACGGAAACAAGCATTTGTTGAATAATTAACCCAGCTGTCCCCTTGTCTGCTGGAGAACCCCTGTCCCCGCACACCCACCTCAGCCCAGGGGAAGGCCGGGCCAGAAACCACCTCTCTGTGAGCAGCGTCTCTATTAGAAGATGGTAAGCAGTGGCTAGGAACCACCACTTCCTTTTATTTGTTCATTCAACAAGCCTTAAATTCCTACCCTGTGTCAGACACTGGGGGGGGGGGGGGAGACGTGAGCCAATTATTTACACTTAACCAATTTTGACAAGAGCAGCAGCAGATGGGAAGAAGAAGGAACAACTGTCTAGCTGGAGATGTTAGGAAAGTCATCTCAGACAACAGGAAGTCTGAAGTGGGTACTGAGGAAATTAGTATGAGTTTACCAGAGAACTGGGGATGAAAATGAACCCTGGGAGGAGAAGACAAGGAGATAGCATGCCTCCTTCACCCTCTCCTCAGTTTCCCTACTAGCCCTGCATGAGCCTCCATTTCTTGCCCAGTGTGGTGGAAAGCGCACCCCTGGATTCCTCACCCTTGGGAGCCAGGGGCAGAATGACTGAGAAGTTGAGGCTAGCATGGGCTGCACTGTGAGAGTCTGTCTCAACAAAGCAAAGCAAACGGGATAGGGCCACTGATGTTAAGGCGTATTTACTCGAGCTAAGTAAGAAAGACTTAATTTTAACATCTATTTGGAATTTGGAAGTTTAATCCAAATCTATAATTTGCAGGGAAAAAAATACTTGTAACTGACTCAACACTCATTTTTATTGGGTCACTGGTTTTTCGGGATGAATTTTTATATAATTTTAATTACGTATTTTGCCTTTAAAGGATAAAAGATCAAGACAGGACTGTTTGAAAGCTATTTGGTCAATGTTTCCACTCCTGCGTGTCACTTACTTTGCAGGCGGCCTGCTGCCTCTCTAAGCTCTACAGCGTAGCACCCACGGAGCAGCTCTCAGGGAAGCTAATAACCTGCTGTAAAATCTAGAGCTCACACCTCCAACGTTCCCAAAGCAAAACAATCTGTTCGGAATGTTTAAAAACTGACTTTTCGAGTATTGGGGATTCAGCTCAGTGGTAGAGCGCTTGCCTAACAAGCACAAGACCCTGGGTTCAATCCTCAGCTCTGGAAAGATAAAAAATAAATAAAACAAGCCAAGAAAAATTGACTTTTCTCCAGAATACTGGGGAAAAAATGCCTTCCGTTAGCGGGAAAGGGGAATCATTGAAGCAGTAATACGACCTCGGGTTCATTTTCCGTCTTGTGTTTTAAGAGCAAACGCTAACAGCACTGTCCAACAGGTGCCCTCTAAGCAACACTGGCAGCTACACATAAACAAGCACAGGAGCAAGAAGGAAAAGGTTCCCGGAGAACCTATCTAAAGTGACTTGGACCTGTTTTAGGAACCCCCAGGTTCAGAGTCGGGCCTTCCTGTAGCCACTGGCGCTCTGGGACCTCAGAGTAGAAAACACAAGAGGATGAGACCCAGATCCCCAAGCCAGGGTGCTGGGGCAACAGCGACCCACATAGCACGGGACACTTGATCGCGTGTTATACTTACAAGAGTTCGTTCCCAATGATCACCTCAAGTGACCACCCTAAATCTCCGAGAGAGATGTCCAACTTCAAAGTAACACACCCAGGACATACAACAGAACCAGAGACAAAACCCAGCTCTTACTAGTACAAAAAGAAAACTTTTCATCTGTCTAGATACAGAATGACCAATGAATCCTTCTCTATAACAATCCCTCATTTTGCTTTCTGTTTCTTAATAGCCATTGATTTTTAAAAATACAGTTTCGGGATCATTAGGCAGGCATTTTAGACGTAGTTCCTTAGTGCGAGTCCACTCTTCGCCATTCAGATACCAGCAGTCCAGTCAAACAGCAAACACCGAACAGCAACATGAATCAGCAACAGTGGCACAATTCAGCAGAAACAGCAGGACTCCACTGAATTGGCGTGACATGTGTCAATCAAGCTCAGCACCAACTTCCTCTTCATTGAAGGTGACCTTTGATGGTAAAAGAACTCCAGGCAAATGACGAGGGTTTTCTGCAGAGAAGCTATCAGAACCATCTCGGGCTACAAGATACAGGAGTTTCAAATGACTCTGTGTTTTGTAGATTATTATAACTGAAGTCTTCTGAAGAGCACACTATTGAATAATCGTTGACCGCCAGGTGCTATGGGGTCGCACATACCTTTAATCCCATCACTTGGAAGGCTGTAGTGAAAGTTGTGGTTTCTTTTATGTGTTTTTTGTTTGGGTCCCAAGTGTGGGATATGGAAATGTTTTAATTTCAGCCTCAGTTGAAAACCAGCTAGTGAGAGGGCACAGGATCTTGGTCAGCTGAAAACAGATTCGTGAGAGAGTGTGACGTTTTGCTGAAAGCTGTCTCATACAGGAGGCGTGGGTTTTGTCAGCTGGAAAAACAGCCTGGGGTGCATTCTGAGAAGGGGTAGACAGAAGCCCACAGACAGGGAGACAATGCTTTAGCATAGCTGCGCTCTGGAAGGCTCACGTCGCTTCACTATTCTTCATTTTTCTTCACTTCACTTCTCAGAGAGAAAGGTTCCAGAGAACTTCGCACGGCACTCCAGCCAAGTCTCACCACTTCCGCTGACTTGTGCCCATTCAGGGGAGTCTCTGTTTCTGCTGAATTATGCCACTGCTCTTAATTCAAGTTTGCTGTTTGCCTTAAAGAACTACGTCTAAAGGTCCATAACCCCCTTTTCTAATAACCTTCTTTCTCCCCTAACTCTTGTCAGTATGTTGGAAGGGAGGTAGAAGCATTTAAGAATCCTAAATAAAGTAGGTTTTTGAAAAATCTAAGCCTACAGGAGGCAGAGGCAGGAAGATTTCTATGAGTTTGAGGCCAACCTGGTCTACAGACTAAGTTCCAGGACAACAAGGCTGTGCAGAGAAAGCCTGTCTCAATAATAAAACTATAGTAGTAGTAGTCTTCCAATACTATACACTATATAACTGATTCCCCCCCCCAAAAAAAAAACAGTTAAGGCATATTATTTTGCTCCAGAATCCTCAGCTACTGAAAGAATGCCTGTAGTCAGGCATAGTGGCACATGCTGGTAATCCCAACACTCTGGAGGCTGAGGTAGGATCGTTGAATTTGAGGCCAACCTGGGCTGCAGATGAAACCCTGTCTCAAAACATGAAATAGAACAACAAAGAAAAAGATTAGATTCATTCCTTCCTCCCTTCCTTTCTCCTTCCCTTTCTTTGGTTCTCTTTCCCTCCTTTCTTTCCTCCCTCTCTTCCTCCCTCCCTCCTTCCTACATTCACATAAAATCTACTATGGCCAGGAACTTCAATGACTGGAATAAATCCCTAGAAAGCTTACCGTAGAGCTCTGCCTTGCAGAGGAAATCCAGGCACAGTCAGTACTCAAAGATCAGATTAAGTATAGCTCTTTAAAAAAGTTAGCAAGAAAGTGTATAAGAGGAATCTAGACAGAGCAAATGCAGAAAAAAAAAAAAACAGTTGAGAAGTAACTGTTAGCCCAAGCAAAAGTAGGCTGTGGAAGTGCGTGCAATAGCCCTGGTGAGTAGGTAGGCTGAGGCTGAGCGTGAGGAAGGGAAAAGGTAAAGACTGTTCAAAGGCTTCTGACCAAGCAAACAGGCAGTGTGTGATGCCATTAGCTAAGACGGACAAGGCTTTGGAAGGAATGTGGTAAGGATCACGGCATCAAGATGTCTTTCTTGTCAGCTCATGCTTGAGATGCCATCAGGGTAAGGATGTTAGAACAGAAAGCAGAGAGTTGCATGTACACACATGAGGCTCAGAGAAGCCAGGGCTACAGAGCCATCAGCCACAGGTGGTGTCTAAAGCCACACCAGCTGAGTTCACTAGGGACCCGTGTGACGAGACGAGGTTCCCGGCTTAGCCACCTTAGCCAACACACAAAGTCTGACCTTTCTCTGAGCTTTCTGTTAGTGGCAATGAATATTTAAAAGCGTTGGGGAATCTGCCCAGAGTTGCATGAATGGGTGTGGTTAGCAGGCACCTAGGAAAATAAACACCACAAGAAGACAGAGACAGGAAATCCAGAAAAGAAATCCCAAATTTCCTGACCATGATAATGGGGTTATTGGTTATTTTGGCATACAAAGCAGAGTAACAGAAAATTCCCAAAAGAAAGTACCACAGAAAGAAATTAAAATGAGGTGTGCTTGTTCCTTGGAAAGGGTCCTTGGAAAAGGAAAAACATTTCACTAACAAATGTAACACCTGAAAATTATATAACGGCTTGTTTAAAATGACCGTTTCCAGGGACCAAGTTTCCAGATAATGAGTGCTACCTGAACTCCAACCATGAACATTTATTACATGACTTTCTTAACTGGGAAACAAAGCTGCACAGAAAGCTAATGCAATAATGAGCTGTGGCATTGTCTTGGCATGACAGACAGATAAAAACTCATGACAACTTTTACAAGCTCCAATGTAAGGCTTAGAACTATCAAAATAAGAGCAGCGTAATGGCTGAAGAGACAGCTAAGCAGTTAAAAAGTGATTGCTGCTCTTGTAGAGGACCTGAGTTTGGTTCCCAGCACCCACACAGCAACTCACAACCATCTGTAACTACAGTTCTGGGGATCCAATGCCCTCCTCTGGCCTTCTTGGGAACTAGGCACATACATGATATACATACTTATATACAGGCAAGCACTCATACACAGAAAACAAAAACAAACTTAAAAGACTAGTTTTGTAGATGCTTCATGCTAAATCCAAACTAATGCATGTAGGTAGGACAAAAGGTAAAACACAAGTTGGTTTAATATTTTTGAAATTGTTAAGGTTTTAAAATATAATTCAGATTCATATTCAAAGATTCTATATACTCACCCATTATAAATTAAATATTAATTAATTTCCCAATTAGATCAACTAAAGTTTTCTAATTGCTTAAAGAAAAATTTTTGAAGTGCAATACAAATAGAGATTCACAAAATTACTTGAGGTAATTTATTATCTGATCACATTCTTGCCAGGCTTTGACCTACCTACATCAGCTTACCCTATTTATGCTAAATATTTATACCACTTAAACAATGCCCTCAGCTTCTAACCAGAAATAAAAGCTGACAATATAATTTTTTCACATAAGTTTTATAATTTTCAAACTGCAATTTTCAATGTTACTATGTTTTTAAAATTAGATATTAAGGGGCCTTATAGAATTCCACAGTCTTTTCTATGTTTAGAGAAATAAATTTTTTTAAAACCCTTCAAGTTATATAAACCTGGAGCTGTAAATGGGTGAAAGATACTTTTCACATTCTGTGAAAGTTGTTAAACCAGCCTCATGCTGGTTCTTAGTTGTAATTTGAGGTAGTGACCAGTAGATGGCACTGCTGCTCTGAGTTATAAACAGGCCGTTGCTTTTCTTGCCCCTTTTACATTTAAGCTTAAGAATCGCTCATTAGTACAGAACCAAACTTTGAAGCATTTTGAGAGTGGAAAAAAAGAATTTTTTACATTGACTGATAAGTACTTGAGATGAGTTTTAAGTACAGAACTACATACACAGAAACACACACTTAAATTAAACACTGATATACTTTCTGTTTAGAAAGATGGCATCTGGCTGGGCATGGTGGCACACACCTTTAATCCACCACTTGACAAGCAGTGGTGGATCCCAGTGAATTCAAGGCCAGCCTGGGAGGGAGGGAGGGAGGGAGGGAGGGAAAAAAGGAAAAAAATGACATATGCAGAGGAAGCCAGCAGAGATCACAGGTTTGGCCTTCCGTCTCAAGATGTGCTCACACCTGCACATTGAGGTTCTCCTATCCTCTGGGGTCCAGGGCTCCTGGTCTTCCCACTTAGAGGCAGAAGCATGAGGATGACAGTGAGCAGCTACACCAGCCTCTGCAGCTACTTGAGGCTTGTAATGCAAGTGACAAGAGAGGTCTAGACCCCACCCTTGAAGAACACTCTTACTGATGACAGCTGGGTGGGAACTAAACCTTCACAAAGCTAACAAAGCATCGCTGAATGCTTAGGAAGTCATGCTCCTTTCTAGTAGTGACATTTTTAGAGCCTCTCATAGATCTATCTATCCATTTATATATATATATATATATATATGAACAAATCTGTATGCATTTGCTTCCCAGTTCATCAACAACAAAATATAAGCAAAATAGGAGAAATTTAAAATTGACATATAGTCCTTCACCAATTAGTCTGCATATGTAACTCACATGGCAACATGCCATGGATACATCTCAGACCTAAAAATACAGGAGGGGACAGAAGAGATGTGGCTCTCTGTCTGCAGCTACTTCTTATCACACTGGTAATAAGAAAATACTATATTCATGTTACTGATAATTCAACAGAAACTGAAATCTTTCGGGGGAAGTAAACCTGACACAAACCAATAAAAAGTAAACTCGCTAGTTATAGCATCCTGCCAGGAAGAAAAATGAATCTACAAAGAGAGATGAGTGTGTGTGTGTGAGAGAGAAAATGTGTGTAGACCAATCTGCTGCACAGAGAGCAAGTGAGTTTCACTGCTCCATAGCCTGCACGCTGTCACAGTCAGTCTTTGGGGACCGCATTGTCACATGCAGTCTTTGTTTCATTATTATGAGGAAAATCAAATAAATAGGCACTGGCTAGTTTACAAGCAATCAAGTCCACAGTTTGCCTCAAATTGTTATTCCCTGTCCACCCCCACTACATCAAAACTCATCCGTTTGAGGACCTTCATCATTATGAAGTAAAATAATACTGCAAGTTAAGACCTTGAATTATCAGTGAAATGAGGAGTTCTGTATGGGAGATTAATTTTATCACATCAGAATGACGTTAGAAGGCCCTTTCATCAGGAACGTGGTCAGTGTTCCTTCTCAGGTTCCCTGCTCTCCATTCACCCTCACATCATTCTTGAAGCCTGAGCTCTGTGTCTCAGCACCATGTGGCCTTGCCCACATGCCTGTCGCATGCTGACACAACACTGTCTGAGGGAGATGCTTACAGCACTACCGGGCACATAGCAGGTGCTAAATAAATATCAACTAGTAAAGTTTTCCAATCTTAAACAAAGGATTCCCTATATTCAGAGATGTGGCTGAAGCCAAGGCTGAGTAAGATTTTCAGACAGGACCTGGTTTCCCTAAAGAAGCAGACACAGCTAGAGCAGTGGTGCATATCTACAACTCCTGAATGTGGGAGGCTCTCAAATTCAAGGGCATTCTGGACTATATTAAGAGACCCTATCTTAAAAATTAAAGACAAAAAAATTTGAAACTTACATCTATGTCCTGGCTGATATAAATAACAGTATAATCATTTTATATTTATGAAGAATGTAAAAAAGAAGAAAACTATGTCTTCAAGGGTTCTTAACAAATAAGGGAAGAACCAGGGGAACAAAGGAAAAGCTTCATTTTCCAAACCCAAGGGACAGCCATAGTGGCACACACTTCTCATCCAAGCACTAGAGAGGCTGAGGCAGGAGCATACGGTGGAGTTTGAGTCCATACTGGACTACATGGTAAATTTGAGGCTAGCCTGTGCTACATGGCACCCTACCTCAAAAAGAAAGAAAACAGAAACAAAAACTACAGGCAGCTTGTGGTTCTGTAAGTAATTAGACCACAACAGATCTAAACCAGATCATTGCGATATGTGGTCACCTAGAACACTGTGGAGCCAGCAGGAATCACTGCTGACTCACTGAAGATGAAAAAGTTCAAGCAGCTAATGTTTTTCTTTCCTATCAGCCCAGGAAGTGAGGCAGACATGGTGTAGTTATTTTTATTTATGTGTATGTGTGAGTGAATGCCACTTGTGTGCAGGTACCCAAGGAGGCCACAAGAGCTGGAACTACAGGAACGTGTGTGAGCTGGTAGAGGTGCCGGGAACCAAGTCACATCCCTTGGAAGAGCAGCAAGTGATCTAACTGGCCGAGCCGTTTCTCCAGGCCTAGGCATGAAATGTTTTAAAAGCAGTATTTTGAAAGTGGGTTTTTCTTTGGGCAAGGAAAAATTTAGGTTCTATGATAATACAGATTCATTATCTATTGACAACTAAATTCTACTTTTTAGCTGGTATTAATCCAGAAGATAGTATTTAATGACTTTAAATCAGCCTTCTGGGAAGCTGTATCAGTTAGGGTTCTCTAGAGGAACAGAACTGATAGAATAAATTATATATATATATATAATTTTATATATATATATAATATTTGTTCTAATAAATCCCATTCACACATACATATGTGGGATTACAGTGGCTTTACAGTGTGGTCCAGCTATTCTAATTGAAAAATCCAGCACTTGTTCAGTCCATGAGGTTCGACATCTCAGCTGGGCTTCAGTATATGTTAGAGTTCTGAAGTAGGCCCTAATGCCAGTGAAGGGATGCCTCAGTATCATGGTAGATGAGCTTGCCAGTGAAAATGAGCAGGTGAAAAGCAAGAGCTTCTTTCTTCTTTTATATCAATACCACAGAAGGTGTGGCCCAGAGTTACAGTGGGTCTTCGAACCTCAAATGATCCAGTTAATTCAATCCAGTTGTTTGATTTTTTGTTAATTTTAAATGTAGTCGAGTTGACAAGAATAGCCATCACAGTAGCCCTGTTCTGGGATCCCTGCTTGCTTCGTTTAAGACATAAAACAAACTTTTAAAATGGCAGCTCTCTAGGAGAAAGGCCTTAGTTGGAACGGAGCCTGGCATGCTACAAGGGCTCATCAGATGTTGAATGAATAGGAAAAAAAAAGTATAAGCAGCACAAAGTTAAAAAATAATAGCCACACCTACAATCCCAGCACTCAGGGAGGCAGAGGCAGGCAGATCTCTGAGTTCCAAGCCAGCCTGTTCTACAAAGTCCAGGACAGCCAAGGCTACAACAGAGAAACCCTGTGTCAGGAATAAAAAATGATAGAATCACAATCTAAAAGTTCTTTATAGAATAAAATGATGAGTCAAATTAAAACCAGGTGATTTGACAGAAAAGGAAAGAGTCTTTAGTCAGACAGATTCTTGTCTGAAGCTTGGTTCTGCTGCTTGACCCAGGAGAACTGTGGTGATTCGCAGAGAACTGAGGTGACACGTCAAAGGGCTTTTTAAAAAGTGGATCTTACCTATAGGATGGGAAGGTCATGCTGAAATCTACACACCTAGGGAAGATGTACAAGAAGGAGGACCCAGGTTGGTATGATCAATGCTCATTTGGATGGACTAATGGGAGGGACATTGAATGGGGGAGAAAACAAGCAACAGGACAGGA
>CM053759.1:37738843-37767143 GCA_028658305.1 Pachyuromys duprasi | reverse complement strand
GAGCACAGTTAGAGTAATCAAGCTGAAGTCCCATCTGACCCTTTGAGAGTGAAGGGGTACTGCTATTATAATATTGCCAGGGCAACAGGTGAAGCCTGGGACTACCATGGGCAAACTGGGACACAAGGTCACTGGACTATTAGCACACACCAAAAGCACTAGACATTTGAATGGATGAGGCATCCAACGCGTCAGATGTTTGCTGTTACTGGGTTTTTTAATTTACTTTTATTTTACAGTCATTGGTGTTTGACTGTATATTTGTCTATGTGACGGCGTCAGATCCTCTGGAACAGGAGTTATAAATAGTTGTGAGGTGCTGTGTGGTTGCTGAGAATTGAACCTGGGTCCTCTGGAAGAGTAGTACTCAGGGAGTACTCTGGGGAGTAGCTTTTTTACATAAATTAGCGTGTTTATTATATATAAAAGTATTGTGTTAGAGGGTAGCAGGAAAGCTACTAGAGACTTTCAGCACTCACCTGCTCCTCCTTAAAGAGGAACCAAGGAGTGGGTTCATAGTGAGCTGCATAGGGAGCTGAATGACCACAGGACAATGCCAACGTGCAACAATGAAAAAAAACAGAAAATGGGGCTGGGGATATGGCTACTCAGTAAAGTGGTGAGCTTCTACCTGATGCCCAGAACCCACATGAAAAGTTAGATTAAAAAACACAAACTGGGCATAACATACCCATAATGTCAACAATGAGGAAGAAAAGACAGGGGCTCCTTGGGGCTTGCTGGCTACCCAGTCTGGATGAGTAAGTGAGCTCCGAGTAAATGATAGACCTTGTCTCAAAAGAGTAAGTGTACGGTGATTGATGAAGATGCCCAACATCAACCTCTGGACTACACATACACACACACACTAATGCACCTTTTTAAACACAGAGAGAGACAGATACGAGACAGCAGCATAACAGGAAAAATAAAACGTCCCAGCACCTGCTGCTCAGATCCATAGCCAGGGTGTCTTGTGCAAGGGCAAGGGTGGAAGAGTCCCAGGAAACTCTACTGGTGCAAACAGCAGCAATCCTAGCACTCCAGAGTCCCACAGCCCTTAGGGATTCACAACCTAGGAGGATGAGAAACCTGAAAACTATACAGTATCCTGGCTCTGGAAAAGGGGTTCATTTCCCCTCCTAGCAAGTGCCCAGGATGCTGCAGCCAGGAGCCAACGTGGGAAGAACCCATTGTTTGAGTTGGGATTATTTGAGAGGTCAGAGACTGCTGTGTGTTCCTGTCCCTGGGACCCCACAAACATTCCCTTGGTCAGTGCGCAGCTGCCTTACAGGCCAGACTTGCCCCAGGGAAACGACTCTCGAAGCCCCTCTGTGAAGGACCCACTGTAAAGAGCAGTGAAATGGAGGGAAACACCGGGTTGGGAGAGCCTGCTCTTGGTCCAGAAGTGTGTAGTCAGCCTTCTGCAGCCTACCACAGATGCCAGAATGGGGGTCCTCTCTCCAGCACCACGAACGGGGGCTTGTTGCCAAGAAAAAGGAGGAAGTTTCCACTACTCTTTTGCCTGCACAGGCATTCTGGGTGGCCTGGAGCAATACCAAGGTGATCCCTGCTAGTGCTCCACCCCTGACGCACACAGTTAGAAGGTCTGACGAGAAACTGACAGATGTTGGCTGCTTCGGCTCCGGCTCACTCCTGGGAGCGCCTCAGGAATCTTATGCAGTTCCAGCTGCGGCCCACTCCCACCTGATGACTGGCAGACACTGCAAGTGGAAGGCTGGAGAACCCCACACGGCTGGGGGTGGGGCGCACGGGGCCAGATTTCTACCCTTTGACCTGCGTGGCCACAGTAACAGAAGAGAGGGGCAGTTCTCATCTTGCTGCCGCCACACCCAGGTGGATCTCTTATACTGGTCACCCCAAAACCTTGTCTGATCACATAAGTGCTGAGAAAACCGAGCATGTGCCACGTGTGCTGTGGTTCCTGCTTGACTGTAAAGCGCCTACATCTATACCCAGGCTAACGGGAGGGCAAGTGTTGCAGCGCACTTACCTCCGTTCACAGCCGGCGCCAGACCCCTTCAGAGGGCCGCAGTGCTAAGGAAACCCCCAACAGGCCATAGCGGCTACAACTGCCATTGCAGGAGGGACCACACACGCTGCACCTCACAAACTCATCACTCTTGCCTGACCTGAGTCTGTGTCCCCGTTCCCATACAACCTGCAAAGACAGTGAGCCTCATGGCCTCCAATACAGTAAGCTGTGCCCAAATGCACCAGGCACAGTCAAAGAGGCTTCAGAGAGATTGCACTGTACATTCTAGCTGGAAACAAAGTTAGTACTGTATAACAAACAACCCCCAAGACACAGCTTTTGGAAAGCTGCTTAGGACTAAGGCCATTCCAAGAGTGTCAAGAGGTGTCCATTCCGCTGAATATGAAAATCTCAGCACAGCAACACAAGAAACAAGAAAAAGAATATACATGACACCTCCTGAAGATCTTAGCTCCCTAGCAACAAATGTCCAAGACGAAGATAAAGTAAATATTCTTAAAGCAAGTCAAAAGATATTTTTAAATCCTAGTGAGATTCCAGAAAATACAGATAATTAAAATGATACTAAGAAGAGAGTCCAGGATGAGAGCAAGAAATTGAAAAACGGGATTTTTAAAAATCAATCTTCAATTCTATAAATCACATTGCAAATTAAGAAAAGCCTCCCCCACAGACTAGAGCAAGTAGAAGAAAGATTATGGGAGCGTAAAAGAGCTATCTCTTTCAAATTGCACATCCAGAAAGAAATAGGAAAGGAAAAAAGACATATCAGATAGCGGCCAGGATCTGTGGGCACCGTCTACATCAAACATCAGCCTCACTGGCATACCGATAGGGAAAATAAAGGTTATAAAAACATACCCCGTGCTGGGGGCTGGAGAGATGGCTCGGTGGTTGAGGGTACTGGCTCTCTTCCGAGAACCGGGGTTCCGTTCCCAGAACCCACAAAGAGACTTACAACCATCCGTAACTCCAGTTTCAGGGGATCTGATACTCCCCTTCTGGCCTCTAAAGGCACAGGCCTTCAGACATAAATGAAGACAAAATACCCAGACACATAAAAAAAAATTTAAAGTATATCCAATGCAATAATAGCAAAACACTTCCCTAATCTTGGGAAAGGCATAGACATCTGCCTTACAGGAGACCTATAAAATCCCCAACAAGAAATATATTCCCCTTTTCATCATCACAGATTACCATCAAACTGTCAAAAGCAGAGAAAAAGGAACTTTTAAATCTGTAAGAAAATGCACCGTGCTACATTTAAAGGCAACACCATTAGACATACAGCAAAGGTTTCAATAGCAGAAACTCTACAGGCCTAGGAGGACACACATTTCAAGTAATGAGAGAAAGTAACTATGAACCAATCAAGGTGATCAGAGTTTTCTGGGAACAAGCCTGGACCACAGCAGCTCTAACAAGCTGAATTGGCTACCCATCCTCACTACGTCAACTAACCAAACAAATAATAGTAAAGAGCATAGAACAGAAATTGTTTCAATGTGGAAGCATTAGGAAAAGAAACAAATAGAGATCCAGGGGTGGACACACATGCCAGTCTATCTTCAGGGTACTGACATCAGGCTTGAGTTTAGATAACTAAACAGTCTTAATTACAGTGTGATCCCACGCACCACTGAAGCATCAGTGTCTCAGCAGCTCCAAGTTGTCAGGATTCTGCAAAATCTCTTCCTCAAAGACAACTTGACTCTGTCTGACACCAAGGCTTCAGCCTTTCCCTTCGCCAGCAAGAGATTCCTCAGGAGACTCCAGTGCCATGGGTCCATTGTCTTGTAGTCTCACAGCAGAAGAAGGAGCACAAGAGTCTTTCTCTAAAATATCTTCTCTCCTGCCAGGAGGGTTACCATCCTTCAAAATCCCAAGAAAAACAGAGACATTCCAGGATAAGCAAACACTAAGGGAATTCATGGCCAGCAGCTAAGCATAATAAAAGATGCTTTCAAAGGACCCGTGCCCAGAAATGAAAGAAAGATAACTATCATCATGGCAGCAGGTAAAGAATAAATCCCACTAAAAGGGCAGAAACACAAAAGTGTGGACCCCATACGATGGTGGGGATAGGATGGTGAGCTAGGAGCTGTGTTCCTGTGACGTTGAGAAGAAAGAGCGTCGGGATAAAAAAGAACAGACTCCCCCTGGCAATGGGCAAAGAGACACCTTGTTGGTGGTGGTGTTCTTTTATCAGTCAGGCAGAGCAGATGGCAGTCCTGTATTCATCCGAGCTTGGTGGCCAAAGCTGTTTATGCCTAGGACACATAAAGATCTAATCAAATCAAGTCAAATCCAGGCAGTGCCCCGCAGGAGGAGAAAGACACACAGAGAACTGCATTCCACCATGCTATACAGTGCAGGCAGGGAAAGATGCCCAAAGACCTACCCTCCAACCCACACAGTGGGCCATAGACACACAAAGCCCTGCCTACCCTCACGCAGTGCAGTGTGGGAGGAGGAAGACAGACAAAGACCTGCAGACCTCTGTGCCACCCACTGACCTGCCCTCTGGTGGGCCAAAGGCACCCTGCAACGTGAAAGGAGGATGTCACCAAGGGGTCCACCAGCTATGAGGCTATCCATCTCGCAGGAGGAACCACCACAATGTGGTGGTAGTCAGACGGGAGAGAACAAAATGGAGCAGCTTGAGTGTTATGAAGAGAGATGGAACTAGCGAACATAGGAACATCCCTGGTCCGGGCAGCCGCTGGGTTCCTATGTGGATGTCCAGGGGCTGTACAGAACCAACCTTGGTGGCTTCAGCACTAAGGAGAGCTGGCCCCATCTCTCACCAGCTGCAGCACCAGACCTGGCCCTGGTGGCAGGGTATGGGTAAGCCGGCCCTGAGGGCATAAGTGGTGTGGCTTGGGCACTGAGGTGATGCTACCCACCACCACCTCTAGCTAAGGGAAAGCTGCCCACAGGGTCATAAACACTGGAGAGCTATCCCTGCCCCTCACCAGCAGTGGCACTCAGGAGAGCGGGCCCTGTACCTCCCCTGGACAGCACAGCAGAGCTGACCCTAGTGGTGGGGGTGAAGGTGAGCGTGCCTTCCTGAGGAAGACAGAGTAGGAAAGCTGGCCCCATCACTTGTCTGCCTTGAGATGGCATGCGTATGGGGATAATGCTTTCCCCACCTCCCCAACCCTTGCCACCCACATTTAGTTGGGAGAACTTGCCCTGGGGTCTGGCCCTACCCCTCATTAGCTGTAGCACTCAGGAGAGCAGGCCGCGCCACTAACCTGAGCAGCACAATAGAGCTGGCCCTGAGGGTGGGGGTACAGGTAAGCCAACCCTAAGGGCATAAATGAGGGAAAGCTGGCCCTGCCACTCCTCTGTGGTGAGGTAGCCTAGGGGCAGGGAGTGAGATGCCCTCTGCCCCCTCACCCCTCATACCTGAGGCAGTCGGTAGAGGTGACCCCAGGGTCATGAGAGCAAATGGATGAGCTGGCCCTGCCCCTCACCAGCTGCAGCACTCAGTAGGCTCTGCATCTCACCTGAGCATCACAGTAGAGCTGGCCCTGGTGGAGAGGACACAAGTGAGCCAGCCTGAGGGCAAGAGCATGGAGAGATGGGCCCACCACTCATCTGCCTTGAGGTGAAGGGTTGCAGGGGTTATGCCTCCCTTCACTAGCCACTTGGAATAGTAGAGAGAGGTGGCCCAAAGGTCATGAGAGCAGGAGAGTTAACCCTGACCCCTCACTGGCTGTAGGACTTAAGAGAGGGGGCCTTGAACCAAGGTACAACATAGTAGAACTGCCCCTGGTGGCTAAGGCATGAGTGAGCCAGCCCTGAGAGTGTGAGAGCAGAACTGTCCCAGACCCCTGCAAGCTGTGGCACTTAGGAGAGGAAGCCACGTGCTTCAACTGGGCAACTCACTGGAGCTGGCTCTGGAGGTATGGGTGCAGATGAGCCTGCCCAGAGGGCATGATAGCAGGAAAGCTGGCCTTGCCTCCTGCTGATGGCCACACTGGGTGTCCTAGCCAGAGCAGTGCTGAAGAGCTCTGCCTGGTGGCGTGGATAAGGAAGAGCCAGAGCCCCAATCAGCTCAACTACCACCCAGGCCCAGATCCAGAGCTCTGAATTGGCCCACCCCAAAAGCTATATCATCTGCAGATGGTCGGGTTGAGCGAAGAGGCCAGTCCTGCTAGTCTAAAGCTGCAGGGTCTCCATGGCGCAGGGCAACAACAGAATAATTGGGAAGAGGCCCAGTGAGGATCCAATATTGATGGTGTCACAAAAACCAGAACTCTTGCAAAGAGCATTTGCAAGTGAAGATGTCTGGAGAGAGGGACACACTGTAGGACACACTGAGATACTATGGGACTCATGTTGGGATATTTTCTGTTTTGTGGTTTGGGGCTTGGGGGGGTCGTTTTTGTTTGTTTTGCTTGCTCATTTGTCTGTTTTTTATTTTGTTGGGGAGGTTGCAAGGACAGATATGAGGGGACAGGGAGATGGGCGGGGCTAGGGTGCGTGATGTGAAATTCAGAGAATCAATAAAAAGTTGGAAGAAAAAAGTGGTTTAGCATGTTTACCATTTCATAACAGTTAAAAAAAAAAAAGTAACGCCACATTCTTAGAGAAAAAAAAAAAAAGACACTTCCAAAATCAAGAAAGCACCAGAAATTCACAAGAGGGGTGATGGCAGCTGAAAGGGAAAGACAAAGAGAAGGCCTTCCCCAGATCCAGCTGTAGGGCTCCACAGTGCAGGCAGAGGGAAGCAGAAGCCTCATCCTAAAGGTGAGCCTGGTGAGCCCAGTGAATAGACTGCTAGTCCTTTCCACAGGACGAATTCCTACAAGCCCCAAATCCTGGGCAGGTTTTGGTGACACAGTGACTTCCCAGAGATACAGTTTAACAGTAGAGGAAACCCCATCTTACTGCTCCCCATGGCTTGAAGGATTTTGACTGGACACCATCAGGGACCTGAATGCTTAAGTAAAAATGAGCTACTCTGGGGAACAGAGAACAGGGAATAATCACAAGTCAGAGAACCTGAATTGTAACAGTTTGTAACAACCCCACCCCACCCTCAGTGAAAGTGAAGGGAAAACCTACAGAAGGAGAGGAAACATTTGCCAGCTATTAACTTGAAAGAGGATAATATCCAGAATACAATTCAAAAACCTTACAACAATAACATAATCCAACTTTAAAACAGACAAAAAGGTCTCCATGGATAGACCCAAACAACTCAGACTATTGTCAAGACTACTTGGTTGCTCTCTACAACTGAGGGCGATACCTACATATCTCATTGAACACAGGGAAGTTGAGCTGATGTCTAAACAAAGCTTTTCTCCCTTCTGACTTAATGTTCATGGACCAGAGGGAAACGGTGACCCTTCACAAACCCTGCAGTCTACAGCCGTAACCTGCCTCCATAGTATACCAATGTAATTATGGCACAAAGGTGTGTGGGAGTAGCCAATCGTTCTCTGATTGGATTTAAGACACACTCCATGAGATGAGATCCAGACCTGACACTACTCAGGGGGCAAGAACCAGAGACTAGTTAGACTATGGGCCTAGGGGGAAAAAAAACACAAATACTATTGCTCTGCTAAAGGAACATAAAGAACAGAAGTAACACGACTCCTGATGACATCCTGCTATACCCATACATCAGCGTTCTACTCGGCCATAATCAGATGAGCTCCTCCTGTTAGCTGGTGACTAATATAGAGACCCACAACTGGACAAAGCACAGAGAGACTTTGACTACTTAGTCCCAAATGGAGTGTTTTCATCAAACCCCTCCCTCAGGGATCAGGGGGTTATGCAGATGAGGAGGTAGAAAGGTTCATAAGAACCAGAGGAGATGGATGTCAAGGAAGCAGTGTCTTCCAGACACAACAGGACTGATACACATATGAACTCAGAGAGACTGTGGCAGCGCACACAGGACCTGCGCAGGCCCAAGCCAGTGCTGAGGAGGAGGATGCGGGCATGGCATCCCAACACTAACCAAGAAGTATCTCCAGTTGACAACCACTTGAAGGAAGAAACTTACGTTTCTCCAATGGAGTCTCACTGGGTATATAAACCACACTTAAGGGCAGGCCATTCTCATCCTTTTATGTCAACATTAAAGGAAATCAATAGTATTTGGGGAGGTTTTTGGTTGTTTGGGAATTTTCCCCCTTTGGTTTTTTTCTTTCTTTCTTCTTTTTTTTAAAAAAAAAACTGTTTGTTTGTTTTCTAAAAAGAGAGAGAAAGAAGAAGCTGGATGACTCAGGAGGTGAGGAGGAAAGATGAGGGAAGAGAAACAGTGATCAGACTACATTGTACGAAAAAATTATTTTCAATAAAAATAATAATAATGGCAAATTATCTGAACAGACACGACTCAAAAGAAGAAATACAAATCTCCAAACAATATCCAAAAACAATCCTCGGTGTATTAGCTAAATGGAAAACACAAATAAAAAATGCAATGACATAACTAGCCTCAGCCCAAGAGATAGAATTGCTTTTCTTAAGGTTAGGATAGAGAAAGGGGAACCTTCATACACTGATGGTAAGAATGTAAATTCATGCAGCCAGTATGAAAACCCATGTGAAAGTCCTCAACAAACTAAAAATAGAGCCCGGCGTGGTGGCAAATCCCCAGCACAAGGGAGACAGACAAAGGTGGATCTCTGAGTTTAAGGCCAGCCCTAGCTACAAGAGCAAGTGCTAGGACAGCCATGGTTACACAACAGAGAGACCTGTCTCAAACAAACCAACTGAATTAAGTTCTACTTCTGGAATATACCCACAGGAAGTAAAATCATAGCTTAGAGACATCTGCATTTGTATTTTACTGCAGCACTATTCACAATCGCCAAAATATGGAATCAGCTTGGTATCCATCAGTGCTGGAACAGCTAAAGAAAATGTGTCAACACATATTAAGTTGAAATATTATTCAGCCTTTAAAATTACATCCTTCATTTACATTAAAATGATTAGAACAGGACGACATTGTGTTAAGCAAAGTAAGCCAGACATAGAATGACAAGTATGGTACATTCTATCTCACAAGCAAGAATTAATTAAAAAGAAAGAGAGAGAAAGAAGAAAGAGAGAAAGAAAGAGAAAGAGACAGAGAGAGAGAAAGAAAGAGAGAGAGAAAGAGAGAGAAAGAGAGAGAAAGAAAGAAAGTTGAACTTGAAAGTAAAAGAGGGCTTATCAGGACTTGGAGAGGGTCCAGGGTGAGGGTGGGGAGTGCTAGGGGAGCGGATGGAAGCACACCACCATCACACACTGTGTGCATGTATGGAGAACCACAACGAATCCCATTCACTTGTTCCATTAATGCGTGGATCTGTCACATTTCATAATGTACATATAGTCTACAAAAATATTGTGAACTACCCAAGATGTCATGAAACACCCTTGTACTACAGATATGAAAACTTAGCTGCAATAATTACTTTCAGCTTACCTCATGCTTATACTAATTAAACACAGTGCCAAGCCAGGCCCCTCCCCCGGAAATCTATTAATTTTCTGCTATTATACACAGTATCTTCAGATTTATAGTAGCCTGCCTGCACAAAAAAATGCACTGAACTGCATTGTACTGAGAAGAGCATAGTTCTCGCCTCTGTTTCAGGAGACCCAGCCAAGGACACGATTCCAGCTCTCAATTCTTCACACAGACTACGTTCAAAAGTAGATTCAGACTGGCAGGGAGATTTTAAGACCTTGATACATCTGCATGAGTGGGAGGCAGTAAAAATGGTCAGCTTAGGGAAGCAGATAAAATGAGGGCCCATAGCCACACAGAAGTTAGGTGAGTACCACTCAGCAGCTTCTAATTTTCTTGGCCACTGAAACTAATACATTTAAGTATTTGATTAAATAATTTACTGATTTAACTGAACAAGCAATACAAATATGGAGTGTGGTGATGCTATATTTTGGTTTTGGTTTGGTTTGGTTTGGTTTGGTTTTTCAAGAGAGGGTTTCTCTGTGTAGCCCTGGCTGTCCTGGAATTCACTTTGTAGACCAGCCTGGCCCCGAACTCATAGAGATCCACCTGCCTCTGTCTCCCAAGTGCTGGGATCAAAGGTGTGTACCACTAGCACCTGGTGTGTTTTGTTTTTTCTTGAGACAGGGTCTCATGTAGCCCAGGTTGGCTTCATACTCACTGTATAGCTAATGGTGTTCTTGGTTTTCTGCTCTTCGTACCCCACCTCCTCAGTGTTGGGGTGGTTAGGCTGTGTGCCGCCACAACCAGCAGTGCTGGGGACTGAACCTAGGGTTTCCTGCATGGTAGGCAAGCACTCTACCAACTAAACTAATGGCCCAGCTTCAAGACAAATGTTTCATGAAGACTTCACTGCCTGCAATAAGCTGATATTTTCTATTCTTCTCTCTTCTTTTAATGCTGATCATATGCAATTTAAATTGTTTCATAACCCTGGATTTCAGCCTAAACACTAAAAATACAGTACTTTGTAATGTCCTAAAGAGACAAATTAAAAACCAGGGGGTGAGTATTTCAAGAAAGCATGTTTAGCTTATCATAAATAGCACTAAGTCACTGGGATGGTCAAGACTATAATGGGCACCTCAACACAAGGGAGGCTCCCGCCACTACTGCCGATGTGAGCATCCTATATGGGCCACAGCTGTAGCTAAAGGGTTTCAAGCCTCAATTAAATGACTGAAATAGAAGGAAATGACGGATTTTCCCCCAAATCTGAAGTTCCATTGTAAATTACATTTTTATAATAGAATAACACTTTGCCTCCCATTTTCTGAAGATTTCAGTATGTTCGAATCTAGCAAGATGTGAGAAAGAGTACAGCAAAATAGAAGAGAGAGAAAGGAAGCTATGTGCAGCTGAAATTAGAGTTTCTCTTTCATCGCAAGCAAACATAAGCTGGATTCGCCCAGAGTTAATAATTCCTGAAGGCCCCGTATGAGTAAATGGAGTAGGGGGCCTGCAAATCATTCTGAGTCTACAATCCACTCTGACAGCTTCTGTTCAGACCATTCTGGAGGGTTGGAACAGAAGAGCTGGAACTGAGCTTAGGACCTGATGAGGGAAATAGCTTTCCATGGGGCTTGGTCAACTCTTTTTGACAGGTATACATATTGCAACAATCTTCAAAGGCAGCTTCTGGGACAGCCTCCTAACTCCTTTTGAAGACACTGCCAAGAAAGGAAAAGAAGTAAGAAATGAAACCCAAATAAGGACAAAATGATTGAAGGAGAACATTAACTAATGAACCCAAAAGGACACCCGTGATGGATTAAGACTGGTCTTAGACTGCTGACCACCAGTGTAACCCATTGCTCCTGTGGGTTTGCTGCCAGTACACAGCATGCTCATGACACCAGATACATTTTCTAATCCTCAAAGCCTTGCTCATAACCAAATACTAACACATCAGCAAAACCCCAGGGTCTGCTCTCTGAGGAAAATGAACTTCAGTAGTGACCTTGTCAGAGTTTTCTAAAAGCAGGAAAGTTCAAACTGGGGTAAATGATCCATCAAAACTGCCAAGACTTCTCTGGATGTTTTACACCAAAATCACCTTCCTTACAAGGCCTCGGAGTGAAAGGGTTGCATGTACTAGAACGCAGGGCAATTGCTACTCATCAACTGAACAAATAAAAAGAAATCGAAGTTAACCTCCGCTATAAACTCCTTTAAGTCAAAATTTGCATTCAATTAATACTCAAGGCACAAATACTATCAACATTTAATAGAAAGTCTTTGGATTTGCATATTCAATAAGTTAAGCTTTTTAAGAAAATGGAAAGTGAGAAGCTTTTTCTATGACCATCAACACATCCGAGAAATGTGGACTGTTGCTGGACTCACTCCTGCACTGCCATAAACTATGCTCCGAGCATACAGAGTATGCAGAGTCCTGTGTGGAAGGAGAAGTGCACAGAGTAAACTGAAACCAGACTTGAATTTGGCAAGTCAGTGTAAAGTCTTGGCAACAGAAGAGACCCAACTAGGGGTGACATAACTCAGGTGGTTTGGAATGCAAAGCATGCTGGGACTTTGGGAACACAGACCAGCTGGAGTGAGATGAAGAGTAAGCAGTGCAAGCATGGGCTCTGAGCGCACATAAGCTAAGGCCTGTTTTCCAAGGGCCACTAGTAAACCCAGCACATCAGGTCAAGCACATCTGCACCTACTTCAACCAGGCATCAGGAATATGCAAAGGCACCTTCAGTTGGGGCAAAAAAGAACATAGTGACTGTCGCTGCAACAGTTCTCTTTCCAGTAAACAGAGAAGCCTAGCTTGCTGGATGAAATAGAACAAAGATTCTAATGTACAGCTGAGCTGACAGGGAAGTTTTAGAACCAAGAACAGGGAATAGTATAAATAAATATTTCACATCCTGAAGGTATTTGTTGGTAGTGGTAACTGAGAATATAAGGGGATACTTTGTTTTGCAGCAAAAACATATCTAGGAAAGAGTATAAATATTGGTTTATGATTCAAAGTACTAACTTTGATCCAAAGTGCTAAACACAAGCACGTTATATTGTAGCAGCCCCCAGACCTTAGGGTAACTGCCACCCACGAAGAAAGTACCATTCAGGCCTTAGAACCCAGCATGCAGGCAGCAACCCCTGCCAAAACCAAGAACAGAGGCCTAATCCATCAAAATCCATAGTTCTGGGAAAGTCCCCGAATATACTAACCTTGCTCTTTGTCTTCTGTAGTTTTGCTTTACCAACTGTTCTAGATAACTAAGGTATGGGAACCCAGGATGTGCTTTCTGTGCCTAACAGCCCACTTTGAAGTGGGTTCAAGACTGCACTGTGTTCCCAACACCCTATGCTGTCAAAGGCCAGCTAATCAAGACTTTCTATTGGTTTGAACCCATGTCTGACTCTTCTCTGGTAGATAACCTCTCAACATAGTCATGTAAGTGAGTAAATTACTGGTTTGTTAATAATGATAACTCAATAATATGGCCTATATCTATTGAAGAAATGGAATCAATGCTAAAATTTTAAAACAAATCACCAGGCCCATATAAATCCTCTTGTAAATCCTGAAAAGCATTTAAGGAAAAAAAACTGCATCAATTATCCCTAGTATTTTTCAGAAAACAAAAAAATATAAAACATACCCTAACTACTTTATGAAGCCAATATTATCTAATACCAAAGTAATATAAAATATCACCAAAAAGAACACCACAGACCAGTAACTTCCTGAGTACACATGTAAAATCTTTCAAAATAGACATTACTTAATCATATCCAAAAAATGTACAAAAATAATTACATGCCATGACCAAGAAGAATTTATCCTAGCTATAGAGGACAAACATTCAAAAATCATCCATGTAACATGTCACACCAACATCTAAAGAAAACCCATTTTTGAGCATCTCAACAGTTGCAGAAAAAGACATTTCATAAAATCCAATACTTCACATTCATCATTTAAATAAAAAGAAATAAGGCTGGAGAGATGGCTCAGTGGTTAAGAGCACTATCTTATTCAGGTAGAGAACTTGGATTGAGCCCCATCACCTACTCATAGCCATCCATAGCTTCAGTTCCAGAGGATCCAATGCCCTCTTCTGACCTCCATGGGTACCAGGCATGCATTTGATATACATAGATGCATGCAGGCAAAACTCTCAACCACATAAATTAAACCTAAAAATAGCACTCTGAAAACTAGGAACAAAGAGGAACTTCCTCAACCTGGTAAAGAGCATCCACGGAAACCTACAGTTGATATCACACTTCATGGTGAGAAACTCGAAGCATTCCACTAAGATCAGGGTATCTCCCCTTGACCACTGCTCTTCAGGATTACATTAGAAATCCCAGCTAATGCACTACAACAAGTAAATAATATAAAAAGTATAAGGAACAGGAAAGAAGCAATAATGCTGTCTCTTTTTTTAAAATAGGAAACTGTCTTTATTTATAGGTAACTGTCTTAGTTAAAGTTATTATTACTGTGATAAAACACCATGACCAAAGCGTGTTGGGATGAGAAGGTTCATTTGGTTTATACTTCCACATCATAGTCTATCATTGAAGGAAGTCAGGACAAGAACTCAAGCACGGCTGGATCAGGAGCTGATCCAGAGGCCACGGAGGGGTGCTGCTTATTGGCTTGCTCATCATGGCTTGCTCAGCCTGCTTTGTTATAGAACCCAGGACCACCATGGCACCCCACCCACAATAGCTGAGCCCTGCCCCCTCAATCACTCATTAAGAAAATGTCTTATAGCCATATATTGTGGAGGCATTTCCTCATTTGAGGTTCCTTCCTTTCAAATAATTCTAGCTTATGTCAAATTGACATAAAACTAGCCAACACAGTAAAATAACTATTCATGTATAAAATCCACAATAATTTAAAATTTTTTCTGAAAATAGCCAAGTGATACATAAGTTAAAGAATGCAAAGTTAATATACAAAAGTCAATCTCTCCACTAATGATGATATATATATCATCAATGAAAACACAGAAACTGAAAATAAAAACATCATCAGATATATTCGTTTCCCCATAAATGAAATAGCTGTATCAAATCTGATAAAGCTTATACAAGATCTATATGAGGAAACTAACTCTGATGAAAGATACTAAGAACTAAAGAAGTGTTGAGGCATTTCACATTCGTGAATAAGAATATTTGCTCAGTATCGTCAGTTCTGCCCAGCCAGCTCTAGAGAGTACACAAAATCCCAATCTAAGTCCCACGAAGCGGTTTTGCAGATTTTAACTCACTCAAAAGTTTGTATGGAGGGCTAGTGAGACAACTCTGCAAATAAGGGTAATTGCCACCAAACATGACAACCTCAGTGTGATTTCCTGGAACACAGTGGAAGGAGAGAACCAACTCCTGCAATTTGTACTCCGACCTCTGTCAATACTAATACACATACATACAAAAAAGTATTTTAAGTTTGTATGGAAAGTCAAAAGACAGAATAGCCAACTCTGTGTCAAAAGAAATGAAAGAAATCAGAGGACTAACATTCTCCAATTTGGAAACCTGTTATAGAGTTGCTGAGGTCAGTATCAAATCTGAAGTTTCAGTAAGACAAACAATTAAGTGCACCGTTGTGGTTGGCGACACTGCTGGTCAAACATGTTTCCTGATGCATAGAGAGTCATCCACTCTGTGCTGTCTGGCTTTAATAACCACACTGTCACAGGTATGGTTAGCAGACAGCCATATAATTAAGCTTTTTGATACTGCAGGGCAAGAGGCATGAGACAGATTATAGTAGCTGTGCTATCTAAAAACAGATTTATTTCCAGCCTGTGTTCAGTGATTGCCTGAGACAACTCACTACTGTCCAAGGACACTACTCTTGGCACACTGGCCAAGGGCAAGCAAAAGCCACCTGACTCCAGAGACTGCTGCTGGTCAGAGGTCTGAGTGCGGTCACACAAAAAGGCCCAAAGAATGGAGTTGTCAAAGGCCTATTGGCCTAGAGCTTCCTGAACAAAGAAGAACTTCGGACAAGTGAAACAAAGCGCCTTGAAGAGTGCTAGTCTCACCCCCTGGCCCCATCCCTCCAATCCCTGCTTACTTTCAGGCATGTATCACAATGGTTGATATTACGTCTTCATTTCTCCTATAGTGATAACAACACAGTGGCAAAGCTGTGCATTGATAATGGGAGATAATGGGAATCCCAGGTTCCATTTGAGACATGCAGTAAATGAGCAAACATAGTCTTTTTAATAAATAGTCCTGAAACTGAGTATCAACATGTTTTTTTTAATGCTTCTAGGCAAAGATCTTAAGCATATAGCAGAAGTTCATGTAGATACAAAACTATAACATTCTTAGAAGACAACACAAAATAAAATGTAGGTAACCCTGGGCACAATGAGAAGATTATGGATTCAACATTAAAGGCACAACCCACAACAGATGTGCAACCTCAAAGATACATTAAGTGAGAATGCATATCTAGAGAATACTCCCAACTAGTCTAGAAAGGGGAAAGAAGTCAGAGACAGCAAAGAGATGAGCAGTTGACACGGGCTGGCGCTGGCAATGGTGCTTAGCGGTGCTGAGAGGAAGGAAGGTTGCATCAGAGCACAGAGCACTGTTGGGGCTGTGAAACCATTCTGCATGGCGCTAGCGCAGTAGACACACGCCCTCACATACTTGTAAAAAGCCCCCAGCCTGTGTCACACCAAGAGCGGACACTAAGCAAACTGCAGATTTGCGGTAATAAACTTGTCAATAGAGGCTCATGACTCTTCACAAATGCAGCGCTGTTGTGGGATGCTGACAATGAGGGAAGTACACATGTCCACCCAGAAGGCGTGGCAGGGGGGTCCATATACTATCAATTTTGTCATGAAACTCAAACCACTCTAAAAGACACTCATCATTTTTAAAGTGACTATGCACAGTCACATCGGTGGTCTCAATAAAGCAAAGGAAGTCAGAGTCACAAACTGGGTGACTGTTGAGATTCTCCAGCTTATAGCAGGTCACCTGGGTTTTTCTTTTTTAACTTTACAAAGACAAAAAATGATTCTATAGAATACTTCAAGTTTTGAGTTTCAATCCCTTCCTAGGCTAGTAGCATGCAGCTTCTCTCTGGAGAAGCTCACCCCCCACCACCCCCATGCTGCCCGTCATCCGTAATCACAAGGCAAGCAGGCAGGGCATGGACTGCCACAGGATGGTGTTAAACTGGTTATCTGGAGAAAACCACCCTGTGATGCTTTCAACATGCACTGTGCAATGGGTTTATCAAGACAAGACCTCCTTGTAAGTTAAGGAGCCTCTGTACTATGAAACTCTGAAAATAAATCTCATCAATAGAAAAACAAAACAAATATATAATATTTGCCTAGAGCCATTGGTGGGGGTGACTGAGGGGGAAGAGGAGATTTGGAATGGACAGAAACGTCCTGTGTTTTTATAACATAAATATACACATTTTGTTCCAATTCATTAAACTATAGATTTCATAGGGGTGCATTTCATCATAAATAGGCTCTACCTCAACAAAGCCGATCATAAGCAGCTGTGACTTGATGTGAAGGTATAATGGTTATCCACGGGAAACATTCTGTACGGGGTGGGGAGATGGGTATCTCAGGACTCCTGCAGTATACAAAGCAATAGGACAGGCCCAAGGTCGCTGTTTGGTTTTGTGGGCAGGTGGGGAGCAGTGCACAGGAGCTCATCCGGGGCCTTGTGTGCGCTGGGAAAGCCTTCTATCCAATACAAGCCAGCCTAACTTTTCTGTTTTGCTGTTTTGTTTTGTTTCTGGTTTTTGCTTTCTCAAGACAGATTCTCACTATAAAGCCCTGACTGTCCTAGAATTCACCATGTAGACCTGGCTGGCCTCAAACTCACAGAGATCTGCCCACCTCTGCCTCCCAAGTTCTGGGATTAAAGACATGTACCACCACTGCCCGGCTTCCTAAATTGTCAAAGATAGTGGACAGCCAGACTTGTTTATATGTAAAAATCTTCAGTAGAATAATAATGTCAAATGTTTCCAAGGAAATAGAAAATATGACCTGTTTTCAGCAGCAGATGAAGAGATGGGATTTAGAAAAATGAATTTTTTGTCATGTTGTATAATTTAACAACTATTACCAGTGGAATAGATAATGATTTTAACATAACACATCAGTGAAAAGTGATCATCAAATATTGAATAAAACTCAAAATATTTCAATAGTGTATTCTCTATAATAAAGGACCTATGCAGAGGAGAATTGCTGTCACTTAGCTATTGCTTTTATTAACATAAGATTTAAATTCAATGTATGTGATTGGGATAAATTGTTAGAATAATTAATGGATAAAGAGTTTGTAATGAAGCTTGGAAACACACTTTTGTTCTATTGCAAAAAAATGTTTTAAATTGTTATCCTTAACTTCTGAGATTGCTCTAAAATTTCTTCCTGTGTGCCCAGCAACACACTTCTTTGGCTGGCTTTCTTTGTTATGATGCTTTTCAACAAAAATATAAGAACAGGTTAGCTACGCATTGTATCTTCAAACTAGTGTTGACACCACTTCAACAGATTAAACAAATAAGGCAAATCAGTTGATCAAAATAAAAAGTTTGAAAAGAAACATACTAATACAAAGTGTTCATAAAATGTGTGTACACAGCATAGTAAATATACAATTTATGGGCCAGAGAGACATCACAGTAGACAAAAACACTAGAGAAGCGAGTGTGCAGACCTCAGGTCAATTCCCACAACCTGTATAAAAGCCAGATGCAGCATTCCACATCTGTAATTACACACTCTCACTTTAGGATGAGAAGTGGAGAAAGGAGACTCAAGCAGAATCTTATGAGCCAGCTAGCCTGGACTACACAGCACAGAAGCAGAAATAACCAGAGACCTGATGAAACAAGTGAGGAGAGAGAGCGGATTATCATCTAACCAACTGTCCTCCACACACCCGTCATTGCCTGTGGGTACACCCACACGCACACACACACACATCTTTTTAAAACATACGTGTTTCTACTGCATAGGTTTTATGACACATGAAAGTCACAATGATTCTCAATGTTAATCACCTATGTTTTTTTGTAATTTTATGCCTTTTTCTATCTATTCATTCTTCTACAAAGAAATTCTTTTTGTTTTGTTATGTGGAGATTTACACAATGTTAGACATATAGATCAACAAAACAGAATACAGAACCCCAAGATAAACTTAGACATACATGACTATGTCTAATCACATACATCAAGTGATTTTTAGCACTGTGTTACAACAACACAGTGAGCAATGATACTCTAGTTAACAAACATTGCTGGGAAAACTGGATATCCACAAGCTAGACGCTGAAATTGGAGCTCTGTCCCACACCGAGCGCACGCACGCTCCCTCTCTCACACACACACATATAATAAAAAAAAAAAAATCAAAAAAGTCTTACCATGGATGAAAGATCTAACTATGGAAACTTGAAACTAAAACTCCAGGAAGAAACACAGGGTATAATCGTTACCACACTGGTCTTAGTAACCATTTTTTCAGCTTTAACAACAAAAATAAAAGCAACAAAAGCAAACCCAGGGCTAGGAATGTGGCTCCCAGGCAGAGTACTCACCTAGCATACCCCAGGCTATGGGTTCTATTCTTGGTGCCAGAAAAAAAAGCAAAAACAGACAAGCATTCTGTTGATATTTATTAAGCACTATTTTTTTAAAAATGGTCGTATCTTTTGGACCAATTATAGAAAAAGTGGACTTATATTTTATTTGCCACTTTGTTCTTTTACAAAATAATTTTTATTAAATGTTTTAAGAAAGATTGTGTTTTAGATCTAGTTTAGTGGTATTTACAATTAAGATTTAAAGTGAGTCCTGCCAGTTTGAAGCCTTCTTTGGAACATACTGTGGAGGGGTCTTGTTGGCACCTTTCCCTACACCTCCCTTCAGAGAAGCACCGTCAATCCGGGGCATTTGCTGCTGTTTCCCTGGCGATGAGGGACCTCCACAATGAAGAATTCTAAAGTGTGGTTAAGAAACGGTGGGCAAACCAGTCCCTGCTGTCTGGCCTGTGCTGCCACCCTGTGGCCATTCTGTCTGCAAACCCAAACTAGAAGATCCATCTTTTGCTCCTCCCACACTACTTTGAGATTAGCTCTTAAGTAGTCCAGGCTGGCCTAGAACTCCCCACGCAGCCAATGATAACCCTGAATTCCTCCTGAACCTCTTGCCTTTGTGTTCCTGGCGTTAGGACCATATAGGCCTGTGTTGCCATGCCTGGTCATCTTGTGCTTTTTTGTCTTCCTTTCAACCCACCCTTTTCCTTTCTATCCTTCCCATCAAACCACCTGGCAAGCTCTCCAAAGCCAGCTGAGTCCTCTGTCCTTCTTCACTGCAAGCTTGCTTTTCCAAGTCAGGTCCTGTTTCCAAGTGACTTACTACTGCTACATAGATCTGAGTGTCGACCAAGCTGCAACACAGAAAGTATTATGTAATTAATTAAGTACAGTATGCTCGAATAAAAGTTAATAACGTGAGCAATAAAACATAAATTACTCCTGTCACTCAAGGAAAGCAGCACTTCCCATGCAGCCTTTAGCAAGCACAGCCATCCTGGCTATATCCCAGATCAGGCTACCAGATGACTGACTGGAATAGTCAACTGAATAAAGGTCTTTTTAAACGTAGATTTCATAATGTCCGGTAAAATTACATACATGCATGTGGATAATATACACAGTTCATCAGAATGAAGATGAAGTGTGGCAGGTGGGCTAAAACAGAAGCTTCTCCCATGGCGGTGGGTGGAGGTGGTGTAATCTGCCTAACAGACGTCTTCCTTATAACTATGGGCGAGTCTTTTGTTTGTTTGTTTGTTTGTTTGTTTGTTTGTTCAATGTTAGCCTTAGAATCCATGGAAGAGCCAGACGCAATAGCACACACATCTGTAGTTCAGCATGTCCTCTGAGATTCTGGTGGCAGAAACAGGGCAATCACAGAAAGCTCACAGGCCAGCAGGCCCAGTGATAGCAGCAGTGAGCACTGAGGCGTCTCAAGCAAGGTGGAAGGCCGGGATCTACTCCCAGGGCTGCCTTTCTAATCTCCACACAGATGCCATGGCGCGTGAATACACACCTCATGCAGGGGAGGGGAAGGTTGGGGAAGAGAAGGGAGGAGGGGAGAGAGGGGAGGACACCTTTGCAGTAGGAATGGAATTGGAGGATATAATGTCAAGTAAGTCCCACAAACAGACAAATATGTTTTCACATGTTAAGGTTTAAAAGCTGATTTCACAGAAGACGATAAAATAGGAGTTCTCAACGTCTGGGAAGCAGGGGGAAGGCGTATAGTGAGGGCTGGCAAGGTACAGGGATACAATTAAATGAAAGGAACAGTGTCTAATGTCTATAGCACAGGAAATTAACCAGCTTAATTACAAAATTGTTACAAAATTGTATGGGGATTTCAAATGTTCCCAACAGAAAGAAATATTAAATATCTAAAGTGATGGTTTTACCAATTAGCCTGATCATTACATATAAGTATGTTCCATTGTTATGTGATAATTAGAACTTTAATATATATCTTTAATATAATTGAGCTTCCTAAATCCACCCTAATACACAACTGGGTGATATTACAAGGCTCCGGTTCCCTGCTCCTCTCAGCTTGACTCTCTCTAGGACACGATTTAGTGAGTATCCAGCCCACCACTGAAGGAATGTGGCACGCATGGGCTGATCTCGCAGAGCCTGTGGAGCCTGTTTCCCCGTTTTCCTACCTTGACTAGAGCCTGTTGCACAGCTAACCCTTTTTATTGCACAAGTGTCTCAAAAGCTTTCTAGAACTGCCACTTTTTAAAGTATTTTTTAGTGACTTGCTATATACCAGATAGATAATAGATAGATAGATAGATAGATAGATAGATAGATAGATAGATAGATAGATAGATAGATAGATAGATAGATAGATAGATAGATCTGGCTAGCCTGGAACTCACTACAAGGCTGGCCCCAAATTCACAGAGATCTGCCAGACTTTGTACATGCTGGGACCCACCAAGTACATGCCGGGAATAAAGGCACATACCACCACACATAGTTTGTTTGTTTTTTTTTCCCAAGTAATATGGTGTAGTATCCTTTATCAGAGTTAAGCAGAAGATGAGCTATGGGAATCAACTTCCAGTCATTTGTAAATTCATTCATTGAGGAGATGCTCTGAACACAAAAGCAAAATCAAGAAAGGTGTGGCCCAGGCGAAAGGTGGGGTAGCAGGAGATGTAAGGGCACCTGTGCCAAGGAAACCAGGCAGCAAAGTTCCTGGTTATCATCAGCTGAGGACTGACAGGTGCACCTGAGACCTCAGAAAACACAGAATCCCAGATAACATATCCAGTCTCCAAGGAGCCCTGTGGCTGAAAGGGGGCTGCTGGCACTGACCACAGAAGCACATCACAAATGACACCAAATATAAGCACACAGGAGGGCTTCTGGGAGCCCTCCTCCCTGAGGAGCTGGAGTACATATACTTAAAAGCCGTGAGTAGTAACTGATAGAAATACACAGCGATCACCACTTACTCGTTCCAGGAGCCTGAGGAATAGCAAAGGAAAAAGAGCAGAGTGGATCACAACAGTATCCTACCTACTATCTGAGAAATGGGGAGCAGGGGAAAAAATGAAAAAGGATGGAGAGAGAAAGGGCCACAGATACACCAGAAGCAAAGCTTTTGTTAAAATGAAGGGAGTCGGGATAGAGAGATGGCTCAGAGGTTAAGACACGGGCTGCTTAAGGTCCTGAGTTTAATTCCCAGCAAGCACAGGGTGGCACACAACCATCTCTAAAGGGATTTGGTGCTCTCTGCTGCCTGGAAGGCATGCAGGCAGGCAGAACAGTGGATAAATAATAAATAAATAAATATTTTTTAAGAAAAATGAAGGAAGACACACATGCAAATAGCGAGAATTTCTCAGGGAATGGAAAATGTTGATCCTTTCCCTAACTCCTATTTAGACAGAATCAAGAACTCTCCCTTGGGCTGGAGAGATGGTTCTGCAGGCAAGAATACTGGTCGTTCTTGCACAGGACCTGGGTTCAGTTCCCAGCATCCAATATGGTGGCTCACAACAGTACATGATCCACTTCCAAGAGTTCAGACGCACCCTGCTGACCTCCTCAGATACTGGTGTACATGGTGCATATACAAACAAGCAGGGCAAAACTCTCATACATATAAAATAAATAATTTTTTAAATGTTGTAAGAAAAAAAAGTGTCCCTTAGTGGAGTACGGGTCTGTTTGCCCTTACTCTTTCCAAAGCCAATGTCACAGAAAGGCAGACCTCCCAAGGAGTGGTCCCCGGCAAAGACAATAGCACCCCAAATCTCGTTCATGCACTAAGCCTGTCATCTATTCTAGACAGAAGAGAAGGCTGAGAAGAGGGCCTTGGGTTTTATTCTTACAAAAAGAAAAAAAATCAACACATTCACCTAAACTGTTAGATATCACTCTTTTGTCCGGATGGGAATAAGTAAGCAGAAATGTATATTTTCATCTTTGGAACAGGTGGTTTGATATTCAAATAGAGAAATAAGTGTCAGAGCCGTATCCTAGCAGTAGCTACTTTCCAAACGTTACCATGGCACCAATTCAACAGTGTTCTTAGAGGCAGCCACACCTCAGCAAGGATGAACTTGGGCCAGAAAAATTAAAAGAACTAACAGAAACTGCAAGAGAGTCCTGACATATCAGAGGTGAGTCTGTAAGGCACAAATGCCCTCTGGATCTAAGTGAAACAAGGCTTCAAGGAAAAACAAAGGGGACCAGCGCCTCTAACACCTGGAGTGTGATCCAAGCCTGGAGACAAAACGATGGTAATTATAACTGCTGACATTTGTTTTTAGCTCCAAGCAGATTGTGCACAGATTGGGAAGGGCAAACTCCAGTCTCCAGTTACTCCAGAGCGAACTGTGCCTTAGCAGCGCTCGCTAGATACTAGCTGGCTGAAACCGGAGCAGTCTGTCCTCACAGCGTGGCTCGCCTATATCAAACAGAGGAAGTCTGTCCTGCCATGGCCACAGTCCAGGGTCACTCGCCACTGGGTGTGAGAGGGAGACAGTCTTCCAGCAAGCGGGGATCCCCACATCTCTCATGCTTAGTGTTCTTCAGAGGACAATGTGTATGTCCTGAGCACAGGCAAAGCGGGGGAGGGGCGAGGTGGGGAGGAGGGGTGAGGTGGGGAGGAGGGGCGAGGTGGGGAGGAGGGGCGAGGTGGGGACACACTTGGCTTGTGAGCCAGTCAAGGCTTCTGAAGTAGCCCTGGGCCACCTGGATAGAAAAAAACAAAGAGACAGATAACAAAACAAAACAAAACAAAAAAATCAATATAAGTGGTCTATAATCAATAACAAAGTCGTGCAATAAGCCGTGAGTTCTATAAGAGCTTAAAGGGAACGGCACTCTTTCCTTCAGAGCAGGCTGCCAAAAGGACAACCCAGACTCTAGAAAGAGACAACTACAGTAGAGAAACTCAGTGGTTGTCACTGGGAAGCCATTAAACAAGAACTGGAGAGTGCCTTCCTTTATACCAAAGCCATTGGTCACCAAGATCGCCTTCCAGACAGTAACGCACGCACCTCGACTGGCAAAGGCCGAAACCCAGGCAGGAGAGGGGTGGAAATAACAGCATGTTTGGGAAACTAACCAGGAGTTTCCATGTGGCTGCCATTATTGTGAATAACTAAAGACCCCTTGCTTTCCTAACAGCAGTTATGGGTCACAACATTCTTAGTTCCACACACAAGCTTCAAAAATAATAATGAAGGCACAATGGGTCCTCTTGATATGTTTCATATCATTTATGAAACAAAAACACTGATACACAGGGAGAAAAATTCATCTGTATCAGTTTATCTTCCAATAGCTGATGGCATCACTATTCCTTCCAGTCTGTTCTAAGTGTATGTGTGCATGGTGTTCATGCATGTGTGCATTCCTGCTCTTACTGTGTGAACATGTGGTGGGCTGTATGTGCATCTGTGTGCATGAGAGTGTGGAGGCCCAAGGCTGACCTCTAGTATCTTCCTCCATGGCTTTCCATCTTTACCTTCTGAGCCAGGCTCTCACACTGAACCTAGAGCCTGCCGTTCGGGCTAGTCCGGCTAGTCAGCTTAGGAGTCTCTCTTGCCTCTCTCGGGCTTCAGGATTCCAATGGGCTCCCACACTTTTATGTGGGTTCTCCCAGTCCTCTCATTTGCACAGCAAGCACTTTACCCAACCTGAGCCATCTCCCCATGTCCCTGCTAGTCTTTTTGATGCATGTTTGTTATACAGACCACAAAATCATGTTTTAAGCCTTTCTTTTTTTCACTTGTATTCATCTCTGTGTCACCAAATTTTTCTCTGGTGGATTGGGATTGTTTTATTTTTCCCCATTTTTATTTTTTGTACATTTTAATAAGAAAAGTTTGTTTTTTTCTTTTTATAATTTATTCACTTTATATCCTGATTGTAACCCCCTCCCTCATCTCCTCCTGGTCCCACCCTCCTTCCCTCTTCCCCCATATTCCCCTCCCCTAGTCCTCAGAAAGGGGAAGCCCTCCTCCCCTACTCTCTGACCTCAGCCTATCAAGTCTCATCAGGACTGCCTGCATCCTCTTCCTCTGTTGCCTGGCTAGGCCACCATACCAGAGAGAAGTGATCTAAGAGCTGGCAACTGACTCATGTCAGAGAGAGCCCCTGCTCCCCTTACTAGGGAATCCGCATGGAGACTGAGCTGCCAATCAGCTACATCTGAGCAGGGTTCTAGGTCCTCTCCATGCCTGGTCCTTGGTTGGTACGACAGTCTCTGCAGGCCCTCCTGTGCCCAGACTTGTTGGCTTTGTTGGTCTCCTTGTAGAGCTCTTATCCCCTCCAGATCCTTCTATCCCCACACCCTTCCATACGACTCTCAGAGCTCTGCCCAAAGTTTTGATGGGTTGGGATTGTAAGTGGAATGATGAACTGGATGTCACTCAGTGGTGAGCCACACTAAAGGCACAAAACTTATGTGTATAAATTTAGGCTTAGTCTTAACAAGCAACGACAGCAGACTGATGAGTTTGCCTGAGGAGGTTCAGGGAGGACTAATGCTCAAGATTAGCAGGAAATAGTCTTAGGTTCCAAGACACCTGTCCTTTGCCAAGGGCTAGAAGCAGTTTCCCAGAGAAAAGTGATTCCTAGAACTAGGAATCCTTAAAAGAATTCAGTTGCATCGGAATATGTAGTCCTAAGGAGGAAGCTGAGGCAAACACCAAATCCTGTGGATTAAACTAGCTTCAGAGATGAACAAAAATCTACAGTATAGGCCAGGGGTGGCACACATCTTTAACTCCCAGAGTCAGGAGGCAGAGGCAGGCAGACTTCTGCAAGTTCAAAGCCAGCCTGGTCTACACAGCAGGTGGCATCCAGGACTATATAGTGAGACCTGATCAAAACAACAAACAAAAACTATAATCTGAAGTCCGTGGTGCCAGAGTTACCAAGGGGCTGTTAGTCATTGGATAATGGTAGCGTGAACACAGTCATGCTTCATCCCCAGCTAGACCAGAGCTTTTAAAACATTTTCCACAAGATTCCCACAGGAAACTCATAGGTTTCATCCAATCAAATGAAATAGTGTCTGGGCTCATCTGAACAGGGAAGTCAGAATGCTGGTGAGATGCTCTGTGGGTGAAGTGCTTGCTGTGTGAGCCCGAGCCTGTAAGTTTGGATCCCCAAGATGCATAAAGTCAGTCACGGAGGCACATGTCTGTGAACCCAGAGCCTAGTGGGAGGCAAAAACAGTCAGATCCCTGGGGCATGTGGCTAGCCAGCCGAGCAGCAATTGTAAGCTGTAGGTGCAGGAAGAGAGCCTGCCTCAGAAGCTAAGATGAAGATCAGTAAAGAAAAATATGTGAGCTGGGTGGTGGTGGTACACACCTTTAATCCCAGGGAGAGACTCGTCCAGCCTGTCTACAGAGCAAGTTCCAGAACAGCCAGGGCTGCACAGAGAAACCCTATCTTAGGGGAAAAAAAAGTAGAAAAAAAGAAAGAAAAAAAAATACATGAAGTCAATCTCTGGCCTCCACAGGAGCATGTACTGCTAAACACATACACACACACGTACACATATAACATACAAAAAGATAAAATAAATAAATGAGAAGACAGGATGTCAAAATGTTCCCATAGGAGAAACCATGATGAAACTGAACTGTGAGACCACTGAAGCAAACACTTATTTCAATCGTCAAAGTCTCAGTGAAAAATACATTCCCGAGCTGGGCATGGGCACGCACCTGTAATCCCAGCACTGGGCAGGCAGAGGCATCGGAGCTCTGTGAGTTCGAGGCCAGCCTGATCTACAAAGTAAGTCCAGGACAGCCAAGGCCATACAGAAAAACCCTATCTCAGAAGACCAAATAAATAAAAAATATATATGGATGTAATAGTTTACCTGATTTGTATTATCTGCCTTACCTATCTTGCTGTCTGGGCAAAGTTATATGTAAACAACCAAGCCACATATACTTCACTTAACCTGGGGTACATGTCTATAATCTCCACTACTCAGGAACTCAGGGAGCTGAAGCAGAAGAGTTAAAAATTCAAACCTAGCCTGGGCCAGCCAGGACAACCTAATGACACTCTGTATCAAAATTAAATAGATAGATAGATAGATAGATAGATAGATAGATAGATAGATAGATAGATAGATAGATAAATGGGGCCTGGAATTATGGTGAACACTTGTAACCACAGCACCTGGGAAGGCAAGAAGTCAAGGCAGGAGGATGAGGCGTTCAAAGTCTTTCTTGGCTATAATCAGTTTCAAGGCCAGCCTGAGCTACAGGATTTTGATGCATACCTTCATCCCCCCAAAAAACAGAATCTGAAAAAGGGTTGGGGATATAGCTCAATGGCAGCACTTCCTCAGTAATAGGACTGCCAATCAATAAATAAATACTGGGGAAAGTTATGAGGACTAGTTAATCATGCTAATGAAAAGGGCCTTTCTGAATACAACATGAAAAATTAGCCACAAAATAAAGACTCGTCACATAAAATGTAGAATTTGGTGCAATTAAATAACATCAATAGGGAAATACTCAAATTATATTATTTGCTTGCATGAAAATGGCCTTATGAAACCCTGTGTAATAAAACAAAAAATATATTAAAAAAAGAAAAGACAAACATAATCAAAGGCCTCCGTAAACCAGATAATATTTTAAAGGTTTATTTTAAGCGTATTGCCTGCATGTATGTATGTGCACCATGTGTGTGCCCAGTTCCCAAAGAGGCTAGAAGAAGGTGTCAAACCCCTTGACACCGGAGTTACAGTTGTGAGCCACCACGTAGGCTGTAGTTACCAATCCTGGGCACTCTGCAAGAACAGTAAGTGCTCTGCAGAGGACTGTAGAACGGCAGAAAAACACTTAAAGAGATGCTCAACATCCTTAGCCATCAGGGAGATGAAAATCAAAACAACCCTGAGATTTCACCTTACACCTGTCAGAACGGCTAAGATCAAAAACTCAAGTGACAACACATGCTGGAGAGGTTGTGGAGAAAGTGGAACCCTCCTCCATTGCTGGTGGGAATGTAAACTTGTACAACCACTCTGGAAATCAATTTGGCGCTTTCTTAGACAATTAAGAATAGTGATTCCTCAAGATCCAGCTATACCACTCCTAGGCACATATCCAAAAGATGTTCAAGTACACAACAAGGACATTTGCTCAAGTATGTTAGTAGCTGCTTTATTCATAATAGCCAGAACCTGGAAACAACC
>CM053759.1:37692810-37738343 GCA_028658305.1 Pachyuromys duprasi | reverse complement strand
TATATCAGGGTACAGGGATCTTTTATGAGACTGTCTCTCCAACCAAGGACCATGTATGGATATAACCTAGAATCCCTGCTTGTATGTAGCAAATGGTAGCTCAATACCCAAGTGGGTATACTAGTAAGGGAAACAGGGACTATTTTGGACATGAACTCAATAGCTGGCTCTTCGACCTTCCCGCCCCCCGAAGGAGGAGCAGCCTTGCTAGGCCACAGAAGAGGACATTGCAGCCATTCCTGAAGAGACCTGATAAGCTAGAGTTAGATGGAAGGGGGAAAGGTCCTCCCCTATCAGTGGACTTGGAAAGGTGCAGGGAGGAGATGAGGGTGGGAAGGGGGGATAGGGAGGGAATGTGGGAGGGGGCTACGGCTGGGATACAAAGTACATAACCTAAAGTACATAATATAAAATAAAAGTGAAAAAAAAAAAAAAAAGAATAGTAAGTACTCTTAACCACTGAGCCATCTCTGCACTCTCCACTTTTAGGAAATGTTAAACATAAGACTCTTGACACATAAAGAGCTCTTGCAAGTCAATACAGAAAAAAGTGAGGTTTCAAAGATGATGAGGGATCAAGAACAGTTTACAGAAAAATAAGATCTACAGACCAATAATTAAGTGAAGTATGTTCAGGCTCACTGGGAAAAAAAAAAAAGGAAGCTTCACAACAACCAGATGACGGCAAGGCATACTTCTCAAACTGGCAAATGAGGTGACAATGACCACTGGCACTCAGTGAGATTAATGAGCCTTTCTGGGAAACAATTTGACACATACAGTGACTTAAGGATGATCTATACTAACTGAAAGGAATCAGACACAGAAACAATTTACTTATAAAAATATTCAGCAAAATGCTGTTAATATTTAAAAGAGGCAAAAACTTAAATTTTATAGTTATATAGTAAAATTCTAAATAACCATGAATATTGCTTTTTGAAGTAATTTTAATAACAGGAAAATTCTGGTGCACTACAAGTGAAGTAAGGTTATGAAACATGGCTTGTGTAATACAGAACACACACACATATATGTGTGTGTATATGTGTATATATACGTGTATGTATATGTGTATATATACGTGTATATATGTGTATATATATATATATATACACACACACACAGAGACTGAAAGAAGAGAGACCTATAATCAGTAATTGTAATATAAATGGATAAAAACTGGTGTTTCTTCTTTTTTTCTAAACACGCAATTATTCTCTACAAAAAACACCTGGTACTTACACACTAGCTTAAAATGGTTTAACAACTATATCATAATGCCCCAGGTTAAAAAATAATAATAACTTGAGAAATATGTTTAAAAGACTAGCCTTTACTTAAGGATCTCAACATTTGGGATTGAACATACCAGGAAACAGTAATTTTCTATATGCTAAAGAAACAATATGTGTCCATTATAGTACTTTTTGAAACCCCTCCAACAAGGCCCACCAACTGAAAATAAGCCCTCAGAAGTGGGTGAATTTGTGCCCAATAGCCAAACAATCCACAAGTGGTACTTCTAGAAGTCTCTGACCTTCAGCAAAACTGACCCTGCGAGCCAATTCTGAAAAATACAGCATCTTCAAAGTATTGCCGACGGTTTTCAGAAACAGCTCATTCAAAAGGCAAGCACACTCAAAACCCATGTCCTGTCTATCAGCCTGTCTATCAGCCAGGACTATGCTCAGATGAGATCACTAACAAAACAACATAGCCTGTTTGCTTTGGGCTTTCACAAGTAGGGATCACTATGGGGCCTGTACTGCTGCCATTAGAAGCTAAGGTTGGTGGAGTAGTGTCTGGCACACAGTAGAGAGTTTGATACTATATATGTATATATTATATATATATATATATATATGATATTGTTTAATCCTAAGACAGCCTTATGAGAATGTACTATGATCGTCTTTGCAGCCAAGGAAGCTGTGGCTACGGAGGCTCAGGGACTTACCAAAGACCACTAAGCTCAGAAGCAGAACAGCCCAGCCTTGAATGTAGGCAGTTTGTTTCTAGAACTTACTCTGTTAACCCATCTGCTCTACAGACATGGAATCTGTGAAACAGGCAAAGTTGTATTCTGCATTTCTCTTTAGTCTCTCCCCCTTCCCCCCGCACCCACCACAGCCTCAATAAGGGAAAGGGAATCTTGAACTCTGTAATCTACTGTTATGTGTCTCACCTTTAGGCTAAAATATGCTTTAATAGAGACTGTGCTGTTGTGCTAGCTTCCTTAAAGGAAACTAGACCTTGGTAAATTTATGCATTGTCTTCAGTTTTCCCGCTATGGTTTCATGTCTAATTTTTCTTCCTTGTTTAGATCTGCAGCTAGAAGATAATGAAGTCAACAATGGAGCCTCTGTATGAGGAGTTCTAACTCATGGTGGAACAATGGTCAAACCTTACTACTTGGCTAAGCTTCCCTCTAGATTGCACTAACTGCCCTTACCACATTCTGACAGGCGAAGAAGTGAGAGTTTCCTACTCAGAATTCCAACACTTTTGGATTCCCATGGTCTACATACCCTCAAACAAAACACCTCACATTCTATGAGCTGAGAAGTTCCTCCGGGGACTTGATACAAAAGGGTCATGCTAGTAACTGCACTGGGAATCACAGCCACCCAGAATCAATGCTGCTTGAGGGAATGCTCATCTTGACTCATCCATATCCATAACAGCAACATCAAATGTATCATGCTGTACTCCAACAACTGCTCTTGTAATGAGGCTAACCACTGCTGCATTAGCAAAATGCAGACTTTCCCGATGATGTATCCTGATGCCACTATTAGTGTTTTCTTTCCTCATCTTTCATACTGAGAATCAATTTCCTACCTCAGCATGCAACCGTGAGGCTCTTCAGGGTCTAGCCAGCTTACAGCCCCAGGTCGCTTTGAGTCCAATAAGTGGTGGCCTTTGGCATTTTATTCTCAACAATTTGTTAGCGGTGTCTCGGGATCAACTACTCTCCTGCCCTTTACACCTGGGCAAATACTGGCTGATAGGTGCAATGCCTGTGAAATAAACTCTGTAACAGGAGTGAAGCCCTATTCTATGGATGTCTTTCAGAGCCGGCAAAAAGAGAATCAGAACATGAAGGCTCGGGCGGCTCTAGGAAACCATCCCTTAAACAATGCTGTTCCTGGACAATGGCAACTCAGGCTGAGTCAGGACCTCAGGACTCCTATTGTTTTCACGCTGGTGCCTTATAAAGATCTACCGCCAACCCATGGAGGCCAAAACCCATAGAACATGGTAAAGCAGTTGAATATGCCTCAACTGTCATCCTTCAAGGCCAAAGACCTCAGAGAACCTTCCGCAGACAAGCCAGGGGAGGTGGTGGAGGGTACAAGCAGCAGAGAGGCAAAAAAAAAAAAAGAACAGAGATGGGAGACATAAATACTGTCTTCATCAGGCCACACAATCTACTAGACAGGTAAGCAAAAGCTAGACAGTCTCTCTCCCAGCTCTGACTGGGGATAAACTGATGTCATAAAAGCAAAACCTGATTATTTACTCTAACAACCACAATAAGTGATACAATTTTCAATATAATCCAAAATTAGCATGAGCAACTTTCTCTTTCTGAAAGTAACTAACAAAATAAATATTTTCTTAAATTTTATTTTATTATTTGTATGTGTCTGAGTATTTTGCCTGCATGTATGTCTATGTACGTATGTGTGTAGAGTGCCCTGGGGAGGAGGCCGTCAGATGCCCGGGACTGGAGTTACCGATGGTTGTAAGTTGCTGTGTGGGTGCCGGCGACTGAACCCAGGCCCTCTGGAAGAGCAGCTGTTACAACACAGCGCTGTTAACCATTAGGCATCTCTCCAGCCCCCAAAGCAGAAAAGGAGTGTGCTGCCTCCAGCCCACCCACGTCAGCCTTCCAAAAGGGATGTGGATTAAATAGTTCCTAAACTGCTTTCAGTATAAAATATGCTGTAAAATTAGAGAGCACCTAAAGTGACTGACATTACGTGCTGTCTCCAGGGCAAAGCAGTGGCTTCTCACTGATTGTTGACTATGGTCAAAAGATTTTGGGGCAACCCATTTTTTTTCTACAGTGATTCAAAATTGTTTTGTGTACATAAAAGCTCTTCTGCAAATTGGTGACATGTGGCTACAAAATTTGACTTTTTGGAAACCCAGCCAGCCACTCAGTGTGATCTTTCCAACCCAGTACTCTCCCTCCCAAGTAGATCATAGAGGCAGGATGATGTGTGAGGATCTTCAAAGGCACCCTCCATCATGTACTATACTAAACTCCAAACCACTCTCTCTGGCTTCCAACGTTCCTTATTCCCTTATCTTTTCAAGATAGCAATTTCCTACAGGGCACTCTAAATCAGTACTCAAGTGCGTTCCTTCTCCCTCCTTCTCCACTCCCTCTCTCATCTCCTCCCCTCTTCTCTCCTTTCCCCTTCCCTCCTTTTTTCTCCCACTTGTTTTCCTCTGCTTTTCTCCCTCCTTTTTAATTCTCTTCTCCTGTGATATATAATAAATATCCACTCAAAGTGTAGGTAGCACAGTTGACCTTCCATCTCAGTGAATTCACCAGCCACTACTCCTCAGCGTCCTTTGTCCACTCTGGACCGGTGCCTGTTTAACCACCTCCATAAAGTACCCTTTGGTGGAACTATTACCATTACCCTCTTCTATGGTAGCTCCCCAGTGTAAAATTGTATGTGTATTTCTTTCCATTTTTCTAACTTCTTCTTCTTTGCCAATATATATTTGTACATTCTCTTAAAGTCTTCAAAATATAGTTCTTTTAAGAAATTTTCCTCGATTAACCCTCTGAGTCACTTAAATAAAATTATATTGCTTAGCTGGGCCTGTAACCCCAGAGCTCTGGGAGGCAGAGCAGGTGGATCTCTGAGTTTGAAGCCAGCCTGGTCTACAAAGTGAGTCCAGGACAGCCAAGTCTATACAGAGAAACCCTGTCTTAAAAAAAAAAAAAAAAGAAAAATATTACATTGCTTATCCACATTTGCTGCTTCATTTCTTCCTTGGTAATATATAAATACATACTATAGAAAAAGTACATTCATATGCAAATTCCCATTACATTTTCATATACAGAGTCAAAGCTGACTCAAAGTCATGCTACCTTAATAAGTAATATGCTAAAATTAACATTAAATCCCATAATAGTCCATGAAAGGAGAAGAGAAGATAAGAAAAAAATTGTCTTAGGAATAGAAATGTAAATTATTATTAAAACAAACATGAATAAAATCTTTAAAGAAAATTTCTGTCTTTAGCCTGCAGATTTTGATCAAAGTAATGGAATATAATTTTATCAAATGTATACAGTGATTATTATCTAAAGAGATACATTGAATATTATTATTAAATTATGAAACCCTATGTCCATAAATTGGAATGCTATGTTTGGGGGAAAAAAAGAACAGCAACATAAGGAATTTGGCATTTCTAATTATTCCAAGAACAGAACCTGGGGCTGAGCACCTAACTCCATAGTATGTACCTAATATCACAAGGCCCTGGCTTTATTCCTTAGCCAAATTAAAAAGATAAAATCTTTGCTATAAAATGAATCTTCAAAGAGGTGAAGTAGACCACAACATCCCTCGGGTTTCAAAGTGCAGATTCTGAAATCTATGAACTTAAGTTTCAAATATGATTTTGGATTTCAATGGAATATAACAAGAGAAGAAATGTTGGCAGACTTAAAGGAAAGAGAAAAGTCCTTGATCAATTACATTTTTATACTAATTAGATAGGCCTGAACCTCAGAAAAGGAAGATGAATGACAGGTCACAAGTTCAGGCCAATACTCTAAAGAAAAAAAAATGTATGGCCTTAGCCACATGTGGGCTACACAGTGAGATTGTTTGTTTGTTTGTAGACAGGGTTTCTCTGTGTAGTCCTGGCTGTCCTGGAACTCACTTTGTAAAGCAGGCTGGCCTTGAACTCAAAGATCCACCTGCCTCTGCCTACCAAGTCCTGGGATCAAAGGCATGCATCACCAATGCCAGAGAGAACTTTCCTAAAACAGAAAAAAAAGTAATGTTTCTTTATCTGCAAAAGCAGGAGTAAGAGCAGGGATGATCTTGAACCTCCTGATCCTCCCAAGTGATCGAATTAGGACATGCACCACCACACCCAGTTTTTAAGGTGATCAGCATTTGAACCCAGGGCCTTGTGATGCTAGTCAAGCACTCTCCCAACTCAGCTATGTTCTTTAAGGGACTTCTGAGCTCTGCCTGCTTTAAGAAAAGACACAGCAAAGCAACTTTCCCAAGGAGTGAGCTCTTACACACAGTGACATGTCTTGATCACTCACTACACAGTGCGCTCCTGCTCATGTACGGCTGCTCCAGAGATTGAGAGAGAGAAAGAGAGAAGTTTGAATGCTCTGACCCTCTTCAACAAACTGGCAATGGTAATGTTGAAAAATATCACTACCAGCAGATGTGGTGGCACATGCCTTTGATCCTAGCACTCAAGGGCAGAGGCAAATGGATCTCTGTGAGTTCAAGGCCAGCCTGATCTACATAGAGTTCCAAAACAGCCAGGGCTACATAGAGAAACTCTGTCTGGGGAGATGGGGGGAGGAATATCACTGTACCACACAAAAGGAAGTTCCAAATAAATAAAATAGAAGCCAACAAATTAAATCAGTTAATGATACACATCTGAAAAAGTCTAGCTCAGAGTTTGGCTCTCAGCTTTGTAGGCCCAATTATATATGTAGTAAATTTGAAAAACATGTGGATCAGGGATAGACAGATTTACAAAGCTCCCAAGATTGGCATGTAAAGATGGCTACTAAATTGATTTCCAGCGGGACTTACAACTGGATGTGCACACAAACATTTAAATCATCCAGCTTCTGCAGTCTTCCCTGTGTATGAATTATAGTCAGAAGCCTGCTGGATTTGAATAAGGACTCAAGCATTTGACTATACGAGTTAAATGTTTGTGCTGTCTGATTCTGGAGACAGACACCTGTCATTTGGGATAAAATAATGAGGTATGTGCTGGGATTTCTGTCTCCTGGAGTGTTTGGATATGTGCAGCCTTTAAGAGACCGCACAGTCTATAACTGACTCCTGCTGTATTTAACATACTGATTTTCTATTGTCATTTGTTGTTGATAATGTTGTTTGAGACAAGTTCTCTTTGTGTAGCCCAGGCTAGCCTTCAGCTCAAGGCAATCTCCCTCCATCAGTCTCCCGAATTCGGGATTCCAGGTGTGAGACACCACACCCAGATTTCTTGATATTCAGTAACTTCATCAAGTTACGGTCTAATCCTCATCCCCTAACCTGACACTAAATATTTTTTCTTTACATGTCTTGACTTGTGCATGCACTTGTGAGCATCAGCTTTTAGTGACTGCAGGACTTTGCCAGACCTCTGCTATACATCTTTTTGACCCATAGCACATAGTTTAGCAAAAAGTTTAGCTCAAGGAATGTAATCCTATTCATCTCATTGTCAAGGCTCTAAGGAAAGCCACATGGTAACTCCCACTAATTAATACTATTACTAGCCAACATTTTCTGAGAGTTTATGCCAGGTATTTTAAGCACTTAAGCATTAATTCATTCAATCCCTCCAATAATCCTAGGAAGCAGGTGCTATTAAACCTGTTTTACAAATAAAAAGACAATACTTGCAAAGAGCTTATAATGGCCTGAGCAGTAAGTCAAAAGTGATGACTGGGCCAATAGTCAAATCTATGTGTGATTCCAGAGCCCATGTTCTATTCTCGCAGCTTCCCTAATGGCACGTGGTGTCTGAGAAATCCAGTGCCCATAACTAGCTCCTTGTGACTTCTCAGTAATTCTGCCCAAACTGTACCAAGAGCCATCTTCTGTACCAAGAGCCATCTTCTAGATGCAGAAAGCCAAGTACCCAGCACAATCTGGGTTGGAGACTTTCAGGCTGTTCTAGATGACAGAGCTTTGGCTTTTAACTCACAACATTTGCCTTCACCCAGCATGGCATACCAAACATAAATCCCAGGATTATCTGACTGTGGTGTACCCAATAGCAGACCCAAGGAAATAGAATGTGGACTCTTTTTATTTAAAATTTGTTAAAATTAAAAGCACTTGCTTTCTATTAAAAAAGAAGGAAGGAAGGAAAGAAAGAAAGAGAGAGAGAAAGAAGAGCAAATATAAACTTACTTCTTGGTATATACCTCTAAGAAGTGAAAGTAAAGACTTGAGGTAGTTATGAACCCATGTTTACAGCAACATATTACCTCAAAGCTGTAAGAAAATAAATCAAGTGTCCCTTGACACATGAGTAGGTAAATAAAATGTAGCATTTGTTATGGAAATGGAATGTTAGGGCTGGAGAGATGGCGCAGTGATTAAGAGCACTGGTTCTTGCAGAGGACCCAAGTTTGATTTCCAGCATCCACATGGCAGCTCACAACCATCTGCAACTCCAGCTCTGGGGGAACGGATGCCCTCTTCTAGCCTCTGCTGGCACTTATACTCATACAGATACACATGTACACAAACAAATGAATGATAACTATTTAAAAACATATCAATGAGATGAAATGGAATGTTAGCATTCAAAGAAAAAAAAAAGAAGTCCTGATGGATGGCAGAAGTGAATGAACTTGAGGACATTACACCAAGTAAATTCCATCAGTCACAAAATGACAAACACCACCAGCGGGTTTGTACGACACACCCAATAAGTCAAGTTGATGAAATGAAATGATGCCTGTCAGGTGCTGGAGGGAGGAGGAATTGAGGAGTAATTGTTTAATAGATCTAGAGTTTCAGCTCTATAAAATGATGAATTGTGGTTAAGACTGCACAACATTGGGAATGTGTTTAATACCAAATACCCATACATTTCAAAAGAGCTAAGAGGGCCAACTGTGAGTATGTGTGAGGGAGGGAGGTGTGCGTGTGTGGGTGTGCCGTGTATTTCCGTGCTTGTGTGTGCAGGTACACGTGGGGGAACGGCTATTCATGCACCTGTGTACAATGCAGGTGGAGGCCAGAGGTCAATCTCAGGTGTCATTCCCCAATCGCTAGCTGCATATGCTGTTTTTAATTTTTAAATTCTGCTTTTTAAAATATTTTAATTACATGTGTCTGGTATGTGCACATGAATGCTGACCATTTGAGAGGTCAGAGGTGTCAGATCTGGAGCTAGTTACATGTGTTTATGAGCTACCCTCCATAGAACTGAACTCTACAAAAGAAATGAGCACTCTTGACTTCAGAGCCCTCTCTCCAGCCCTGCCTCCACCAGGAAATGGGTCTCTCACTGGCCTGGGCTCATGGATTTGGCTAAGATGAATGACTGGTCAGCCCCAGCAATCTGCTGCCTCTGCCTCACTAGCACAGGATCCAGGAATTGAACTCAATCCCTCTTGCTTTAAAGGCAAATGCGTTACGGACTGAGCTATCTCCTCAACCTGCAATTTATTTTCTATAACAAAGATGTGTTGTTTGTATTTTTGATAATCAGATTAAAGGAGAAAAGCATTGATTTTATTATTTTGTTTACATAGTTAATAATAAGAATGTTGGGGACACAAAGGTCTTTTTGCCCACAGATCACTAGGGAAACCAGGAGCTTCTCCTCAATGAAAGAGATAAAATACCTGTTTTCCCACTCTGAAGGTTGGGAGTGGATATTGTTAAAAAACCTGGTGACCTTTTGGCTATCTGTGGAGGCAGATCTCTCCTACCTTTTGCTACAGAGGCAGACCTCACCAAATATCCTAAATGATTATCTTGGACTCTCCCTCTCAGTTAATAAAACCATCCTTAGGAGAGATATCACGTGTTTTTATAGCCTGCTGACCTCTACACATCCTCAGTCAGAGACCACAATAGATTCTAGCCCCTTTAGCTATAAAACCCACCCTCGTGGTCACATGTACTTTGTAATGGACTTTCTAAGTAGACACACCTTAAGCTTTATTGTGCACCTAAAATTGGAAAGATTGTTGCCTAGAAACCTGGAATGAGAATGATTGTTGTCTGGAAACTTTTCCCCCAAATTATACTGTGTTTTAAACATTCTGACAATGAACCCCCTGTCATTAGATTCCCCAAATCTGAATATTGAATACTGAAGTACAGCTGAGACATCCAGTCTCATGGACTGAACAACTACTGGATTCTTGGACCTTCCATTCATGGGTAGCCATTGTTGGATTAGCTGGACCGTACCCTGTAAGCCATTCTAACAAATCTCCTTTCTTCTATATATATAAAGATCCATACCATAAGTTCTGTTACTCTAAAGAAATCTGACAAATACATATGGCAAAAGAAGACACAAATTACCATCACCTCAAATATTGTAATCATATACTAAGCTGCTTTAAAATGACTGTTAGCATTAAGAAAGCTTAATGATGTGAAAAGATATAGAATAATATGTTTTAAAGACTTATTTTTAATTATGTCTATATATTTGTGGGGGAGGTTATGAACACATGACTAAAGGTGTCCATAGATTCTAGAAGAAGGTGTCAAATACCCTAGAGCCATCTGAAATGAATGCTGGAAGCCAAACTTGGATCCTCAGTTTAAAAAAAAAATAGTCCATTTTATTAGAAATTAGGAGAGCTACCCCAGCTTGTTTTCTCAGTCTGTGCTTGAAAAACATTTTTCCAGCCCTTTACTCTGAGACAGTATTTATCTTTGCTGAGGAGGTGTGTTTCTTGGATGCAGCAGAATGTTGGATCCTCTTTCTGCAACCATTCTGTTAGTCTGTGTTTTTTATTGGAGAGTTGAGTTCGCTGTTGTGACCGATGAATGTTAGTTCCTTTATGTGCACACTGCTGAGCCATCTCTCCAACCCCAATAATGCACTTCAAAATCCATATATCATCAAAAAGTTATTATCTCATTCACTACAATGTTTAAAAACGCAAGGTTTATCCTTTTGAAACTCAGCTGTTTCTTAGGAGATGGTTCAGTTGATAAAGTGCTTGATGCCCAAGCCTGAGGACCTGAATTTAGATCCCTGCCACCCAAATAAAAGCTGGAGGTAGTAGCGTGTGCCTATAATCCCAGCACCAGGGAGGCAGAGAGAGGAGAACACTGGTGACTTATTGGCTAAGTAGTCATGTGGAATCGGTGAGCTCCAGGCTCAATAAAAGACCCTGTCTCAAAAATAAAGTGGAGAGGAATAGAAGAAGATACCCAACATTGACCTCTGATCTCTCACATGTTCACACATATGTAAGCATCCATATACTCATGTATACACACATACCTAAGAGTACAGATTAATAATTAGTTAAAATCTTTGATGTACTAAAATATTACTGTTCCACAATTAAATCACTAAATTTTCTACTGTGCTTCACTGTATAATCATAAAAGCATGTAAAACTAGAAGTAATCACAAAGAAACAATCTGAATTCTGGAGGGTTTCTTCACAAGGAAGTTGATTTGAATATTAGCAGGAGCATTAAACCTCACCATAACATATAGAAAACATGCTAAAAATCTTCTTGTACACAATGTTTACACTGAGAATATTGGTATTAACCAACCATTACCAAAACTGAAATTCATGTACTTTACACTATCATTCAAGCTTGACATATTTGACTAACAAATCTCACCTTTTTTTTTTTTTTTGAGATCCTAAGGATTACACCCATATCGTCTCAGGTAAGTGTAGGCGCTCTACCACTCAGCCCTAAAGTTCATTTTTCACTTCAAATGATAAAACAACAACAACAGTGCTATGCCCCAGGGCTCAGTGAATTGTTTTTGAAATATTTAGTAGCAAGAGTCAGTGAGGGAAAAAAAAAGCAAAGCAGAGAAGGTAGTGTATTTGGCTTAAGATATCTAAAAACAACCTCGTAAGAGAACTTCATTAGGTCCTTGGCCTTTTCTTAATAACATATATGGAGGCAGAGGAATGTGAGTGCTCGCGCGCGCACACACACACAAGCCGCAGTGCACACGTGGAGGAAAGGAGCATATTTTAGTTGGTTCTCCTTCCACCACGTGGGTCCTGGTGATTGAACTCTTTACCAGCTGCCCCAGCTCACTGGCCCTGATCCTTGGCTTTTGAGACATCACAGAAACAAGGAGCTACAGATGCAGCCATAACCCTCAGGAAATTCAGATTCGCTCTTATTTGATGTTGAGACAACCTAGTTATTTGCATCATAAGTACATCTTAAACCAAACAAATCCTTTATATGAGAGGAAAGCATTCATTTGAAAAACCCATAGAGAATAAAATTACCTAAGATGACTAAGTACCATAGAAAACAGTAAAAATTCAGATTTACAAGAAAGTAGATTACTGTGCCTTTTCTAATTAGAAGACAAGTAAGAACAGGTTTCTTCAGAGACAAACATTTCCTTTAAATTTTGTAAAGATTTAACAATTGACTATTGGGTAGTAGGGGAGTAATTAATGTTTCCATTAAAATACTAAATTTTTAAATGTCATTTTGGAATTGATTTGTGATATCATTAACTGACTGCTTAGCAGTGGTGACTAGCCACCACATCCTAAGCACTGTGAGGCACTATTTAAAAAAAAAAAGTCACATTTAACACAATCCACATGAGGACCAAAATTCTAAGCAATCAAGATAATTACATCCTTAACAACTAATTTTTATTTCATTCCTCACTGTTCCATTAAGTTGCTCTCTACCCCAGGATTCTTCCCCAGTTCTAAAAAGAACAAAAAAAAAAATTTATCTAAGTAAGACAATAGGAAAAAAATAGTGCTAGCTCTTAAACCCTTGTCTAATGTTTAATTTTCTCTTCAAGGAAAATCTCAGTTTAAAAGAACAAAAAGTACAGTCAGCTTTAACGTCTAAAAGACTATGCTGTGCTGCTCTTATGGAAGTTACACAAGATTGAAATAGAAAAAACAACAACATTGAAACAAATCTTTATCCTAAGTTACATAATGCCATCACTATAATAATGATCTTATATTATCTTTTAAAGTAAGTATTGCTGCCAGGTAGGAATTTTTCCTTTGCTGTCTTAAGACATGAGAGTTTTTACTTGCTCACAATGTGAATCTTAATCAAGGAAATGCCACTTCTATCAACGAAATGATATATTGGGAGGGGGGCCATTTCACTCACAGTGTTCTCTCTACATAAACACATACACATATGTGTACATGCATGTATGCCTATATTCAACAAATGTTTGATCCTGAGATCTTTCTTCTCCTTTTGACCGATTCCCTATTTCTCAGTGTGAATTTCAAACTGTACTGCCTTTTATATTTCACTAACTCATCAAGCATTATTGACTACCTTCTGGATACCTAATCTTATTTCACATGAAAAAAATACATAAGACTCTACCTTTGAGAATCTTGGGATCTCTTTCGTCAGCAAGATAAAACATGACATTTCATTAGGTGATTTATGAAAGCTAATGCTACAAAACCAATAAAACATTGCACATATATGCAGAATATTTGGGTCTTTTTGAAGCATTTCCGCATATTGAACCCTGGGAACATTCTCGTGAAGAGCACAATAGCTCCATTTTAGCAATAAGAAATCCGAGGTTCCAATTTTAAAGCAACGTGCCTCAATCACGCAGATTATGAGGGCAAGAAGTGGAGACTTCAGCCACTGTTTTCTGGTCCCAAGCCCAGCGTTCTTTTTAAATACAGCACTGCAAATGAGGTAACTCAACAGGACGGCCTCCAGCCTCCCGCTGTATGTGAAACCAGGTAGACCCTTACCCGAGCAGGGCATAGCCAAGTGTCCGATTTAATTTTATCCTACAGTACTACAGTATAACGCACAGAGCACAGCTATTAGTTCTTTAATCTCAGTGCCTCTGCCTCCTCAATAGGAGCTCTGATCTCACAAACGGGGATATGGAATATAACAAAAATCTGGCTTTACCGCCTCCCATGAACGTTAAACCATAAAATACCAACCTTGAAAGTCCAGCTTCTATCAATCCTAGCACACGGTGTTTCCCCTCAGCACTGAAGAGCCTGACTCGCCCACCCTCTTCTGGCATCCTTGCTCCAAATAACTACTTATTTTAAGATGTGATGACTGATCCTACAAAATGCTACAAGTTTGCCCCAATTTCGCTACCCGGCCCCGGCCCAAGCATCTTTCCCTTCCCTCCAGGTGGAGAAAATACCGAGTTCAGATTCTGCAGGTCCAGCGGCGATGCTGTCACACAGCACTGACAGGTAAGAAGTGACCTTTCCACTCTGTCCTTGGGGACCTCCCAAGCCCGGGCAGGGGCTCTCAGCTCGGGAACGCAGCCCCCGGGGTCGCTCGGTCCGAAGGGAGGGCTCGGATCACTAGTTGTGTGCTGGGCATCACTCCGCCTCATACTCCTGCTGACTGCAGGGTACTAGGTCCCGCAGCCAGCCCATCCCATCCCACGCGCGAGTCCCGTCACCCAGACTTCACACCGGACCCCAACAACAAGCCGCTGGCCCCAGAGGCGGCGGCGGCAACAGCAGTCCAGGCCACGCGCCCGAGGTCCCCATAGCCTCCAATCCAAGACCCCTCTCCCCCTCCCAGCGCAAGGCTGGACCGCAGAAAAGCGTTTCTATGGGAACCCCCGGGTGTCACGTGACGCTCCCCGGCGGCCAATCGCGTCTCCGCGCCGCCTCGGCCAGCGTTCCGTCCGCCCGCCGCCCCCGCCTCTCCCGCCGGCCCCGCCCCTTTTCTGCAGCGGGTCCGCGCGTGCGCGGTGCGTCCCGCGCGCTCCCTCGCGGACGCGCGCTCCCCGGGGGACGCGGAGGCGGAGCAGGGGGCGGGTGGGGGGGTGGACCGAAGGATCCTCGCTCCCGACCGAGGAGGAAGCCGCGCTGGCTGGCGCGCAGGCCCAGAAGCGAGCAGGCGACCGCTGCCGGCGACGCCCCAGAGCGGAAGAGGGAAGTGAGTCGCGCCGGGCTGGGCTCGCCGAGGCAGAGGCAGCGCCGGGGGGAGGCCAGCGTCGCGTCGCGATCCGGGATGTCGAAGAACACGGTGTCGTCGGCCCGCTTCCGGAAGGTGGACGTGGACGAGTATGATGAGAACAAGTTCGTGGACGAGGAGGACGGCGGCGATGGCCAGGCCGGGCCCGACGAGGGCGAGGTGGACTCCTGCCTGCGGCAATATCCTTGCGCTGGCGGCGGCCGGGGGCTGTGGGGGCGCGAGGCACGCGGCCGGCTGCTCCCGCCTCTGGTTGGGGAAGCAGGGCAGGCGCTCCCGGGGCCAGCGGGCCGCCTGGACCCCGCGGCCGCGCCCGTGAACTTGCCGGCGCCCAGATTCCTCAGGTGCGCACGGCCGCGCCCTCGCGGGGGACCGGCCGGCGCCCTGTGCTCCTGAAAGCCCTGCCTGGTGGGGACGCGGGCGTCCCTCTTCCGAGTCTGCTTTTCTGTCCGGTGTGTGGCTTGAGGAGCGGTGCGGTAGCTTATTCCTAGCCAGAAGAGATGGGGCGGTTCGCAGATTGAGGCCCTCCGTACAGTCAGCCCATGCATGAGCTTTTGCAGCAGCAGCAGCAGCAGCAGCAGCAGCGATCACCAATCCTTTGAAAGGATTTGGCAAGGCTGCGTATAATTCGTTAACGGGACGAAGGGAGTTTCTCCTCCAGAATTCCCGGCGAAAGCTTGGAGCCTCTTTCCAGCTAAGAAAAGGCCCATAGGAAAAGGATAGGGAATGCATGTAGAGAATCCCTAGAAATATTAAGACGAACCCCCAGTGAATAGGAGAGGATGAATCAAGTTCTAAAAATCAAAACCGTTTTTCTGATACTGCTTCCATTCTAGTTAAAATATGGCTGTCAGTTCCTGATTCCTCGGTTTGCATATCTGAATATTCATAACCTTGAAATTCATTTGCATCATCAATCTCTTAGGCAAATAGAAATGATGCAAAAACCCAAACTGTAGCTTTAGAGAAATCGCCTTAAGTCTGTTCATACAGCTCTTTCCTCATCAATATTCTACTAAATTATAATGAAATAAATGAGCAAAAATATTTACTGGTAACCACAGCATTGAACATATATATGCCATAGGTTTAACTTTTATTACCACAACTTTCACATCCGTTGCTACTAACTTATTTATTTAAATACTTAGGCTTTTTTCTTTTTAAAAAAAGTGTTCTTCAAAAGACCATGCAGAGTTGACAGTTTATCACCGACTGCAGATCATTTTTATTAGACCTTTTCCACAGAAGTGGTGAGCATTGTTCTTTGTTTGAAAAGATGGATATGTTTTATTCCATTAAACTAAGGTATTTTAGGTAATTTCTGGGGATTCCTGCTGCTGTGTCCATTAGCAATCGTGTCAACATTATCATCCATGTATCTTAAAATATAAAGATACTGTCTCTTTATAACTAAGAGAGACCGCCCTGGTTGGGTACTACAGATGAAGGAACAAGTGACCTGTAGTTTTCCTTTTAGGGAAATGACTGTCTGTTCTGACAGTCTGATTGGCCTTCCTGTTTCCCATGCTTGCTTACTCACTTTGCTTTCAGAGACTGAGTAGGTGTGGATAGTCCAGCCCAGTTTGAATAACCTGTAGGAAACGAAGTAAGCTGCCACCTACAGGTCGTGTGGGTTATTTCCTCATCCCGTTCATCGATATTAAGCTATTGCCTCTTCCATTCTGATTGCGAGTCATTTGCCTGCAATTCTTTTAATACACACTAGTTTCAGTATAAAGTTTAGGGTTCTTTTGCAATAAGACTCATACAAACAAGATGCTATATTTTGTTAGTTGATAGGCTGCTTCATTTGGTGACCTAATAATTTTTATACGTATTTTAAGATTTCTTGAATACCCATCTAGATGAGAGTGTGTATTTCACTGGAAAGTGTAATCTATTTGATTGATAGAACCAAGGTCAAATCAATCTTTGCTTTAAAAAAAATTCTTGTATTCTCATAACTTCGGTATTTTAACCTTTGATTGACATATTGGAAACAAACAGCATGCAGTTTCCAATATTGAACCAAGTGGCCATAGCAATTTGTTACTGTTCATGAAGTCAAGTCTTAGGAACCAATAGTCCTGTAAAGCAGGGCCTGCCCTTGGCTGTTCTCTCCTTAACCTTCATTACAGGAAACATGACAGCTGCTCTCCAGGCTGCCCTGAAAAATCCCCCTATCAACACAAAGAGTCAGGCAGTGAAGGTGAGTTGCAGACCACAGCATTAGTCTCTGCTGGTGTTTCACTATTATCAAAATCCTTTGACACCCCAGTCAACAAATATTTTAACTATTTACTGTCCTTGACACAGGAGTTTACAGTGGGTTTTTTCCCCTGAGACTTGGTGTTCAGTGTATAACCTGTCTGGCCTGGAACTCACGGAAATCTCCTGCCTCCGTTGGGACTAAAAGCATAAGCTTAAAAAAAGAAACCTTGATAGGTCATGAAAAATAGCATTGGAATGTAGAGTTAGGATAATGTTGTGTGGGACACAGTAAGTTTAAAGGATGAAGACATTAATTCTGTGTGTGCTTTGGGAGAAATCCACTGAGGTTGAATTTAAACAAAAGCTTGAAAAATGAGTAGTTTTTACCAAAATATGCACAGCTTCTGCTTGTAAGTTTTTCTTAATTTTGTAAATATTAAATATGATAGAAAACAAAGGCATGAAAAAAGGGTGTCCGCCATTCTTTGGGTCACAGTTACTGCCTTGTATTGCTTCATATTTAAAGAGGGTTTTTTTGTATTCTCAAAAAAAAAAAAAATTCTTAAGCTTTTAACTTTTGAGTAATGTACATGAGCTTCTTTCCTTACTAATATTTCCATAGCATCTTAACTGTATGTGACATTTAACCAGTATGTGACATTTTATATACAATTGATCCCTTTTACTGTAAATTAGATTAACCAGTTTGCCAAAATAAATAATGTTAGGTAAATCTCAATTATTTCTGTCAGACTTCTCAAAAGATAAATGCTAGATGGAAGAAGATGTGTTTCAAGGCTTTTGGAACACAGAGTATTGCCAAATCCCTCAGAAAAACTTTGCAGCTCACGTCCCTGCGCCAGTTCTTAGGGACCGCCTGTCTGCTGTCTGAAGTGCAGGCTAACCAAGGCCCTGTGGTCCACAGGCCTACATGTCAGGAACTCAAGAACCTTAGTTGAATAATAATAGGTGAGTGCATAATAATTATCGAGGCAACAAAACTGTATGCTTTTTAAAAGCTGTTAGGAACATCATTAAAATTTCAGTTTTACCCCTTCTGGTTTCATGTGGGGTTTTCGTTTTGTTTGGTTTTGGGCAGCATGTGGATGGGAGGTTATAGCTCAAGATACAAAGATATTTTCTAAAGAGGGAAGTGATGGCCTTTAAGCTGAAATGACAGTGGTGTTAGAAACATTATGTAAAATCCTGCCCATAGGAATGCCGAAGGTACCACTGTGTTGATCAGGGGAAATGAACTGTTGAAAGGGTCGGTTACATGTTCCCTGTGCGTTGTCAATGCATAAGAGATGAACAGAGGTGAAGTTAATGTCTGTAGATAGGAAACTTAAAAAAAAAAATTAATGGTTTTAAAAGGGAGCTTTTGGCTGGAGAGACATTTCAGAGGTTAAGAGCACTGGCTGCTCTTCCAGAGGTCCTGAGTTCAGTTCTCAGCAACCACAGGGTGGCTCACAACCACCTATAATGGAGCTGATGCCCTCTTCTGTTATGCAGTTATACATGCAAATAGAGCACTCATACACATAAAACACATAAACATTTAAGTAAAGCACAAGTGACATTACTCATAAGAACTGGTTTTGTGGGCTAGACAAATGGCTCAGGGATTAGGACCACTGGCTGCTCTTTCAGAGGTCTTGAGTTCAGTTCCCAGCAAAAACAAAAAAATAAAAGGTTTTAAGAAAATATCACTTCTGAAACATATAAGATAGAATTCTATAAGTCAATTTCCCTCTTTGGTTAGGAGTTTTTTAGTGTACACCTTTAATCCCAGCACTTGGATGGCAAAGGCAGGAGGATTGCTGTGAGTTTGAGGCCAGCCATAGCTACACAGTGAAAGTCTGTCTCTAAAACAACAAACAAAAAGAATGGGTTCCTTTCTTACACCTCTACTATCATGCCAACCAGAACCAGCCTGTGTTCTTGGAATTACCCCTGATGAGAGTTCTTCTTCAGTCTTACCTGCCTCACTGCTGTTCTCAACAGAGCTGCCAAATAGTCTTAAAAGATTGTGTCACTGCTCTTAAAACTCCACTGTCTTGTTTCAGAGTAAATGCCAGTGCAGCCTGCGGGCCCCACATGTGTCCTCTCATGTCTTTCCACTTCCTCTGCTGTTCTCCAGTGCCCAGCGCTGTCAACCAGAGTGTTGCCTTGGAACACTCTGAAATCTCTGAAACCCACGCCGACAGCTCTCCTTCTTAGCTTTATCCAAACACTGGCGGTATTCCCAAGGAGTCTTCGTTCACATCTTCCGTGTCGTTCTTCAGATGTCACTCCACTGTAGCCTTCTTAAGATTTTGTTCCTGGCATACATGTGCCTAAATACTTTGTTATGTGTTTACCCTCAGGACCGGGCAGGCAGCATTGTCTTGAAGGTGCTCATCTCTTTTAAAGCTAATGATATCGAAAAGGCCGTTCAGTCTCTGGACAAGAATGGTGTGGACCTCCTAATGAAGTATATTTACAAAGGCTTTGAGAGCCCGTCTGACAATCGCAGCGCTGTGTTGCTACAGTGGCACGAAAAGGTAAGTTTCAAATTGTTCGTTCTTAAAACTGGTTCCTTTATCTTTATTATTACAAATAAAATCCATTAAAATGAAAAGTTCACATTTGCTTACCACCCTTGGTCTTAAGAGATTTCGATTGCACCAGATAAAATGTATTTGTATATATTTAATACATAGCAATTATGTGCTTGAAGTATGAATTCCAAGAAAATTTTTCAAAAGAAAATCAAGAATTCTTTTACACTGATCAAAAAATAGAGATAACCTGAGATGAAAGGATTGATGTATGGTACATACAAATGGAATGTTATTTATCCATGAAAAGGAATGGAGTTTTCAAACATGTTACAGTGCAGGCGAACCTAGAAAGTGTTCTGCTAAGTGAGGTACACCAGACTCAAAAGAACAAGTGTTTTATATTTTTACGTAGATCAGAAATAGGCAAGCTCCAAAGGATAGGAAATTATTAGAAGTTGCCAAGGACCATGGAAAAAGGGTAGAGTGCTTGCCTAGCGTTCCCAGTGTTTGATTCCCAGCACTGTAGTTTTGTGTTTCAAAAAGTGTTATTGGCTGTGCGTGGTAGTGCATGTCTATAACCCTAGCATTCTGGAGAGAGGCATCCTGGGCCAACATGGTCTATACAATGTATTATATGCTATATTGGGAGGCTGTGTCTCAGAGAAAAGGAAGTTATTTTTAATCCTGTTTAAGAAGTTAATAGGTGGGTCAACCAAGTGACTCAGTTGGATAGACTTCCCTCCCACCAAGCCTGAAACCTGATTCAATCCCTAGGACCCTCATGGTGGACAGAAAACCTACTCCCTATGCGCAAAATAAGTGTAATTTTTTTTAATTAAGGAAACCTTTTATACCTAGCTCTTATAATGATAAAAATGTAAACAACATAGCTATATCTCTTAAAAACGCTGGCATTCCAGATGCTAAGCATTAACCCTGTGTATGATTTTTTTGTGTGTGTTGATTGTGGGGACTGGGCTCAGCATGTCAGATTTGCAGAGTAAGCACTTTTAATATGCTGAGCCATCTCAGCATATTAAAGTCATTTATTTTTAAAACCATTAAAGTCATTTCTTTTTAAAACCATTCTCTTGAGTCTGAGTGGAAAGATAAAACTAAAAGTAAATTTTTGCTGAGCCTTACTCAATTCACTTTGTCTCATGTACACTACCAAAGAGCTAGCATTTAAGTATAGTGTTCCTCACAGTATTCCCAGTATAGTGCCTGTGCTATTCTGAGTATAATTCCCCTTGCACTAAAGGGAACTTGTGCAGTCATTTATGTGGTCATCTTATTTGGGACATACTGTGTTTGCTAGGCTCTACACCTGTTTACATTTTATTTATTCCTCACCAGCTCTATGAAATGTGTACCTGTCTTTAATATATATCTTTTTGTTTGTTTGTTTTTGTTTTTGGAGACAGATTTCTCTGTGTAGCCTTGGCTGGCCACTCTGTAGATGAAGCTGGTCTTGAACTTGCAGAGATCTGCCTGCCTCTGCCACACAAGGTGTGTGTCACCACTGCCCAGCACACGTCTCTCTTATCCTCTGTAGATGAGGAGCCACCTCTAACGCCCAAACTGACATAGGTCCAGAATAGTCTAAGGATCATAGTGACATTAATTGGAAACTTGTAGTCCAAACATTCTTCTGAGAACTTTGTAAATGCATTCACTCCGGTAATCCTCAAAAAATACTAAAAAGAAAAGCTCTTGGAGGTGAGGAAAGTAGTACATATGTTGTCTGGTTTGTTTTGTTTCTAATCTCCAGAGTTGGCTTTCTAAGTCCTTCTTAAGTCCATCTCTGCCAGCAGTCTCTAATGCACCCATTGCGGCATCTTAAGGTGACTGCTTACAGCATCCTAACTGGTTTGCACCAGTGTTACCTTATACCATTCTGTTCTGCCCAACTGGTACCAGCCTTTTCCCTAAGTACACCCCACCCTACAGTTCCATTCTCTTTTCTATCATCAGTCTGTCAGTTTCCCTGACATCACTTGCTGTAGGGCTGTGTATATGCGTTTTTCTCTGCTTTTGTAGCACTGTAAGGTAACTCACACCACTTCTTACATAATACTGAAATGTTCTGCTTGTAAACTCTCTCCTGGTAGACCAAAGGATGTTTGTTCACTTCTCTATCCCCAACACCATACACATGATACTCATTTTATTTTTTCAACCAAAAAAACAGATTTTCCACGTTCTAATGTTTAATCATGGCTTTCAGTTATTCAAGTTAGAGATCCATCAGCTCTTAGCTTTTAAGTATTATCTTCTTACGGTAGGAACTAAGTGGAAATTGGGGTGACTTTTCCCAATTTAAGGTTCTTCCTAATCACAGTGAGGATGGAGAATGTCCTGAATTTATATCTGAATACCTGTTTTAATCAGAAACATTGTTCTAAACATTTTTCAGACACAGAATACTTGAATAGCAACTTGTGTCTATTTGGAGGGAAGTTCACAGGGGCAGGAACCCTGAGAAATTGGTCTTTGTTCTTTGTTACGCCCTAGTCTTCATATTAAGATTATTAATCTCATGCTGAGACCTGCCTGGGCATAATAGGTGCTCAGGAAATAAGAAAACTAAGATAACTCACACCACTTCATACATGATACTGAAATGTTCTGCTGAATTAAAAATTCACTGTCTAGCCTGTTCTTACACTCTTCCTTTATGACCCTTTCTGTGTGTTTGTTTTGTTTTAGGCACTTGCTGCTGGTGGAGTAGGGTCCATCGTTCGTGTTTTGACTGCAAGAAAAACCGTGTAGTCCAGCTGGAACTGGACATCGTTCACAGGAGTGGGAGTTGCTGGTACAAAGACCAAAACAACCAAATGGCGCCGCTGCCCTGTGGGCGGCCTCTGTTTCTCTCAGCTTCGCCTTCTTGCTTCCTTTTCCAGATCTGTAAAGAAGAACATTATCTATCAGTTTCCTTTAATGAAAATTGAAGTAATGTGGAGAAATTTTTGTTTCAAAGGGGTTGTTTGAACCTTTCATAACCATATCAATAATATGTATGCCCTTCTGTAATTTATATTCAAGTTTGATTGTGCAATTTCTAACTGTTGGCTGATTTAACGATTTTACTTTATTTTTAACCAATACTGAGAGATCTGATCAAATTTGAGGCCAGGTTCCTAACTCATTGCTCGTCGGGAAGTGATCTTTATTTTTAAAAACAAGAGACTGGCAGCTACTAACATTGCAAAACTGGACCACACTTCCCTTATTTAAGAAAAATGTGTTTCCAGAGCTTTTAGTGGGTGAGCCCCACTCCCAATTCCCAGCTTTATTTCTGCTCACCTCCAGATGATGCTGTGAGTATAAGTGTCTTACTTCCTGTTAGCATCCAGTTATCATGGCCTCTCAATCTCTTTGTGGTGACCCAGGGTCCAGAGCAAGGAGTCTTGCTCTATATAAATGTATTTACAAAATGTAAAAACCTCTTTGGCACAAACATCACGTTTTTCTTCTGATAATAAGGCTGTCTGGGTGAAACTATTCCTGGTCAGAGAAAGGACATTGAAACTGATAAAATTCAAACTCCAGCAGCCTCTGAATGAAGTACTACTTTCATCAGAAGTAAGGTAGCTGCCTTAGACATTTTCACAAGTATTCAGTGTAACATTTCGTATACCCAATGATGTCTTCAGTGTTCTTCAGGTAATAGGGATCTCAGATAATTTGGTTCTGATCCAAATATCCTGTGTTTCAGCTCAGTGTTTTTTAAGAAAGAAAAATTCCATACAGTAAAAGAAAAAAGGTGTTTACTTTGTTGGACAAACCAAATCGGTTCTCAAAAATGACCGGTGCTTGTAAAAAGTTATTACAAAGTAGTTCTGAAACCAACCACCTGAATGCACGTGGCCGAGAGAATCATCCTGGTGAGGCTTTGCCTAAGACACCAGTTCCAGAGTCACTGACTATGGGGAGAACCAGTGCAGAAATTCTATAAACTGCTGTTTTTGATACCTGCTTTTTTGTTTTGTTCTGTTTTGTAAAATTATGATAAACTTCAGAAAATAAAATGTCAGTGTTGAATAATTTCTTTTTCTTGATTGGATACTTAATAATCTCCAGTTACTTAAGGAGAAAGGTGTTTTGGTGCTGCTGTTGTATGATAGGATGTGTGAAGCCACTTAACAGGAACAGACAGAGAGAAGAGCAACCAATGATGTCAGCATTGCTGAGGCCTTTATGTGACTCTGTAACCCTCTGGGTGCCAGGGGACCTGGAGGAACAGAGTCTAGTAGCTGCCAAGTCACTCCCAGCTTCTAAACTCTGCCGTGGTAGACCTCTCCTCACACCTGTCTACGCAGGGACTCTGCTTTCAGCTGCACCTAATTCCTACTTTACTCAAGTGAGGACTGTGGCTTAAGAGAAGCTAAGCAGTTCCTATTGGAAGTCATTAGACAGGTATAGCACAACCGCTTTAGAAATGAGTGAGCATGCTCATACTGTTTCCGTGACTTGTTTCCTGGGTCAAATGCTCTAATCTATTCTTTATTCATAGGAGTGGGTATGGTAAAATCTGTCGGCTCTGCTAAGTGGAGATACCAAAAATGGACAAGCTGGACAACACAGCAATTGAATCAGGTTGGGTGGCAGCTGGAGACTGAGCTCAGCACATGTGTCTGTCTAGGTCATAGCAACCAACACACATCCCTAGTGGATAGTAAATGACAACATGAACTTTTGCCCATGAGAGAGCCAGTGTGTGTGGAGGCCAGAGGTCAGTGTCAAGCCCCTTCAGGAGTCAGTGAACATGGAGTTTACAGTGGCTTGACCGACAGGTCAGCAGAGTGCTGGGGTCTTCCTGAAGCTTCCCCCGGGTGGAGGTTACAGACTCGGGTGCTAGCTGTCTGAACCTGTCCTGTGCTTGTCGCAGCAGACCCGTTTCCCTGCGCCATCTTCCAGCTCCACAAAAGTAGACTCTACCTGTTTCTCTGCTACTTTAATCTCTGTGCTTAGATTCATTTGTTTTGTTTTGAGAAATGATCTCTATGTTTCAGTCCAGACTAGCCTCAAACTCACAGCAGTCCCGCCTCAGCCTGCACCTGGGGCTACAGTGTGCACACCATGCCAGGCTTGTTTTCACCTTTTTTTTTTTTTTTTTTTAAGGAAAAAACAGAGTAGTTGGAGGTCTCAGCACTTGAGACTGAGACAGGCAGATAGATCATCAAGCTGCCTGAGTAGCCAGCAAGAACCCGTCTTAGAAAATCAAGGACTGACAGCGTAGCCAGTGGTAGAAGCTTTACATGGTGGCAAGGACAGAGGCTCCAAGCAATGTAAACAGAAGAGTGAAATGTTAGAGCTAGTTTACTCTTGTGGCCTTAACATTTCAACAAAGTAAAATTCTAGCCAGTGAAATCCACTAAACAGATCCCATTCTACAAGAAGTACCTCCGCGTGCAGGACAGAAGATTACAGAGGCTGGCTTTTGTTTTGATTTTAGCCAAATAAATATTTGATCATATAGTCTCATGCCTTTCATAACAGTAAAAAAAAGTTTTATAAGAAAAGCATCTTAGGGGCTGGAGAGGTGGTTCAGGGGTTAAGAGACTGTCTGCTCTTCCAGAGGTTCTGAGTTCAATTCCCAGCAACCACATGGTGGCTCACAGCCATCTATAGTGGCATCTGATGCCCTCTCTGGCCTGCAGGTGTACATGCAGATAGAGCACTCATATACATTAAAAAATTTTTTTAAAGAAAGAAAAGCAGCTTAAATTAGCAATAAAAAGCTGTTCGTTACAGACGATTCTAGCAGCTGAAGAGAGGACTGGTTGGGTGCTTCCTGCACAATCATGAGGTCCGGAGTTCCAATCAGAGCACCCAGGAACAAGCCTGAAGCCCACAAAAACACCTGCATCTCCAGCTCCTGGGCAGTCAGAGGTGTGCATGCACAGGTGTCTATGCCCCCACACATGTGCACATATCAACACGAACGAATACATTATTTAGGGTTGTTTTTACTCTTTATTCTTCATCTTTAAGGTGGTCGATTCTGTCTCCCATTGACCTTCAGTGTTTTGTTACTGAGACACTAGTGGTCTGTGTAGCCCAGAGTTAACACTGATTTTGTATGAATATTAATACCGGCTCTGTAAAATACAGCGGGGCACTGAAGACATTGCTGATGTGTGGTAGTGTGACTTTTTATTTTCAAAGCCAGAATCTCAGGGACAGGAAGATTAAAAGGAAAAGCCCACCCGTTCATGAGAACCTACCTCCAGACCTGACACTTAGTCTGCTAACATCAGACCACCTGACACCTGCATCTTTGCCGTTTTGTCAAGCTTCTTGCTCTGCCTGGGGAAGAGAGCTGTTTCTAGGAGAAGTGAGGCCTGGGGTTTCCTCTAGAATCCCCAGACCTCGGTCCTTGATACTTGTGAGATCATGCCAGGAGCCTTTTATGGACAAGCTGACACATGACAAGTCAGAAGATAGGTTTGAAAAGGTTCTCAAGAGTGAGAGTCCTGCTCAGCACTAACTGCTCAGCAGTTTTCTCTCAGTGTGACTTTAAAATCTCTAGGAAAGGTAAGCCACATAGACCAAGAAAGAAAGGAAGCTGCGTACAGCGCAAACTCAGCACTTGTCCGTAGCCCACCTGATAGTTAGCTGTTGTCTCTTTGCACAGATGATATATTTTAACTAATGAACTGCTATTTTCATTTGTTTTACAACTCCATTTATCACGAACCAAGGATGCAATCTGATGTCATTAGCCAAACCCAAGAGATTACTGGCCATAACTAGAATTTGGTATATTTACACTTCTTACAGGCAAAATACTAAAAAGCACCAAAATGATCCAGTGAAACCAATGCCTTTTAACATTTAGAAAGGTGTTCACTTCTTGGGCCTCTGTTCCTCTCCCCCTTTTCACCTCAGCTGTGAATTCCTGGGAGAACTTCAGGGTCAGTAAGTTCTATGCGCTCAGTGGTACCTCCTCTCTCTCACCCCAGCCATGCAGCCCGGGGAGCCTCCAGGGCCAGTGCGTTCTGCCTGTAGGTGGCGCTGCTTCCCAGTCCTGACCCAGGACAGGCTCCTGGACTAGCTTGCTTTTCTAGGTGATTTCCTTGTGTTCGTTGCAACTTTGGTAAAGTGAACGCAAATGCTCTCTCTCCGTACCTCACTCCTCTCTGGAACAGTTCCATAAATTCCACACAGCATGAAACAGACTCACTAACTGTGTGGCAGCCCTATGCAGCCTGGCCTTCTAGGAAGTTCCTTATCTTACAGCTCTATTTAGTTCATCCTGTGAGGTGGCCAGCCTTTGAACTCCGCTGACTCATGTGACACTGCTAAAGTCGCAGCAGCTCAGTCACCTTTCCTGGACAGAGTCAGGGTTTCTCTACTGATGCCGACTGAATGCCTGAGTGGACGGACACACTGGCACGCTTCATTCAGCTCATCTCAAAATCAAATCCAGATTCCAGAAGCAATCCTAAAGAGTTTCTTCAACTGATGACTGGGTTAAATAAAGGTCAGTGTCCTTTCTAACAAATAATCTCATAATTTCCCTTTTTACCGATTTGTTTTCAAATAAAGAATTTGTCCACGTGTGGTGATTTTTCTATTTAGTAGTCCTCTTGACAATGTAATTTTTGTTTTGTTTTGTTTTTGCACTGCCATTTTGCCTGCATGTGTGTCTGTGTGAGGGTGCCAGATCCGCTGGAACTAGGGTTACAGACAGCCGTGGACTGCCTTGTGGGTGCTGGGAATTGAACCTGGTCAATCAGGAGCCAATGCTCCTAACCGCCAAGCCATCTCTCCAGCCCCAAGAATGTAATTTTATTGTTAATTTGTTTTGGGTTTTGAGAGGGTTTCTCTGTGTAGCCCTGGCTGGCCTGACCTCGAATTCACAGAGATCCTCCTGTGTCTGCCTTCCCGAGTGCTGGGATTACAAGCACGCCCCACCCTGCCCAGCTGAGACTATAATTCTTTAACAGAGTGTAAGCACTCACAAGTAAAAACCTATAAATTCCTTCTTTTGCCTACATATAGAAGCTAGCCTATATAGAAAATACACACGTATTTTTACCTTGTTATCATTAAATATGTATTTCTTGATAACTTCTTAAATGAAAAAATTATATTGATGGAATTTTTTATTTTAATTGCATAATATTCCTTTGTATAAATCCGCACCTAGCCTTTTCTCCAGTTCCATCTCGGTTTAGGTGGTTTCTCGCCTTTTGAACTGCAGACAGTGCTGCTGTAACATTGTAAACAAGTCAGTTGACATTCATTCAAACCTGCCAGGAGACTTCTGAGAGCAGCACCTCAGACCAGAGCATTCAGATAACGCTGAATCGCCTTCCTCTGAAGTCGCACCCACTGTACTTCCTCTAACAACGTGGGATGCTTGCTCTCCCGCCCCATTTCCTAACCTGTTGGTCATTAAACACTTTGCATGTGTGTGCATGTACATGCGTATGAAGGTTGTACATGCACGTGTGAGTGGGGGTTAGAGGCCGGAGGCTAGCACTGGCTATCTTCCTCCACGCTGTCCAGGGGCCTCTCACTGAGCCTGGGACTCATCAATGCAGTTAGACGTGCCAGCCAGCAACACCAGGCCCTCCCATAGGCCCCTCCCTGACACGGGGATGGCAGACATGCTCCAGCACACCCATCTTTTTGTGGGGCGCTGGGGATCTGAACGCTCTCTTTCCAGGGTTTCTCATTCTCTCACAGCAGACTCTTGGCTGACTAAGCCATCTTCTCATCCCCAGACATTTTTTAGCTTAGCTAATCTGGTAGGTTTAAAGTACTGTTTGTGTTTTTCTGAGTTTGAGCACTAAGCATTCTTTCCATTTTACAGCCATCTTCACTTAATTTCCTCTGTGTATTTTCTTTGCTGGTTTAGTACATTTCTCAATGACTTTAATAGTTCTATATCACAAAGAAATAACCTTTTGTCTGTGATATTCAGAACGTTGGGTGCATTCTCACAAATTGTGTTTGCTTTTATGATGAACTTTTTATGGAGGAAAACATCTTCATTTTACTTCACTTTTAATCTTTTTTTACAGAATGTAAGGGTCAAGTCATAAAGATTTTCCTAGTTCTAAAGTAAGAAATAAAACTTTCCCAAGTTTCTTTTGGCGTTTTAATGATTTTTTTAATTTATTTTTTTATTTTAAAACTTAATTTTAGGGGGCTGAAGAGATGGCTCAGCAGTTAAGAGCACAAACTGCTCTTACAGGGGACCCAGGTTCAATTCCCAGCCCTACACAGTGGCTCACATCCATCTGTAACTCCTGTTCCAGGGTATCTGATGGCCTCCTCTGACCTCCATAGGGATCAATCACACATGTGGCAGACATACATGCAGGCAAAACATCCATACACTACAGATAATATTTTTAATTTTAAAGTTTGTATTTTTCTTGCCACCAATCTTCGTTTCAAATTTAAAGGTCCTAATAATTAGTTTGCCCCACATAGAGTCCCATGCGAGCCAGAAAGGAGACACACCTGTAATCCTAACCCTTCAGAGATGGAGGCAGAAGCATCAGGATCCTCATCTCATCCACATAGCAAGTTCAAAGCCAGCCTAGCCCTCATACAACCCTGTCTCCTAACAAACAAAACAGACTAAATAAAAAACAAGAGAAACAAGACTTAAAGTCCCATAGTCCCACACAAGGAGTAGAAGATAGAGCTCGTCAACAGAACACTTGCCCCAGGATCGAAGCTTCAGTTTCAGACCTCAGTAGGCTGTGTGTGACTGAAGGGAACAGTCCTGTATACTACTTTAGAGATTAGCTTATTGCTTTTCTATTTTTATTTATTTAGGGATTGGACTTAGAGCCTCCCACATGCACCTTCAGTGGCCTACCCAGCTCTTGTTTGTATTTTGTGACAGGGTCTCACCAACTTGATCTTGCAATCCTATTGTCTCAGTCTCCTGAGTAGCTAGTATTACAACCTATGCCACCATGCCCAGCAGTTTGGTGGCTTCTCTGCAGGCTTGTGGGGGTTTTGTTGCTGCTGTCATTGGTTGGTTGTTTCTCTAAGGCACACAGCTAATCGCAACGCCCATGTGTTTCACAAGTGAAAACACAGCTTCTCTATTGCTAGTATATACATGTCAGGGACTGTAGAGTGCTTAAGCTGTGCTCTTTATCTTGCAGATCAGCACCAGAGCAGCACTAAAATCATGTAGAAAATGAAGCAATGATAAAAGAGCACAGAGTAACTGTTGGCAAAATTACTTCTCCAACGGTGATTGTTGAGGGGGAAACTGAATATACAACCATCTCACTGGGTTTTGAAGACTGAAAGTTTGCCAAATAGAAAAAGAGCAAAAAGAATAGAAGACAGAGAAAACATCATACGGTATCAGAAATATTAGCCAGAATTCTGTTAATGAAGTGGCACATGGTGCCGCCAAGTGTTTGGAGAGCAGCTCCAGGTTTTCTTAGTTCTCCATTCTAAAGCAGGAGATCCCTGAACTTGGATATAAGCCCTATCCAGTGTTGCCTTATATCCACAGGGAAAGCTGCCAGGAAGCAGCCACGCAGGGATGGCATGCCACAGCTGTTGCCATCGGGACAGGAAATACAGGCAAAGTTTCTCCCTCAGTGCCTCTCAGGAGAACTCAGTAGCACTCAGAGGGGCTCAGCGGGAAGGCGGAGCATGATAAATAATGATGGCTTTGTGGGTTTCAGAGAAAGATCACAGCACACACGTTATTTCTACTCTAAACTACGTTCAGCACTTGAAGATTTGGCCTCGGCCCTTAGTCTCTTTGCCAGCCACTCTGTAGCACGGTTCCAAGGTTCACCTACCACACAGTTGTCCTCTGATCTCCACATGAGCAACACATACACAAATAAATTTAATATAAATGTGCCCCGGGTATGGTGGCACATGCCTTTAATCCCGGCACTTGGGAAGGGAGAGGCAGGCAAATTTCTGTGAGTTCGAGGCCAGCCTGGTCTACAATGCAAGTCCAAGACAACCAAGGCCACACAGAGAAACCCTGTCTTGAAAACCAAACAAACAAAAATGTGCATGTTCTGTATTTTGCAACCTTTCTTCATATTCCTGCGAAGTAGGAAGCTACCATTTGTCCCAGAGAACTATCATGGTGGAGTCAGAGAATAAAGACACTAAATGTGGACTTTTCAACCCCAAAGCCATGGTCCTTATATAACAGTTAATGAAAATGCTATAACTAAAAGCAACTTCAGAGTTTATTTTTGCCTTACACTTCTGTCTTAGTTAGGGTTTCGTTTCTGTGAAGAGACACCATGACCATGGCAATTTTTTTTTTTTTCAAGACAGGGTTTCTCTTTATAACCTTGGCTGTCCTGGACTCGCTTTGTAGACCAGGCTGGTCTCGAACTCGCAGCGATCTGCCTGCCTCTGCCTCCCGAGTGCTGGTATTAAATACATGTGCCACTACACCCAGCTATGACAGCAATTCTTATAAAGGAAAACATTTAGTTGGGGCTGGCTCACGGATTCAGAGGTTTAGTCCATTATCATCATGGTGGAAGCCTGACGGCGTGCAGGCAGACATGGCGCTGGAGAGGGAGCTGAGAGCTCTACATCTTGAACAGCAGGCAGCAGAAGGAGACCCCGTGACACACTGGGCAGAGCTTGAACATGAAGATCCCAAAGCCCACTGGGTGACACCCTTCCTCCAACAAGCCCACACCTACTCCAAATAGGCCACACCTCCTATTAGTGCTCCTCCTTATTGGCCAAGCATTCAAATACACGAGGCTGTGGGGCCCGTACCTGTCCAAACAGCCACGGGTTCTAAAGGGCTAGATATCCTTAATATGCTTCCCTGCAGGGAAGGCGGGGCAGCAGGAACAGGAAGCTGAGAGAGCATCTCAACCACACACAGGAAGCAGAGAGTATGAACTGGAGATGGGGTAAGACCAGAAACTCTCAAAGCTGGCCCCCAGTGACATATTTCCCCTAACTGGGGACCAAAAATTCAAATACACGGCAGCAGAGGTGGGAGGGGAGGTGGGGGCGGGGGATGGGGAGGTCAGCACATTTCTCATTCAAATCATCACCGCCGTAAGTGACAGGATGGGCCGTGTCTGACGACCAGTCCCCCTCAAGCTGGACTGTCATCTCCTCTTCTAGGCACAAACAGGAGACCTGCCCAAAAGCTTGTGGTCCAGCTGTCCTAGGGCACACAGCACAGCAGCAGAGACGAGAGAGGGCCTGCCTCAGCACGGTGGAAAGAGAGGACTGACTCCCAAAGGCTGTCTGCTGACCTCCACATGTGCGCACACACATACACAGAGAGAGAGAGAGATGATAATGAGAAAAAAGAGACTCTGGGAAAAAAGTTGGCAGACTTCAGAACAGAGCAAACTGAGTGGGTTTTTTTTTTGGGGGGGGGGTTCTGTTTTGGTTTTGATTTTGGTTTTTGTTTTATTGAGGCAGGGTTTGGCTGTTCTGGACTCACTTTGTAGACCAGGCTGGCCTTGAACTCATAGAGTTCAGTCTGCCTCTGCCTCCTGAGAGCTGGGATTAAAGGCTTGCCTCTGAGTGGGTTTTAGACAGAAAGGTCTCAGTATTCCTAGAATTGATTAAAGGAAGATTTTTCTGCCTCCAGAAGAGAGAACTGAAAACAAAGAGTTTGGAAGAATAAGCATTTTTGTTTTTAACATTTCTGCATTAGTTGCAAATTCCATGTATAGCACACAGATGCTCACACACACACACGAACTAGATGCTTTTGCTTTATGTCACCTTTATTATGAAGATGCATTTTCAGGCCTATAAATCAAAGCTGTGTCCTAATGGGTAAAAAAAAAAAAAAAAGAAAAAAGAAAAAAGAAAAGGAAGGAAGGAAAAGCCCGCAGCTGCACCACAACTCTCAGACGATTGGGTGGCAATCTCCGCTAGTGTAGAATTGCCCTATAGCCTCGCCGAGAATCAGTGCTTCACAGGACCCTGTGCCTGGCTGGCCAGACCAAATTAGGAAACTGCATGACCACAAGGCCTGTCCCACAGCTGTCTTTACTTCCCTGTCCCTGGATCTGACTCAAGGGACACCCAGGACTGGGAGGAGGGTGGGTGACAGGCTCCAGTTGCTTACTAGACACTTCCCGGGGCTGCAGTGGCTTCAGCATCAGGGGCTACGAGTAAAGGTTCCCCTAGACCTGACCCGCCACAGGCACCTGCACCCCTATCTCCTTCCCCTGTTCAGAATCTGCCCTTCCCTAGAAGTGGCTATATTTTCTTGTCCCAAATCCCACACACCCATCTACCCCTCCACCCCACTGGAAAGATGAGGCACAAGACACACCAAGACCAAGTTCTCAGCACAGAGGAAATTTATTTGCCCCAGAGGGACAAAGGGCAGGGAATAAGAGACAAAGACTAGAAAGGGAACAAGAAGGAGGAAGGGATACTCGCCCCAGAGGGGCAAACGATCCCTTCTGGACAGAAAGCAGACAGACAAGGCCCTTAGGCAAATGGCAGTTTATAAAGGGGAAGGAGGTAAAAGCCCTGTTAGGGTGTGTTGGTTTGTCTTGATTGGGCATGCTAATTAGGTGAGCCAAAAAGGGCTTTTGGTTGCTGAACTTCATTACTTTGATAGCTGGACCTTGGTAGTCAGCCTCAGGAGGAGGAGGAGGAAAGTGGCCAAATAAGGGAACAGACCTTGGTGGCTAGCTTTAAGAATGTAATCTGACAGTTTAGCAAGGAAGAGGGAATAAGGGAAAGGCAAGGCCTTCCAGAGCCAGATTTGCCATGTGAGGGCTTACCAGAGCCTTTCACCCACCCCACACCCACTCTGTGGGGAGTGCTCAGTTCCATGAACTCAGCGATCATCTATTGAGCTGTAGCATGTTCACCGCCCACTAAAGTTTACAAACAGCCAGTGAAACTAAGATCCTGGGCTGGGTGAAGGAAGTATGGGGCAACCAGCAAAAGTGCAGAAACCCAGTCTGAATGCTCAAGTGTGGTTGAGAAATAGCATCCCAAGCAAGAGCAGTCGTTAAGTACAGATCAGATGCAGGGATCAGATGCAGCTGAAGAGGTCGTAAATAGGGCCTGACGGAGCAGCACATAGCTCTAACTCCCCTGCACTGCCCTAGCTTCATTCCTTCCGAAAGGCACAGAAAACCTTGGTGGCCACTGATGCTGTGAGAGACAGTAGGAAGGGATCTATTTGGTTCACCAAAGGTGGCATCTCACAGCATCTGCCCCACTGGAATTTGGCCAGAAGGCAGAGCTACTCTGAATGTACTTCTGCACTCTGAGACGTCCAGAACCCGCTGTGTTCCTGGCTGTTCAGCTGCTGGCACCCAGGCTGCATAGAGGATCGGAAGCCAGAGTGAGCACTTGTCTGAGAACAGCGGGTAGGAGAAGATGGGCCAGATGTGTCCAGAAGGGACCAGAGATTCGCTTGCTTTCTGCTCGAGCAGAGCTCTGAGGAGAGCTCTCAAGCAGAGCTCTGTTTACAGACTCCAGGATAATCAGGGGAGGGAGGAGAGACCGGTAAAGATAAACTTTCCCACTACCTGTGTGTCTGCCGCTGGGCTCCAGCCCAAACTAAAGACAATTCTGGAAACTTTCAAGTGTCCCTGTGAGCCTGAAGAAGGCACTGGGCCAGAGTGAGGGGTCTAAGGGATATTTGGAGTAACAGGCCCAATTTTCTTCAGTTAAAATAGTGTAAGGAAGGGGCTGGAGAGATGGTTCAGTGGTTAAGAGCACTGGCTGCTCTTTCCAGAGCACATGGCAGCTCACAACTGTCTGTAACTCCAACTCCAGGAGATCTGATTCCCTCAAACAGACTTACACGCAGGCAAAACATCAGTGCACATTAAAACAAACAATGGCTGGAGAGATGGCTCAGAGGTTAAGAGCTCTGGCTGTTCTTCCAAAGGTCCTGAGTTCAATTCCCAGAAACCACATGGTGGCCCATAACCATCTATAATAGGATCTAGTGCTCTCTTCTGCCCTGCAGGCATACATGCAGGCAGAATACTGTGTGTGTGTGTGTGTGTGTGTGTGTGTGTGTGTATCAAATAAACAAACAAAACAGTTTAGGGCCAAGGCCAAGGGACATAACTCCGGTGGAGGCTGGTCTACCATGGCTGAAACAGGAAACAGGGTGTCCAAACTCCAATTGGCTCTGTGCATTTTATTTTTCAATCTGGCCATTTTTGCTTCTTTTTACATTCATTTACCTTTATAGACCCTTGCTGGAGATCACATGTTTATTTTACTTAAACTTTAAACAATCAGAAAACTGTGAATCAAACAGGAGGTCTCCCGGGGTTCACATATGTGTTAGCCACGCCCCCCCACACCTACACCCTAATCCCCCACACCCCATTCCTGACCTCAGGAGCTCCTCAGCCTTCTCTACTCGAGCTGCAGAGGTCACGCTGGCTCCCAGCATGCGATAGCTTTTGTACAATGTCAGTGCAAATACTTAAATCATTTAGGTCATGGGTCAGAAGTCTAGGACAGTTCTCCAAGTCACATCATCCCCTTCCCTAGATACAACATTATTCATGAAAGAAAGGGTTTTGTTGTTGTTGTTTTTTGTTTTGGTTTTTGCTGTTGTGTGTTGGTTGGTAGCTTGGCTGTTGGTTGCTTAGTAGCTGTTTTAACTGGTGGGAGAGAAAGAACAGGGAGACAGCAATGGAGAGACAGAGAGGAAAGGAGGAGGAGTGTGCTACAGAGCGTATCCTTGTGTATCCACCTTGTTTGAGCGCAGGAACTCTTGCTTGTGGCTCTGTATACCAGGCTAGCTGACCTGCTCCCAGGGGTTACAGACAAATGCTGTGATGTCCAGCTTTTTACATGACATGTAAGGATTTGAACTTATGTCCTCTCGCTTGTGTGGGAAGCATTTTAAACACTAAACATTCTCTGTAGCTCAGTGTTTATTGTTTTGTTCTGTTTTTAGAGGTTTTTCAATTTTATGTGCTTGAATGTTTTCCTGCATATGTATGTGTGCGTGTGTATACATATATATACACATATATGTGTACATATGAAATATATACATATATGTGTATATATACATATGTGTGTATATATGCATATATACATATAGATGCACATATGTATATATACACATATGTGTGCATATATATATGGTTATACATATGTACATCTATATGTATATAACCCCCACACATGCGGTGCCCAAGGAGACCAGAAGAGGGCATTAGATGCCCCGAAACTGGAGCTACAAACTATTGTGAGCTACCATATTGGTTCTGGAAACAGAAAGCAGGTCCTCTGCAAGAACATCAAGTGATGTTTTTTCGAGACAGGGTTTCTTTGTGTAGCCTTGGCTGTCCTGGACTCACACTGTAGACCAGGCTGGCCTCAAACTCACAGAGATCCGCCGGCCTCTGCCTCCCCGAGTCCTGGGATTACAGGCTTGTGCCACTGGGCCCGGCTCAGTGTTTGTTTTTATCAGAGGAAATAAGACAGGTTTACAGCTGAATTGCCTCTGACAAACTTTGAATTCTATGAAAGACAACAATATGCTGTGACTGGGTGCAGCGTTTTGGAAGTGTTTTGTTGTTGTTGTTGTTGTTGTATTCTCTGTATTCTCCTTTCTTTCGCAGAACACCAGCCAGCTCTAGAGGCCGACAGGTCTGACTTCATCCCAGTCATGTATGAGGTCAATAAACCTTGAACACATTCCTGAGACTCAATGTCTTTTGCTATCAGCATTTCTTGCTTTTTTTTTTTTTTTTTGTAAAGGAACAAATGAAATGATGCCCACAGAGAGGACCCGGTATTGTTAGAGTCTACCGGTGTCCTGCTGCCCCAAGGGATTCTAAACCTCTGCACCATGGCAATTACATCACTAACTGTCCTCCACACAGGCTTGCAACTTTTACTCAGACTCAGTTTGGGGGAGCCTGTTTCACAAACTGGAAATAAGGAAAACTGAAAGGTTGAGGAAGCGACTCGACATGCGTGGCTTATGTTTAAACAACAGACTCAGAGCTCAGCTGTTTCCAGCTGTTTCTGAGATAAAGCTGGAAGCCCTTCCCCCCTCTGCACACTCAGGGAACTTTTGCTGACCAGTCATAACGCCCTTCACATCCGTCTGCACTGCCTCTAAGGCATGCCCCACATCTAAAGACTGTGCCCTGGGCCTGAAGTACCTAGCACATCACCTCTCAGAACTTCCTGCTGTTCTTGACACTCATTCTGCAAATCCCAGGAGATACTCCTGAGCGTCCATGGTCATCTCCATGGAGATGAGCTTTGCTCCAACTCAGGTAGCTGCTTTGTTTACTTCAGGAGGAAGGCAGCTGGGGCTGACACAGGAAAGAGCAGATAACAGTAGAGAGGAATTTCCACAGGCTGGCCAATGTTTCAGACTCTTGAACCTGCCTGGGGCCCGCAGAGAGGGAGAAACAGAGTTAGGGGGTGATATGCCAGTTCTATCTGTTTACCGTGTCAAGCTCCCCAAAATGTGGGCGTCACCTCCTCCCATCTCAGCGTTCACTGGGAAGCGGCCCACACTTCGTCTCCTTAGCTCCCACTACCACCATGCCCCCCCCGCCGCTGCTTCCCCTCCCCTCATTCATTGCCCAGCTCTGTCAGTGAGCTCTCCCAAACCTTTGGTCTCCTGTCCCCACTCTCTGAAGAGCTGTGGCCCTGACATGATGACTGTGTTACCCCATTCTTCTCAGGTCCCAGTGACATTTTCTCACAGACAAAATACCCATCACATATAATAATAATGACAACAACAATAAAGCTCGTGGCAGCTAACCTCAGCTCTATGCTCTGGGAAGACAGCCGAGCCAGAAGCATCACCTTAGCACATAAAAATACAAGGATTCACAGGATTACCACTGCATTTGTTGGGGCTGCTGGGGGTCGACATCCCCCCTCACTCTGCTGATGCTTATCCACACTAGCTTCTCTTCTTGCACTATAGGATTTATTTAGACTATTTTGTGTGTCTGAGTAGTTTACCTGCATGTGTGTACCTACACCATGTGTGTAGCCTCAGGAGATCAGAAGAGGGTGTTGGCTCTCCTGGAACTAGAGTTATAGATGATTGTGCTGGGACCTGAACTCAGATCCTCTTCAGGAGCAAATGCTCCTAACAGCTGAGCCAACTCTCCAGCCCCCTACGGCAGCTTCTTAATACAGGCTTTGCCCTGCTAGGGACACGACTTAACACACTTCATTTCAGGCTGGTAGGATAGCTCAGCAGGTAGAGCAGCTACCAAGCCTGATGACCTAAGTTTAACCCCCAGAACCCACATGCTCCCAGAAACCGTCCTCTAACTTCTCAGTGTGCCTCCCTTGCCTCTATACCAACTAAAAATACATGTATAAATTAAAATATATATTTCATTCCCTTCATCTTCCTTCCAGGATTTTTACATCCCGGTGAATGTGGATGGGAAGGAAGATCAAAACAGCTATGTTAAGAGAAAAGATGCTTCCCTCCCTTACGGCTTGTAAGCATACAATTCAAAGCTAAGAAGGAAGTAGGAAAAATTGATCCCGAAGCGCGAACTCCAGAGTCTTGTGTTTTAAAAAGGACAGCAATGTAAGAACTCTAGATGGAGCATCCTTATTTCACAGAGCAACTTTTCTGCTAAGTGTTGTTTCCAAAAAGGAAATGGTTACACAGCTGATTGCTGGGATCCAGTGTGCCTCAGAAAAAAGAGCTTGTAGTTTGGACAGAGGTGCAATTGATTGTCCCTGGAGCCAGCTGAGGGGGTGGTGGCCAGCACACTGTGAGCCCTTTGCTCAAATTACCATGGGGTAGGAGGAAGGAAATGTCAGGGAGGCATATCGGCACTCCATGACACAAACATCGCTTGTTCGTTCCTCTGTCATAAGGGTATTATTTCAGTCTGTTAAGAAAGCAGTAGGCTAGAAATTCTTCTTATAACCATTTAGCAGACGGTGAGATTAAGACTTGGGACCAGAAGGAGCCAAGGAAGGTTTCTTTAGGCGGCACAATGCAAACCCCGGAGTTAAATCCAGGATCTCTGGCTTCTAGTGCAATGCTTTCTTGTGTGAAACTCAGGGGCGGGGAGGGCATAGGTGGTGAAAGCCTCCACAGAGCTCAGGGACCTGTAGACCCAGGATCTGGGTCCCTGGAAGTTAAAGCTCCCTGGGAAGCCCAGGGCACTGGGGAGCTAAATTCCCATGCCTCTCTACTCTGGGGTGACCCAGTGCCCTCTGAGGGGAGTTCTGATAGGATAGATGGTGTCAGCCTTGGGATCAAGCAGAAGGGATCGAATTTTAGCCTGTTTGGGTGGGTGGGCTGTTGGACAGAATTCCACTAAGCAACTTTCAGGAGCTGTGAGAGATGGCCTGTGAGGTGAAGTGGTGGGAATGGCCTCTTGCAGATGCAAAACGTGGTCCCTCAAGATGACAGCAGCAAGAAAAGGCTGGGGATTTCTCAGCAAGCAGGTCTGTGTGACTGCACAGGCCACACACCTATTATATGTTAAGGGTGGCCCAACAGATGACAAACACATTTTATAGCCCATTGAAAGAAAGTCTTTATTCAGCTGGCTGGAACCACACCCAAGTTTTCAGGGACCTCATGGAGGTGGCGAGTGTCCAGAACATAGAGTTTTCAAAGGAAGAAACCATGACCCGGCATCTCACTCAGCAGCTGCAGGGGGACAGGGTGGAGGTGCTTGGCAAAGCAAGCAGTTTGAGCAGACACTGAGATGAGCCGGTCAGCCGGAGGGGCCTCTGTGCTGACACGAAGTTTAACAGGCACTAAGGTAAGTCAGCTAGGACATCCTGACCTTTGGCTCGTAGAATAGAGTCGGGTAATATTCCCCAGGATTTTCCATCAGAGAGGTCACGTTCTAGTTAACCCTAAAATGGCCCCAGCAAAAAACACAAGACAGAGGAACTTGTGCCTTGCCCTGTCATAGGCATGGGTCTGCTTCAACTTCAGGCTCCCGTGACTGTTCACAGAGCAAATGTGAGGGAAAGGTGAGCATAGGTTCCGACTTCCCTCTCCTCCCCAGTTTATTGAGAATATCTGAGTTACAGAAGCCACAGTCCATCAACTACACGGCATTTTCCAGACACTTGAGCATTGCTACCCAGAAAAACAGGGCTCTGATGTAGTGCAAGACCCACAGACATTTGAGGAAAAGCCCAAGTCCCTGACCTGGGCCTGAAGCTCTCCCTTTATACCACATGCACTGTGGAAAAATATAGTTTTAGGGGCATCTTCATATACTGCTTTTTAATTTTAACCAAATTCTCAAGCCTCCAATGCTGCTGTTTGTGTAGTGTGTTTGTTAGGTTTCTATTGCTGTAATAAAATGCCATGACCATAAAACAACTTGGGGAAGACAGGGTTTGCTTCCACTCAGAACTCTCAGCCCACACTCCATTGCTAAGGGAAGTCAGAGCAGGAACCTGGAGGTTGGAGCTGATGTAGAGGCCCTGGAGGGATGCTGCTCACTGGCTGATTCACCATGACTTTGCTCTGCTTGCTTTCTCCTTTCCTTTCCTTCTTTCCTTTCCATTCCCTTCCCTTTCTTTCCTTTCCTTTTTCCTTTCCTTTCCTTGGCTTTTTAGACAGGGTTTCTCTATGTAGCCTTGGCTGTCCTGGACTAGTTTTGTAGACCAGGCTGTGAGTTCGAGGAACCCTGCTTCTGCCTCCCAAGTGCTGGGATTATAGACTTGCACTACCTTGCCTGGCTCAGCTTGATTTCCTATAGCTCCCAGGACTGCCAGCCCAGAGATGGCACCATCCACAGCGGGCTGGGCTTTCCCACATTAATCACTAATTTAGAAATATGGGGTGGTCCGTGGCTGGAGAGATGGCTCAGCATTAAGAGCATTGAATGCTCTTCCAGAAGACCTGGGTTCAATTCCAGCACCCACGTGCAAGCTCACCATGTCTACAACTCCAAGATCTGACACCTTCACACAAACATAAATGTGTGAAGCAGGCAAGACATCAATGCATATAAATAAAATGGACCCCAGGCTTGCTCATGGCCAATCCCCCCACGCACACATATACACAGTTTCTCTCTGTAGCCCTGGCTGTTTCAGAACTCAGAGATCCCCCTGCCTCAGCCTCTTGAGTGCTGGAATTAAAGGAGTGCACCACCACCTTGCCACAGGCCAATCTCACGGAGGCCTTTTCTCAGTTGAGATTTCCTCTTTCCAAATGACTCTAGCTTGGGTCAAGTTGACATAAAACTTGCACACTTAGGTTTTTGGTTTTTTTTTTTTCTTTCATTGATTCAGCTTTTAAAAATTTATCCTCATGATGAAAAAGAAAATAAAAACTAATTATGCTACTGTGGATTTGGTGCGCCAGCTAAGTGCTTTTCTTGTTTGTTGGTTTTTCTCTTCTGTTCTGAGGCTGGCTCAGACTTGCAATCATACTGCTTCCACCTCCTGAGGGCTAGGAATGGAGGCGAATGCCACCACTCGGCCTACATTTTTTTCCTAACACACGTTAAAATAAACTCTTGAACCTAGGTATTCATTCATTGCCTATTTATCCTATAACTATGTGCACAGGTGTGTGGCTGACCTATATATGTTCATCGCAAAGTAGTATGGTCTTGTGCAATTAAAAACGACCTGACAGGGCTGGAGAGATGGCTCAGAGGTTAAGAACACTGGCTGCTCTTCCAAAGGTCCTGAGTTTCAATTCCCAGCAACCACATGGTAGCTCAGAGCCACCTCTAGTGAGATCTGGTGCCTTCTTCTGGTGAGCAGGCACACAGGCAGACAGAATGCTATGTAAATAATAAATAAGTAAATCTTTAAAAGAACAAAAACAAAAGAAAACAAAAACGGCCTGACAATCATCTTCGGACTGACAACTGAAAGCAGCCGAGCCGCAAACAAAAAATGAGGAAACTCTGCTCTGGTGAGGCAGTAGTGCTGACAGAAAAGAGCAAAGAGCAGAACGGGGTTTCAGATCTCATGTGCCTGAAGGGGGGTGATGACTTCACCTACCTGCAGGAAGAGCGCCACCAGGTTAACAAGACGACCCCCCCCCCCCGTGTTCGGGAAACATTTTGCAATGGGAAGAGAAAATTCTTCCATATTTAATTTTTGAGCTATGTAAATATTTGCTTTGTCCAAAATGAAAATGGATTAAGTGCCAGCATTGTGGAAGAGCTATTCACCCACATAGTAAAATCATCTTGTAAACTGACAATCGGTTATGTCCCTGCCGGGGGAGATGTGTTTCTCTGCTGGTCACAGGAATAGGGTGATGGACTTTGTATGCACCCTCAAACTCTGCCAAGTGTCTTCTGACAAGACAGCAGATTCACTGCTAACACTGGAAGTGGAAGGACGGTTGGTTATGGAAGGATCCTCTGCAGAGCACTTACTGATGAACTCCCGCATTGCTGGAGTTGCTCACTGCCCTGAAGCCCAGAGAAGCCATGCCTCAGGGAGAAGGGTGGTTGTCTTTGGGAAGGCCACGTCTATGTCTGCTTTGCCAGTTGGGCAGATGAGGAAAAGGACTGAATCAGGAGCTTCCTGGGTGGTAGAGTCGAAAGGGATGCAAATGCTAGCCAGGTCAGGCCGGGAGCCTGAGCCGTGGATGACAGAGAAGAGCCACAGGTGGCAGAGGAGGATGTGAGAGTTAGAAGGTCATGCCAGCCTCCTGGGCTGGACCAAAGACAGCTTTCTAGACCTCTGCATGGGTGGCTGAGTCAGCGGGCACAGACCCCAGGACTTGTTTGAATTGCTGTTGACACAGCCTGAGGCTGCCCTCTCCGTGGGCTCACAGGATCCTGATACTAACTAGCCAGGCTTGAAGTTGGCTCACACAGTAGAGCTTCTTCCAAGGCACTCTTCCGGGAGCCTCTGCTTCCTGGGTTTGGGCCTGTTCCCTCTGCTTTTTGAATGTTAATCCTCTAGGGTTGTTCTTTTTTCTGACTGCAGACTAGTTGTAGAAAGAAAGAGGGTTCCTTGTGGCCTTCGTCCACCCCTCTCGATTGCCCTTTCTTACCCCTCTCTAATCCTGCCCCCCACCCCAGCTTCTATATTCTTGGAACTTGCTCTTTTACTTTTGTGTCTTATCCTCCCTCAGCGGTCACCTCATAACTGTTTGGTGTTTCTGGAACGCAGAGCTTTAGACGGGTAGAATCCCGCTTGTCCACCGGTGACAGCGTCCTAGCTTCCAGCGCAGTCTTCATGGTGCTCCTTACACGGTGCTCCCATTACTAACACTTTAAGGGTCACACTTGCAGGTGTTGCTGGTTCCTAGAATTTAAGGGGTCCGTGTTTGATAGCTGGAATGTCTTCATAGCATCTTGCTTTCTTTTTATAACTTTTTTTTTTAATGTGTGTGTACAGAGGGCAGGGGCCACATGTACTCTATCCTACAAGTGTGTAGTTCAGAGGACCTGAGGAGTCAGTGATTTCCTTCCACAGAGTAAGTCCTAGGTATCAAGTTGCCAGGCTTAGCAGCAGATGCCTTTATCCACTGAGCATCTCTCCGGGGCCCTAAAGCAGTTTTTGTTTTTGTTTATTTCAACCACCCATGCCCTCTCTGTATCTTCAATTCCCTGAGCTACTTGTACCATACTAGAATCCCCAACACACACACACACACACACACACTTCCTCTGGCACTAAGAAGACCTGTATACTGTTTTGTATAATGTTTTTGAAAGCACAGCTCACCCTGGAATTTGTCTTTTCATTTACTTACCTTGTTCCTGGGTGAGAAGCCATATGTCACCCATCCCTGGGGCTCTGGCCTCCTTCCCAAGAGTTTCAATTACCTTCCCACTTCTTAGGCTATAGGATTCTGGGGTAATATATGACTGTGTTGTTTGAAGCTCTCATCTCTCTTTTGCAATCAACTGGCTTAAAATCTCATAGCACAGACTTTTGTCTATTTTTCTTTGTGTGTGGGGGTTTTGTTTTGTTTTTTTCTGGGAGAGGCATACAACAAAATTGACTGGAACAAGCTTCTGGAACTGGACAGTGGCCCATGCCTTTAATCCCAGCACTGAGAGGCAGAGGCAGGCAGATCTCTGTGAGTTCCTGTGAAAGCCAAAAGTTACGTTTTAATTACTGTGCCTACAAGATCTATGAAATGAAAACGACTCTAAACTGTAAACCTCTTGCCCAGGGACAGATGCTTCCTGAGATGCTGGAGGCTGTTGTTTATGGGAGATAAAAGCCAGATGTTTTCACTTCCCTAAACAAGTTGGTTTGACCCAGCGTCACCAAGTGCTCTTCATCACATGTCGGTGGGAATTACATAAGCAGGGAATTCGTTTGGATATATGCTTGCCCCTAATTGGACCTGATGAGAAATATGATAGCCTTATAGGGTTGCCTTTTTCTTTTTTTTTTTAAACAAACTAACTTATTTCTAAGAGTCAGCTCCTCAGGCCTCAAACTCAAACTCAAAGTACTGTGGGCCCTAATAGCTGCTGTAGCTCTTGCCGTCAGGATGGAAGGCAACACTGTTGATAGGAACCAAAGTGGCCCTTGACTCTTCCAAATTCTTCCTCCAAAGCCAAATGGAAGAACCTGGCCTCAAACGTGCCAATCCTGGTGGAGGTTGTTGTGACCATGGCTTCCTGACCCCCTCCCAGCACCACATGGTCACAGTTGGGAGAGAGGACGGCCAAGTTGACAGGTCATTCTGTTTGGAAAGTCTTCTGATGTTGGAGACTTGTGGAGTCGAATTGCTTAGCTGCATTGTCCTTGGATATGGTGACAAACATGGTCATATCTCCAGACAACTGGATGTCATTGATCTGCCGGAAGTGTTCCTTAACATTCACCAACACCTCTCCAGATTTGGCTATCTATTCTCATGGCCTGTGATGATGCACTCTCCCAAGGGCTCCCCAAACAGCACTGGTGATCTTGGAATCATTGCAGGGGATCTTCAAATAGGGCTCATTAGTGTTGATCTGGCTCTGACCCCATAGATCAAAGAAGCTCATGAAACACTGGTACCCCATCTGCTTATTGGTGGAGAACATGGTGATGTTGCCTCTGAAGTCAAAGCTACAGGTCCAGAAGGCGGAGTTGGTAGAGCAAGCTGCTTCCCTGTTTCACAGTGCCAGCTGTTGCAGCTGAACCAGGAAGGACATGCTTGGTGCCCCAGCCAGCATCCACACACCACACAGCTCCAGTATGGCCCACATAGGTACTCAGGCTCTCGCCATTCAGAGTACCACACATTGACAATAGGGTCTTTGGACACAGTGAAGAGGAGGTCTCCTTCGCGGTTGTACTTGATCTACGTGATGGACCACTCATGGCCCTGTAGCAGGATTGGCTTCATCCTGGTGGTCATGTGAGGAGAGATGGGATTGCCTCTTTAAGCCTTTGAAAATATTTGTCTCCATTTTCTTGGAACACAAAATGGACCTGACCAGAGTCTATCATGCTGGCCAATATTTAATTAAAGCTTGCTTCAAATTTGGCTCAAAATTATGGTAGCAGTTTTATTCTTGCCTGATAGATTAACCTTCAGGGCCAGCCTGATCCACAGAGTGAGTTCCAGGACAGCCTGGGTTACACAGAGAAACCTTGTCTCAAAAAAAAAAAAAAGAAAAGAAAAGAAAAAGAAAAAGAAAGAAAGAAAGAAAAAGAAAAAAGAAAAAACAAAAGAAAGAAAACAGTCATGTATTTGCCAGGCAGTGTAGCTGGACTTTTGGCTACTTTTTTGGGTTCATTTTCCTACCTTCCTACACACCTCTATCCCTTCCAAACTCCCAACACTAGGGAAGAGAGAAAGAAGGTTAGAAGGAAAAAAAATGGATGTCACTATCTTTAGATTAGATTGTTTCCTGCTGATTAGGGGAGTTGAGCTCCTTGGGGCAGCGCTGATCTCCTTTGTCAGGGAATCTCCAGCCAGCAATCT
>CM053759.1:37665986-37692310 GCA_028658305.1 Pachyuromys duprasi | reverse complement strand
AAAGAGGAACGAATGTGTCATTGCATAGACTCACCTTATCTTTGTCAGGCCTTCCTGGTGGTCCCCTGGGCTTCTAGACTCATCCATGCAGTCTCTATCCTGTGTCCTTCCCTCTGTGACAGCCCTCTCCACACTCTAGATTACAGAGGGAATGTTCTCCCTTTGTCTCGTCTCCTCCTAAATACCGACCATATTTCCTCTTCATCTGGAAAGTGCTTCCATCTGTTGGTATAGCCTCCAAAGAATCCATCAACCCTAAACAGCCAAGAGAAGTAAAGGGGTCTTGCACCACCTCTTCCCACTAACCTTCTTTCTCCTACCTGGGGTTGGAAAGGAAAGGCTTTAAGGAACCCCAGATAAAATAGAGTTTAAAAAAAGAACCCAGCAGGAGTTGATGAGGTGTGATGTGACAGAGGAGCCTGTGTGGTTGCTCTGGGATTGGAGAAAGTGATCAGAACTGAGCTAGGCCAGATTGCTGATAGGACAGAAGGATGGGTTATCCCCAACCCCAGATTCTGCCAGGAGGTTTAAGGTTTGTGCCAGGGTGAAGACACAGAGCATAGATAACCATGGGTGGAGAATGGTTGTTATACGGAGGTGATGGCTGATGATGAAGGAGTTGGGAAAGAAGACAAGATGGCGGGCTGCAGCCTGCAGGCCTGATTTCAGGGCAGCTGGCAGTTTCCTTGGCTATCCTGAGAAATCACTGTGGTGGTCAAGTTCTGATCATCCACTGGGCAGAACTGTAGGTGTGGCTGTCATCTCCCATCATGCATGTTGGGCAAGAGATCTAGCATTGAAGTACTCTGTTTTTATATTGAAACAGGATCTTTCTAGATTGAATTGGGGCTCCTTTTGTCTCAGCGTTCCAAAGAGCTAAGGTGGTGGGCCTTTGCTACCAGGCCAGGCACTTCTTAAGAGTAAGTGCCAAGGATCTGAGATTAAACGGCAGTGTCCCAAGTTTCAGGGGACCCAAGAACTAAGCAGATGGAGAGGAAATATGGTCAGTATTTAGAAGGAGAGGAACAAATGGAGAACATTCCCTCTGTGGAGAGGGCTGTCACAGAGGGAAGGACACAGAATGGAGACTGCATGGATGAGTCTGGAAGCCCAGGAGACCACCAGGAAGGCCTGACAAAGATAAGGTGAATCTATGCAATGGCACATTCGTTCCTCTTTTCAACCTCCTGTCTTCCATCTTACAACCCCTGTCGTAAGCTGAGTTCCTTCAGGTGCTGCAAAACAAGACTTAGAAATACTCATGCATTTGGCCCTCCCTCATCAGTGTGGGCTTCACCCACCAAGAAGTCTGGACTTCAGCAGATTTCATCCTTTAGACACTCTACCTCAGTTTTCCTCAGAAAAGTTTGTTTTGTTTTGGCTGTTGCTATTGTCTTATTTTTTTCCTTTGTGTGTGTGAGTGTGTGTTAGCTTCGAGTTTACCCATGCAGTAAGTAAAGGAACCTTAAATCTGTGTTTATAGAGACTAGTGAATGCCTTAGTTGTCCTTATAGGAGCCATGTCTCCAGCTCTCACAGGCAGATGGGAGATGATAATTGCAAGAAACTGGGCCTTTCTGAATTCCCTTAAAGTTACCTCAGACCTCGATGGACAGTGAGGATGCCCCATCCTGTCTCAGAGATGCGCAGCATGCTTATTTCCCAGCCAAGATTTAAAAACAAAACCACAACAGCTAGTACAGTGGTGGACACCTGTAACTCCAGAATTTGGGAGTCTGAGGCCAGAACACTGGGAGTTCAGGCCAGCCTCGGTTACACCCACAGGCCACAGATAAGCGTGTTATCAGTCTGAGACCCAGAGCGAAAGGGTCAAGTACAGGGGCGTGCCTAGGCCTGCTGAGGTCCCTCTGACCTGAAACTGCTACAGAAGGTGTGGGAGGCAGAGATGAACAGGGGGTGTCCAGAACAGAGCAGAAGCAGTTAAAGGAACTGACTGACCCATAGCAGGCAGCATCTGATGTACTTCCCCTTTCCCCAACCCCTCTTCTCTTTCCTTTTCTCTCTCATGCTAGCTGTGCGTCAGTTCCTGAAAGGTGGGGAAACTTCCTGACACTATGAAGCCGCCCAAAGGAAGGCTAGACCCCATTCTGAAGACTGGCACGCCCCGCCCCGCAGCTCTGCGGAGAGGCACTCTGAACTTCTCTCCTGCCTCCTGGTAAGCACCTAACCATGTCCCTGGCCGAGGCCATCAGGCTCTGGAATGAAGGGGTGCTGGCAGCTGACAAGAAGGACTGGAAGGGTGCTCTGGAGGCCTTCAGCGAGGTGCAGGACCCCCACTCGAGGATTTGCTTCAACATAGGCTGCATGCACACCATCCTGGAAAACCTGCCGGCAGCTGAGGAGGTGAGTGGAGGGGCCCCTTAATTACAGCCTTTCCGCCCTCTGGAAACCTCACCTCCCTGAGCCTTTCAAGAACAAAAGCCCCAGAGGCCCCATCTAACATCTAAAGCTCCCGGGCAGGTTCTCCCAGCCACGCATGGGTGGGGCTCTGCTCTTTACAAGAACTCCACGTTACCCAACATCATCTTCTAACCCTCTTGTGAAGACTGTCTACAGTTCTGTTTTCTTTTACAAGGCATCCTAGATACAGGCTTTCTCTGTCTAGCCTCTGCACCCAGTTGGAAAGTGTAGCTTTCAGGAATTTTAAATCCCTGGCTATGCAGACCAGGCTGGCTTTGAACTCAGTGGAGTTCTGACTGCCTCTGCCTCTCAAGTGCTGGGCTTAAAGGTGTTCCACATGACCACCAGGCCTCTTTATTTACTGATTGATTGATTGTGTGTATGTGTGTGTGTGTGTGTGTGACTTATGTGTGAGTGGATACATATGCCATGGCGCACACGTGGTGGTCAAAGGACAACTTTGTGGAGCTCTGCCTTCGCATTCTTTCCGTCTTTACCTGGGTTCCAATGACCAACCCCAAATCTCCAGGATTTCACAGCGAGTGCCTTTACCTGCTGAACCACCTGAGGAAGCAACATAGTTCCTCAGGAGCTGTCCACCCTGGGTTTGGTTTGGTTTTGTTAAAGTAGTATCTCTTATTAGCCTAGAACTTGCCTATTAGGCTAGGCAGGCTGGAGATCCTGTCTCCTAGCGTTGAGCGTTCAAAGGATGTGGCCCCACACCTGGAGGACACACTCAGGTTGTCATGCTTGTGAGGCAAGCATCTTACCTACTTAACCATCCCTTGGACCTCCACTGCCTCTAAAGATCCGGTTCACATCCCCTCCCCGCCTCCCCCCCCCCCCCAGCCGCAGGTGAACAAACACTGCCCACCTCCTGACAGGAAGAGAGACTGGATGTGTTCAGGCACAACTGTCAGCAAGCAGGTGTGACAGAGCATGGCCTCAGGGGGAGGACTGCCCCCTCCACCTCCTCTCAGGGATGGCTGCTTCCTTAGAGCTGTGGAGACAAGCACATTGTGGAGTCAGGAGATAGCTCTCCTGGACGAAGCTCTTACCACAGGCACTGTGTGTGCATATCTTGGCCTGGACCTGGGACTCCGGGCCAGGCTGTGCCAAAGGCCACCTCACATACTCAGATCGTTGGCTTCTCCCCTTACTGATGGAGACTTCTCTTCTGTTGCTGGCGCTCTCATTCCCTCTGCCCTTGTTTTCTGGCTTAATCCAATGTTAACAATGTTATCTATATATTCTTACTTGTTCTTATTTTAGGGATATAAATACTTCAATACAATACATACAATAAATACAATAAATTAATACGGAGCAGACACAACACGTATTTTAACTATGACTCATTTTATTTTTGTCATTATATTTAATGTGAGTGGGTGTTTTCACGTATGTATGTTTTGACACCATTGTGCATATCTGATTCTCAGAGAGGCCAGAAGAGGCTATCAGGGGCCCTAGAACTAGAGTTACAGATGGTTTTGAGCCACCATGTGGGTTCTGGGAATTGAACATAGGTGAAGAGCAGCAAGCATTCTTATCTGCTGAGCCATCTCTCCGGCCCCATTACTTATTTTACAAAGGAGAACACTGAGGTCCAGGGAGATTAGGTAATTTACCACAGGCAACTCGAAGAGGAAATAACACCCGGGGCATTTCAATCCACGCAGGTCCCCTCTCCTCCGCTCCTGGCCGATTTTGTCACCTTGAGTTGCTGAATCATTCAGACACACCTGTTTGCTTCTCTCTTGGGCTGCTCTTACACTTCCTCTCTGCCTGCCTCCTCAGCCATGTGTGCACCCTTCTCCCCGCAGGCCTTCACCAGAAGCATCAACAGAGACAAACACTTGGCAGTGGCCTACTTCCAGCGGGGAATGCTCTACCACAGCATGGAGAAGTAAGTGCTCCAGGGCTACCCACGCTTCGGGGGTATGACAGCATGCCCGATGGCTCTGTGTGTTAGCAGACATAGTGTTCAGTACCTCCAGCTTCCGAGGACAAGAAGGCTGGCTAGCTTGTTCTGAGAGGTTATGCAAGAAATAGCATGCAGGAGGCTTTTCCAGGGGAAAGGAGGCGAGCCTGACCTCACTGGAAGTCATCTGGGGTACAACCACAACGAGCCTAGAAACTGGCTGCTTGTTTAGCTGCTGGGCCTCCCACAGGTGTTCCTAATGAGGATACCCCGTGTGTCTCTCTGTGAGGGACTGAGCAGTCCAACAGCAAGGGTCATCATGAAATCAAATCAACCCTGGCTTCATGCCCGCTGAATGCGTTTGCCAAACCCAGTTTAAACCACTGGATGGGGGTGGGAGGATGACCCTACCACAGAGAATAAGAATACAGATTGTTAGCAGCATATGTGTAAGCTAATACAGTCAAATATATATTACAAACAAATAATATATATGTATATGAAGTTCACAGTTGACAGCAAATTTTAAAGAATGATTTTCAAAACATCATGTCAGGTCGAAGCCATTTTTTACAGACTGGAAGGGCATTGGCCCATGTGTCATTCTAGTTCTTTCTGGATGTTGGAATGATCGTGAAGTCCTTTTCCCTCTATCACATTGTGCATGTTTGGGGTTATTTACGGTCAGTAAAACAATAAAAAGACCAAAAAAAAATACAAAATGAACGTTAACCTCCTATTCTCTTCTTAAATGTCCAAAGAACAAGTATATGTATAAAGAAAAGGGGTGATATTCAAAATGAGCAAAAGTCAGCGAGCAAACTGACTGGGGAAAGTGCCCATCTGCACGCGCAAGTTCTAGGGAAGAGGGGACAGGCTGAGAGGAAGGAAGAACTTTCCAACAGTGAAACTGGTCAAGCGTGGTGTGGCTGGGGCTCAGGGCATGAAAGGGAACTGGGGAGGCAGAGGATGCCCTGAGTGGGAGGAGCCGGATGACGAACTCCTGGAAGTTTAAGTCCCTCCAGAATATGAATACAGGGAACAGGACTGGCGCCTGGGAAGTCACCTTGGAAATGACAACAGTTGTCCTCGGGACAAATGGGACTCTGAACCAGGGCGGCAGCAGTGAAAAGGGCAAGACGTGGGTTTCTGAGTCGGTCACCCTGACGAGGTATGGGGCAGGCACGTTCTGAGAGGTCCTGTCGCTCGGGCAGTAGTTGGCTGGTTACAGGTGGAGTTGAGTACTTAGAGACAGGGCAGACTGTAAGGGTTGCAAATGGACTTCCACATGCAAGTCCCCCTGAAACCAGGTATGTGTCAGTGAAAACACTACCTAGGGGTAAAAAAAAAAAAAAGAAAGAAAGAAAGAAAGGAAACAGTTTGGGCTTGAGAATATGTCAAACTTACTATTTTCCTCACTGGAGAGTTGTACAACTAAAAATCTAAATCTGGTGGATTGTCTTCTTTAGAATTAACTACTATCATTCAGTCCTGCATCTTCTTTCTGGACTTCCCCCACTCCTTTCTTTCCTGCCACTCAAACTCTCCTTCTCTGTCTGCTTTTGAGACAGGGTTTTATGCAGTAAAGGCTGTTAGCTGAGGATGACCTTGAATTTCTACTTCTCCTGCCTCCAATTCCCACGTGCCAGGGCTGCAGGTGTAAGCCACCATGTCTGGCTTTTTCAGTTCTAGATTTTTTTTTTCCTAATTCAATCAAAACCTTAGCCTTCCAGGCTCTGTGACTTCCAGATATTTGCATGTAGAAATTCCTTCTGGAAGCCTGTCCCCCTTTTTCTATGAGGGAATAAGAGACAAAGACAAGAGACAGAATGAGGGAGAAGGGAAAAGAAACAAGGGAGAGGCAGGGAAGGATATTTATCCCGGAGGGACAAAGGGCTGCCTTTGATAGAGAGGAGACCCATAGGTAAACGGCAGTTTATAAAGGGAAAAAGGGGAAACCCCATATTGAGATTAGTCAGTTAATTTTGTTTGGGCATATTAATTAGGGTGGTCAAAGGGAGCTTTTGATTGCTGGACTTCAATCCTTTGATCGCTAGACCTTGGTGGTCAGCCTCAGGAGGAGGAAGAAGTGGTCAAATGAGGAGGTAGACCTTGGGGGCTAGCTTTAGAAATGTATCTGATGGTTTTTTAGTAAGAGGGAAAAGGTTAAAACGCAAAACGTGTGGGAGCCATGTTTGCCACGCTCGGGTCTGCAAGAGCCCTGCGATGTGTCCAAGTGTTTCGTCTGCGCATATGGATGTGCACCATGTGTATGCCTGGTGCCCACGGAGTCCACAGCTTGTACCTGCGCGCCTGGAACGGAAGTTATGGATGGTTCTGAGCCAGCATGTAAGTGCTTGGACCAAAACCCCAGCCCTCAGCAAGAGCAGCCAGCGTTAACCACTGAGCCATCCCTTCAGCCACGGCACTTGGCTTTTTTTCTGAGACCGCTGGCCTTGGTTCCCTGGTCCTCCAGTCTTCACCTCCCAGGCACCGGGATTATAGGTGTCCGCCATGCCTGGCTCTTCTGGAGTTTCTTCTCTTTTTAAATTTATTTGATTCTGTGTGCATTTATGTCTGTGCCCTAGGAGGCCGGATAAGGGCTCAGATTCTCTGGAACTAAAGGTACAGACAGCTGTAACCTGCCATGTAGGTGCTGGAAATCTGAACCCAGGTCCTTTGGAAGAAGCTGAACCACCTCACCAGTATGTGGTCCCTGATGTAGCATCTCACCAAATCTCTAGCACTCCTAAAGGGATTTAAAAAAATATTTTATTTTTATTTACTATGTTCTGCTGCATGTACACCTGCACATCTGAAGATGACACCAGATCTCATTACAGATGGTTGGGAGCCACCGTGTGGGTGCTGGGAATTGAACTCAGGACCTCTGGAAGAACAGCCAGTGCTCTTAATCTCTGAGCCACCTCTCCAGCCCCCAGGGGTGTTTTAACAGTCTAAGAAAGTGTGAACCAGGTGTGGTGGCTCACACCTTTAATCCCAGCACTCAGGGAGGCAGAGGCAGGCTGATCTTTGAGTTCAAGGCCAGCCTGGTCTACAAAGCGAGTCCAGGACAGCCAGGTCTATACAGAGAAAAAAAAAAAAAAGAAGCCCTAAGTCACTCGATCCACAACATAAACTCTGTACAATCCAGCGTTCAAGAGGTAGAGGGTGGGGGATCAGGAGTTCAAGGTCATTCCAGGTTCTGTATTGAGTTCAAGAGCAACCTGTGATACATAAGACCCTATTTCAAAAACAAAACCAACCAACTAACCAACCAACCAAACAAAAAAACAGCAACAACAAATAGACTTTAGCAGGCTTAACCCCACCCAGCTTTTTCCACACAAAAGGGACACTCTGCTTAACGTGGGGGTTTTTGTTTATTTGTTTGTTTGCTTGCTTGCTTGCTTCCACACTGTAGACATCCTGCTAAGACAGAGAATACGTGGAGAACGCTGCTGAGTCCCTACAGTGCCAGGTAGACTCGGGGCATCTCCACAGCTAAAACCACCCGCTCAACAGCGGAGCAGGGAAAAAGGCAGGTTTGTGAGTTAGTGCTGAAGACTCTGAAAGAACACCCTCTGAGAGTTTCCCTGATCCCAAACAGGCAGCGGAACACAGTGGAAACCGCATATGTGCCTCTACCTGCCTCCTTCTTGCTTCGGGGAAACAGCCAGCCACACACGGCCTGTGGGCTACAGACGGGGATCCATTCTTTCCAGGATGGCCTCAGACATGTGTGGGAGTAACTTCCCTCTCATTCCCAGCCTGTGGGGAGGAGGCAGAAGGCCACAAACTGGACTCAACAGAGGATTCAGGGGAAGGCTGTGGGCAGGAGGAGGATGCCCACAGAGATAGCCGTGCCAGGCACCTCTGACTTTGAGTGAGGGAGGCAAGGACTGATTTGAATCTGTCCTGAGAAGCAGGGTGGGTCGGTGTAGTCCTGCTTGGAGATCGCCAGTGAGAGTGAGAGCTGTGTTTGAAGGCCACACGAAGGCCATCTGAAGGGTGGGAACTGTGTATAAAGGCCCGTGAAGAAGAATCTTCATTATTGTCATAGACTGAGGGTCCCCCCCCCCCCCCGCCAAGCTGACGTAGTTGTGTAGCCCATGTGTACAAAATTACACCCAGTCTAAAGAATCTTTGGTCTCAGGATTGGTGAAAATGCAGAATTATCAAACAGGACAGGAGCCCTTCTTCAACTGGGATGGAAGGAGAACAGAGAAGCACAGAGACGCGTGTTCTGCATTCCTTTTTCCATGACCTGGATGGACTAGCTTATTCCTCCCCCTGTCCTGCAGATACGACTTAGCTATCAAAGACCTTAAAGAGGCCTTGACTCAGCTTCGAGGGAACCAGCTTATAGACTACAAGATCCTGGGGCTGCAATTCAAGCTGTTTGCCTGTGAGGTAAGGAGGGCAGGGACGGTGGCCTGGAGAGGACATTTAAGAAGCACTGTGGTTGATTAGCATCTGCAGAGGTTGGCCGAAGTCACATTGACGTCCATGCCTTGAGACTGGGGTTGTCTGTTAAGAAAAGACTCAGATGGGTGTAACTCAGAGGTAAATAGTGTTTGCCTTGCATGTGTGAGGCACAGGAAGGACCTGATCCCAACATTGACAAAGGGAGGAAAGGAAAGGGAATGGGATAAGATCGGGGAAGGGGCGGGACTGGGTGAGTCCAGGCTCCTTGTAGAGTAATTCAGTCTCCTGAGAGCGGACATTTTCTTAATTTCAGATTCAAAAGCCAATGCAAAAAATAAGCTCATTGTATGTTCTGAAGGGAGACCAGACTGGAACATGCTGGCCTGTGAGAGCATTCACAGTAATTTGCATATCTTATTTAGCACTTTCAGCTAAATAAGACGTGCTATTTGCTCTGCATTATGCTCACAGGTTCAAAATCATGGCTTCTCTGTCTGTGAGGAACCTGTTGTAAAACATCTGGGTACTTGGTCAGCACCTCGCAGAGAGACTATGGGCCATTTGGTGCAAGTCTGTATAAAAGAGTACAAAGTACATGTTGAGGGAAAGTTCTCCAAACAAGGACAACTTCTTCCCTGCATTACTAAAAAGGACGGGCATGGCTGGCTTTCACTTGTGAGTTTATGAACTTTTCTTCCTCAAATAACCTTCCCTATCAAACTTCCAAATATACCCCACGCAAGCTTTAAACAACGAAAACTCCTGCAAATGTCATGGACCTTTATTTAGAAGCATTGCCAAATGAACGTCTCTTTTGCTTCAGTTTCTCAGGCAGAAGTGAAGCGTTCCCAGGGTTGCTTGGAGCTGCAAGTAAAAATAGATTCTATTGCTGCCTGAGTCCCTGGGGACGTGTGGCCCATCCTGCCCTGCAGCAGGCACACAGCTAAGCCACTGCTCACCAGGGTGTGGCCTTTGCTTTGGGAACAGGCTGACTCGAGACCGACTCCCCGAGGATGGGGATCACCAGTCTCCTTAAGTAACTGTGGCAGACCCTTTGTTGCAGGGGCTGTCCTGTGCCTTGTGGGATTTTTTTTGGGGGGGCCCTATCTCTGGCCTCTCCCCACTAGATGCCAGGGGCATCCTACTTCACCTTGTGATGATCAAAATGGACTCCAAACATTACCATTCACCCTGCAGAGGGTCACTTACATATGGAATCAGGGCGGGGGTGTGTTGGGGGGTGAAGTGGGGGGAGAGGGTGAGCAGGCAGCTCTAGAAAAAGAAAGTGGTGGCCACAAGCCTTTAATCCCAGCACTTGTGAGGCAGAGGCAGGTGTATCTCTGAGGCCAGCCTAGTCTACAGAAGGAGTTTCAGAACAGCCAGGACAACATAGAGAAACCCTGTCTTGAAGAAAACCAGAAGAAAGAAAGAAAGAAAGAAAGAAAGAAAGAAAGAAAGAAAGAAAGAAAGAAAGAAAGAAAGAAAGAAAGAAAGAAAGAAAAGAAAGAAGAAAAAGATGGTAGCAAGGAGAACTTCTTAGAACTTTATTAGAGTCCTCCCTGTGAGTGACCCAGATGACAAGAAATTGGTCATTTTCCTGCTTACACCATTCCTGTGGATTCACCTCAAAGCCCTTACAACCATAAACACAGATTGCAGAGAAAGGCCTCAAGTGAAGGCAACTGAGAAAAGAAAGAAAGAAACTTTAACACTTATGTGGTCTCTTTTCTGTCCTCACATGTCCTGAATAGGTTAGGGTAACCACGTTTGTGCCACATACTTCTCAATTTACAGTTCTGCACAAATAAAAGCCCATCCCCCCACCTCTCTCTCTGAGTGAGTGTGTGTGTGTGTGTATGTCTTCTGTGTGTCTTCTCTCTCTCTCTGTCTCTGTCTCTCTGAGTACGTGTGTGTGTGTGTGTGTGTGTGTGTCTTCTGTCTTTCTCTCTGTCTCTGTCTTTTTGGAAGGGACTCCTAAGCCCAGGCTAGCCTTAAATTGGGTATGTAACCAAGTCTTCCCAGGCCTGTAGCAGCTGGAGGCTTTATGTGGGCTGGGGATGGAGCCCAGGGCTTTGCTGAGCCAGCACTCTCCCGACTGAGACACATCCTCAGTCCCCGTGAAGGCAAAAGTTAAAGTCGAAAATGCATTTAACAGCGGTACACCATGTGCACCATTGTTTTATGGCATTGCATACTAGTGTGTTGTAGGCGGCATGATGGTCCTTGTGCTCACAGATGAACACTACAACCTGAAATGTTAAACACTAGGGTAGTTCCCTCAAAGGAAGGGATGCATTACCTGTGACCCACCCAGAAGATTTGGGGTGGGTGTGTTAAGCAGCCTGCTGACCCTTGCTTTGTGTAGCCCAGACCATACCAGGTCTTTCCCCAGACCCTTATCTTCAGCTTGTTTTTCTCAGCCAATCTACAGAGCCCATTTTTGTTTGTTTTGCTTAGTGACAGGGTTTCTCAGGGTAGCCCTGGCTGTCCTGGAACTTGCCCTGTAGACCAGGCTGGCCTTGAACTCAGAAATTCGCCTGGCCCTGCTTCCCAAGTGCTGGATTAAAAAGCACGCACCACCACCCACCTGGCTCAGAATCCATCTTTACGGAAGATGTCACATGTGCTATATACAAAGAGTTTCCATGCAGTCGCCTTCGATTTTAAGTAATTTATTTTTATTTTATGTACATTGGTGTTTGACTGGATATATGTTTATGTGAGGGTATCAGATCCCCAGGAATAGGAGTTATAGACAGTTGTGAGCTGCCATGTGGGCGTTGGGAATTGAACTCAGGTCCTCTGGAAGAGCAGTCAGTGCTCTTAACCACTGAGTCATCTCTCCAGCCACCTTCGATTTTTATCTCGCTTACTTTGTGCTTCATTGTGCACACAGAATTGAGTTTCCACTAAACTGCGCGGTGCTTAACTATACCTAAAATAAACTACTCAGGGTCATAGTAGAGCAGAGGTGGCTCAGTGGTTAAGAGCACTGGCTGCCCTTCCAAAGGACCCGGGTTCAAACCCCAGCAACCACGTGGCAGCTCACAATTGTCTGGAACTCCAGTTCCAGGGGATCTGACACCCTCTCGCAGACATACACAGAGGCAAAAACACAAATGTAAAATAAAATGAAATAATAAAAAGGGGAAAAAAAAAACTACTCAAAGTCAGACTCTTGAAGTTTGAATCAATACCGCTGCTTAGTTGTGCTGAACTAAACTACCTTCTTATCTCCTGTGGATTTTTATTCTGCTGGCTGTGATGGTGGCAAGAACCCACACACACACATACACACACCCCTCACAACACCCTTCAGGCCTCCTACAGCGTGCCACTTGCTTTCCTTTGTGGTTTCCTGGCTGACTAGAAGGCAAGACTCTATGGCGCTAACCAAATTGCAAGAGAGTATTGTAGTATGTGTCACTACCCTGGGAAAAGATCAAAATTAAAACTTGGGTTTTTTTTCTACCGAATGTATGTATTTCTCTTCTGTACTATAGTTAAGTTAAAAAAAAAAAAAAAAAGAAGATCCTGAGTCTAGATCCTGAGTCCTTGGGGGCTGGTGAGATGGCTCAGTGGGTTAGAGTTGCTAATCAACCCCCTGGATTCACATGGTATAAGGAAAGGACCGACTTCTACAGGTTGTCTTCTGACCTTTGCAATGTGCCGTGACTCACACACTCAATAAATAAGGGTGAAAAAAAATCCTTACTGCAACCATTCTAAGCCAATGACCTATGCAGAAGGCACAGCTCCACTCCTGGAGTTGGTCCTGGCTTCCAGCACCAGCACCAGCCACTAACTCCATGGAAATGCCAATCTGGTGGCCCTGATGTGTCTAGCACGGTAGAATTGTTTGTTAGCTAAGGGCTTCCATTCTTGCTACAGAACAGCCCTGTGGAATGCCTGAGTTTTGTCAGGACAGGGCAGCTGGTGTCCCGGAAAAAAACACGTGATCTAGGGGGTGTATGCTAGAGCGTCAGTGTCCTTCTGAACTCAGCCTCAAGTGTCACACCTCTGTTTCCATAACATTCTTTTATCTTACTAATGTGTCCAAAAGTTTAACTGGTTCTGTGTGTAAACTGTGCAGTATTATAGTAAAGCAGGCACTGATGAACCTGCAAGCCAACTAAAGACCTGGGAAGTTCTGCCATTTCCTCCCCCTGCAGCTGAAGTGTTCCCCTGGGCTCCGAGAATGCCAGCTCTCTGTCCAGCTCCATTGGACTTGGACCATGAAGTTGTCTGATGCACACTGCTATGTTGGAGTCTTGTGATCCATGTAACTCCAGCCAGGTTCTGTTGGCTCAGGTGCCAAACAATGCATCTGGAACCTCTTCCCACCCCGCTCTTGGCCTATAGCTCGGCCCAGGTTCAACGGCAAGAGCAGGAGTTAGAAATCACACACCTTCGTTTTCCTTCCCAGCTCTGACTCTGCCTCCCATCCCAAGCGGCTCTGGGAAAGCTCCTCTTCTCTATGTTAGAACAACACACTAGCTCTTGTCCCTTCTGACCTACTTGGTTGTAGAAGAATGCACATGACACCGGCTTTATGCTTTATAAAGTGTCTTCTTAACACCGCTTATGTCTGACATAACTCAGTGGCTATGCTAATTGTTGGCTATCCCCTAAATACTCAGGAAAGGAATTATGTCACCAGACGGCATTCTCTGTGTGCATGTGTGAACCCTTTCCTAGTGCCTGGCTTTGGAGTAGTTTCAAGTTCTGTATGGCCTCTGCTCTTCTAGGTGTTGTATAATATCGCTTTCATGCATGCCAAGAAGGAGGAATGGAAAAAGGCAGAAGAGCAGTTAGCCTTGGCAACAAACATGAAGTCTGAGCCCAGGCATTCCAAAATCGACAAGGCCATGGAAAGCATCTGGGTGAGTGTGGTGGGGGAGAAGTTTTCTTCAGAGTCCCACTTGTTTTCTAGGACACCATGACAAGGAGCATTTTCTTTGTTGGTTCCGGCCAACAAATTCTCTGTCAATATCTTCTGACCTTGCTCGGAGCTGAGAATCCACATGTTGGAGAATGGAACAACACATCCCCTGGGTCTCTTCGAGTGGAGCCCTGGGCAAGACCTGTAGTTTCTTGGTGCTGTGCAGCCTTCAGGTACTGTGAAGACAGTGCCTGTGTTTTTCCTGCTTGCCTTTGAGGCCTAACTGTCTCGCACAGTGCCAGGTTCAATGTGGTCCCTCACAAAAATGTTCCGGTTCTATGAGAGAATTGTGAAAATTATCATTCATAGTTTGATTACATTTGGAAACAAAAGTGATTTTTTTCTTTCTTTGGAGATAGTTTATTTTAAATCGTGTGTCTGTGTGTGAGAATGTGCACCTGTGGGTAGGTGCCTATAGCATCCAGAAGGGTTTTGGATCCCCTGGAGCTGGAGTTACAAGCAGTTGTGAACTGTGTGATATGGGGTGTTCAGAACCAAACTCTGGTTCTCTGGAAGAGCAGAAAGTGCTCTTAACTTCCAACCCCAAAAGGGTAGTTTTAAGTGAACACCAAAAATAGGGCTCAAGTTTGTGTATGCCCATGTTCATGAGCAATACTAGTACCAAGAGAACACTATCACAACCCTTGCTTGGCTCTTGAGCTACCCTTGGAATGGTGCCCTCTATGCTAGTAGAGAAACTGAAGATACCACACAGAATGGGAAAGGATCAGTGCCCTAGAAAAAAAAGAGGGTGTTGGGTGAATAATACTAATACATGGTGATGTAAAAGCCAACTTTTACATCTATTGGAAGACAACCAAGAACAATAAAAATAATCTGTATTATTTTGGCAACCTATGACTTCTGGGATGAACATAATTCTCTGTGCAGAGTAGCTCCAACAAGAACCCGTTGCTTGAGACAGCACACACATTGGTGACAGGAGGTGGAGAAATCAAGTTGGTACTAACAAAGAAGCCTTCTCCATGCTCGCTGGCTCTCACAGGACCAGAATGTTCTAACAGCACTGTGAAGGCTGCTGGGAGAAAAAAAAAAAGTCATCAATAATTTTACTCAGCTGTGAGCCTTGTGGACTGAAATAATATAGTTCATGTTGGTAAGATACACCCATGAGTGGCATGGATGCTATGAGGTAACCAACTGCTTTGCTATTGAATTTAAGGCTCACTCCATAGGAACAAACACCTACATGCCTAGTACTGCAAATCTGACCAAGTCCTCATCGTTGGGAGCTCACAGGCCCCAAAGGTGAACCTACTATGATTATTTTGCTAACGAGCATAGTATCAAACTGCCCTCTCAATTTCTATCTCTTTACCCATCGTTTACTGCAGCTCTCTGTCCTCATCAGATAAGTTTCTTTGTGCAGTGTTGAAGTGGACAGTAGTTAACACAGAAACTCACAATTCTCCAAGTGCAGAGAGTCCATGGCTGAGTAGTGCTCAGCCACAAACAGGACGTCTGTGTCACATCCCATCCCCTAGGTTCAGGGCCAAAGGAGAAGGGAGGGGGGCAGAAAAACTGTAAGATCCGAAGGTCATGGAGGACCAGGACAAAATAGTATCTTATAGACATGACAGGACCCCTGTACTGAACTCACAGCATCTGGGGTTGCCTGCAGAAGATCAAGGCAGTCAACATTCTAACATGAGGTAGATAGGATGTCCCCCATCTCTAACTGAAGAGCTAGGGACACAGCTGATGGCTTCTAGGATGTTAGAGAATCACTTTTCTTTAAGGATTTGTGGCTCTTGATAGGTCAGCCATATTCCAGTGGCCAGCCATATCCAGAAGAATATGGATAACACAAATTGGAGTTAAGGGACTTTAAAAAACAAAAACAAACAGGAGACAGGATATTTTGTCACACACAGACAGATCTGTATGACTTCCAGGCCAGCTGTCTACATAATGAGACCCTGTTTCAAACAAACAAAGGGTACAAAGTTGTGGGGAGTAAGGAGGTGAGGGTGGGTCAGGTCAGAATTAAGGGGAGGAGTTAGGTGAGTATGATCAAGGTACATTAAAATTCCCAAAGAATTAATAAGTAAACCCAGCTGCTCCTGCTTAGCTCTCTAGAGTAACTAATCCCTATGGTTTGAAAGAGTTGTTCTCTAGAGACTTTTTCCAGTGGTCCATTTGATGAGCAAAGCAAGAATGGTTTCCTCACTCCCATTTTCAGATGAGGACATACAGTCATGAGATGTAAAGATGTTTTAGTCAACCAATCGCACATTCCACAATGGCTCAAACACCAAGGTTGTATAAACACACTCTATGATGCTCATGCAAGCTCACCCAACAGCACATGACAATGAACCCAGCACTGCTGAGCGACGCGTGACTGATCATTCTATTACAGAAGCAGAAGCTGTTCGAGCCTGTGGTGATCCCTGTGGGTAGGCTGTTCCGGCCAAATGAGAGGCAGGTGGCTCAGCTAGCCAAGAAGGACTATCTGGGCAAGGCTACGGTAGGTGGGGCTGCTCATCTTTCCACCCCTCCTGTTCCCTGGATCCCATGGGGCTGGGTAGAAGGAAATCAAGAAGACAGGTCCCCTTTCCCCTTCTGCGGCATTCAGGATTGGCAATGAGGATCTTGCTGAAGGTAGAGAACAAACACTGTTAGTTTATTCTCTCCAGGACCCTCCGGTTTCTTCTGTCATTCAGACCCTCAGTAACTCCGGAAGTTCTTCTCAGAATGCTGGGTCTTGGGGCTGAGGCTAAGGAAAAAAGAGAGAGTGAGAGCTCCCTGGGAGCGGGGAGAATGTTTTGGGGGCGGGACCAGCAGGCTCGGTGCTTCTTGCAACTTCCTGCTCAGAATCCTGGGGAGTCACTCCCGTTTTCACAGCCCTCCGACCGATTGCTTCTTCAGCTGGGTTTCTTCTGAACACAGGTCTCAAATCCTATCACACGTGATTTGGAGTGAGGCAGCAGTACCTTATCCAATCTGCATTTGACTTTGACAGTTTAGAAATGTGAGTTGTCCAGTCTGGGCAGCAGGAGCTGGGAGAATCAGAGAGGCCAACACAACATGGCCAATAGAAATACCTCAAAGAGCCATTGCTACATGAATGGATATATACAATGTGATATGTCTATACAGAGGACTATTCACTACAAGAAGGATATGTACTAATGCCTGCTACGCCGTGGATAAAAACAAATGCTGTCTATAGGAAGAGAAACACAAATGCCATGCACTAGGGCTGCAGGGTGGCTCAGTTGTTAAAGTGCTTGCTCTGTAAGCATGAAGACTCGATGTCAGGTCCCTGGAACCTGCTTAGCTGCCAGGTAGCCATGGAGTCCTGCCTGTATATTGTCCAGACTCAGAAGGTAGAGACAGGATCCTCAGAGCAAGCAAGGCTAGCGCTGAGTCTAGCTGAAAGAGCCTGTTTCAGTAGGTGGGAGAGCATCTGGGGGTGATCCCAGTAACCTGGGGCCTCTGCTTGCATGTTCAGACACATACAAACCTGCTCCCTCAAGCATAACGCACAAACACACTACAGACACACAGACACAGAGACACACACTATAGACACATACACACACATAATACAGACACACAGACACGCGCACAAACACACACATTACAGACACACCTACATACATAATACAGACATAGACACACAGACACAGCCTATACAGATATGTGGACACACACACACACACACACACCAGAAAAAAATGGGGAAAGAAGGCACATGCTATATAATTCTATTTACATAAAGCTTTTACAAATTTGGGTTGCCAGGCTACTGTAAACTACTTAAGAGGTCCAACATTGGGGGCGGGGATAATTAAAATGTTTTGGTACCAGATGACACTGCAAAGCCTTGTGAGTGTATGAAGTACCACGCAATTATCACTTAAAATGGTTGATTTGATCTGAACGCCAGCATGTTTTTTTTTTCTGAGAGAGTGAGAGTTCTAATCCAGAAGAGGTATACTCTAATCCTTACCTCCTATCTCCCTCTGGAATTTACACAGTGACGATGGCTCTGTGGTGGGAGGAAGAGGGAGGCCTTCCGGAAACACGGGCAAACAGAGCGAGCGGACAGCAGCATGCTCACCCTGTCTTGTCTGTGTTTCAGGTTGTGGCATCCGTGGTTCATCAAGACAACTTTTCTGGCTTTGCCCCGCTGCAGCCACAGGTGAGGCCAGATCTCTCTGGGGGAAAGCCCCCAGTGAGAAGAGCTGAGCTGACATTCTGATCTCAAGGGTTCCTCAGCCGCCTCTCAGCGTGGCTGAGTATCTGGCCCCTGCTCAAACTCGAGTCCCGGTTTACAGGCCTGGCTGGGATATGGCCATGTCAGCTCTGTCTCCCGTCCTCTGAGGCCAAATCTCAAGCCTCACTTCCAAGTCCTAAGAAAACCACGGATCACCTCAGGAGAGAGCCCATGACCATTCATTCCCTCAGAACACTTAAATTTGAGCTTTTCAATGAAGCCACTCCACGGGTTCACAAGGGAGGTGGGGGCTCCAGGACTTGGAGCCTGAGGGCTTTGGCTCTCTCGGCTCTGTCCATTTGTTCATATGCAAGAGATCCCTTTGAGAACACAAGGCGGGGGGCCAGCCCAAGCTGAGCTCAGAGAGACAGTCCCTGAAGACGTGTGGCAGTGGGTCCAGAGACAAAGACAAAACTTGTGACACTGAAAGCAGTGAAGCCAATTATGGAAAACTCAGGCTTGGTTGTGTAACAGAGTGAAGGGTTAGAGCAGCTGTCAGCACTAGCAGAGGAAAAGGCCGTGGACCTGGTCACCTCCCTGCCATCTGCATATGCACGCTCCAGGGTAGCAGTGACCCCCCACCCCAAATAAGGCCGGGCTGATGGATGCCTCACCATAACGTGAGCTTGGGCCATGAGGATAGTATGAACACAGAGGCATGAAGAGGGCCAGCATCTAGATTCCTTGTCTTCCTTTGGCATGGTAAGGTTGGAGGAAGCCCCGCTGAGGTCCCTGGGGTTTCAGCCCAGCTAGAGGACAAGAAAAGAAAGTCCCAGGGAACGGACTCCATGACCTGCAGTGTGCAGGGAATGCACATTACAGGGAGACTGTAGTCTGACCGGTAGATGCTGAGTTGGTTTTAAATACCCGGAAATGTCACAGACGGTGGCAAACACTAACTATAGACCAGAACTTTTGGAAAACACTGGGAAAGGGATGAGGCTCAAGGTCAGAAGCCCAGAACCCGTTCAGCAACAACACCTTCTCCAGATGCCAGCTCTGGGTCGTGTAGTTGCTGCACTGGCGAAGTTCACGTCCAGGCTGGCTGCAGGCTGCCAACTTCCCAAATTGTGCCTTTTCCCCCTGAGACTACCCAGAAACGAAGTCTTTGGTTTTGGATCTGGAGGAAGGCTCAAATTACCATTAACAGTCTGTTCTCTCCCTTCTCTCTCTCTCTCTCTCTCTCTCTCTCTCTCTCTCTCTCTCTCTCTCTCTCTCTCTCTCTCTCGTCATCCCCCTCCACCCCTGCCCTGTCTTCATTTTTTCCTCAATGTTCCACAGGCCGCAGAACCTCCACCCAGACCCAAAACCCCAGAGATCTTCAGGTAAGTTTGATTTCAGTCACCATACAGAATGCCCACGCTCTCTGCCTGCCTTGATGGCAGCAAGGGTGTGAAGAAAGCAAACCATGTGTCTAGGATGTTAGGTTCCTCCTGTTTTCAAGGTTAGAACCAAAGGGTGTAGTTGGGATGGGAGTCTAATGGTGGGTGACCACTGGGGCCTAGCCATAGCAACCTGGGTCCCAATGGGCATGGCTGCCCACAGCCACGGTCGTTGAAACTGTGACCATTGGAACGTGGCCCAAGTCAGAGGTGAGAAGTCAGGTTTGTACTGACTACAGGCCCCTCGGAAGCCCTCTGGATTTGGGAAGCTATCACGGAGGCTCCTTCCTGTGTGGGTGCTGTCACCCAAGAAGAGGAAGTCACTCTGTAAACTGAGAAACAGAGTGGCCTAACCTCAGCTAAGCAATCCCTCTACAGAACAAAGCAAGCCTACTTCCCCTCCAATAAAGTGTGTGTGTGTGTGTGTGTGTGTGTGTGTGTGTGTGTATGTGTACTATGGGGGATCCCAAAGTGAGGGGCTGATGGGGCTCATTCCCAAGCTCTCTAGGCTGAAGAGGTTGAATTTCCCACATTATCAGGTAGGGGCTTTGAAAACAGAGGCAGGGCTGGTTGGGGAATGAACAGGTGGAAGCTGATACCCTGTGTTCCTGCAGTTTCCAAGGTGGCCTCACTCACCAGTCCCATGGGGCACAGATGAGATGCTCCAGATGTGGGGGAGTAACTAGGACCTCGAGGGGCCAGTGAAGGGCAAAGGCCATGGCCTAACATAAAGCAAGGTCACTGCAGATCCTCCATTGTGCCTTTACTGCCTGGCTGCCCTCTGGCTCGCTACAAGGCTGGCCTAGGTAGTAAGTCCCTCCAGGCAGGCTGGTGTTCCCTGCCTTCTCCCTATGTCAATTCCCTGCCCTTACTTCCTGTCCACCACAGGCACAACCAGTTACCTGTGGTCAACCATGATCCAAAAACATTAAGTAAAATATTCCAGAAATCAGTCATTAGTTTTATATTGGGTTGTGGCAGTACAAGCCTAGTCTATAAAGGAAGTTAGAAGCCAGTTACGGCTAAATAACAAGACCTCCCCTGTCTGAAAAAACAAACAAACAAAAACAAGCAAAGAAACAACTGCAAGAAGTTTCAAATTGCTTTGCGAATTCTGAGCAGAAAGAGGAACTCCCGTCTACTTGAATCCATCTTACCAAGGATGCATATCCATGCTGTACACGCCGCCACCTGCCCTCTAGTGACTCGGTGGCCGCCCGCCCTCGCAGGCTCACCTGTCATGTCAGGAGAGTGCAGAAAGAATGTTGAGGAAAGGGTGGGAGAGGGCAATGGAGCACCCGTGACATGAAAGCAGGGGAACTCGGGTGTTTGTTTGTAAAGGGCACAAGGCGGAGAACTGAGTTTGAGAGAAAAGGGGGCAGGGAAACCAACAAAATCAAAATTTATTTGAAAAATTCCATCACGAAACCTAATACCATGTGCGTTAATTGCAGCAAAGCAAAACAAAAACACAACCCGTGGCCAATGAGATGCTCAGAGGGTAGAGAGCTCCCTGGGCAAGCCTGGTGACCCGAGTTAGTTCCTCAAACTCAACGATTGCACAAAATCGTCCTCGGAGCTCTCATTGTGCACTGTGGCACATAGTCATCCCCCCAGACATAATAAGTAAAACTTTAAAATATAGAAATGAAATAAGTTCAGTAAAATAAAGGGAAGATACTATCTTTTGAAACGGATTGGCACATTATTATGGTGCTTGTTCCAATACCCTTTGTGTTGACTAATAATGGTCCCAAATCACAAGAGTAGTACGGAGAGCAGCAGCTTGTTTATGACAAAGCTATAAAGTTGTCTTTCATGCTAAAAAGTGAAAGTAGACTTAAAAGGGAAAGGGGCTCGCATTTCTAATCACTGCCTTTGAGAGGCTGAGGCAGGAGGATTGCTGAACGTTCAGGCCAGCCTGAGCTACGGAGAGTGATAGCCCATCTCAAAAAACAAAGACAATAAAATGGATGAAGCCAGGCATGGCAGCGCACGCCTGTAATTTCAGCACTCTGGGAGGCAGAGACAGGCAGATGTCTGTGAGTTCGAGGCCAGCCTGGTCTACAAATCAAGTCAGCTAAGGCTGCACAGAGAAACCCTGTCTCGAAAAACCAAAATAAAAATAAATAGATAAATAAAATGGATGAGTAATGGGAGGGAGTGTTATACACAAATCGTTCTAGTCCTTAATTGTAAATGGGAAGGAATTTATGCTAATTCTACTGGCACCCCGCAGACTGTAAAAGTTACATGTTCATTGTGTTGTGTGGTGTTCTGAAGGGGAAGTCCTCACGTTTGTGTTTGTGGGTATGGGAGAAGCACAGGGCACACAGGGTTCACCCATCTCTTGGGCTCTTGGTTTGCACTGTGTTCCCTGAGGACACGGAGACTCTTGTGTGGTTATGGAACACTCACGTTCAGTGTTATGCCCAGGCCCCTCGGCTTCCCAGGCAGGCCAGCACCCCACACTGGCTAAGATGTGGAAGTTACAGTGAGTGCTACCCTAAGTCTCTGCAGTCAGGCGGTATGGTACAAGCTGACTGAGGGGTTTGGTCTTCTGTGTACCCCTCAGGGCCCTGGAAGGTGAGGCACACCGTGTGTTGTTTGGCTTTGTGCCAGAGACACCGGAAGAACTACAGGTCATGCCAGGGAACATCGTCTTTGTCTTGAAGAAGGGCAGTGATAACTGGGCCACAGTCATGTTCAATGGACAGGTATTTGGAGGGTCATGGGGACAGTAGACATGGCATCATTTGCAGAACTGCCAAGGGCCGCCTTTTGTGTGCTGCCGCAGGCTGTTCTGTGTCTTGGGTACTAATGAGCCTTTGTTTTCCCTTTCTGGGTGCTGGAATGTGACACTGCAGAAGGGGCTTGTCCCTTGCAACTACCTGGAGCCCGTTGAGCTTCGGATTCATCCTCAGTCGCAGCCCCAGGTACGGTAGCACCAAGGCCTCGCTCTCTCGGCCATCACACAACTCTCTAGAGGAAAGAAAGTGGGTAAGGGGTGGTACCACGTCCCTGTCAGGGAAGAAAGACTCACTGGTTCCGGTCCACCTGAGCTGGTATCAGAGGCCTAGAGCTGAACCTGGATACGAGGGGAAAAGATCAAGCTGTGGAGGCAACTGTTAAGAATCTACTGGACTCACCCAGCTCCGTGAGTCCTCTTGGTCAGGGAGAGTTAGGAAGTAAAGCCTGGCCATTAGGGTTAGGAGTTCCCAGGAACGTCAATATGTTCCATTGGCACAGTGTCATTAAAAAACAAAGCAAGGGTTGGAGACCTGGCTACATTGGTAGAGGGTTTGTACAGCACGCGTGAAGCCCTGGATTCCGTCCTCAGCCCTGAATAAATCAGACTTGATGACATATGCTCCTGACGCGTGGGAGGTGTAGGCAGGAGGATCAGAAGTTTGTCATCCTTAGCTACACGGTGCTCTGATGACGGGCTGTAGTCTCTGCTCATGCTGTGCGATGAGACTCACATGTGCTGAGCCCTCCATGTCCGGTCATGAACTTGAGGTGCTTTGGAGTTTCAAGTGCCCTGCAAACGGGAAATGGAATTGGTCCCCTCTCAGTACACTCTGCAGTTGAGACAGAAGCCTGTCATGTCACCCCACTTTGGTGGCTTTTCAACATGGCTGATAGGATGGCAAAGGACCTTGTCTGTGGGCATCGGGATTCATATTGCTGCTGTGAATTAGTTCCCCTTTCCTAAGCCATCTCCCTGTGTTACGTCGCTCCAGCTCTTAGGAAGTAATTTGCATCCAGCTTCTTTCCAAGGGAGCCCTCTAATGCTTTTGTCTGACCTTCATTGTCTCCCCTTGTCACCTCCAGGAGGACAGCTCCCCGGAATCTGATATTCCACCACCTCCGAATTCTAGTGCCCCAGCAAGATCCCAGGTGTCACCAGGTTGGTGGTCTTGGGGGAGGAGCTCTCTGGGATGCTTCATGACAGACAGCTGTTTTCACAGCCGTCTAGGAAATACTGGTTTCTTTGCCCACGGGACCCCTTGCTTTATGACTCCATTTCCCCCAGAGCACTGTCTTGTCTGCATCATCCATCATCCCACTAAAACGTGATGCCAACATCCTGCCCTCACCTTCTTAGAAATGAGTGCAGGGGGAGGGGCAGTAGGTGCCCATTACTAGGGCAGTCACCTCCACCAGGCTGAAGACGAAAGGCTGAAGCAACCGCATTTCCCCCCAGTAGCTCTTTTCAGACCACTCATGCTCCACCGAGTTGAGCCTGGGCCTTGAACACGGGGCTGCTGGAAGGTGTAGACGTGAGGTCTTTCCCGGAGGATCTCTTCTAACCTGGGTAGGGAAGACGATGCCCACTTGTCACCAGTGAGTTTAAGCAGATTCTGATGGTGATAACAGAGGCGTCCTGTGCTCAACCACCTGAGTATCAGAACTGCTTTGATGCCTCTCCTGTGCCTATTTGGAAAATTGCAAACCTACCGAAAAGTTGAAAATAGGCCACATTGAATACTATACACTTTTTACTTAAATACACCAGTTTTGTGCCCAACATGGCTCTGTAGTTAAAGGCACTTGCTCCATAGTCCTTATGGCCTGAGTGCAACCACCAGGACCTATATAAAGCAGGAGGTGGGGAATCAAGGCCACAAAGAAGTTACCCTCTGGCCTCTGTGCCTGTCAGGGCATGTGCCCTCATATCACACACACACACACACACACACACACACACACACACACACACACACACTAAAACAAAAACTTTAAAGGGGACATCAGTTATTTACATTTTACATCATGTGATTGCCTTGTTCCCTACTTCTATGCCCAATGAGAGCCACTTAAATATACTTTAGAGAGCCATGACTGAGCCTACCTGGATATAACTCCCCCATGAAGAAGCGTGGCTTCTGCCTAAGGAATGCTCTTCGTATCCAGAACATCTATCACTAACATGGCACCTACTCCACATGTGAGTGCGTCAGTGGCCCCATCCTCTGTCCTTCAGAGCTTTTTTTGTTCTTACCTTTTCTGTCTGGAGGTTCTCGAAGGGACACACGCTGGAGAGCTTGGACTACCAGATCACTGATTGATATTAGCAAAAGATCTCAAGTCTTTCTAACATTATCAGTACATCCTCACTGGTAAACAGCTTCAGACATCTCTTTTTCTGTCTGTCTCTCTCTCTGACTCTCTCTCTCTCTTTTGGTTTTTTGAGACAGGGTTTCTCTGTGAAGCCTTGGCTGTCCAGGACTCATTTTGTAGAATAGACTGGCCTGGAACTCACAGAGATTCGTCTGCCTCTGCCTCCCTGAGTGCTGGGATTACAGGCGTGTGTCACCACGCTTGGCTTCCTCAGACTTCTCTTATACACACCGCTGTGCTAACGTATCATGCATTTTAAACCACAAACACATACAAAACTACAGGACCATGAAAGGGTAATGGTTTTGGTGCTTCTACCTGGGGCACAGCCTCATCTCACATGTCTGTCTTCTCTTTGCCGTGGGTCCTCCTGGTTTCACTGGCCTTGGGACCGGTCCTCTGATAGTTACCTACAGATAGCTCCCTGGGAGCAGAGACTGGCTTTGCTCACATGTTCGTGGTCTCTGTGCTTCTCCAGACTGAGATTTTTCTCGAGAGTTTGCTAAGGTTCACAACCACCCTGGATGTTAGAGTAAGAAGCTGGGCTTTGTGGGTGGCTGACATGAGTACTCATTTACCATTTTCTTTTCCACTTAGGTCACAAGCAAAAAGGAGAGCCCAAGGTAAGTTCTTCCTTCTGTGTCCACGTGAAGAAGATGGGTGAGTCTGGCTTGTCTAATGTGGGATGTCTCTTAGGATTACGGAATAGCAGTGAAAAGGGTTGAATCAGTTGCCATCTGACACTCCCTCACAGGCCAGGGACCCCTACACGCATAGCATACCAGGCCCTAACTGAGTACATAGCTCAGTAGAAACCTATCTAAGTGTGCGGGATTAGAGCCCTCTGAAGGCCACCAGCAATGCGGAAACCAGTTGTCCATTTATTTATCCAATTTTATTTATTAGATTTATTTAGTATTAACTGGTAAAAAACAGTTATTTCCTAAAGCTCCCCTTTTCCCTGGGGTACGCCTGGTGCCTGTACACAAAGTGGTGGAAGGCTGTGGTGATCCAGGGTGCTGCTGAAAGCCACTAAGGTGTTCTCTGTTCCTCCTCCGTCAGGAAGTAAAGCTCAGCATGCCCATGCCCTACATGCTCAAGGTGCATTACAAATACACGGTGGTTATGGAGACACAGCTCGGCCTCCCCTACAGCCAGCTTCGGGACATGGTGTCTAAGAAACTGGAGCTCTTGCCAGAACACACTAGACTGAGGTGAGCCTCATACAGGTGGCAGCTGGGGGTGCAGAGGTGTGTGTGTGTCTTGCACTGATGCAGAACACTGGCTATGGGCTGTTTTCTATGCTGATGCTCTCTGTCGTGGTCCTTACCCATCATCCCTACCAGCTACCAGCCTCGGGACAGCACCGATCTTCTGCTCCTGTCAGAAGAAAGCATGAAGGATGCCTGGGGCCAAGTGAAAAACTACTGCCTGACTCTTTGGTGTGAGCACACAGTGGTGAGTGGAGGGAGCCCGGGCACCTAAGGTCATTTCCACCAACTGAATTAAGCGTTTCTCCAACATCATCTACACGCCACACAACAGGCTCAGTGATGGGGACACAGTGGCTTACAGGCCCATCCAGCTACAGCAGGGACTGTTTCGTATCAGTGGGCCCAGAAGTGGACAGCAAGCCTCAAGGTGCCTCTGCTAGACTGGCTGGATCAAGGGTCATGACCATCACTTGCAACAAAGACAGGAGTGGCAGTGCCTGGGTGAAAAGTTGCTAGCTCAGAAAGGCAGAGAAACCACCCAGCTGACCGTCCTACTCAGCTCAGGCCCCAGAGGAAAAGGCCCGCTAGCTCTTCTGACAGCCAAGGAGGACAAAAAACCAAAAGCTAAACGCTAAAGAGCCAAA
>CM053759.1:37637366-37665886 GCA_028658305.1 Pachyuromys duprasi | reverse complement strand
CTTCTCCCAAAGTCTCTCCTTTCTGGTTACTGCTCCTCCTCTTCGTTTCTTCTTCTCCTCCTCCTCCTCTTCCTCCTTCTATTTCCAGAAAGGGTTTCTCTGTGTAGCCTTAGCTCTCCTGAACTTGATTTGTAGACCAGGCTGGCCTCAAACCTACAGAGATCTACCTGCCTCTGCCTCCCTGAGTGCTGGGATTTTAGGCGTGTGCCACGATGCCGGCTTTGCTCCACCTCTTGACCTAAGGTTAACTTTATTAAATCCTGTGTACAGAAAGTTCTTGAGTTAAAGGTGTGTTAGGGCTGAGCCACACCATAGTCATCTATTTGCAATAGAGAGAAAATTCTTGGACTGAAGGTGTGTGTTGGACTTTGGTGTGGGCTGAGCCACACCAAAGAAGAAACAGGTTCTTACAGTTCAGTCTCGGGTTTTACAATGGGATCAAATATCCTGCAATACTACCATCTATTGAGGGCTGCTCCCAGTTAGACCCTGTGCCAAATGCGCTCTGTGAAGGAATTCTTACATGTCCCCAGGGCTCCTATTCATGTATGTATATCACATGTTGTAATTTAGGAAACATGGGAGAGAAAGGTCTAATGACCTGACGTGGACAACATCGCTGCTCAGGGGTTCATGCCTGTATTCTATCACCATGCTGTAATAACCACACAAGGCCAAACCACCTTACTAGCCCTGAAGTCTAGACAGGAGTCAACTGAGCCTAAAGGGAAATTCACCGGAGTTAGGAGAAAGGTTAGAGGCTAGAAGTGACAGTGACAGTGATGGGTGAACAGTTGAATTTTGTCCCTTACTTTCCAGAGAGAAGTTGCCGCTTCTTTTTTAGTGCCTGTGTTATTGTTCTGTTCCGAAAGTTGTCTCCCAGGCCAGTGCAGTCTCATTCTGTACCCTGTGTTGACTCTATTTGCTTTCTGTCAGCCTGTAAGTGGATTTTATACAGGAGTTGCCCATTTCTTTTGATTGTTAAATGGTATGTGCTGTATGGGTAACTTCACTTTGTTCTCTAGGGGCATATTTGCCTACAAATATGCGAATGATTTCACTTAAAATGTTCTTGTAAGCTGTTACCTTTTCCTTCAGTGAGGCCACGCTATTTGAATCTATATGCACAGAGCTCCCTCTGACTTTTTAGAACCCCATCCAGTCTCATCACTGCTGATGTTCTTTAGCCACTCTTGCCCGTAGAGGCTGTTAAGCTGTTCTCTTCTGCTAACTAGGAAAAGCAAAGCAAGTTGCCATATGCTGTGTACCCACTCAGTGCGTTAACATGTATGGCCAGCCAGATTCAAGTACTTCTGTGTCCTCAGAAGGGTACAGCGCAGCATAAGTATTCAGTAAGGGCCGGCTGTTCCGATGTCACACTGTCCCCATTTCAACATCAGGTTCCGACATCAGGTGTGGAAGCAGGTGCAGAGAGGCTGCACTGTTGCTCACTGCTACACGGCTAGTAAATGGGACCTGGTACGAAGACCTGGGAACTTAGGACTTGGCTACAGTGATAGCTCAGCAGTTAAGAGCACCTTCTGCTCTTCTAGATGGCCTAGGTTCAATTCCCGGCACCAGGCATGCACATGGCACATAGACGTGCATACAAACAAAACACATAAAATAGAAAAGAAAAACCAATCAGGTTTGCAGGCTATTTCCACCTCACTGTACTGCACCACAGAAGACATACATTTGGGAAAGGTACATTTCTGTAATCTCAGAACTGAAGAAGGTGACTTCCAGGCAACTCTGAGTTACAGACCCTGCCTCAAAATATTTTTAAAAGTCATCGTTCTGAAGCTTTCGAGAATATCAGAATTACCTAGAGCTAGCTCTTAAGAAGGCTGTCTTAGTGGGTTTGAGGTGGACCCTTAGTGCTTGTGTTAGGGAAGGTGGGTGAATTCAGTGTCAAGAGACTTAGTTAAGGACCGCAGAATGACTCAGCAGGAAAGGGCATTCGCTGTCTGGCCTGATGACTTAAGATCAACTCCGGGGACCCACATGGTAGGAGAGAAGTGACTTGCCCAAATTGTCCTCTGATCTCCACATATACACCATGGCGCATGCACATGCACACACACACACACACACACAGGTATGATAAAAAAAAAAACTGGCTGAAATTTTACCATAGACTACCATTTACTTCTGGCTCAAATTATTTTCCAATCTGAAAAGAAAGAACAATGTCTACTCTACCCTGGGACTAAGTATGGCAATTTAGGACTACATAGGGTTCCACACTCTGGTTTCATTTATAAAACCACTTGGCGTTCATAAAATGTTTTAGGTGATCGAAGAACCTGCCACTGAGTCCATGTCAAGAGACAGCCCCTTCTCCCCTTGGGAACCCACTTGGAGACTGAACTTTGTATGGTCTACATGTGAGCAGGGAGTCTAAGGTCCTCTCCTTGCATGGTCCTTGGTTGGCATATCAGTCTCTGCAGGAATCCCTGGACCCAGGTTTTTTGGCTCTGTTGCTCTCCTTGTGGAGCTCCTGTCCTCTCCAGGTCTTTCTATCTCCCCCTTCTTCCATAAGATTCCCTGAGCTCTGCCCAAAGTTTGGCTATGAGTCTCAGCATCTGCTTCAATAAGAAATAATAAATCAATTTTTAAAAAGAGAAGTCAGCCAAGCGCCAGCACTAAACTTTCTATGAAAATAAACATGTGACCAGCTTCCTCCTACTGCCACAAACATGCCTTCCTACCACGATGGACTGATTATACTTTCAAACTGAGCTAAAATGAACTTTTAAAAGAAGTTTTACTGAAGACACCTGATAAGCTAGAGTTAGATGGAAGGGGAGGAGGTCCTCCCCTATCAGTGGAGTTAGAAAGGAGCAGGGAGGAGATGGGGGAGGGGAATACGGGAGGAGGTTACGGCTGAGATACTAAGTACATAACCTGTGATTAATATAACATAAAAATGTTAATAAAAATAAAGTTTTAGGCTTACAGTAAGTACTGAGTATCAACTGCTTCCATTAGTGGTTGACCAGTGGGTCAACAAATTAGCAAGTTTAACAGGCCCCTTATTATTTTAGGGTGACCAAGGTTTTGTAGATGAACCCAAGGAAAGTGAAAAATCTGATGCCAGGAACGGGACAACAGAGCCTCAGCCCAAGGAGGGAAGCCAAGTGGTGGCCATCTTCAGTTATGACGCTACCCAGCCAGAAGACCTGGAGTTCGTGGAAGGGGATGTAATCCTGGTACTATCTCATGGTAAGAGCTACTCCAAGACCACAGAATCAGACTCATGGATCAGGAAACAGAAGGCCAAGGACTGACAAAGGAAAAGATCAACTCTTAGCCAATAGTTTCAACTCACTTCCTAGCTTTTGGGAAGAGGAAGCAAGAGCAAGTTTGTGCCTTTCTCTGATTAAAAAGTGATGTGGGAGGGAGAGATGGTCCCATGGGCAGCAGTGGTGGGGCTTGCTGCACAGGGATCTTGGCATCTGTGGGAAAAGCGGGGTGTGGCCATACTCACACCTAATAACTCCAGCACCATGGGAGGGGAGACAGGTGGCTTGATGGGGTTTGCTGTAGCCTCAGCTCCAGACTTACTGAGAATCCATCTTAAAGGACTAAGGAACAGAGCAGGACACTCAACTTCTGGCTCGTGTGTGCAGAAGCTTGTGCGGCACACACACACACAAGAGAAGCAGTAAGTGAAGTCTCAGTGGTTATCAAAGTTCATTGTGCCTACGCATCCTTTAAAGGGTTAAGTTCCTTAGGCCACCTTCCAGAGTGTGGATCAGATGTGGGGTGAGGTCCACATACTTGCACTTCTCAGCTCTCTCCAGGTAACAGTAGTCTAATTATGGTCAGGAAGCACTGGCGTAATTCAGGTGCCTTCTCTACCTGTTCACTAATGCTGAGCATCAGTAATGCAAAGGTGTGTATAGCTGACCCAACAGATCGTGAGGTCTGAAGTTACCAGGGTAGAGTATAACAAGTGTGTAGCAACCCAAAGAAGTGTTTTCTTTCAAAGGAGACTGGAAAATCAGCAAGGACTGGACTTAGAACCAGCACTACTCTATGGAACATCCAGCTTTTCTGTGTGCATAGTGGCGTCAGGGGTAAAGCAACAGAACATACAAGAAGAACCTTCAACAGACACCATATCCTATGACTCGGATGAAGTCTCAGTGGTTTAGGATGGGAAGTGGGCCCCTGTGGTTCAACTCTATCTTCAAGATAACAATGGGAGTCAGAATTCAGCAAACACGGAACCAGGAATGAGAGAGAGCAAGTTAACTACTCTTAACAGTCACTGATGGCCTGTTTCATTTATAGAGTATTCCCTGAACTTTAATGTGCATGTGACTTGCTGGGATATTCTTCAGATGGACCTTGGCTGAGGCTTGGGATATGGTCTGAGGTTCTGCATTTCTGATGTTCCTAAGACCCAGGCAAACAAGGTGCTTCTAACTCATACCATAAGTAGGAAGAATGAAGGCAGTGGTTTGCACTGGTCTCCAAATGGAACCTGGTGAAAACTAATGCCTAGCCACACTCTACACTATCAATTTTTGTTTTTTGTTCAAGACAGGGTCTCACTGTGTGGTCTTGGCTGACCTGGAGCATACTATGTAGACCAGGCTGGCCTGGAACTCAAGAGATCCACCTGCCTTTGTCTCCCAAGTGCTGGGGTTAAAGGTGTGCACCACTATGCCCAACTACAGAACTTCTGAGGTCAGGACCTAAGCAAGAAGGCTCTAATAACTTCTGAATGCCTCTGCATTCTGTCTAGATGAACATAGTTAACTTATGTGGTCTGATTCAGTGGATGTAATTAAACTCTCGATATCCCTATCCTTAGTAAAAATGGAGACAGTACTTTTTTACAAATGTACTAAAAACCCACCACTAGCTCCAACTTTAAAGGCACTTACCAGCATGCCCCTTCATATTATCAAAACGAACTCCAAAGTTCAGATAAAACTGCTCCTTACAAAAACAAAACCAAACCCCACCTGAGGAAGCATGATCAGTCCTTGCATCTTACTTATGGTAGGTAACTCATCCTACATTTAACTGTATTTGTCACAACAGAACCCAGTTAAGATGGCAAATGTGAATGTTCACTTTAATCTCAAATTACTTTCCAGAGTTTTATCACAAATGGAAATAGGGGACGACCAGTACGATATTAGTGCAGACTACTCCTAAGAGTATATTTTTAAAATTGTTTTTAGTAATCTATGTGTATTTTGCTTTTTCAGTAAATGAAGAATGGCTGGAAGGAGAATGTAAAGGCAAAATTGGTATTTTCCCTAAAGCTTTTGTTGAAGGGTGTGCAGCCAAGGACTTGGAAGGCACTCCCAGAGGAGTCTAGTATGTTCTATAATCTACGAAGCTGACTAGCCCCCCTCCACTCCCCAACTTATCCGTGTTGTGAGCTATACAGAGACATCAGTTTGAAGATGTTGACAAACAACATTTCTCTATTAAAACTGAGCCTGTCACACAGTAATGAGAACTAGGGATAAGATTTCCTTGTAGATGGAGAAGGGGGAGATGAATTTCTGGAAGGGACATGAAAGGGTCCTGGGTGCTGGCTCAACAGCCAAGTGGAAATATTCTTCCTTTATTAAAAGCTTGGATTCTAGATGTTTAAAGCAAATTTACATTTAATTCTGTCTATGCACACAGATAATTAACTCATTAAGGAGCTGAAAAGTTGGCTCAGTGGTTAAGAGTACCGAGAGTACTGACTGCTCTTTCAAAAGACTCAGGTTCAATTCCCAGCACCCACATGGCAGCTCACAACTAACTCGAGGATCCAACACCCTTACATTGGCATATATGCAGACAAAAAGCCAATGTACATAAAGAAAATTAAAAAACAAAAACAAAAGAAGCTTAAGTTTCATTAAGGAGAAGCCAGGATAAATCAGGTCAAGAAATAGACTGTTTAGTCCCATGGAGAATTAAACTCTTAGGATGACAACCCTCCAAGCCTCCTCAGATGGACATTTATTAAGAGTTCAATAGTGAACACAGACCACTAACAGTGGAATGATGAAAGTCTGTGTTCAGAGGCAGCTTGTTAGAGACATTCTGGGGCATTTCATGTGTTGTTCAAGACACATAGCTTTGGTGATCCTTCAGGTTAACTGGGGACAGAGATCCCTAGGTTCTAGACCTTGGGACCTTATTGCTCTGCCACTCCTTACAGCATGTATGATTTTGCTATTTTTCAAGTCTGTACACGTGCAAGTGAAAAGCTGGTAGCAAGTTTTACATGGAACCAAAATCTAGGTTAGGTGAGAGACTAGCAGTGTGAGCCTTGGTCTCCAGCACAAACTGAAGGAGAATCCACCCCAACGCTAACATGGTCATCAGACTCAGCAAATCTTACAGGCCAGAAGATAACCAATCTCTGAATTGCTTCCTGCCGAGCTACAAAATGGACAGTTCCTGCCTCTACAGAAGTCTTATCAAAGAACTGCTGACAAGCCTATTTCTAACTTTTGTTTCCAGAACAAGTCACTGGAATGCCAAGAAAAGCAAAATTTATCCCCAAGTATCCCCAGTTGTAGCCATCTTTGTTTTTTCTCCTGTTGTTGAGTGAGCAATTGAAATCCTACACTATATTTTTACTTCTGTATCCTTTAAGAAAGAATAAACACTCTACACGGATCTGGTTGGAGAGAACACGGTTTAATTAAAGGCAAAGCTGATTTCAGCAGCTGCAGATCTTGCACAGACAGACAGGAAAAGAAAGGAAAAAAAAAACCTAAATCAAATCAAAACAAAACACAAGAGAAAGTTTATTACACAAAACCAGTTGATGAAGATTCTCCTCCCTTTCCTCATCACCCCACAGTGAGGACGGCCAGGCAAGGAGCCCTGCCGAGAGTCACAAAACATTCCAAAACACCAAATTCTCATGCAGACTGGGGCTGTAGATGGGAAGTGGGCACAGCTGGGAGGGAGCTGGTCAACTTGTGGGCCGGTCTAAGGTGCAAGAGTCAGTGACATTTCCAACACCGGAATGTTGCAGCTGTCTGAATGCAGAGCTTACACACACAAACTGGGGGAAGGAAGCAGGGAAAGAGTAGGAAAGAGGACAAAGGTAGACACTGGGAGGGGCCTGGAGCAGCACGGACAGTTTCTTTGACCATTGGGTGAGGGGTTTCACTTTCAGACCTTTCAAAACAAAACAAAACAAAACAAACCCCAAATACCATGTCAGATTAAAAGAGCAATAGTGTAAGCCCGGGGCTCCAATCACACTTTCTGAAGAACAATGAGCAACACTTCACATCCCTTCTCCCTGCTGGGGCTGCCCAGATCCCAGCAACACTGGGGCTCCTGGATGTGCTTTGCTCTACAGCTGTCTTCCAGCTAAGTTCCACACTAACCCCCACACTTAGCCCTTGCCCTCTGGGAGAGTAGATGGCCATGTATGGACACACGCACACTCGTGTGCGTACACACACATAGATACGCACACTCCTCCCAGAAAATAATCCCTACCTAGCACAGCAATTGGACATTTAGATTGCTTCCATAATTTCCCCTTAAAATATTACTTTTCCAGGAAATGACTAACAGAAATGCTGTCCTTCTGTTCCTACACAGAACATCTTCAGTCCTCTTTCCTCCTAATAAATATCAAATAGAGTTTATTTCTTTCTCTCGCCTTTTCCAAAGTGGCGTCCCTTGTGTTTTCTTCTATGCACAGTGTGCATCTGTCCCTGTGGCCTTCAACTTCGTCCTTGAGGTGAAGGTTAGGAGCCTGCAACTGGGCAGAGCTTGGCTCCTCTGCAGCGATGCACGAACAATTGCTTCCTTCCTCTTCAGACTGGCTTTTGGGCCCCAAGTGCTGGCCCCATGCTGCTGCTTCTTGGCGAGATGTTGTACACGTTAGAGAGAAAACAATTACTACAATACAGCATATGGCTAAAGGGGTGGAGACTGGTGCAAGAGGCTGGGAAGCAGGATGGGGACACAAAAACCAACTCAACAAAAATAACCACACTGAAAGCATCCACCTATTAAAATGTGTTCCAGGCTATGAGTGGACTAGCCTGCCTTCTGAGACTGCTTGCTATGCTACTGCAAAAGTGTAGGAATCAAAAACATTAATTGAAATCTTACAGCAGCCACCTGCTGGGCTAGCCCAGCAGCACACCCACACTGCATCCTCGATTGGGGCTCGAGCACCTACAGAGTGAAGGGCATTTCCTGCTGGAGTTTCCAAGCTGGAGGAAGGCCTTCCAGAACCTTCTGAGAGGCCTTGTCCTCTCCCTTATGGAACGCTCCCACTGGCTTAAGAGGTCAGTTCCCTGTCCTGTCACCACCGACCTCTCACAGGAGCAGCAAATGGTACTGTCTTTGCTCCACACTGACTAGAAGTACGCCTGTGTATGGAAGAATTCAGTGTGATATTTTGCTGCTGAGAGTAATAATAAAAGATGTTTAAGAGTAAGTTCAACTACTTTCTCAGTCAGCAAAGCACTCATAATGGATTCCTATTTTATTCCCCAAAGAGGAAAAAAGGACTGAGAAGTTCCTATTGGCTTCTCCCATCTGCCTTGCCTTCTCAGCTTCCACTTCCCACGTGTTGGGGACATGCGCGGTGGAGGTGAGAGGCGTGCTGTCAGTGACTGAGCGAGGCAAACAGCAGCTCCTCTCTCCCTCCGGAGAGCCCGGGGGAACCAGAGTTCCTGATGGTTTTGCTTTTTGCTGCACTGCGAACATTTCGTGCACACTCAGCTGGTGGAACACTTACACCCTCTCGACAGCAAGAAACAGACAAGAGGGCTGCCACCTGCAGGGGCTGTGTGGGCCAGTCCTGCAAACCCAACATGCCATGGTTTATGGAGCCTTCATTCCCTGGGTCGCTACTGTGGCCTCAGTGTGGAGGGTTCATGGCGCCTTGTCCCCGCTGCTGTTTCTGCTTCTGCTGCATTAACAATTGCTCCAGAGCGGACGGTCCAGGATGCATCATGGAACTGGACCAGATAGACTGAAAAACAGCCCAGAAAGTTGTCAGCAGACGTCAAATGCCTTGGGAGTCTGACTGGTATTTGTTTTAAATCCCAAGCAACTCAGCTCTTAAGAAAAAGGCAACGAGACTCTAAAGGCCCGTTAGTTCCTAACCAAGATTACTTTAAACTGCAAACAGTGAAATTATTATTTTTTTAACCCCAAGCCAGGGTCTATCTGTACCCTAGACAGACCTACCCCTACCACTCAGGGATTACATGTCCAGCTGAAATTATGTTTTCAGTCAGGCCCTTTTACTAAAACTCATATGGCAGGCATAACAGGGCAAGTTTACTATAAAGGTTTTAGGCAAATAAAACATTTAAAATTACGTAAGAAACAGATCAAACGAGGCTTAACTCAAGCATACCAAGATACACTAGAATTTTAACGTTACGATGAAACTAAACCTTTTACCATTTTAGACACCCTGATTCTACACTTAGTTACCGATCTCAAGATCCCTCTCAATTCCAAGAATGAAAGCAGACAGGCCGCTGCAGCACAGCAGGACCCTTGTGCTCCCCTTCCCCAAATCCACGCACCTTTAGGCTTTCCATGAGGACAGCAGAGGAATCCTCCATGGAGGGGCCATGGCCTGTCCAGGGGCCACTTGGAGTGCTGGCCTGATGCCAACTGCTCTCAGATGATGTTGATGAGAGATAATCAATGCCAAAACCACCCATGGCTAAGAGAAGAAAATAAGTAAAAATTCAACATGTTTTATCAGTAGCAGATACCAAGCTCCAGGCAAAGTTGGTGCAAGTCATTTCTCTTGTGTTTGGATGATAAAGAAATGTGGACCTTACCTGGTTTATCAGTTTTCCACCGATCTGCGGGCCGCCTGTCCCTGTTATCTGGAGTCCCAATGGGTCCAAAATTAGAAAATGGAGCAGAATTATGGTTATGTGTTGGAGGAGAACTGGGCAGGCTGCTTGGGTTTGAGGAATGAGGAGACTGGCTGGCTGGTGTTGAATGATCTGTTAAATAAAGCAATGTAAGAACCTTACTAGGTATTTCACAAACCAAATAAAGAACTAATGTTTCCTTCAGATATGGTAATCAAAATATGAGTGAGAGCATTAAAATAAGGCTTTGGAGAAAAGGTCAAATAAAGACCATGAGGCAATCTGTCAGATCATTGCTATGTCTGATTAGACATATCAAAGGCACATTCTCTACCCTAAGAAGAAATCAAAACTACAGACAAATTTGTCAGATACGCAGCTCTGACCTGTTTCACTTAAAGAATTTATAATTTTTATTTACCAGAATCAGAAAAACTGATCTTAAGAATTATTATAGGGGCTGGGGAGATGGCTAGAGGTTAAGAGCACTGGCTGCTTTTTTTTTAGAGGTCATGAATTCAGTTCCCAGCAATCACATGGTAGCTCATAACCATCTATAATGAGATCTGGTGCCCTCTTCTGGTGCGCAGGTGTACATGCAGACAGAATACTGTATATATAAGGAAACCAATTTACAAAAAAGAATTATCATAGCTGGGTGTGATGGTGCACACCTTTAATCCTAGTGCTTGGGAGACAGAGGCAGGTGGATCTCTATGAGTTACAGGCCAGCCTGGACTACAAAGTGAGTCCTGGACAGCCAAGGCTACACAGAGAAACCCCCTCACCTGGCCTCGATGGGCACTGTACACATTTGGCACACAGGCAAATGCTCATACATATAAAATAAGTCCCCAAAACATCTTAAAAGAGAAATATAATAATAAAAACCTTCTACTTATAGACTCTGACTAATTCTTAGTCAACTATGTATAGAAAAGCAAATTTTATAATTTAAGGACTACAGTTAATACCTGAACTGGCAGGAAGTGACGGAGACCATGGAGTTCCTTCAAAAAGGGAATACAGTGATGTTTCCTGGGAGGCAACTGAAGGGTTCAGTTCTGTCTTGGAGCTCGGTGTCAGGTTTTTCCCATACACTTCATTGAACATACTGCTGTTTGGATATCTTTCCTGAAAGATGAAGTTAACAACCCAGAAAGAGAGATTTAAGAAAGCCACACTCAGGGATGTTCGGCAGACCTTATTTCTTAGTAAGACAAACTGGCAAAGACTAACTTCTTCCACTTTCATTTTCCCTTTTGTCTTTCTTTGACTCTATATTTTGCTCTATGTAAATTACCTGTCTGGTTTGTAGGGGAGAAGGGAGTCATTTATTTGAACAAACATAGAAGCTCTAAAAAAACTTAGTATTAATGAGAAATTTATAAGGCTCAAACTCATAATAAATAGCTTATGTGTCTACCCCATTCAGAGCAAAGGAGGTAAAATGAAGACGTAGAAGATAATATTACCCTGAAAAGAAATCAATCTATAAAACAACCTAAAATAGGATTCTTAACTTTACTTACCTGATGATTGACAGAGAATCCAGTGAGGGACAGGAAAGAAGATGAATGTGACATGAGCTCTGAAGGCTTCTCCAATAAGGATTTCTTCATTCCCAGGAATAAAACAAAACAAAACAACAACAAAAAAAAGTGATTCCTTTCATTTTGAAATAAGAGACTACCACTTAAGCATGTGTTTGTCTGTCCCATGAGTACAATAGAAGACTCAGAAAAGGCTAAGTTCATATCTGTCAATACCACAACACCAGCTAAGTGACAGTTGCTACGGCTGAGTCAGAACCTTCTTTTCTGGGCTTATCTGGACCAGTGAAGAGATGTGTTTTTAGGTATGACCCTGAGGAATTCTCTTACTAAAGGATGAAGACCTATCCAGGTACGTTTTACTCTCTAGAATGTTAAAACATTAATGACTTAAACCTTTCAAATTTATTTTGATAGCTGGTTTTGTTTTCATGTTTTCTAAAGCAGCTGCATATGTGATGCACATTAAACTGCTAAGTTGAGTTTCTATTTAGTGGCCTTAAGAAAGTTACTGGGGTCAGGAAGGAGGCAGGAAAGAGAAAGCTGAATCCCTCTAATGCTTCCTGTTGTTAGCACTTTAATGATCTGCTGAACATCCATTATATGTAAAGCATTTTCACACACAATTACACTGTCAAGTATGGTAAGTACAAGAAAAAGGTTTTTTTAAAGGAGAGAAAAAAAAAAAAAAGGAGAGAAACATTTGAAAAGGCCCCCCCTTGTACCATCAGCTTTGTGTCCATCCAAATGAAAAGGAATAAGAAGAGTTCACTGATAAGGACACAAAAGCACAAGACAGGCACACATGTACAACCCCATGGCTCCCACCATCAGGGAGGTCTTCACTGCCACTTGCCCAGGCAAACTCAAGTACCAGCAACGGCAGCTACTAGCATAAAGCTATTTTTATTTCTTCTGATGCTATGATTAATGAATTTTAATTCTCTAAGTATTTTACTGATCTCTATTTATAGGAAAGAAAAAGCTAGAAAGAAAACCCCCCAAATCTTTTAAAGTTGTTTTAGGATGTACAGAAGGGAGTGTGGGAGCCTTCATGATTTATACTTTTCTTCCTATGTTTATACCTCAAACCCTCAGTTAAAATGATGTAAATACTATTGAGCATGAACAATGACATTGTGCAAGCTAGAAGACTGTTTGTAAACAGGTATCAGTAAGCAATTCTTGCATTTTATTCTATAATATCCTAATTATTCACAGTCATTGCCCACTCATTTACAGTCCTGTAGCCCTGTTTCCAGAGAGCTTCTTCATCTTTATCCATTCTGTTTGACAATTCCCAACTCTGAATTTAGATCAGGGCTCTTTTATGGTTCACTGGGCCAAACAAGAAAGAGCCACACACTATTCAGTCATTCAACTGTAAAATGTGGAGTGTTATTTCCTATAATATTTAAAATGTATTTGGGAATTAAATCCCTAAATAATATATTATACAACATTTGAGTTCAGGTGTACATAGTGCCCAAGAAATTTGCCAGCATCAGAGTACAGGCAGACCAGTACTCGATGTTTTCTGACTGACACATACCCAAGCTATAGCTCTAATTTGGGGGAATTGGAATCAGTACCAACTGACTGTGCTCTACTATAGTATCAGGTTAATTTCAGGCGATATGGAAATATACTTTCTATTCCTATACAGAGCAAAGCCCCAGAAAGAGTCCATCTATACTCAGTATCATAAAAACCTCAGAAAAGCAGCTGTGGTTAGTTAGAGCAGGAAGCAGAATTATGTCAAATACATACAAAGAGGCTCCGTCCAGGAAGAGAGGCGAGAGGGCCCAGCAGAGCAGGGTAAAGGTCAGGAGGGTTAGAAAATATCAGCTCTTCCTCTTCCTCCAAGGCGGCCAGACTCTTTAACAGGTCCGGAGGAAGCAGAGGGGAGCCCTTGGGGTCCTAGTGACAGAAAGGATCACGTGAGATGCAGTCAGGGACAAAAGCATGTAAGAATAGTATGTGATAGCATGATTGATTAGTTGGACAACACAACTAATGCCAAGGGTAGAGACATACTTAACCGTGATGTAGCAGACAGAGGGAAAGGCTGAAATACAAATATAAAGTGACATGGCCAACAGTGAAGGCAAGACAGAGAAGAGTAAATCCACCAACAGAGCAGGGCACAAGTGTTAACACAGGCAGTGAGTAAACTAACACAGAACACAGCTCTTCCAAAGCTATGCACCTGTTTTTCCTGAATAACAAGAGCGAGGAGGTAACTGACTTTGTTCTACTAAATTAGTTTAAATACCCACGAGACCCATGTTTAAACTTACATGACTCAACCCTACTAAAGAGTTCTTCTCAGAATTCACCACCATAATTCCACTAAGTACTTTTGACAGACCAGTACAGTTCAATAATACAGTTCAGCCACTGAACTTTTAATTCCTCAAACTAAGTACACATGATTTGAAGAGGGCAAATCCTTACTGTGAGTCATCTTTATAATGGTCACTTCTCCTAAATATGTATAAATTGTTATGTATCAATTAAAAAGCTGTATCTATTTTGAGACATTCTAAAGCTATGCATTCCTAGGTCTATCTCCAGGAACCTGGTAACAGGAAAGGACAACACACCTCAAATGGCATCCTGGGCACCGGATCCTGCTCTGGACGGAAGACTCCTGGTGAGCGTTTGCCCCTGCGATCCATATTTGGCTGCTGTGCCATGACTGCTCTGTTGTCAGCCATGCTGTATGAAGAATCCCAGTAGTACTCTGGGACCTTGACTTCTGAGGGATTGTGGTTATATGGCTCCATGGGAAAAGGCTTCATTTTTTTCTCTAGAGGCTGTTGCTGTATTACAGGAGGTTGCAGTGACGGCTCAAACAGTTTTATAGGGTCTTGGGTCTGAAGGTAGTAGGGCTGTTTCACAGGCATGATTTTCCCTAGTGGGCCTTGAACCTGAGGGGGATTCCACAGCTGTTTGGCGGCATCTGCCTGTTGATACTAAAAAAGAGGTGCCTGTCAAGAAGATGAATAAAAACTGCAATCTCACTGGTAGTTAATATTCTAGCAAAAAACCGCAGTTTCCTTACTCCTTCAGAAATTCTGAGAAGATAAGGACCTTGAACCCTCATCTTTTTTTCAATTCAAGTAAGTTTACTGAATGTGTGTGTGAGACAGGATGTGTTTGCCCTCTGGTTTCATGTGCCATAAAGATACGACCACTTCAAGATTACAAGTCTACTTTCATTCTGATGTTTATGTTCAGGTAAGAATTATTATGGTGTGGGAGTGGGGAGGACAACACATTTGGTAAAGCGAGGACCTGAGTTCTATCCCCAGAACCCATGCAAAAATACTGGTCATGATGGCACATACTTGTTAACCCAGTGCTAGAGATGGAGAACTAGGGCCAGCTAATCCAGCCTAATTGGTGAATTCTCGCCAATTAGAGACCCTGTCTGAAAGGAGGCGGAGGGAAGTTTTAACAATGACACCATAGTTATCCTCCAGCTTCCACATTAAAGCACAATGCACCTACCCACACATCTATATATGTACATGCTCACATTAAGAAAATAACATTTACAGAAAAATCTTTAATAGAGCTAGCAATTAAGTAGCATGGAAAAATGATAATAAAAATCTAATATACCATCCTTTACAAATAAATCAAGAAGGCAAACATTTCAATTTTCTAACAACACAGACTTACGCAGTATCTACTAAATGGTCAAACACCGAATTATCTCAGCATTTCTCAATGTTCTAGCTGTTGCCTACCTGCTGGAATCCAGAGTGGTGAGGCGGGCTTTTCCCCAAAGCTGGTATAACTTTTGTAGGGGACTGTTGCTGAGCTAGAGCTTGAACCTGCAACTGGCTTGTAGACTGTGCTGTTGGCTGGGCTGGTAGAGATGTAAGGGGTGGCTGGGAAGGCGGCTGTGACTGTTGAGGTCCCTGGTTCACTGGCCCTGGTCCAGAGGGCCGTTGCTGGCTGTAAGGAATGTGGGACTGTTTCCCAGCTTGCACCTGGTTTCCTGCTGGAGAGTGAGCTGTAGACTGAAGAAAGGTTCCTGGCACAGAAACACCAGCTGGGAAGGTGTAACCTGAGCCCATAGAAAATGCCACAGGAGGGGGGATAACATATGTTGGGGGCGGGAACCCTTCAAAACAGAAGAACATAGCTTTAGTTCTAAAGAAACTTAGGAAAAGAATGGGTTAAATTTGAGGGGAGGGTGCTTCTAACACATTATAAAAGCAACAACCAACCATGCATGATGTCTTTAACATGACATTAAGAAATACAGACTACTGGTTACTTTTCCTCTAACATTTATCACACTACCCTAAAGATACTTCTCATGTGTAATGATAGTAATTCCTTCAGAGTAACTGATCAGCACTGACATGTAAATTATTTTAAAAAATAGCTCAACCAGAATCCCATAACTATTAGGGAAGCTGAATTTCTTTCTCTTTTACATCATAGCTTAGTAACATAGTCCTAAGAATACAAAGTATACAGCAAGCAAACAGAAACGCCCATACTGATGGAATCAGGTAGAAGAATGCGTATTTACCTGGTCGGCTGGGAAGAGGAGGGAAGGCTCCAGGGTGATGAATGGGGATGAACTGAGAATTATTCGTCTGACTTGGAGTTTGAGTGACAGGTGTTTTCCTGGCTTCAGACACTGGAGTCTTTCTTAGTTCTGTCTGGGATTTTACCTACAATCAACAAAAGCAAAGCTAACTACAAAAATCTGGTGCCCATGTATTAGAAAGAAGAACCTACTCAAGAAAAATATGTAAAACCTCACTATGTTTAAAGTATGTTGAAGAAACTTAAACTCATGTAAGTTAAAATAGGAAAATCAAAATAAATTACTAGTAAAAGAAACAAGGGCTCAGATTAACTAATAGAATTATTTTGCTTTCACATAACCACAGAAATATGAAATACTTAATAAGGAAAAGGAATGTACAACCATCTGTTGTACATGTGAGAGATTTCATGCCAACAGGTTAAAAGGTCTGCTATGTAGCGTTGGCTAGCTTAGAATTTTCTATATAGCCCAAGCTGGCCTTAAATGTGTAGCAACCCTCCTGGCTTATCTTCTAAGGGCCAGAATTACCCTCTATGTAATGCCATACCTCTATGGCAGACTTACTTTTTTTATCTACTGGTAGATTTGAGAAGAACTAAGGACAGAAAGAGATTATCCGTATGGGTCTTAGCTGCAAGGCCATTACAGAAGACAAACAGAAGATGCTGGGCTTAGTCCTTAAACACAGGTCTGGTTAATTTGGTGGAGTTTTGTTTTGTTGCTTTCTTTCGTACCCTTTCTATTCAGGCCATTTCCTACATATGTATGTGGCTTAGAGGACAGCCAAGTCAGAAAAATGTCTATAAATACGAGAGCCAGAATTCAATCTCCAAACTCACACAAAAAAGCCAAGTGCGGTGGTGTGTACTGAAATCCCAGTGCTGGGGAGGAAGAGTCAGAAGAGAGGCTCACTGGCTAGCTAGTCTAGCCTAAGTGTTGTGCTCTAGGCCAGCGAGAGACCAGGTCTCAAAGGAAGGTGCCGGCCTTCCTGAGGATGATATCTAAGGTTGTTCTCTCAAATTCACATATATACACGTGTGTACCAGCAAACCCACCAACATCTGTGAGAACACAAGTGTGCTCACACAAACATTAAAAAAAGAGAACCACACCTTGTCGCCACGTCGTCCAGTCCTGTCCTGCCCCTTCTATCAGACAAGTAAACTGAAGGTATTCTTGCTTATAAGCAGCCTTCTGAAATATGAGGTCCTCAGGCAAACATTTGCCACAATGAACTAACAAAATACACAGCTACTTACATAGTCATCAAGACAGTAATGGTATTAATAAAACAGTCCAGATCCTTTTGTATTATATGAAATTACCAGTATCTCTTTGGAAAGGTATAAAAAAGGTTACAAATAGATGGTTTGACTTGAGCTCCTCCTTTACCAACTTTGAGCCAGGATACTATTCTACAAGAACACTGGATCAAACAGGTATAATGTCAAAAAGATGGGCTTCATTTTTTTTCAAAAATGTTTAGTTTTACTTTGTACAGTGAAGCTTTTTTAAATTTGTTTTTGAGATAGGGTTACTATGCAGCCCTGGTTAGCCTGGAACTTCTATGTAGATTAGGCTGGTCTCTACCTCTGCCCCTTGAGTGTTGGGTTTAAAGGTGTAACTATACTGAGCCTGCAGTGGCTCTCAAGAGAAAAAACAAAACAAGAACTATAATATACCTTTGATTCTACTGGATACTATGGAACCCCAAAACTCTTCTGGAAGATTTGTTAGTGCAATTATACTGTCTAAAGAAAAACACAATCCTGTGTGAAGCCCTTCAAGCTAAAGAGAATGTTACTGACAAAGGAACTCCCTCAAATTGATAAAGCCAGAGTATCTACTACAGCTCTTCACATACCTTCCTATGTGGTCAAAGAATGCACTGAAACTTCAGAATGGGGATGCTCTGATCTTTATGAACAAAACAAGAAGCCTTGCCGTTTGTGTGTGAGCCTTCCTCTACCTGCTTTATAGTTCAAGTACAGCTTACCTGCACTGCCACACTCTGCTTTCCTGTTTCCTGTAACTTTCCTAAGGTGCATCTCTTGGTCTCAGCTCTCCTCTTGCTGCTGTCCTTCTTTCCTTCATCCTTAGTTACAGCTACGCCTTTGCTATAGTCCCTTCTCACCTCTTTGGGAGGAAAGCTTCTTTCTTGGTCTCTGTTCACTTCTCGTGGCTTAATGTTCTCTTTGAAGGTGACCACTGGTTTCTCTCCTGTGTCACAGCTGTTGCTTGTATTTCGGCCTGTAGACAGCACCGACTTCAGTCCTGGGCTCCCATCGGTAGCTAGTGACTCTATCACAGATGTTTCTTGCAAGATGAGGTTCTCTTTGGCTTCACTGGGGTCTTCTAGTATTAGTTCTGGAATTTCTGTGGTAAATAACAATTTCCCTACCTCATTTTCACACTGAATCAGCCTAAAAAAGCAAGAATAAATCATATATAAAAAACAAACTAAAGAAGAGGAACAACTGTATGTAGCTTCAACAAGTATTTTTAGGTTAAAAAAAAAAAAAGGAAAGAGATCCAGCTAGTGTAAACAGTATATTCAGTAACTGAGACCCTCATGACTGTATTTCACATCACCACAAAACACCCATTCTCCCGCCCTTCCCCTTCTAATAACTGTGGTTACACTTACCGAGCATGGTTTAAGATACTAGTCTAAGTTCCTGACACAGCCTATAAGGTAGCTATATATACTTATCTTATATACAAGGATAGTGAAGCTTAGAAATGGTGAACTTATATAAATATGCAAGCATTTAAGTGCACTAAACATGGCAAGAATTTGAACACAAACATTAGTAATAGGAACTGACTGAAAAGGAAATAATCCAGCAGGAAGATGCTAGGGACAGAGAACTAGAAAAGAACAGAGCTAGACACAGAACTTGAACTTAACTGACTCCAAAACTGTGTTCTTTCCGCTATACCAGCAACCACATCTACGTGGTCTCTAGCTAGCTACTAGTGTCCTGGTCTGTCATGACTGACACTGCCCAGCACATACTTGACATATAAATCACTCACTAGACCTGAGAATGTCTTATCCTATTCAAATAATACAGATGCTTATAAACTGGAGCAGCTCATGATAAATAAAGACAGGATTAATTCTTATCATAGATAACAAGAGTGTTAACAAGGAGAAGATACACTTATGATCACTTGGGTCATAATAAGGTATGTTACAAATATTGACTTAGTTCATCATAGTGTTTATACCAAAGTCTAAGATATACACGAGGTACATGTGTGTATGATAGACCAAAAAGGAATGCAGGTGGTGGCCATGGGCATACCGTGGCTGATTGTCAGCGATCCATTTCCCTATAGAGATCAAACGCTGCTGTCTTATTCGTCGCTGTTGACCTTCTTTGTCTCTTGTAATACCCTGATGGCCTTTGGAAAAATCCAAGTTCCTAAAAATGATGCAGCACATTATAGTAGATTAAATACTGAATGTTTTTCAGGCAACCAAATGCAAAAACTTCAGGATGTTTCCCTTACAGGCTATAGACCACATGCAACCAACTGTGCTTACTTGAAGTTATAATTCCAAAGATTCCAAATATAAGAAACAAAGCATGAAACAAACATCAAAGTTCACTATATTAATGTCATATTTTATTATACACTATCATTGTATGAATCCCCAAAGACCCATTTTCTAAGTAATTTGACTAATTAAAAAAATTATCATTATGGTCTTGGTGCAGTGGCTCATGCTTTTAACCCCAGCACCTGGAAAGCAGAGGCAGGTGGATCGCTGTGAGGCCAGCTTGGTCTACGAAGTTAGTAAAAGGACAGCCAAGGCTAAACAAACCCTGACTCAAAACAAAAAACCCTCTCAAAACAAAAATCCAAAAACAACAAAAACAAAACAAACAAATCATTATAATGCTAAGGGTCTCTGATAAGCATTTTTTAGTTTCTTATTTTTTATGTTCATGAAACATTTTGCCTGCATGTATATATATGCACCACATGTATGCCTGGTACCCAAAACGCCAGAAGAAGGCAATGAATTTCCCTGGGACTGGAGTTTCAGGTTGTTTTGAGTTGCCTTGAGGGTAATGGGAACCATATCTACGTCCTTTGGAAGAGCAAAGGACCATCCATCTCTCCAGCTCTTGAGGTGCCTATTAAAGTAGTTAATGTACTTTAAGATGCCCTTTTCTAAATCAGAAAAAATGTGCAAACGTCATAGAATATGTAGACAGAAGAGTAAACTAGTGTGGAAAAGATTCCTGAGTTCTTTCATCATTAATTCTAAAAGAAAAAAAAGATTATTTAAGCCAGGGGTGGTAGTGTATGCCTAAAATTTTGGCATTTGGGAAGTAGAGACATGACAAAACGTTGTAACGGGTTACATAGTGAAACCATGTAGTCCAACTCCAAAGCAGCCATAAAGTAAGTTAGGCTGAAGAACACACAAAGATAAATGAGAAACAGCCCCTATTTCTGGGGAAAAGTAATTAAAATTAAACTTGACAAGCCTTATAATAAAACCTCATAAGGAATGAAAAAGCGAAAGAACAGCTGAAATCCTTCCAAAAACCCTAGAAAGCTTTCACAGTGACACCTGAGCTAGATTAACAAATAAGGACAATTGCTGACCCAGACAGTAAAGAAAAAGGCAGACAAGCAGATGGGAATGCTCTATTGCAGCACAAAGATGGGATGTTCTAGCATAGTCAACAGTGTGTAGAGGAAAAACAGTCATCCAAAAGGACCAGGTGGGTGTGAGTGACTGAGAGTGGGACAGTGTGAGGAGGGGCCAAGAGCTCGACAGTGTGAGGACTTGTACATCACGCTATAGGAGACCCCAGAGTGACTAAGAACTGGAAAACCTAAGTTTTTCTCTTTGCCATGTCAGTACTCACTTGAAACTGCTGGATATAGAAGCATTTTGGTTATCAAGTTGTAATCCTTGATGAGAAAAATAAATAACCAAAAATAACAAAAAATGAGGGCTTTTCTATTTTCTAGGTTGGTGAATAAAGTGTGCCAACAGATCTTATGCTACAATAATTTAAAAAGGCAAAATTAATTTTTAAAAACTGCTTAAAAATGAATGAACCACAAATGACAAACTGTTGCAAAGATGTTAAATAGAGTATTTGTGCCTAAATTGTCTTTGTCTTTGCTTTAACTTTTGAGAAGTTAAAGTTTATGTTTTCAGGATTCTTCTTTCGCAGACTACTTCTGTAGCAATTTAAAGCAGCTAACTAAATAAATAAGTACACTCATAGCTTTCATAAAACAAAGCCCATCAGAATCTGGTAACTAGGATAGTATACTTGTTTTGTAGCAGGTTGAGACATAACTAAAAATTAAAGTTAGTAAGGGCCACCCAAACTGCTCTTACAACACCCACGAAAGGAGAAATACACAGCAACAAAGAAAGATGGAGACTGAATTGTATTTTATAGAATTAAAAAATAAAAACAAACCTGAATGTTAGTAGGCTAAAGAAAAATAGCTATTTGGGAAGAGATGGGAAAAACAGTGGGGGTATACTGGAAAAACAATGTGAAAGAGAGTAAGAAGGAAAAAACAAGATAGAGGAGTAGGCCAAGAAGGCAAGAAACCAAGGGTGATTGGTAAAGGGGATCCCTGCTTGTAAAATTGGTGTGATGTAGAAGGAAATATGTGCATACACACATGGAGAGGAACTACGGGTCTCTTACTGAACTGGAGTCTTGGCATTTTTACTCATTTATTTTTTCTAGTTGCACACTGGGATATAACTATAACTAGCCATGTCTGGCTTTTATATGGATGCTGGGATCCACATTCATGCTTATACTACAACTTACCCACTGAGCCATACCCACTGTCCTGTCACTACTAATATGCAAAAACTTCATGGTAATAACTTTTAGCTAAAATTTAGTATTTGCCGAGTATGGTGTGGTACAGTGCATACCTATAATCTTGGCACTCTGGAGGCAGAGGGTTGCTGCATGTTTGACACCACTACAGTCTATGGAGTGTATGACTATGGAGACTCTGTCTCAAAAAAAAAAAAAAAAAAAAGTCCAGTATGGTGACTCAAACCTTTAAATCCAGTACTCAGGAAGCAGAAGCAGGTGGAACTCTGTGAGTTTGATACCAGCCTGGTCTACAAGTTAGTCCTAGGCCAGCGAGGGCTACATAGTGAGACTCTGTCTCCAAGTATAAGAATGAATATGAATGAATTAGTAACCAAAAGTTTCCTTTTAATTTTAAGGTAAGTGAAAAAGTAAAATTTGTCAAGTACCACGTAGGAGAACAATTTTCTTTTCCAGTCAACAGTTGGGACAAACCAAAGGTTTCTCTACAGGTAGTCCAGGTTCCTATACATCTGAACACTGCAAACAGTTCATAGCTACTTACCTGAAAGAAGGTCTTAAAGCCAAGAACCCTTGTAATTCAAACTCCTCTGGAAGTGGTGTGGCTAAAGAAAGAAAGACGCCATTTTAATTAAAATCCTATTAGAGTAGAGCAGAGTAATACTTAATATATGAAAAAAGTGAATGAAAAAAGATACGGGAAGAATCTGTAATGTCCGTTCTCTGCTTTCCTGTGTTATCACCATATAAAGTCAGTCACAAAACCCTGCATCATCTTTGGTCTTTATATATCCCTAACATTCAATACTGAACACTCAAGGTGCTGAACACAAGGAACAACTTCCTCATCAGCTATCTCAAGAATTTAGTTTCAGTTGGGCATGGTGGTACATAGCTTTAAACCCAGCACTCGGCAAAGGCAGGTAGTTCTCTCAGTTCAGAGGGAGTTTCAGGACAGCCAATGTTACAGAGAAAAACCTGCTAAGAAAAACCAGACAAACCAACCAAAACTAGAATTCAGAGCTTCACATCACATCTAGTAACCCCAATACTTAGGCTACATATGACTTTTAAGTTACCAGTGACAACACTGTTGGTATAATGTTCTTGTGGAATGTATACAGTTTACCCTTGTTCATTCAAATGCTGGTTTCTCTACCCCACTATTTGGTTTCAATCACTGCATCAAGCATGTGATGCTTCACCAGTCTGTGTAAGCATGCAACCATTTGTTCTCTGTGTTGCCAATAAAAACCAGCCAATGCCAAGCAATGGAGAGAAGAGGGTGGGACATCCTGGTCTGGAGGGGAAGAAAATGAGGAGGAGAGAGAGATCCAAGGACGGGACCAGAACACACCAGGAGAAAGGAACCAGACATAAGATATGACTAAAAAGCAAGTCTAATGTGGGAAATCTGAATGAAAAGAAACTATGAGGGCTTGGAGGTTTAGTATGGAGTAATTATTGCTCTAGGTTAATTAAACAAATCCTAGTCTTTGTGTGGTGATTTGGGTATACAGCTGGTTTAGGAATAACCACTGTTTAACAAAAAGATAAATCAATATTAAATATTAATAGTCATCAACACAGGGGCTAGGGAGATGGCTCAGTGGTTAAGAGCGCCGACTGTTCTTCCAAAGGACCCAGGTTCAATTCCCAGCACCCACATGGCAGCTCAAAAAACTGTCTGTAATGGACTTGACACCTTTACCCTAATGCACATAAAATAAAAAAAAATAATAATATCATTACATACTTACAAGAAATAGTCTTGGGTGTTATCCCAAACCTTCCAAATCTTAAGAAGATCCATGTGACTCATTGCAAATTGTACACTGTAAGTTGAATGTGTATGTTTGTGTGCCAGGACAACCTTAGGTGTCTTCCCTGGGGAATGCTGTCCACCTTTAGAAAAGGTCTCTTATTTGCATGGAGCTCAGCAATTAGGCTAGATTGGCTTGCAAGAGAGCTCTTGAAATCCTCTTGTTCCTAGCTTGCCAGAACTGAGATTCCAGGTATGAATGAAAGTATTTACACAGGTTCTAGGTATTGAATTCAGGTTCTCATACTTGAGAGACAAAGCATTTTATTCACTGAGTTGTCTTCCTAGGCCCTTGATGAGGAAAATTCTAAAGACAGGTTAATAAATAGACTATGATACATATATGAAGTAAAGTATTATGAAGCCAGTAAAAACTGGTTAGCACCAAATGAAAATGTTATAACATTAAATTTAAAAGCACATTTAAAGTTGTATATGACTCCAATGTTTGTACATAGAAAAAAAGCCCTAAGGTCATATACTACCATGTGAACTATGGGAGATCTATTTACAATTTATTTCATATATGCTTTATGTGTTAAATCCTGTGTGATGTGTATATATCCAGCAGACTGGTATTCACATCGTTTCCTTAAAAACAAATCACTAGTGGGCCTGGGGAGACAGCTCAGTGGTTAAGAGTACTTCCTTTTCTCACAGAGGATCCAAGTTTGGTTTCTAGCACCCACATGGAGGTTCCCAACTGCCTGTAACCCTAGTTCCAAGGAATTCAAGGACATCTTCTGTCCACTGTGGACACCAGGCAAATACATGGTACAAATATGTACACGCAGGCAAAATACTCATACACGTAAAAAAAAAAAATCTAAAAGCAAACAAAAATCCCCAACAACTAGTAACGATGAAGAGCCGAGGAAGAAAATGGATAGAATTTAAAGGTCGTGAATATGTCTTCTAATGTGTACCAGAGAAGCTGCTGAGGGAGTTCAGGAGAGAGTTACCCACATCTAGCACCTTCATTAGTACTGAAAGTCAGAGACTTACTGAAACTTACTGAATTTGAAGTAAAACAAGCATGCCTTACATGAAGCTTCCAACCTACCACTAGTGATGGAGAAACAGACCAGCAGTACGTAACTTAGGCAACTCTTACCATTAGTACTTGAGAGATCATCTTCATGGGGATGGAAACTATTTAGAAGAGAAATTAGCCAGGGCCAAATGCTGTAAATTAATGAAAATTTCAGATTTTATTTTCATTCAAGAGAAATCAGAATACTAATATATTACAAAAATGGCATCTGTGAGGACCCCATCTTTCATTCATCGTCCCACTACTCAGATATTTTAAAGGCTACATGAACACCCTATGAACACCCTTAAAGCTACACAGGCAAAAACACCTCAAAAGGACCGTTATACACTACTGCATATTATTTTCCAGTGTTTGTTTTGTGAGTGGAAAGTAAAGTGGTACACACTGAACACATACAATTCCAGAGCAGTGGAGGCTCACTCCTAGTTCTTCAGCTAGCAACAGAATGGTCACACCAAATTCAAATCTCTGTTCAAAGTGATTAACAGTGCCCTTTTTTAGGGTACAAGGAGGTACAGCTATAATCTCCTTATCTCTAAGTTTGTAATGAAAAGGATCACTGCACAAACAAAAATGGCAGGCAAGCCTTGCCCTATAATATAAAACTCTGTAAGCCAACAGAAGACAAAAAGTTCATCTTTTAGAGATCCTTGTATGATTTATTAAACAAAATAGGTCTGAGTTTTAGAGTACACACATGCAAAAAATTTACACACAAAAAAGCAGCTTCTAAAAACCTGTACTAGTATACCTACAATAATATTAAAGGGAGACAAACACTACGCTGTTCTATGTTCCCAAATCCCACTCATGATGGTATTAAAAATAAGGCACTTGTGATTAGGGAGGAGAGGAAAGGACTCTGAACTAGAGAGGTCACAGGGTCTTAGCGAGGCCCCATCATTCATTAGACAGTCCCTAGTCAGTGTGCACATGCCAGGGCACAGCACAGACTTCAGAGACTTAAACAACCACTAAAATATGCAGCGCAGGAACTTGCCACTACAAAATCTTTTTGAAATGTTATTTCTACAATTAAAAGTACACTGAAAATCACTAAAATCCAAGATTCTTAACTGTCTCAATCGTCTTAAGTAAAGTAAAAATTATTTTGTTATCTATGGTTAAATATAATACAAATTAAGTATAATTACAAGGCAGAATCAGTTTGGATATGAAGTTTATTGTTTAAATAAAAGCAGGAAAGTGTGGCAAATGTATGGTTTAAAAAACAAACTTGATTTTTAATGTCAAGTTCCCTTTGAAAAATACGTCTTTATGATATGGAAACTGGAAACAGGGAATACAGGAGTCATGAATTTCTATCTAAGATTGTGTGCCTAACATGAAGAATTAAAAATAATGAAAACATGCATAGAGGTTTTAACTTCAATTTCCATAAGATAGGCAGAAAACGCAGTCTTCAACTGTTTAGAAGACAGTTTCCTGTTTGTATGAATATTATAAAAAGCACCCAACTACCTTAAAAGTTACAACACTTACTACTGTCTTTCATCCACCACTGCTTCTTGAAAGACTCTTGGTCGGAGTCTTAGCCAGTCCATGGAGACCTTGACTGCAGGAAGGGGATAGGCATTGTAGGACTCCTGAGAATCATTCTGGAGAGGACATTTGCACAGGATGCCAAGAAAAGACACTTGGGGTGTGGGGTGAAAAAAAAAAGATTCAGAATGTGTAAGGCATTTAAAACAGCACACCAGTTCAAAATATTACTATGAGCCTTCTACTGAATTAAACATTCATGTGTTTTAAGTTTCTTTCTAAATAGTTTTTTTCAGCTGGTTTTACTAGCCCATGGCTCTAACCCCAGTAACCTGAGAGGCTAAAACAGGAAGACCATGATATTCAAAGTCAGCCTGGGAATAATGCATAGTAAGACTATCATTTTGTGTTAAAATGTTAAATAAAGGAGATGAGTGGTATAAGCAGGCAAAAGAACAGAATTTGATGTTTAAGTCTCCTGATCCAATATTAAGAAATATCGGACTTGCTGGGCATGGTAATCCTGGGACTCAAGAGGCTGAGGCTATACAGAGAAGAGAAACCTTGTCTCGAAAAACCAAAAACCCAACAACAACAAAACCCCAAGCTCCTCCTGCCCCCTAAAAAGAATGAAATATAGGACTGATTTTACATATCATTGCATTTGGCTACATTAAAAAATTCCTAATTGCGTAGATTGCACCTTTCAAAGTTAAATGATTTAATACTCACTGAAGAGGGCCAGTAACTGTGTCCAACATAGCTGTTCATCTTGGCTGTAACTATGCTGCTCTGTTTCACTGCTAAAGTCACGAAGATGGTGAAGTTGAAACAGGTTAATGACAGTGACATGAACTAACTGCTGAGAGTTGAAAGCTTTCTGGAACAGCAGCCTCTGCAACGGGAGACAAAGACACTGCGTATTATCAACAGCAGATCCACTTACAAACAGAGTTGCTAAGCATCTACGTTGAGAATAGCAGAATTGTAACAGCATTACTGGATGAGTAAATTTTCCCACTCTTAATTCTAGTATTTTATACGAAAGAAAAAACAACAACAAAAAAAACTCTTTAAAAAGGTTCAATTCAGGCACTACTCAGTTGTTTAAACTGTTTCTTAAACATTTTTATCTAGGAAATTGTCCATATAGTAAAGATTTATCTATAGTTTTTTTAAATGACTATAAGTCTTTTGTCTGCATATGTCTGCATGCCATATGCATGCCTGGTACCTAAAAAGGCCAAAAGATGGTGTTTGATTTCCTGGAACTGGAGTTAAGGATAAGCGCAAGCTCCCACGTGGGTGCTGGGGATAGAACAAGAGCAGCCAGTACGAGTAACTGCTGAGCACTCTCTCCAGCCCCAGAAACAATAATTATGTTTTTAGTATGATCAGAGAAGAAAAGTATTTGGGGCTATCCAACCTTTAATTTTAAAGCCATTAAAGGTTGTCTTATAAAAGGCATATATGCTGAATAAAATGTTTAAAAAATACAAATGAACCGTGCATAGTGGTGCACGTCTGTAATCCCAGGACTCTGGGAGGCAGAGGAAGGCGGATCTCTGTGAGTTCAAGGCCAGCCTGGTCTATAAAGTGAATCCAGGACAGCCAAGGCTACACAGAGAAACCCTGTCTCAAAACAAACAAACAAAAAGGACAAATGATTGAAAGCAGATATATGCAGCAAAGAAATTCCAAACAAAAAGATTCACGTATCTTTTGAATCCTTGATACATGAAGCTTGACAATATTTGTCCTAAAACTTTCATTTTCAAAAACAAAAAGCAATTTTATACCTAAACAAGGCAGGAGGAGGACGAGTGGCAAGCCGGAGCGGCCGCTGAGATGTCTAAATAAGCACCTTTACAAGGACCATGCTGGGGTCGTCACAGAAAACCCACCTGTGGTTTTCACTAGTTTCACTTACGGAGCAACTGTGTTGATAGTAACCTAAGCAGTGCATGACAACACCATGCAGATTCTCAGGGCTGGTGGTTTCAATGTGGTTACACATCCTGTTTTAACATCTATGATGGGATTTTACTCCCATACGGAATAATTTCTAACAAGTTCCCAAAAAAGCTGACAGCTACTGGGATGGGTATTTTTAGTTGTAACCAGCCTTCCTCTGTTGCTTCCAGGAAGCAATTTAGCTGACAGCAAATCAAGTGTCAGAAGTCTCCTGGTAAGAATTGATAACACACTAGATGCAGCCGGGTTTGCCGTGTCTGTAATGATTGTGGCAATTTTGAGGTCAGCAAGGGCTATAGAGTAAGACCTACCCAAACAAACAAACAAAAAAA
>CM053759.1:37608686-37637266 GCA_028658305.1 Pachyuromys duprasi | reverse complement strand
ATATCTCACAGAATTTTCTGATAAAATGTCTCCTTTATACATTTAGCCTTCTAAATAAGCTATTTATGCTGATTACTCGTTTAATCCAACTCTATTCAGATTCCATATTCTAGGCCCTCAAGTGACATCGCACCTTTCAACCTTAACCCTATATAAACCCCATGGCCTACATTTAAACAAGCCACCAGAGGAAAGAAACAGGATAAGACCAGAAAAGATTATTTTGCAACAAACTATTTCTATTGTAAATATGATATGATCTTATAAATGATCAATTTCACACTGATTCTATTTGGCTACTTTATGCTTTTACTGCCCAAGCTTGTGTGGTTGTTTTAGACAGTCTATTTCTATGTAGCTCTTGGCTTGGAACTCCAAACTCACAGAGATCTACCTGTCTCTGCCTCCCAACTCTGGGACCGAAAGCATATACTACCCAGGCTACTGAAGTATTAAACATCTTAAAATACAAGCTCTCACGACATTTAATTTAACAACTTTAAGCAAACAAAGGAGCAGTTAAGAAATACAACAATAATCTGAGTGTCTAGCTCACTGCTGACTCCGGTGCCTTAGTCAAATAGTCAAATGTTCCTATAATGTATTCAAGACTCTTAAATACATTTAAAGTAAGGTGATACATCTAAACTGTCTTGTTTCTTAATAATATTTTTCCACTTTGACCTCTTTTGCCAACTGGCAGGAGGTCAATGAGAAGGTTGTTTCAGCATGTCTGGATACCACAGCTCAGATAACAAGAGGGGAGCTGGATGTGAAGATTTCATATATTCCGATTTAACTTTTATCATGAGTTCAAAATTAAGCAGCAACATAGGAAGGAAGTAGGAGTCTGGTTCTTGGGTACAGCTCAGTGGGGAAGCATTTGTGTCGCTTGTGTAAGGCCCTCGGTTCCAGCCCCAACACCACAAAAAGACAAAAACTGAGTTTTCTTCAAATCTTAAGCTTTCTGACTTAGAGAAGACAAGCATTTTTTGTTTTGTTTTTAACTCAAACCTTAAAATGTTCTTCCAACTTCTCTCGAAGAGGGCTCAACTTTTCCAAACTCTTACTCAGGTATACATGACCATGGAATTTAATAAAGGCCTTGATGAAGTCAGAAACACCCCACTTGGTTTTCAACTCATCCCGGCTGGAAAAAAAGAAAAAAGAAAATCTTGAATCTAATCAGCAAAATTAGCAAACCTCCTAAAACTGGATTTGGCTTGCAAGTTACTTGAGCATCCAACAGCGAGAAAAGGATTCTAAGTCTAGCTTCACAGCTACAACTTAGGTAAGTCAGCATTCAGCTGCAATAAATCACACACTAGGTAAAAGCACAAAAAATTATGATGTTACCTGTAGTTTCACAGGTAAAAGGTGAATAGATAATTTTTGTGTTTCCTGGACCAAAATTTGAGAGATTTCAGTTCCTGGTTACACAAAATATTCTTGGAAAAAAGGCGGCCCTGCCTACCTTTCCAGTGCTTTAGAAAGTGCTTTTTGTAGATTAGTGGAGGCAGCTGGGAAAGGGAACTTCACAGCAATGCTTCTGCAGTAGTAGAAAATTGTGGTCAGGTGGTCTCCTTTGGAAGAAGCTAAGATAGCCAACTGATTGTAAGGCTGACCTAAAGGAAAAAGTTAGGATTATAAAGTCACCAAGAACCAATTTTGGTATCAAAATACAAATGCTCAGTTAAATCCTTGAATTAATAATGCAAAATATTGTAGAGGGAAGTCTCATGACTATCCATTACAGATGGACATAATATGAAATTGTATACATTATTAGTGATGGCTATCCTATCAATTGCAGGTTAAAAAGTCACACAATTAAATATTGAGTATGGTACCACACACTTTAATTCTAGTATTTGGGAGGCTCAGACAGGAGGATTAATGTTCAAGGCCATATTGGGCTACGTAGATAGATGGTCTCAAAACAAACAAACCAAAAATCATAAACTTAGGATTAATACTGTAAGCACTCATGGTTTCACAAAGGGTTAGCTAGTAAATCCCCTTGGCTCTGTTAGGTGCTGAGTGCTCATTATAAGCCCTCAGCTCTGCTACTGAGGTGTGAGGGCTGTAGGCAATATGAAATGGACAGTGTAGGGGGCGGGGAGGAGATGAGGGAGGGATGGGGAGAGTGGGAGGGAGTGAGGGAGGGGGCTACGCCTGGGATGCAAAGTACCTAACCTGTGATTGATATAAAAATAAATAAATTCCATTAAAAAAAAAGAAATGGACAGTGTATCCAGATTATCACTCTACTTGAGACATTTTCTAGAATCTAAAGCCATTTCAACTTGGCTTAGCAGAATGATTTGTAAGTGTCTGTTATTAAGCTCTTTAATTCAAGAACGTCCATTTTGGGACCATCAAAAGTACTATCTTTTAGGTGACTGGTAAGTTTTCTAAGGTGAAGTGGTTATCCTAAAAGATAACTATTCTTTGGGCCAATTAAGGATGCTAGAGTTGTAGAAACTCTATTAGATCACACTGATTAATTCCATTTATCTTGGCTTACTAACAAAGTAACTATCTTAAAAAAAGTTATTTTAAGTATATGGAATATAAAGTTAAAAGGAAAACATGAAACTCAATCCTGCTGAAATTCCACATCTACTGCTTTAATACACTTACAAAGTAGAACCTATTTTCTATAGTGCTATAAAGAACGAAGGGACATGGCTAACCTTAAGGTGACAGGCCACTCACCATTGGAGGGGACAAGCTGAGCCGCATGCCTATAGTAGGACTCTGCCTGGCTGGTCTGGTTTCTGTATCGAGCTGAGGGAAAAAAACGAAACAAAAGGAAAATTCAGCTTTAAACCATATAAATAAACACAAACATACACAAAACCATTAGGAGGGCATGTTCAAAACAGCTAGTTATAAATTCTAAAGATAATAAAGACATTAAATTTACTTTAAAGACCATTAAAGATAGAAAAAATTAAAACAAATTAACTATAGGATTATGTGTGAAGTGTCCATCCGGCCTTCTCTATTTGGGACATTTAGCATGTAACCAATTTTAAAGCTTACCTAGCCCCCATTTTCAGGTCCTCCAGTGTCATGCATCACCAGCTCCCACTATGGACTATGCTGGTGACCTGGAGCCGGCCCACAAGAAGGGGTGAGTTATATGGCACTTAAAAACAAAACAAAACAAAAAACACTATACAATATGATCTGAAAATTAAGTATTTCTTCAATATTTTATAAAGTGATTTTGAAAAATGTCTTGTATCTTACTCATATCTTATTAAGTATGTGTGTGCAAAGAAGACATTTAAAGCTAAACCAACCTAAACACACTGTAACTGCATCTCCTTCTGAGCTCACTGATACTCTGATGTGACCTCTCAAAGTGTCACTCATTTAGGGCATTAAGAAATCTAAAATCTACTAATTTAAACATACTAATGTTCCTTATTCCTTGTTATTTCAGGACAAAACATAATCCTATAGTTAATTTGTTTTATAACCTTTTTAGGTCACCTTAAAGGAATGAACAGAAAAATAAGTTATATAATAACCCCAGGTAAAAATATGTATAATGGAAATGCAAATTTAACCTTTGAAAGGAAGCAACATATAAAATGAGCTTTCAGTGCACCAGTAGGAAGAAATAATAGACAGTCTAGTTCTAAAGAGGTAATTTATAAATTTTATCTGTTCCAAAATAGTATAAATTTCTAATTTAGAAAATACAGGATCACTTTGATAATTTACCATTGACTACATTTTTCGTGTTTACTATTTGCCTAGATCTGGATCAAATCTGAGGAGAACGTAAACTTTAATGAGAATTTTTTCAAAATTCTTCTGCCAATCTCAAAATGTGAAGAAATGTAAGTTCCTAGAAGTGAATTTTATAATTTCTTCATATATCATTTTAAGCCAAACATGCATACTTGAAGTTTCTTCCTATGACAACTCCAAAGAAAAGGAGGAGTGTGTCGTTAGTTCCTTTTCAAAGGCTCACCAATGTCTCCAAGGTGGACGAGGCAGTGCTGGCAAATGTAGGAACAGGAGCTAGTCTGTGGCTTCACTATGGCGCTGGTGTGCGTCTGTTTATTGCTAATAATTCCCAACTGGGAAGACTTCACACGGCACGGCAAATCTACATTAAACACCGTACACAGTTCCTGTAATAACTGAAGAAGAAACATAAGCAAATTTCAGTATGTATAACATTAAAGTTTACACATGAGATTATGTATCTAAGTATCACATAGTACTGAGACTCCAGTAAGAACTGTATGGAGATTAAGTGCAATCTTTGATAGGCTAATTCTTATTTTCAAAGCATTTTTAAATAAAGCATTTTGAAAAACATTCAGCAAGGACATAAAGTAAACTCCATGAAATTATCTACTCTTAAAAGAAAAACATAAAAACCATTAAATATTGGTTGGTTACAAATGTTTCTAAAATGCAAGACAAGGTCTTGACATTTATTTTCTTAAGTTCTAAAATGATTCATTCTTTATTCTGAAGGTATGAGGGGACTCTCTGCTCTGGTCAGAGTTACCTCATAAGCCTGTGTATGTCTGTTATTCCATTTTGTTCTGTCTCCTGTCTGTTAAACCCTAGCCCAATTCTTTCACCTTAAACCATTCATGGTCTTTCCTTTGGTCTAGCCATATTAATGTTTCCTATAGAAAAACAACAAACAAACAAACAAACAAAAAACCCAAAACAGAAATAGAACACAAAACCAAAACATGCTTAATTGCCCCCAGATTCCTTCTGACAATCTTCTGTCTCTCTCTTCTCGACTAGAGAGGGGGCCCACCTTTTCCTCATCTGTTTTCCTCAAAACCTACTCTTTCCCCCATTGCTATCTGACTCCCTTCAAGTCTCTCCTAGCCCTATCCACCACTGGTTTCCTAAAGCATCAATCAGACACTTTGCTATATATTAGCTAGCTAAACACAATGATCACCCCTACTTCTAATACCTCATTGGACCTCCTGCTGCATTTAAATCTGCAGATCTTAGTGCTAACTAGCTCTTTAGCTTTTTCCCCCAACCATGCTTTTCACTTTCCTTAATTCTAAGCCTCCCTCACCTGTCTTGCCAAGCATCTGAAACTTGTCTCTTTCCCTTTTTTTCACAATCTTTACATAAAACTGCATTCACACAAATGTCTGCCTTCTATCAGGTACATGGTAAACAACAGTCAGTCAGTACTACAGTACTAGAGAGTTCCTGATCCCCAAGAAAGAACTGTACCACCTCCTTTTTCCTCAGCTCCTCACTCTACCAAGAATGAAGAACTGACTATGAAGCAGATTATCACTTTTACACAATATAGAAATTTGGTAATGCTTTCTTCTCCCATTTTCTTAGAGTAAGGACTATTACTGTGCTGGCTAGTTTTATGTGAACTTGATGCAAGCTATATAGTCATTTGGGAAGAGGAAACCTCAATTAAGAAAATGCACCACAAGCCTGATTGGTGCAGAAGGGCCTGGCCCACTTTGGGTGATGCCACTCCTGGGCAGTGGTCCTGGGAACGTTTAAGAAAGCAGCTGAGCAAACCCTGAGGAACAAGCCAGTAAGCACACTCCGGCCTCTGCATCAGCTCCTGCCTTGGGTTCCAGCCTTGAGTTTCTGCCCTGACTTCCCTGGATAATGAACTTCAAATTGCAAGTTGAAATAAACCTCTTCAAGTTGCTTTTGTTCTTGATGTTTTATCATAGAAACAGAAACTTAACTAAGACAATTACTATTTCCTTCGATAGGAAATAACAAAAGTATCTTACACGAAATGTTACATGCTTCCATTTTCACTCAGATTTTGGAAGTGACTGAGGCTCGAAGTTTCAGGTAACAAAGTCAAAACCATTTATCAAGAAAAACTGACTATGGCAATCAAATATTAAGCTTTTAAAATACACAAAAATCAAGATCTCCACCACTCTAATCAAATTACACTTAAACCCAAAATACTGTACCTTAAGGGAGGAACCATCATTTTATATAACATTGAGGAAAAAATCCTGCCAATGGTAACCTAACAGTCCTGATTAAATGCTGGTAATCCAAAAATTCTACAGCAAGCTCATCTCCATCACAGAAACATTAAAATACAGTTTTGTTGTTTTGTTTTAAGACAGAGTCCTTTCACAGAGCCATGTCTGTCCTGGATATCATGAGGATGGCCTAAATGCACAGAGGTTCACCGGCTTAAGCTGCTTGAGAGCTTAGAGTAAAGATATGCGCCACCTAAAATATGTTCTAAATTGTTAAAAAGGAAGAAACATGGTAAACATTAAGTTTGCCAAGGGCTTCTATGAAGGCCAAATCTAGTTTTTCACTTTTTAAAAACCTTATCTGGCTGGGCAGTGGGTGACACTGGCCTGTAATCCCAGCACTCAGAGAGGTAGAGGCAGGTGGCTCTTGTGAGTTTAAAGCCAGCCTGGTCTACAAAGTGAGTCCAGGACAGCCAGGGCTACCCAGAGAAACTGTGTCTCAAAACAACCAACTAGTAACAACAAACCTCATTTAACTTAACAGCACTAAACAGGGTATATCATTTACAGAACTTTGTTTTGTTTTGGTCTTCCAACTTGGCCATTTCCCTTACTTTTTCCAACTGTAATAATAGTGACTGCACTTGTATTAAGTCTGTTCCCATCTGACTAAAGTGATATTATAAAATTTACTCTCACCCTGATCTTTCCACTGGGCTCTAAGCTTAATTACTTTACTGACACAGCCTTTTAATTGTAAGCATCTCATCTCCTGACTTAACTTGGACAAGCTTGTTCTCCCCAATGCAACCATTCAACTTGCCGCTATTGTTGTTACCAGCTTTCACTCCTCCTGACTCCATAAATTAATCTAATCCATCAGAGTCCTACTGACTCTACTTCAGAATGCCAATTCTTTCCTTTACTATAATAGTACCCTGTCTAGTTTCTTTCCCTAACTCCAATATCCAGAGTAACTTTCTGGTTTTGTTTGTTTGCTGTGGGGTGGGAGGTATGCTGAGACGGGATATTGCTGTGTAACTGCAGCTATCCTGGAATTCTGCGGTCTAGGTTGGTCTTGAACTTGAACCTGCAGTGGTGCCGAGTGTTTCTATACAGGCTTGAACCACCATACCTGGCTCACCACTTCCCTTCACAGGTTCAGTATCTAATGCTGTACCTTAGAAACAAGCACTCTGAAGGTGGTTAGGCTGTACTCAGTGGCACAGCACCTACTGAGCAAATGTAAAAGTCTTATACATAATAAACTGAAAGTAAAACTGCAAAGCAAAAAGGATCAGGCTCCTTGACAGTTATCTCTAAGAACAAGCCTTTACTATCTGTTTTACTTTTATGTTATCTTTTAAGTATTATTTCATGTTTATGGATGCTTTTACCTGACACCAGATTCCCTGGAACAGGAGATACAGACAAGTTGTGAGCTGCCTTGTGGATTCTAGGAATGAAGCCAGGGTTCTCTGGAAGAGCTGCCCAGTGTTCTTAACCACTAAGCCATCTCTGTTCCTGCTTTAAATTTTAACTTTATTTGTGTGTGTGTACATAAGTGCCATTATACACTTGTGTAGGTCAGAGGGCATGTGCGCAGTCAATTCTCTTCCTCCACTACAACATTCAGGTGCTAGACATCGTTATCCTCTGAGGCAGCTTGCTAGCCCAATATACACTTTGTTTGTTTAAATCTTCAATATTTATTCAGTTGTACATCAGTCCCCTTTCTAGAAGTATTAATTTATGCTACTAAAAGTTGGCATAAATTTGAAAATACATTTTAAGAATAAAAACGGTACTTGAGTTTTTTCAGTAAAGACCTGTGGTGGATTTTTATAGTGTAAATAACAAAAATCTCCCTCCCTCTTTTCCTTCTTTCCCAGAACAGAGTCTTACTGTGTAGCCCTGGTTGGGCAGGCCTAGAACTTGTTATGTACACCAGGCTGGCCTCATGTTCACAGAGATCCGCCTGCTTCCACCTCTGGGATTAAAGGCACATACTACTTTTCCCTAAAATAAGTAACTTCTATAAGATGACAGTTATTTAGTATCTTCCAATATAACATTGTTTTCTTTTTCTTCATCCAAATAAGTGGCTAAACCAAAACAATATACAGCTAATACATAGGTGGGAGCAAGCAACATAGAGAGAATTTTCCAAGGGTCTCTTCAGTGCACAGTCTATAAAATCTTATTATTACAAGGGCTGCTGAGATGGCTCAGTGGGTAAAGGTGATTGCTACCAAGGCTGATGACCTGAGTTTGATCCCCAGGGCCCATGTGGCAGAGAAAACTGATACCCACAAATTATCCTGCCTTCCACCCATGTGCCTGCCATGCTACCCTCCAACACATAAAATAAATCAATTTAAAATTTATTATTAATTACAAATAGAGGAAGCAGCAATGAAAATATTTACTTAATGCATATTTATCATTTACACACACATATATGCACCACATGTGTGTAAAAGGCCATGGAAGTCACAGAGGTATCAGATTGTACGGAGCTGCAGTTACAGAGAGCTGAGAGCTGCTCTGTGAGCGAGAGCCCTGGTCCTCTTTCTACAAGAGCTCTTAACTGCTGAGCTATCATCTCTCCAGCCTGAAATAGCAACTTTTCCAAGGAATTAGGCTTAAAGAAAATCCCATAAAATTTTATTTGTAAGGTACAATAAGATGTGACCAAGGAAAAGAAAATAAATGAAGACTGTATAGCATAGTTTTCTCTTTTTTTTTCCGCCCTATCTACATGGAGGAAGCATTTTGGCACCTGTAACGAATCCACCCTTCAAACCTAACTTGCACAGAACACCAAAGGAAAAAAGTCAACACAAGAACAAAGAGTGGTGACTATAGCATATTTTTCAAACTGAATAAAATAAAGAGTTGGTTTCTTAGATGGGTAAAAATAATCTCATGATCCGTATAAATTCCGCTGTGTAAACAGTGCTAGGAAAACTCACTTGACCTTACCACTTTTGACAACTCATTTGGTACAACACAGCTAATACTGTCATAATGACTACATTCTCTGGCAAAACTGGAGTCTGAACCCAAGATCTCATACTACATTCCCAAACTTAAGCTTGCATCTTTTAAAAAGGTATTATGAATAACTTCAGACATCTATATTATGTGAGATTATATGAGATCAACTTTATGGTGTCTCCTATGGTAATTTATAAAGTATTTACATGTACAAAAGATGTGTACAAAGGGCAGGGTACCACAAAGCTATGAGAATTCATACACAAAGCTGAACTCACCTGAGTATAGAAGCCACTAGCTGCCTCTAGGAACAGAGAAAGGTTTGCCTGGACTTCACTCCGATTTGGGTTTGCTCGGTTCTTTGCTTGGCCTTGTAGTGTTGTAATCTGATTCTTAAAGGCATGATTCCAGCTGAAAACAAAATAATTCTATTTGATACAGTAGTGACTCACTGGGCAGACACTGGTCCCCCTGAGAACAAGAAAGAACTGTTTGTTATACCACACCAAACAGTAAACCAGCATTAAAGTTATTTTATTTAAATAACTTCAGGCTTTTCTTTGAACAAGACTAGACTCAACTAAACATGCATTAGAATGTAACTGCCTTTAGTGGACACTTACCAAATGTTCCAGTAAAAAGACTGTGGTTGCAACTATGGACCTTTAGAGCTCTTACAGTAAGACCTGCTTAAGAATCCCAGTATAAAAGTCAGAACCACAGCGGCAAGATCAAAGTAAAATAAGCTATTATCAATTTTAACACAGTGGGCCAAAAATAATTATACCCTACTCAAGTGACATTCTGTGGGGTGCTCTGTACATACTAAGTAAGGTCTGTCATTTACTTTCCCCAAGCTAATTATCTACAACATTCATTTCCATTCCTACTTAATGATTTTATTTATCTTATAGGTTAAGGCTTAATACTTTCTTAACAACATGAAATAGAAACCACATTTCAATTTTGGTTAAACAACCCAATGCTGAAATACATTATATGAAAATGACATTAGTCATTATATTATCAGCTCAAGTTCAATTTTAGTGAAATGTAGTATCAAAAGCCAATATCAAATTTTGAGGCTCTAGGCCTTATGGTCTTAAAAATAGTTTAGGATATCTGTCAATACTCCTACAATATTGGTGATGGTTTTTCACTGTGGACTCAAATATCACAGACATGACTTCTGATTAGTTAAACTACTAGATTTTCTAAAAACACAGAACATAAAAAGCACAGAAGAAAAAAAAGGGAAAAAAACTAACTTCATCACAACTAGACTAGTAGGCCTTACCAGACAGAATGTTTAAGTTTCTATCAAGCTAACAGTCCTGGTTTCACTTTATAAGGCAAGATCTTTTACAAAAAGTCATTATTTTACTCACTGGGTAATCTGGTTATCTGCCATTTCATCCTTCATTAGAAAGAACAAGTGGAATAGTCTAAACACAAAATCTTTCTTTACTTTTCTGGGGAGTGGGAAGGAACATATAGCCATGTATTTGATTAAATGAACTTTTCTTAGAATGCAAATGCACTTTTCTGATGAAGAAAGAAGATGACTCTGATCATCTTTTTCTTGGTCATTGGGCTAAGTCCAAATGTAAAATCTCACTGATCAAAGAAAAGTTTAACTGTAAGACTTTAACACAGATAAACTCTTAGAATTTGAGATAGCACACATATGTTTAGCTTTATTTATTCCAGTATGCTCTAAGCGCTGCCTTTGGTAAAATTCAGATCTAAACATTATTCTTCTTACCTTCAAAGATTATACCTGAAAAAAAAAAACACTAATGGTTAAATGTTTTGTTTTTAAAAAGTCACACGTACTAGAATTTCTTTGGAAAAGCTTATACTAGGGTAGGTTGAAAAAATAACCAACTAACCATCCTGTTTCAAAATCTTGATGTAATTCCTGATTGCACAGGAGCGTCCCAAGTGCTAATACTTACAGATCCTGTTCCACTTTCTTGTCTAAAGCATATTCCAGATCAGTAACTAGCATTTTCTGGTACAAGTCCTGCAGAGCTTGTCTGGATGTCCAGACCTCGGCTGGGCCCAGCTTAGAATCTGCATAATGAAACAAACAAAAAGCCACTGTATAGTTAAGTCACTTAATCCACATCGATTCCTTCTCTCTCCATCCACCAAAGCAAATCTGCTCTCAGCATATTCTGTCCACTGCTGCACAAGTTTTATGTTACTGTATTTCAAATGACTTTCACCTTTTGCCTTTCTGCTAATGACTAATGTGATTTAAAATGTTTTCATTTGTTGTTTAGCTTTTCTTAGAAACCTTGTGTGTGTGTGTACGGAGCCACTGTGTGAGCGTGTGTGGTGGGTGGGCTGGATGAGTGGGGTAAGGGGGAGGGCGGCAGCTATCCCTTTCTATCACTCTCCACCTGTTCCTCTGAGGCAGTCTCTCACTGAGCCTGCAGCTGTAGGTTTTTCAATGAAGCTGTCAGTTATAAAGTTCCAGTGATCCCCCTGTCTCTATCCTCCCCACCTTTTGGGGGTACAGCTATGCCCAGAATGATTTTCTGTGGTTGCTTGAATCTGAACTCCAGGTCCCATGCTCACTCATGAAGCAAAAACTCCTGTGTACTGACCATTTTCTCCAACCTGTCTTTCAGCTTTAAAATAACATTGTGAAATTAAAATGGTCATTAAAAGAAAATTCACCCTTTGCTTCTGGTTTAGATTTCTGCCTATTCATGTCACAGCAGGTCATATCTCTCATAGTAAGTTACTATATTTGAAATAATTGATTTATATCAAATTGTTTACCCCCTTAATTATATCTCCACCCAAATCATGTTTCCTTTTAATTTTGAATCACTCCTACAAGGATCCTCACAAAACTTTTATCAGCTTACCATTCAGCAGATGCCTGAATTATTCCTACTTTATTATGCGACCCTAATGAAACATTAAAGAGTTCTTTTCATAAATGGAACACGGCCATCCAAGGCCCTTTTAAAACCAGTCCATACTGGTTTTAGGGCAGAAGCCTGAAATTAAACTGCTCAAAATGGCAAAGAGTAACTGTATATAGGATAGAATAAGGAAGTCAGGCTCTGACTGTGTATTTATGAACTAGAACCACATTTTTGGCCAAAGTCCTGTAGGGTGAACAGTTCAAAACACTGCCTCAGTAGAGCTACTTAATGAACGTTTCAATTATAAATTTCCAATATCCAGTTAAGCAATTTAATTCAATCTACAAGTCTGTTGCTGAACAATGTCATAATTTCCACTCCTATTTAGGATGGTTATAAGTACCTATAAGCCACCATAATCCTATTCAGCAAAGAGAACATCCTGAATATTTGAGCTGATACAGAGGTTTGCTGGCTAGTAAGATTTGGGTCTTATACACTGGGCTTTAGGGGACTGCAGATGTCATTCAAATAAATACATGCTCAATACTTCAGGGAAAAAAGGAAGGTCTGTGCAGCTTGCTGCCCTGACAGCGCTTCTGACACTTGATATGGGTGACGGCCACACACGCGTTAATAGGGAGCACAGCAGTGAGTACTGTAAGCCTTCTTCCTCTTCTGCCTTGTTCCGTATGATGCAATAATCAGGTTCTCCAAAAACACTAGCCTGTAACTGTCAAAGCTGAATAAACACCATCTCCTTAGTAGTTAGTATATGCCCTCTTGAACTGTAAATCTTGGCCAGAATGCTAGTTATCAATCAACAGTAGATGAATTCTTCATGGGTTAACCATACAACTAAATTCCTTCCAAATTAGAATATTATTTACCTAGTATCACATATCTGACAGGTTAGGCTAACACATGCTATTTTGAAGGATATGCTGATCAGTAGCTTTTAAATATCTGTTCACTTTAGCAGCTAAGTCCAAAATTTCTTCCCAAAAGGAAGCTATTACTCAGAAAAGATGTGAGAAAAGGTAGCTCACTGAATTTCATCCTTTCCGTGCAGTTTTTCTATAAATATTTTTCTTGAAGATTTACTTACACTTAGGTTCCAATCATTACAAATCGAAAAGAACATTTCCCTACAAAAATATTAATCAAATGCCACATCTTTATATAGTTACATGGAATGTGAATTATTTTATATCTTAAATTATTAATAAAAGGTTCATAAAAATTATGTGATTATACACATTAATAACAATTCAAATGTGGCATATACTACATTAAGCTCCTGAGAACTATTTAAAGAAAAATCCAAAGAATAAGACCAATAAACATTTAAAGCAAAATTATTATTTCTTTTGGCAACCAGTACAGGGTCTGGTACTACACCTTAAGTGAGAAAAGACATTTTTTTTCCATTAACTTAATAGAATAAAAGAAATTGTAAAAAAGAAGATAGCTAATACCTGTCATTTCAGCCTTCAGGACTTCTGCCTGCCTAGATGAGAAAAAAGAACAATAGTTAAAAAAACAACCAATTAGCATAAACACAATAAACACCAAGTTTAAAATGCATTACAATGAGGCTGCATATATGGAGAGAAATTTATGCCCTCCTCTAACACCTAGTGTAGCATAGGATTTGACAAAGTGATGTCATGACTTAAAAATTACTTTACAGATTAAACTGGTGACTTCTCGATTTCTTATTCTCCAAATCTGAATGTAAAGATAAAAAAAACCCCTCCCCTCCCACCCTGAACGCCTTGACGACTAGTTTGTTTTCAATTTACTGGTTATCATAAACATTTCAAATTTCCACCCTTCTCAAGCTGCTCTTTCCTGTCCCTTTTGCCACTGGCAAATGACTGCCACATAGCTCTGCTCTGGGAAAACAATTCCCACAACTGGGTATTTACTGCACCTACACAGCCCTATGAGATCAAAGTTCATCTTAAAGGACCGTTCTTTTAGCATTTCATCAGGACATGATTATTTTTTCCTCTTTTTGACAATCTTGACATTCCCTGGCTATTGTATCTTTCCCTCTCTTTGGCACCCAAACATATTCAAGTTTTTCACACATTAAAAAAAAAAAAGCTAACATTTCCCTGTGTAAAATTCAAGAATTGTCTGCTATTGGAGAGGTCCTAAATTGACTTCATGGTCCCCCATAACCTTAACTCCATATTTCATTCTCTTAGGAATTTTTTTTTTTCATCTTGGCAAGTTTTATTGACTTTCCAGCTGTGGAAGGCAAAACCCCCAGAAGTCCTTCATGACAACCTTCTTCCAAAGCCTTAATATTTACCAATTCCAGAGAGTTGCTGTCCTCTAAATACTTGCTGGACTTTCACTGTATTACTTCTTTAGCCGCCTTCCCATGCTATCTACCATACCACCCATTCCTCATTTGAACTACTGCAAAAATATATTTTTGAATTCATGCTTCATCTTACAAACTACCCACCTGAACTCAAAACAATTACTGATTTTCCACTATAAAATCTTTACAGACAAATTCTTTAGTGTCTGAACTTTCACCATTCTTCTCTCCATAATCTAGTGGTCTGTCACTGGACTTTTGAAAAGAAGAGTCCCCAGGCTAAGAACACCACCTCCCCTTTTACTGGCCAATAACTACTTAAACTTTCTGTTTGAGTTAGAGCACTATAACTTCCTTGAGAAACCCACGAGATAAGGAAACTCTTAGATTCCCAAAGTCACTTTAAGTAGGTAACACAGCTTTTAAAAATACATACCACTAGAATCCCTTTTCAACTAGCATAAAGACTAGCAGGAACTCTAAAATGTGCTTTCCCACAAGGTTCTGGTATTTTCTTGCATAGGAGAATGAGGGCCCAGCTCAATAGGGAGGTGTTGCTCCCAGGAGAGTGGTCCAGGAGTTGTGTAAGAAATCGAGAGGCTAGGCAAGCAAGCAAGCCAATAAGCAGGTCCTGCCCTGGTTTCCCTTTATGATGGACTACAACTGGAAATGTAAGTAAAATAAAACCTTTCCTCCCTAAGTTGCTTTCGATCCTGCACCTTTTTTGTGCCTGGCGCCAGCAGACAGCAGAAGAAGGTGTTAAAAGTTGTCAGTGGGTGGGAATAGAACCAATATCCTCTGAAGAAAAGCCAGTGTTTTTACCATTCCAGCCCCCAAAGACTATAAGTTTTATTCTTATAGTCTTTCTTTATTAAAAATAGCTGCTTTTTTTGTTTGTTTGTGTTGCTTTGGCTGTCCTGGACTTGATTTCTAGACCAGGCTGGCCTTAGACTCACAGAGATCCACCTGCCCCTGCCTCTCAGAGTGCTGGGATTGATTACAGGTGTGTGCCATTGTACCTGGCCCAAGATGTGTCTTAATGTCCTCTCTCAGCAGAAAACATGACCAAAGGTGAGGAGTTTTTGTTTGTTCTTACTTTAAGCTGAAGGAATAGTGAAAGAAATAAATATACCAAGGATCCAAAAATTAAATCACTATGCCCTTAATAATAAAAACACAATTAAATAAAACTATAAAATAAAAAATTCAAAATATTCTATACATTGTCTTTGGACTCTTTGCTTTATTTTGCTCTATATTACTAGCTAGCCTTGAACTTCCATGACCACCCTGCCTTGCTCTACCCCAAGTGCTGGAACTACAGGTGTGCCACCATACCCGGCAGCTTTCAGTTTTTCATTGAGAGAAATACAGTGTGTCTGCTAAACAATAAAAAAGAAAAGTGAAATTAAAGGGCTTGGATCAGTAATAATAAATACACTGAAAGCTACAATGTGAAACAATTCACATGGAGAAAACAGAATCAAGATCTATAAATATATGTAATGCATTCTAAGCACTAGCATCTTTAAGAGCTAGCACTATGTCATCATTGCCAGACATTGTTCTAAGGGCCTAGTATAAGTAATAATTTAATATTTACTATGTGCTATTGCTGTTTCCATTTTACACTTGAAGAAAACATAAGCATGCAGAGATTAAGTAGCAAGCCATGGTCACAGAGTTGGAAGTAGTAAGACTAAGAAAAAAAAAAATTTCAAACGTATGATAGTAACAGCCCATTGAGCTGGAACACTGTAAGGTTTTTTCAACCTGAACTTCAGACCAACTTTCCCTGTTAAAAACAAACAAACAGAAAACGAAATTAAAAAATCAGTCTACACTCACAGCTATCAAAACAAAACACACAAATGCTAAACTGTTCTCCTTTCTTTTAGAATGACTAAGAGTAGTTGGTATTTTTTTCCTCTCACACCAAGCCAAGAGTCAAGGGTTTTTTTTGTTTGTTTGTTTTTTAAATTTATTTAATTTTATTCTTTGTGCGTTGGTGTAAAGGTGTCAGAACTGCAGTTACCGACAGTTGTGAGCTGCCATGGGGGTGCTGGGAATTAAACCCGGGTCCTTTGGAAGAGCAGGCAGTACTCTTAACCTCTCAGCCATCTCTCCAGTCCCTCAAGGTTGGTTTCTATTTTGCTACTTTGTTCACTTGTTCAACATACACATTCTAAGGAATAATTTGAGATCATTACAATATTCATCTATTATAGTCATCAACATAAAAACCAAATGGTAATTAATTATGCAAAATAATAGGCCAAACACTGAAAAGTGAGTATGTACTTATGAACACATACATAAATGTATCTAGCTCTCTAGACAGCAGCAAGTTTTCTAAGAATAAATTAACTGGAGAAGAATAAATGCTACTGTTGTCCTGCTGAATGTCATTCTGAAGAGACTCTAGGGAAGATGCTGATACTAAGGGTTTTTCTCAGTTCGGGTTAGCAAGCATATGAACACATTTTCAACATGCAAGTTGTGACCCTTTTGGGAGTCAAACAACATTTTTAAAGGGGTCACATATCAGACATTCTGTACATCAGATATTTATATTGCAATTTATAACAGAAGCAAAATCACAGTTATGAAGTAGCAACAGAATAATTTTATGGCTGGAGGTCACCACAACATGAGGAACTGTATTAAAGGGTCGCAGCATCAGGAAGGTTGCACCGCTGCTCTGTACCACAAATACATTTACTCCATGATCTATATTCTTTGAGTATGTGTATATAGTTTGTTAAGGGCCATTCTATTTTGGGAATTTCAAGGATGAGCGCAAGAGACAAAACTAAGTAAAACAAGATAAAATGCAAAGTCAAAAGCAATAGATGAAGTTGGAGAATCAAGAAAGGTAGCAGATTGTGAGAAGCCCTGCATGATGTTTAAGAGTTCAAAATCAGTCCTGTAAGAAATCAACGCTCAAAGTAAGTGTGTGACAGCACTGCTACATGACCTTGCATCTGCGAGCACTGCACGCATAAAGGGCACACACATACATGGAATAATGGTGCCAGATGCATGAAGCATGGATTAAAGGTCAAGACTGGAAATGAGATAATGATTAATACTGCTAAGTAGAAAAACTCCTTTCCCAAAAAATCTCCAAAGCTAAACTAGGAAGGGAGAGGGAGGGAGCAAAGAGAATCAAAGCAAAGAGTCTAAAATCATTTCAGGTAGCTAGCTTGGAGAGTAGCATAGGCAGGCATTTAGAAGTGACAGATGTTATGACGAATAAATAAGACAAAGCGCATAAGTGACCTCTCAAAGAAGGACAATCTGTGACCACCAAACTACTTGCTGATCTGTATTATACCTGTAATCAGGTGTCCCTTCCCTTACTGCTCCACAAGATCTCTTGAAAAAGCACAATGCATTAAATGCAAGTTTAAAATGGCAGTCAAAAACTCTAGTTCTTTATCTCCACATAATGCTAAAGGACAGAGACAAGCTATTTAAATACCATAAAACTATGTTCTCATATGAGCAAAACATAAAACCAGTATATTTTTAGTATGACTAAAAATACAGTTTTATATGTTTCAGGACAGAGAAATTACAGAAGAACTGTGTCAAGATGTTACATTTCTGTTAGCTCTCTAAACATGTTATAACTGATTATTTCAGATTAACATTTAAAAACTTAAGACCCGATAACATGTGAAGCAAATGATAAATGACTGAAATGCCATATTGAAAATAAGAGTCCAAATCCATCAGATAAAAACTGATAGCCTTAGGGGCTAGAGATACGGCTCAGAGGTTAAGAGCACTAGCTGTTCTTCCAAAGGTCCTAAGTTCAATTCCCACTAACCACATAGGAGCTCATAACCATCTGAGATCTGGTGCCCTCTTCTGGTGTATAGGCACATGTGTGTGCAGAATAGTATATAAATAATAAATATTTTTAAAAATTGATAGCCTAATATCATTTGATAATGTATTACTTGCTATGTTTTCTTGCCATACTTTCATCTATTAAAGTCTTTACATTTCACCCGGGGTAGAAGCACAGGCCTATAACCACACATGGTAGTCTAGAGAAAGAGGCAGCAGAATTCAAAGGATGGGGTCATCCTTGGGTGACATAGAAGTTCAAGACTATATAACAAGACTCTATCTAAAAACAAAAATCCAGGGCTAGGTGTAGCTCAATAGCAGAATGCTTGCTGAGCCATGTCCAATACTCCATGTTTGATCCCCAATACTGAAAACAAGCAAACAACTTTAAATTTCAGCTAGTCTATCAGGTAAGTAGTAATGTATACATTTTTATTTTATTTTTTGATGAGAAAACAGGAAAAGAGTGATAAAATAACCTACTATCACAGGATTAGAAAGTAGCAGAGCTTGGCTTGCTACCTTGCAATGTAATTCCAGAACCAGAGCTTAGACGTATTATTCAAACAAACAAACAAACAACACAGGATTTCTAAAGTGAAGTAGCTACAAGTGCCACCATCAATCATAGTATCATCTTACAGGGACAACCAACAGTTGTAAAAGTACATTTCTGACATTAATCAGATATGCTACGTCAGTATTAACATGCTAGAGCAAGAGTTACCAGCACATCACATTATAATATGCCTTGTAATATATTATCACAAAATGTATTCTGTGATACATTATCACAGAACTCTAGGAAGTTTTTGAGACATTTAATTCCATCCATACTGACACACCGAATCCAGAACTGATGTGTCCTGCACTAAAATAAATCACTAAACATGTAACAGAAATTTTCTTTAATGGATAATTTGAAGATGAACTCAAGAAGCTGGAGAGATGGCTCAGCAGTTAAGAACATGAGCTACTCTTCCAGCAGACCCAGATGCCTTTTCTGGCACTGGTATGCTCACTCACAACCATTTTCTAACTTCAGTCCCAGGGTACCCAGCACCCTGTTCTAGACTCTACATATAGCAGACTTGGGGTATACACATATATATGCAGCAAAACACCCATATACATAAAATGAAAATAAAGGAAAAATTCTATATGAAAAAGATTAATCCCATATCCCCAGTCTTATAAATACTCAGAAACTTTATATCTAAACATACAAATTCCTGAAATGTATCTCAGTACATTTTTTAAGGTTTTTTTTTTTTTTGGACCGTATCAATGTAATGTCAAAGTAAACCTAGCTTAATTTCTCATAAAGCCACATAAGTAAAAATAGAATCTTTAGCACATCCCTCCTCCATCCTTCAGGAAGTCTCAAATTCTTTTCTCAATCTCCACAGAATATGAAAATTTTAATATATATACTGGAAATTAGTAACAGTGCAGAAATCCCTTATAATTTTTGTCCTACCTAATATTACTTGATTTCAGATGCTCCTCTGATTTCAAGTTTTCGGTCCTCATCTGGGACTTAAATCAAACGTTTTCTCCCACAATGACTATCTGCAAGAACATCCAATTTTTCACAAGGTAGAATGGTTTAAGACACTCTAGATAGAGGAGAGGAGGAAAATATGAGTTAACACAAAAAATAGAGAATGGCCCTGGGAAAAAAATTTTAATTTATTTGAAATGACTTAATGCAAAAAACAAAAGAAAAATAGCAAAGTTTGTTTTCTTTTTTTATTTCTTAAAACACCTTTAAATGTTATTTTGTCTGTTTTTCTAAAATATTTTGGATTTAGACCCTATATGCTGCCCTTAGGGCTTCACTGTTTACAAACTGATCTTTATAGAATAGACATCAGTTTCCCAGCAGGGATCTGCAGAGTGAAGCTACCCAGGTATGACATCAAAACAGACGTACTCTTAACCAACAGAAAACCATATAAAAGCAATTAAACCACAGGCACAGGTAGTATGAATTCTAACATCAGCAGAGGTTAGGTTTTTAGTCGTCAAACAGTACTGGGTAATTTTTATGTGAGAGAAAAACCATTTCACACTGGTTTAAGAACAGAAAATACAGTGAAGAGACAGGTAACAGTCCTTGCTAGAGATGTACTATAGAATATATAAACAGATCAACAAAGCAGGTAGTGATTAAAGCATGGTTCTAGAATCATGAGCTGTTGGTGGTATGACAGAAAGTAAGCCACAGAAAAAAGAACAATTTACTGAGATATTAACTCAAATGATTTAATTATTGGCAAAGTGAGTTAATTATTGGCCTTTGATTACTGTTTACATTTATAGTTCTTATATGCTAGGCATACTTAAGCGCTTTATATATGTGACCTCACAGAATAGGAGAAGAGGTACTGCTGGGGTTCAACTTAAGCTCTGGTATTTGCTACCCATGTAACAAGGTGAATCACTGTTCTACACCCCAGCTTAGTTAGAAGAAATAAGCCATCTCACTGAGATGTTCTGAGGATGAATGAGAGTAACAGAAGTAAAGTTATCAGTATTATGAGCAATGGAAATAAGTTAACCATTACTGCATTTATCGTTATCATTATGGTTAATTACAATTTTCAACCAGTCAAAAATTACAAACACTATTGTCTTCTACAAATTAGGAAAGTGAAGCTAGAAACTCATACTAATAAATTTTTAGAATAGAACACACTGATTTTCATAATTTTTAGCACTAAAATGTCTTAACGGAAATGTCAAGCATGCAGTAGAGGGCTTTGTTGCTTTACTTCCAAAGCATGTATTCATGGGAAAGAATGAGATAAATCAGCTCCAACTTCCTTGACATGGCAAATCAGATAGCAAAGCTTTTTTGCCTCTGACCCAATGAGCCTCTAGCTGTTACTCATAGTTTCTTGCTTTCTGCCTCTCAGGATCCACATCTTCATTCATGCTTTTTAATCACTAAACCTGGAATATACTCCCATTTTCCTCATCTGGCCAACTCATTCTTAGATTTTTAAAAACTGAGTAACCACTATAAGGAAGATGTGGTTTGGCTAATTATTCCAGAATGTGTACACATGTAGTTTCACTGTAGCACTATATAAATTGTTTACATATTTTTCCCATTAAAGAAAGTTGGACCTGAGGCTGAAGAGATGGCTCAGTGGTTAAGGCCACCGGCTGCTCTTCATGAGGACCTGGATTCAATCCCTAGCACCCACATGGCAGCTCACAACTGTGTGTAACAGTTCCAGGGAATCCAACACCCTCCCACAGACACATATGATACCAAATCACCAATACACATAAAAGAAAAAAGCAAACAAACAAAAAAGTTGTATCTATTCAATCTTGTATATGTATATATCCAGTACCCAGCATGGTGACTACTAGACATTTACATAAATAAATTTAAATCAATGTGGATGGTGTCTTGATTTAAAGTTATTCAAATATCATTGAAACCCAGATTTTCTTTTCTATTTTGCCTGAAAAAAAATCAAGTATTTCCCCAAACTGATAAAACCATAACCCACAAATTAAGATACTCAATAAACCATAAAAGAAAACCTTTGGAGTCATTTTAATACAAGAAAACCTTAAAAAGCAAAAGGGGAAGGGGAGAAACATTTTATAGAGAATAATGAAGGTAAAAATCATGGCTAAATTTCTATCAGAAAAAAAAAAGGTAAGACAAAGGCAACATTTTCAAAGTATAAGAAAAAAAAAAAACCTCAACCTATATAAGTTTATATCCAGCAAAAATATCTTTCAAAAATCGAAGGGAAAACAACATTTTCAAAAATACAAGAACAAAGGAACCTTCAGGCCAACAGATCAATACTCACAAAGAGTATTTAAAAAAGCTTCTCAAGATGAAAGAACATACCAAACGGAAACTTGAAACTAAGCGAAGAGGTGAAGATTTCCGCAAATAGTCCTGTGAGTAAACATAAAATACTTTCATTTTTTGTTTAATTTCATTTTAAAATTACTGTCAGGCTAGAGAGATGGCTCAGAGGTTAAGAGCACTGGCTGTTCTTCCAAAGGTCTGAAGTTCAATTCCCAGCAACCACATGGTGACTGATACCATTATATAACGATATCGGGTATCCTTTTCTAGCATGTAGGTAGGCATACATGCAGGCAGACTACTATAAATAAATCAATCTAAAAAATTACTTTCTACTTTAAGCAAAAAATAATAATAGATTATAGAGAGTTTTTTTAATGTATACATTTGACAGTAATACAAGCCAAAAATGGGACGGGACGTACAGACATGGCAATGTACATCATTAATCCGAAGACGTTGGAGGCTGAGGCAGGTTAAGACCAGCATGAGCAACACATGAGATCCTTTCTCCAAACACACACACACACAAAGAAAAAAAGAAAAAGAAAAAGTGTAAAGAGACATGAATGGAATGAGAGTATACTGCTATAACATTTTATATTAACACATAAGTTGAAATAAAACAAAACAAGGAAAAACAGAAAAATCTAAAATTACTTAGAAATTTCAAAATTCATCTTTCAGTAATAACAGAATAAGCAAGGCAGAAAGCCGGTAAGGTTAGGCCAATCTTATCGAATTAAAACCTGTAAGCTGGGCACAGTGGTCCACGCCTATAATCCCAGGACTCCAGGAAGCAGAGGCAGGCAGATAGATCTCTTCGAGGTTGAAGCCAGCCTGGTCTACAGAGTGAGTCCAGGACAGCCAAAGGTACAGAGAGAAACCCTGTTTCAGGGGGGGGAAATGTTTTTGCCAAACAAAACACACTTTTCCCCCTAAGTACACACCAAGACAGCAAATAAGCTGCAGCATAAAACAGGATTTTAGAAATTTAAGACAAAATCACATAAATACAAATCAATACAGAAAAGTCAGCTTCAGTTAGTTGTTCACACTCAGTAATGTTTCACAAACCTTCAAATATTTAAAAAATGTACTTCTAAAGAACTATAAATAAAAGGAACAATCCCAAGAGCAATTTGAAAATGTTTTAAACCAAATGAAAATGCTAATGTGTGTAATTTGTCTGTATGCAGCAAAGGCAGCATGGAGGCCTTCAGAGCTTTGAGCGTTTCTATAGGACAGGGCTAAAAGCACTGATCTAAGGGACCATTCACTTTCAAAAGCTGTACAAAAAAAAGGGGGGGTACACTAAGCTCAATCAAATGAAATGAAGAAACAATGCAAAAAAAAAAAATAAATAAAACCCAGCATGTGTTTTTTGATAGAAATTGGCAGGTGATTTTCATCTTTACCTGGAGACACAAAACATTTATAACTGTAACAATTTTCCAAATAAATAAAGTCTGGAATATGTATGTTACCTGATTTCAAAACCCACTAAAGAGCTGTGGTAAGCAAAGGAATCTAAGCAGAGACACATAGGTACATTGTTGATTGCATGAGTCAGAGACCAACATCTACTGATGTAATTACTGCGGTGATTTAAGTAGGAATAAGAGCCCCCATGGGCTCATATATTTGAATACTAAGTCATCAGGGAGTGGTACTACTTAGAAGGATTAGAAGGTGTGGCTTGTTGGAGAAAATGTCACGGGGTGGGGCATCCAGGTTTCAGAAGCCCAGCTCAGGCTCTCTCCAGTGGCTCTCTTCTTACTGCCTAAGGACGTGGCGGTAGAGCTATTAGCTACCTCTCCAGCACTGTTTCTGTGTGTGTCTATGTTTCTCATCTTGATGAAATTGGACCAAACCTCTGAAACTGTAAATCCAAATTAAATGCTTTATTTTTATAAGAGTTGCTATAATATATCTCTTCACAGTAGTAGAGCTCTGACTGAAACACTTATGTATATGTGTATGTAAATGTTTTATGTATAGCCATATTTTAATATAAGTACCAAGGAATTTAAAGTACTTTCTCAACAAATGATGCTATCACAACTAGATAAAAAATTTTATCTAGTTAACAACTTCAAGGAATACATCACAACACATACAAAATTTACTCAAAATAGATTGTAGACTAGAAAATTTAGAAGTAAATGGAATAACTTTTAACCACTAGCTCTGATTTGAATGTTGTATGTCTCCCCCCAAATGCATGCTGAAAATTAATGTCCAATCCAACAACATTAATAGGTGCTGCCTCTTGGAAATGAATACCATATGAAGGCTACATGAATGGGACACGAATGGGACCAAGAATGGGACCAGTGCCCTATAAAGGGCTAAAAAGAAATAGCTAGGGCTCTTTGTGACCATGCTTTCAGACCCCATTGTTGGGATAACATCTTTGTGCACCGTGTAAAGGTTATCCCTGTATATTCAAATACTGATTTCTGTTCTGCAGAGATCCGATTTGCAGACCAGACCTTAATATTGTTAAGCATCAGCTGTCTCAATGTCTTGTAAACACTCCCTCTCTCATACCTTCTGATTGGTTTTAATAAAAAACTGCTGGCCTTCAGCAAAGGCAGAGCAGGAGGTAGGACTTCCAAGACAGGGGGAGGAACTCTGGGAAAGAGAGGGGCCTGGAGTCAACAGCCAAACACAGTGCAAGAAGCAGGCCAGGACTGACCTGCTGACAAGCCACATGGCAGAACTTAGATTAATATAAACGGGATAAGTGAGTTATGAGCTGGTTGGGAACAAGCCTAGCTATAAGACCTAGGCATTCATAAATAACTATGTCCCTGTGTCATTATGTGGGAGCTGTTGCCCCAAGGTAAGTACGGTTTTATACCCCATGCCAACACCCAGAACGGACTTCACAGTCCAAAGCAAGGAGAAATAAATCTCTTGTTGTTTATAAATGATTGAACTGGATTAGAAGACATAATGTGTTTGGTATCTTGAGATGTGATAGCAGAGGAAAAGTAAGTAGCCTGTGTTGTTTCTAAACATAACACTTATTCTAATTAAACTGCAATTGTAAATGCAAATTCTTAGCCTGATTCGGTGGCACGTCCCTGTAATCTCAGCACTGGGGAGGCAGAGGCAGACAGATCTCTGCTGACTTTGAGGACAGTCTGGTCTACAAAGCGAGTCCAGGACAGCCAAGGTTACACAGAAAAACCCTGCCTCGAAAAACAACAAAACCAGATTCTTGACCATATAAATGGGAGATATTAACAGTAGTGGTAACAACATAGTAAAACCAAATTTCTTCTTGATGTTCTAATTTTACTCAATACATATACATTTGCAACAATAGAAGATTACTAATCATCATTAAGAATAGAAGTCAAGCAGGGTATGTTGAACAGTTGCTGGAGATGTTCCTCAGTTGGCACAGTGCTTGTCTAGCATACACAAAGCTTTTGAGTTCAATTCCCAGAAATGCCAAAACCAAGTGAGGAAGCAGAGGCCTTCAATCCCAGCTCTCTACAATTCTAGCTCTCAGAAGCCCTCCATTAGATTGGTCTGTAGGCAACTAACTCTACTGGGTATATTCTTAATTAATGACCAACGTGCCGAGAGCCCAGCCCACCGTGGGCATTGCTACTTCTACACTGAGTAAGCCATGAAAAGCAAGCCAGTAAGCAGTAGTCTTCTGTGGTACCTACTTTAGTTTCTGTCTCCAAACTTCTGCCTTAGCTTCTCACAATAGATAAACTAAAATATTTTCTTTTCCAAGTTGCTTTGGTCATGCTGTTTATCAAAGCAATATAAGGCAAATTAAGACACCTATCATTAAAGGTAACAGTTGCACGTTTAAACATCAAGGTGATAAATATAATTTCACACAAAACACTTAATAAAAGCCCTTTGTTGGAGACCCCTTATGATCTGTTTTACTACTGGCCAATATAGAAATCTACTGAGTGACATATATAATCAAGTTCTTTAGTGACACTGAAAAATGAAAAAGAAACAATGAAAATAATTTTAAATAGTTTGGCTTACTTAACATAGCCAAAATATTACCATTTCAACATATATTTAATGTAAAACTAATTAAAGATTTTCAATTCTTTTCACACTAAATTGCCAAATTTTGATTACTATTTCACAATGATACAGCATCTCTAAATTTATAGCTAAATTTTCAGTAACTGATTTTTACTTAGATTTCATAAAACTAACTATTGAAAGATTTACTTTTTTCTTTTTTTGTTTTGTCTGGATGAATATCTTCTGTTCACTATGTGTGTGCAGTGCCTGGAGACCCCTCAGGACTTGAATTAGACTGTTGTGAGCTGTCATGTGGGTGCTAGGAATCAAACCAGAGTCCTCTAAAAGAGCAGTTAGTGTTAACTGCTGGGCCATTTCTCCTGCCTCCTAAAAGTAGATTTTTACACTCAAGTTGTTTGACACGCTTAGCTTAGATGTGTGACTAACACACATCTTTAAATTCAAGTTTAACAAATTTAAGCTTCAGGAACCAAGGAGCACATCTCATATGGCACAGTTATTGCCTAGCACGCATAAGATCCTGAGTTTAATCTAGTCATGTCCCCAGACTTCTCCCCGGAAATAAACCAAATGCAGTTTGTCTTACACCTGTTTATCTCAGCACTTAAGAGGTAAAGGCAAAGCCTGAAGTTCAAAGTTATCCTCAGCTGTATAACTACATAGCAAGTATGAGGCCAGCCGGCACTATCTTTACCCTCTAAAAGTGAAGATTAATAATGTCTATTTTGTTTTTTTTTTAAAAGATTTATTTATTTGATGTACATGAGTGTTCTGTCCGCATTTACACCGGCCAGAAGAGGGAATCAGTTCACATTATAGATGGTTGTGAGCCACCATGTGGTTGCTGGGAATTGAACTCATGACCTTTGGAAGAGCAGACAGTGCTCTTAACCACTGAGCCATCTCTCCAGCCCCCAATAATGTCTATTTTGTAGGATTTGTTTTGTCAGTGAAAATTTCTTAGCACACATGAAATGCCTAAGAAAAAGATTAAGGTATTAAAACAAACCTTAAATATTTTTGGTTCTTGAATTGACTTTTATACAGTATCCTATACCACTGGTCTAGACTTGGCTGTACAATACCCACATTATCTCTTGATACATTAACGAGACAGAGAAACTCCATTTTAACTTTTAGTTTAAATGAACGCAAACAGCTAGGTGTAGCTTGAAAAGGAGCAGCACAGCAGCATTACTGCTGAACCTCAAAACCAATCTACCTTTCCCCATCAACTACTTGTGTCCTCCCTCCAATGGCAAAGGTACAGTCAACAACAATTTTTGATTGTGAGAAGAAAACGTTCTCTCCTCACAGGGAATTCAGGACTTTTTTGGGTATCAAAAAAAAAAAAGCTCAAGTCTCTTACATGAAATGGTATAGTATTGGCAGATAACACTCTACATATACTTTAAGTTACCTTTAGAGTGCTTCTATACCTACCCTATGTTATATACACAGTTCTCATTATTTTGAAAACAATAAGAAAAAGTTGCATATTTAGTTCGAACATGATTTTTTAAAAGATTTATTTATTTATACATACAGTATTCTGCCTGCGTGTAATGAGGCAGAAGAGGGCACCAGACCTCATTACAGATGGTTATGGTCCACCCTGTGGTTGCTGGGGAACTCAGGACCTTTGGAAGAACAGCCAGTGCTCTTAACCTCTGAGCCATCTCTTCAGCCCTCGAACGTGATTTTTACAAATATTTTCAATCTCTGGTTGGTTCATAAATATCAAACTCACAGATACAAAGTATTATCTTTAAATGAAAACCATGCAACAAAACTAGTTTAGTTAGATAAAGAAACAGCACTGATTTGTATTAGGGTACTGGCATGTGAACATGGATTCCCACATCTATCCTCCTAGCCAGGAACAATACAGAAAGGCTTTTTTTTTTTTAAGGACTTATTTATTTACTATGTATACAGTGTTCTGTCTGCATGTACACATACACGCCAGAAGAGGGCACCAGATCTCTTTATAGATGGTTGTGAGCCACCATGTGGTTGCTGGGAATTGAACTCATGACCTCTGGAAAAGCAGTCAGTGCTCTTAACCTCTGAGCCATCTCTCCAGCCCCAGAAAGGCTTCTGGTGCATCTGTGGCAGAGTTTGTCAACAGAATCCTCATGTCAAGAACACAGCTCTATAATAATTACTACATTTTCTTTAGTTAGCATTCCTTTAAGAAACCTAAAATCTGAATGTTTCTTACCTTACAGAAACCCCCTCAGTTTATAAGTCAGAACTTGCTTCCTGCTACAGATTTACCAGCTTCTTGGTAGATAGAGCCAGACACATAATGTAGGAGACACTAGTAACATTTCTAACTCCATGTTTTATGTGGAGCTAATGAGAGAAAGCAGAAACTGTGGCTACTTCATCATAGATTACCCAATTTCTAAATGCAATGGAATGGGGTGAAGGAAGAATGGGGTCAGAGATGGAAATTATGGCTAGGATCAAGGTTCTACAGTGTCTTTAGAGGAAGAAAACCAGGTCACTTTAAATTTGAGGCACTGTTCCACACAATATAGCTATTGCTAACAGGTCTCCATCCCTTTTCATTCTTTTTTTTTATTATTAATTTATTTTTTGTTATCAATCACAGGTTA